>JAQPPZ010016888.1:26100836-26710920 GCA_028583015.1 Wollemia nobilis
CTAGCCTATCATCCTACTCTACGTGCTCCTTTTGGGTAAGGATGCATTCTTCCCATAGGCACTGCTCGTATAGTCTTTGTTTGATGAGCCTCTATGATTGAAGATTCTCCTCTTCAATGCATTGCCTTTCTAGGCGAGCATCCTCCAATTGGTTTTAGAGGAGCTATCACCGCTGCTCAAATACCAGTCTATGTGATCTATCAAGGGCATTGGCCCTGATAGGCTTCTGGTATGCATGCTCTTTGTGAGCGACCTTATGGGTTTTGTACCCATCTAACTGATTTATGACTCTTTTTTCCTTATCTATAAATACAGCATGGGCATCCTACTATGCTCTATGATTTGTGCCACCATGCATGGATGATGGATGTGTCACATGAGGATGCTTAGAAGCCTCTCCATGTTCTTGAGTAGTCCTAATAAAACCTCCACTACACTCACTCAAAGTATGGGTGGGTGGAGCCAAAGGCTTATATCCTAGCTACTCAAGTATGCTACCTAATCCATCTAACTATCTGGATCTCCACCACTCATGCGATGGTGTGTCATTGGCTCCCACATTAGCCATATCAATAGTGATCTTTCAATGTTCACCATGTGTGGGAGTTTGCACAGGCCTATGCTCAGCGATGGCCCTATCTGCATGTCCCTAAATGGGTGGGTCTCGATCATGTCTGTACTCTAAATGTGGAGCCATGGATCCTCCTATAGACCTATGATGTAGGGGTACCAATTTGGATCCCTGTATAACATACTCTTCAACCGATCTTGTGGATGCATGTGCAATGCGATCCTGGTAATGGCTTCCAAGTGGAATGCCCTCATTCTAAGAGTCTCCATGCTCTATTTTGTATCTAAAGGAATGCACAGAAGCTCCTCTATTGGGGGTATGCTCAATAGGTTCCCTCCTTGTTGAATTATCTCCTCTAATGCTCACCGAACAACATTTAGAGAGCACATGTGGGCAAGGATTCGACATGTGCTGATGTGAATGTATTGGGGCTTGGCCATGGGCTTTAGGCTTGTGCCTTTGCTGATCGACCCATGTCTCCACCATGGTGCATCCAATGTCTAGATTTATTCTTTATTAAGCAAACAAGGTATACAATGGTGTTTATCTCATATTAAGTTTTAAAAGTGAGCCCTAAACTATTTGATGTTGTTTCAATAATTTTTTGTATTAGTATAGAACTATTTTGAAAAGCATTGAATGATATTCTTAGTTTAAATTGGCTTTCACCTATATACTCGCATCTTGACAACTTTGTTATGAACTTCAATTCATGTAATCTAACCTATAATATGTTCTAATGAAGCCCACACACTATCAGGGAACACAAGTCCTCCTAGATCCTCACCCGTTTTCCCCCAATCAACGTTATATCCTTCGAAGAGAATACATGCAAATTTTCCAAGGTACGAAAGGTTCTTAGATCCGATATTGGTCTAGTAACAAAGGGTGCGTAGGATTTGGGCCAGTAGATGGAAATTATACCCATCATCGTTGAACCCTACTAGTGGTTGGATGTCAAGCCCAACTTACTAGTGGTTAATTGCCAAGTGGTGTGTGTGGTTCTTTTTATTGTACATAAAATAAATGCATCATATAGCACTCATGCTCATTTTCTATATGCTATGCAAATGGAAGAATGTTTTACATTTAAAAAATGCAAACTAATATAGATTATCTTTGATACAATGCACATTACAATGACAATGGCCACTAATTGGGCCTCACACATGCAAACCAAACAGACACTTCTATCAAGCACATTGTAGCCTAGGGTAGACTACAATCATAGGTCCGATATTCCCAACAATGCCTTTCTATAGATGCAAATGCTAAATGAACTAGGACATGATTAATTTTCCTTTTTTAATTTGTTTTTCCTAATTTCATTCACTTTTATGCATTCTGTAAAAACATAGAGAGTAAAAAAAATAGAGTGGAAAATAGGGACTACCTTAGGTCCTGAGTTGATCTGCACTCTGCTTTCTGTTGTCTGTGTTGTCAGGTGTAAACTGCAGGTCTGGTCTACAGTTCAAACTATAAACCGCATGTTGAACCTGTGGTTCAATTGTTGGCTTGCAGATGATAGTTGCGGTCTGTACCTACAATTTCAAAAATCAAGAAACAACAATTAGATTGCATGAATTACGGAGTTTCATTGTGATCACCTTCTGACATATCCCAAAAAGCATACACCTAGCTATTACATTAATGAAATCAATATAAAAGCATGACAACATAACAATATTGCTTGTAACAATGAAAATTCATGTTTCTTTTATTAATATTGCCAACGAAATGCAGTTATAATATTGCCCCTCTTAGGGTCACAAAAATTTTGATACTCTTAATACATTTACCAAAGTCCCTAATGGGGTAGGTGCACTATAAATGCTTTTCAAAATAGTCGCAAACTGCCCTAGGGTGGAGTAGACCTTCTTCTTCATGTTGAGGAAGTATTTGAATGTAGGCTCCTTTGAATATAGATCCTTGTGGTGAAGAAACAACAGAAGATAGTTAAAAACATAGGCAGCCTCTCAAGATGAGGCCCATTGAAAGTAATAAACATGTATATACCATTATAACTAAAATCAATAAAGCTAATAAAATATGTTAGACATATGCAAGATTCATAAATATTGCTTAAAAGATGTAAACAAGAACTACAACTATCAATATAATGGATCAATTATGCGAAATGAAGCATGAAAGCATGAAAAGAAGCCATTAATGCATATTTTACACTAATATGACAAAATCAATCTAAACACTAAATCTATCGGTCAAAGATCTCTAAAAAAATAATTTATCAGTTAAAATGCTAATTCTAACATAACTAATCAGATTTTAGTGAAAAAAGTAAAGAGATTTTACTCCTATTGTAAACCGTAACTCTGATTAGTGGTATGCACTATAAACCACGACTGAAAGTCATGGTGAGCAACCAAGTGGTTTGCCCTCCAAATTCAAGGGTTGTGGGCTTGATCTCCTTGTCCAATTTATGTTCAAGGGTCACCTTCGGTGTCCTCTAACAAGTTTTGCGGTTGAATCATTGAATGGGGCCTTCGTTTACTCGAATTAGTGTTTCTTGGCTCTCCTAGGTCCTTAGGGCATCCATGGCCTAATTTTTCATGATGTTTGGAAAATTGGCAATGGGGATG
Source organism: Wollemia nobilis (assembly GCA_028583015.1). Lineage (NCBI taxonomy): Eukaryota > Viridiplantae > Streptophyta > Pinopsida > Araucariales > Araucariaceae > Wollemia > Wollemia nobilis. The sequence goes on from JAQPPZ010016888.1 coordinate 26,104,008, forward strand.
GCAACAAGGCTCTCTCTATGCACTCAAGTGAGTCCACAATTTGATAGGGCTTCACTTCTTTGATCTCTAAAATGCACTCTCTCTCAGTATTTCGACAGCACTTCGCTATCAAAATGCTCTATATCATTACCCTAATTTGAAGGGGTACTTATAGGATGTCCCAGGGATAGGGGTGGCTTTATGGAGAATCCAATATTAAGAAGGGGTGGTTAGGATAGTTGGATTGGAAGCTTCCACCTCTAACCACCTTATTCTAGAACAAATGGCCATTCAAACCGATTTGGCTCGGATGAAGGCCAACTAAACTTCATTTAAGACCATAGGTTGTAGCTATGGTTTAGACTATAAACCGTAGGTCTTAGCCATGGTTCAAACTATAGACCGTAGGTCTAGGTTGCAATTCAGACTAATTAGTCCAAGGATCCCAACTTGAGTGGTTAGAACCACTACTCTATCTTGGAGTCTGTCCAAGATCTTCCATATGGTCTTGTAGCATGTCCATATGAGTAGTCACCATCGACATGACATGTTTTAGGTGTCTATAGTGTCTATGGAGATTGATCTACGAAGTAAGTTTCTACTTCTTCTAGAATTTCTTTTATAATTTGTGGACACAACCTGGTCTGATGATCCAGGTGCTAGTTTTCATAAACTTCTATTGTATTCTCTAGATATTTATTATTTTCATGGTTTCTCTACACCTCAAACAAAAAAAGGTAGACATTGCTTTAGATTCTTGATTCTTCTTTTGGAATGTGTCTGACTATAAAATTTCATTCTTCACACCGTTAAATAATGTTCCTATTTCTATTTTATTTGTGGAGGCTATTCCTCGTATTGGCAGTTTTTCCTTTTTGTTGGAATACTTCTAGAATAATTGATAAATTTTCCCCATTTTGGTCACTAGAATATTTTTTATAATGACTTCTTTGTGATGACTCAAATGGATGGGATTTTCTCGTTAATAACTATTTCCAGAATATTCTAAGCTTGAGGTGTTTTCTATTTTTTTAATAAATGATTCGTTGGATTTTTGTAGGCTCTTTGTACACTCATGCTTTGCAGGTAAATGATCTAAATGCAAGGTAATCTAAAATTAATTTTCAAACTAAGTGACCTACAGATCATACACTATAGTTGTGACATTCCCCAGCAACGGTGCCAAACAATTGGGTAAAACATTGGTTAGTTTTCTAATGTTCACTTAATTGCCTTCATTTAATTATCAACCCAGGGTAGCTCGTAGACTTGTGAGCATCATGTGCACATTATATTTTTGTAGTGTGAGGAATGAGTCCCTCTGTGCCTCTTTATTTGGGGGGTGTTGGTGTTTCGTTGAAGTTCTAAATTTGATTTCCAAACCAATAATATAACCTATGAAAACATACCTAAACTACATTCAAAAATTAAAATCAAATGTTACTAAAAATTATAGAAAGCAAGGGAAAATATAGAATTTAAATAATCTAAAAAAATGGTAAATAAATTAACTATAGAAAGAAAGTAAAAAGGGGGAGGAGTACTATTTAGAGTGGACCTAAGCTCCAAAAGTCTTCGACCCGATCAATTCATTCATCGGATGCTAGTTTGAGATTAATAAAAATACTCAAATAAATATGTTGCAGCTTCAGAAAATTATAGAGCAAATCTAAAATCCAGGATACATTTTCAGGGGTGGCTTGCATATTTATAAGATATGCAGCCATGCCTTATTACATCTGAGAGAAAATCAATTCTTGATTTTCCGGTTATAACAACACCCAAAAATAATGGATATAAAGCAAAAATAATTAATTTTAGACTGATTTAACTTATTTTGTTTTTATTAGAACATAATACGTTTAATATTCTTCTTTATCTATTTACATTGTTGTTTACATATTGCTGAAAAATAGATAAAACATGGTCTTTGATATTGTCCTTCAAATTCATCTTTGTTGAAATATCATCCACATCCATCGTTGAAATATTTATTTTGTTCTGCTGACCACAGGAGTCACGCTGTCATTTTATGTCAACGGAAGTTGGACACCTTATTTTATATGGGAAGCAGGCACCTGATGGGCAAAAAACACCTATGGAAAGCAGGTGTCTAACAGGAAGCAGACACCCATCAATTGAGCACCAAATGGAAGTCAGGCATTTCAAATGGAATTGAGCACTTGAGTTAGCGCTTCATACTAATGTACTATAGATGTTTTGCCTTCATCAAATTGAAATTGCTAGTTCCAAATAGGACTTTGAAGTAAACATGCTAAAATACAATAAAAACCACTAAATCTGCACACAATTCACTTTAAAACAAATTTTAGATAATATACATAATTTACTATTAAATATATATAAAACTTTAATAAAACATACATTCTATAATAATAATGTCGCATAATATGTTAGAAATCCATATATAAATATGAGCATTTTTTGTGCTCATCAAATTGTTCATGAAGGTTTCATATGAATATGTGTATAATTTATTTTAGTGGGGGAATATACTTAATAATTCCTTCTAAGGTTTACCGTTTTGCTAAGAAGTTTGTAAAGTGTTCATTTTTGGCTTGTATAGGTTGATATAAATCATCTATGGTGATTTTATCTTCAATGTAAACTAAATATTGTTTTACAAATGCTTCCACAAGTTCCCTAAAATTTTTTATGGAATGACAAAGTATTTGAAAATGCCATTCTAAATCAAGGTCACTAAAACTTTTAGGAAATAGTCTAAGAAGTAATATTTCATCATGGGTTAAATCACTATAGGTTATTTGAAATAACCATAAGTGATTAATAGGGTCTTATTTACCATTATACATTTGAAATTTAGACATCTCAAAATTTGGTGGAAATGGATTATTAGTAATTGTGGGATCTAAAGGTTAGCTATAAAATTCATAAAAAGAATAATTTTATCCTAACGATGTTCCTTGGAGAGATATGATTGGATGTTCTATTTCTTTGAATTTGGAATCCCCCTTCTCAAGTTGTTTTAGTTTAGCATTTATGTTTTGTAATTCTAAGGTTGTTTGATTTTAAGGTGTAAGTAATACTAGCAGATCTTGATAATAAGCTTGAGATATTGAAGGTAACATTACTAAAGGTTGTGTAGCTTGATTTGATTAGGTACAGTGGACATAGGAATATAATTAATCCCTAAATAATTTATCAAGAAATAATTAGTCGAGGATGGATAAGGGATTGGAATAGTCATGTGACATTAGAAGATACCATTAAAATAGGCATGACTATGGATATGAATCTACAAGGTGAGTCATAGCTACATTAAGACTATAAGTATTACCTCAATTTTCACTTAATTGTGCTATAATAGATTATTCATTAGAATGTTTGATATTTTTATTTCCTAGATTAGAATTAGAAAATTGTCCATTACTTAACTCTTCAAGATATTCCCTAAGAACATATAAGAAAATATTTTTATTTCTTTTTACATATTCTCTAATATGATCTACAAAATCAAAAATTACCTTTTCTATAATATGCTCTACTTCTCTAAAGTTAGGGTTTACCCATTTATTTTCTTCTTCTTCTTAAGCATGTGAAAAAGGAGGATAATTGTTGGACTAAAATTTGTCATACTTAAGGAAATATGTTGTGCTTGTCGATTTTAGCCAAAGCATAATAATTGGATGAAATAAGGTTACCTTGTGTTTCAATCTCTGGAGAAGGTTGACTCCTTTTAAAGAAGGGTTTTAGAAAAAGGGATAAGAGAAGTTAGGGTTAGGAAAAGGAAAAGGTAGAAAGCAAATGGTATATAGTGTAATAGAATTGGAATGTCACAAAGCATGACACTAATATGATCATTTATATGGTACTTAATAGACCAGCCATGAATCACATTCACTAGTTCATTTAAGCACAATGTACTTATTTTAATCTTTCCAAGTATCCAATCAATTAGCTAATCTAGTAGGCAACCAGTGATCACTTTAACAAAATATGTTAAGTATTGGATATAACAGAAATGAATTTAAAAAATACATGAAATCTAATCATTCCAAGGACTATAAATATTAGCAATTCAATAGGTAATTCATATTTTTGAACTACTTTAAAAGAATAGACCAACTCCATAGTGTAACAAAAATGACTTAGAAAAGTATATTCATAAAAAACCTATAAATATGAGAAAATGGAGAGCAAACAACTACCACTTCATTGATCAACAAGTGAATTACAAAGTAATACCAAGTAAGGACTATAGATTCAACCCCTTGAATGAGATTCAAACTCATATTTATAGGTTGCTTATTTGAATCTTGCAACATAAGATTTACATTCAATTATGAAAATAGTTGCAGACAGTTGTACAAAATGTTCTAAAAATATGGATGAGTGGCCTAGATGTCATTTTGTATCTGATTTTGAATTTGACCCATTTATCTATAATAGATATTTGTAAGTGATTGCATTATTGGAGCCTTTATGGATACCAACTAGCATGCACCATGGCTACTATGAAAATGATATCTAACTATCATGCTTGAAGCTAGGCTCTAGGCCTTAGAGAATTTACAAAATCATGGCTTAGGACACCTTGATTTTGAGTATTTCTTTACACTATATTACTTTGCTTTTGCATGTGATCATGGGCTAAACTCTTTAGTGATGATATCGTGTGCTTTTGAATCTCAACCTTGAGCACTTTTGACTTGATAATTTCTCCTCTAGTATCAGACATATTTGCTTTCCTTACTCAATGCCATGCATATTTTATTTTGATATTCTATGGACTCGATCATTTTGGCTTGGAGACTAACACAATCTTGGGTTGCTAAAATTAGTTTCTTTTGTTACTTTTTGCAAGGTCCATGCTCGAGCTTCCATGGTGTTGGGTAACATTTCATTGGATCTTCTTCTTTTGGTCTGATCCTGAGTGATCACTAAATTTTATTGACTTTGTTCTTAGAATTGTCACACATCCCCATGAAGTATATGTTGAGTGCTAATGATTATATGATATAATCAATGACTCTTAGTTATTCCCATTTTCATATTGATTTACAACTTTTGCAACACTTAGCATATTTTTTAGCTTAGATATTTTTCTCATTTTTGCAATATGGCCAAAAATTGACCCACATGTTTGGCACCTTCCAATGCATTTTTTCTCACGAGAATAGAGAACTTAGATAGCCTTATTTTAAACTTAGCACTAATTCATGGGACACCCCCTAAAATTGTACCTCCATGAGCATACTCTACTGCAACTAAAAATCACTTTAAGAATAGATAAATTGCCATGAGCAAATATTCCAATCGCTTATAGGCCAAAATATATCATCTTCACACCCCTTTATCTTTTCAACATAGTCTAACAAGAACTCTCTTTTTTGATCACTTCTTTACATGGTAGTCTCTACCTTCGTCTTTGACTCATTAAATATTTTCTTTTTGGTTTTCAAGGCACCTAAATCCTTGTATGGAGTAAACTTTTAAGGGATGATCTTGCTAGTTGGCATGTGTTAAATCATGTGTCTTGATTGGGTGTTTTTTCCAAAAAATATACTTTATGCGAGCTATTTGTTCAGATTTTATTTTGATCAACTAAGATTTGTTTTTCTTTTTTTCTTTCTACACATCTGACTTCATACTTAATGTAGTATGACATATCATCTTTTTCACACAAATTGTGTTAGTTTCACTACATATCATGTCAAGTTCTCGAGTGCTTTCATCACCTCTAAATTATTTTTCTCTTGTCCATTGGGTACAAAGTCAATGTATTAATGATGGAGGTAGATAGAGAAGAAGGTGGATGCAAAGTGCTATAGAACATATTTGAAGGCTAAAGATAATTCTTTGATTTTAACCCTCCATCTACTTTTTTAAACTACTATCATATCTTTAGTCTAATAAAGCCATAGTTTTTTTTGCAACGGTTATCTTTTCATAACTTCTTTATTCTATGTAAAAAATGCAAGAAAAATAATGCTCATTTTAGAGCTTGTTACAATATGTGCTATGGTTGTATTCAGCTCATTTATTTAATTATCAACTATTAATATAAAAATATGGTGTGATGTCCATGCCTGGATCAGATCAGTTTCTTATAGTCTAACCTGTGAACCTACAATGCCCTGACTAGATGGCACCAAATTTTGTTTTCTCCTCATATCTAGTTTTTGTTGGTTTAGAGCTATTTTTTTATTCTTTTGGGATCCACTTTTATTCTATCTCTTCTTTTAAAAATATTAAATATTGATCATACATGGATGTTGTGAATATTTACATTATATTAAGCCTTGCTTCACTAGGTATTGGCCTTGGCAAAATACCTTGGAGCATAAGCATTTTAGACTCAATTTTTGCTTGACTCGATCCTTTTTGTTCATCCTTTAGCCTACTTTGATTAAACATCCAAAGCCATGGAATCTAGAACTTTTCTAAGCTTGGAGAAGAAATATGGCCAACTAATGGATTCAATTGTTCACAAAATAAAACATCACTTATACCTCCTTACCAAATTTCATCTATTTTTTTATCATTATTATCTCTCTTTGGGCCACGACTTCCTTTTCTTGATAAAGTATTTTTTTGTCCTCCATATCCTTAAATAGAGAAAGGATATAAGCCTTGATTAGGTATTTGGGTTATCTTCTTGTTGTAAAAAATTACCATTTGATCTTGATTTAAGTATCCTCCAACTTAACCTAAGAAATATTTTGCCAATCATATGTTGAACATAGGCGGTAAATCAACCACCACTATGTCTTGTATTACTACCATATTAGGGTGTCCATATATCATCATCATGAAATATTTTAAGATCCTCATTGTATTTATAGAATTTTCTTCAAATTACAACCATTTGGATTCTATTACACTGGTGTTCAATTTCAAGCTTCTATAAACCTCTTGAGGCATTATTGTGATCATAGCTTCTTGCTCTATTACATAATTGTACAATATGCATTCTCTCAAAAACAAAGATAAGTAAAATGGAGTGGATGGACTCTCTTGAACATCCAAGTACATATTTCTTGCAATTATACCATCATTTTTATTTACCTTTTTCAAATATAATTCAACCAGATCTATATCTTCAGCTACCAATAAATCTTCTCTTAATCCTTTGGGATCAGAACTCTTGAAAAGATTTTGAAATTGCTCTGATGTTTTGGTTTTGTGCTCCAAAATCATAGCCAAGAAGTACAGCTTTTTTTATAACTCAATTCTCTTTTGATTCAAATATTTTTCTTTTGGGTCTACTAGCGGAGTTGGCAATTAACTTTCTTGTTGTTTGTTTTGCTAAGTCAGGCACCATGAGTTTCTACCACTATATGCTTCTTGTTAGTCATCTATAGGGTTTATCTCTTTCTAGTATTCATATCCAAATTATATAATTAGAGCCACCATATTTCCTACTAATGGAGACTCTTGAGAACATATTCTTGATGAAGCTTTACATGCAACTAGAATTTCAGTAACCTTTTATCCATTGTTATCCAAACACTTTTCTTCAATTTTTTCTATGGTACAATTGACACCGGTAAACAATGGAAGTTGAATGTGTTGATATGACTGTTGTGTCATGGGTTCAACACTTTTAGAACTTTCTTCCTTAGATTGAGATAATATCTCCTCCATATTCCAATATCTCTAGTTAACTTTTGAACAAGAATTCTCAACTCTTGCTCAGTTTGAAGTTGATTATTCTATATAACAGGAGTGACACTGGTTTTGGGGATCTAAGGCAGACATGTCCTAGATTCTATATTAAATGGAGTATGGAATGTGTTTTATGGAAGGTCAAGTGGACAAATGGTATTTCTAGGGGAAATTTTTCCTACTGTAATTAATATATTTTTACCATGAATGACTTCTCAAAAATAATTGTGGAAATCTTATTTCTCTAGACTATTGGATGAGGATACTTATATTAGGATGGAAAGAATGAATGTAGTGAAGATAATCCTGGGTAGAATAAGTATAGAATTCTTGTGGAATTATTCTCCAAGTTCTCTTGAAATAAATATTAAAATAAAAAATAATTTCATGGAATACTCTTAAAATGGAAGAAAACTAACAAAAATGGGTCTCCATTGTCATCAAATTCATCAATAAGAGCTTCAACTAAATCAGCCCATGTGTATATGCTCTTATATTCTAAATATCTATACCATAATAGCACTTTTCCTTTGAAATAAATAATGAGTAATCTAATCATTACATGTTCGAAGATATTATTACACACAAAAGATAGGGAAGCTATATCTTGACAATGTTCATAGGCGGTCTTTCCTTTGCCTTCATAGCTAGATAGGGTTTTCAAGGAAATTATTGATATATCAAGAAGGATCAAGACATTAAGAGGACCAATATCATACCATGTGGTACAATACTATTGAGCCATATGATCAACATCACCTGTTTACCAACAATTCTTGGTGAATTATTTCTAAAACTAATATTATTTTTGTATATCCATGACTTGTTATGAATTTGACTCTAAGTTCTATTTTTTGGAGTCATCATATGAACATAAAATATCCACTAATGAGATCATTATTGTTCACCTAATCTTAGATCCTCTAGGAATTTAATACGAGAAAGAAAATTTCATCCCACCAAGTGTGCCAAAATTTTACTTTACTATTGGACTAAAATTTGCCATAATTAAGAAAATATGTTGCACCCATCAATTTTAGCCAAAGCATAGTAATTGGATAAAACAAGTTTACCTATGTTTCAACCTTTATAGAAGACAGGATCCTTTTAAATAAGTGTTTTAGGAAAATAAATAAGATAATTTAGAGTTAAAAAAAGGAAAAGGTAGAAGTGGATGGGATATAGTGTAATAGCATTGGATCTCACAAAGTAATACATAAATATGATCATTTATATGGTACTTAATATATCAGCCATGAATCACATTCACTAGTTCATTTAAGCATAATGTATTTATTTTAATCATTCCAAGGATCCAAGCAATTAGCTAATCCAATAGGCAATCACCAATCACTTTAATAGAATACACTAAGTACTAGATGTAACATAAATGACTTAAAACAACACATGAAATCTAATCATTCCAAGGACTATAAATGTTAGCAATCCAATAGGTAATTCATATTTTAACTACTTTAATAGAATATAACAACTCCATGGTGTAACATAAATGACTTAGAAAAGTGTATTCATAAAAAAACCTGTAAATACAAGAAAATGGAGACCAAACAACTACCATTTCATTTATCAGCAAGCAAATTACAAAGTAATACTCAGAAAGGACTATAAATTTCATCCCTTGAATGAGGTTCAAACTTATATTTATAGGTTACTTATTTGAATCTTGCAGCATAGGATTTATATTTAGTTATAAAAATAGTTGTAGATAGTTATATTTAATGTTCTAAAAATATGGATGAGTGGTCCAATGCCATTATGTATCTAATTTTGAATCCAACCTATTGATCTACAATATATCTCTACAAGTGACTATATTATTGGAGCCTTGATGGATACCAACTGGCTTGCACCATGGCTGCTATGAAAATGGCGTCTAATTATCATGCTTAAAGCTAGGCTCTAGGCCTTAGAGAAATCACAAAATCATGGTTTAGGTAACCTTAAGTTTGAGCATTTCTTCATGATGTATTACTTTTCTTTTGTGCATGGTCCTAGGCTGAACCCTTTAGTAATGATGTCATGCACTTTTGGATCCCAACCTCAAGAACTTTTGAATTGATAAGTTCTCCTCTAGTCCTAGATATCTTTGCTTTCCTTGCACAATGCTAGACATATTTTATTTTAGGATGTTATGGCCTCAGTCATCATGGCTTGGATACTGACATAGTCTTGAGCTAATTAGATTAATTGCTTCTATTAATTTTTGCAAGTTTTAGGCTTAGGCTTCCATGGTTTCAAGCAACCCTTTTGTTAGATCATCTTCTTTTGATCTGGTCCTGAGTGGTCACTAAATTTTGCTAATTCTTATAATTATCACATGTCCCCATGAAGGATGTGTTGGGTGATTATGCTTCTATGACATCATAAATTGCCTTGACTTATTCCTAGTCTCATGCTACTTTATAACTTTTCCAACACTTAGCATATTTTGTAGCTTAGTTAGACATTTTTCTCATTTTTCAATGTGGTCAAAACTTGACCCATAATAAGATGTTGATACTAGGCCTTTACTGTAAGTATTATATCAATGTTTTCAACCATTAAATATTTTCAAGAAAAGAGGAGTTAATTGTATTAATTATTGATTAAGATAGGTAGTAAATTCTACGAATATAAATCAACTAGTTGATATACCTTAGGAGGATCTCCTAATATACCTGAACCCACTCGATATACCTATCCTTTTGATATACCCATTGGTATTAGAAGTGGCTCAATTCCCTTAATATATGTGGCTATACATGAGGGAAAACCTTGAGGTACGTGAATAATAAATGATACAAGGATCAATAACACCTAGATACATGACTTAATATTGATACTTTCCCACTAGTTAGAGGAACCAATTGTTAATCTTAAATAATGTGATCTAACTAAAAAAACAAATTTAAAATATCTTACTTAAGTTTGAATCAATTTTATCTTTCAAGGAAATGTGTTTTCATGTCAAGTTCACCAAAATGTAACCATAGTTTGCCATGCAAGATGATAACCCATCTCTTTCCAAAGGAGACCTGAATACTTTTATGTAGGTTGGCCTTATGTACATGTATATGTTTATGTTTATGCAATATTAAATGGGTTAATTGGAAAATTTCTAGGGGTTTTGTATCTAAACCTAAGAAAGATCATTAATGAATATGAAAGATAATTTACAAATGTAGGAATACAAAATGTGTCAAATAATGATATCTAACTAGCATGCTTTTCAATTTTCAATGATTTGCAATAAAATAAAAGAGATTTTTCTTTTTTATTTTTTAAAGGAAATAAGGGATAATGCAACATACAAGATTACCCTAATATGCAACTATATAAATTTAAATTACTTTACTAAGTACTTTAAAATGAAAAATATGAACTATTTTAAGAATTCCTTGATTTACCTGAAATAAGTGTGTTTTTAACCTAATTTATAGAAAATAAAGAATATGAAAATAGAAATTAGTAAATCCAAAGTAAATTGAGGGTCTTTGAAACTAAAGTACTCATTTCTTGAATTATGTATAGAAGCACTTCTGGTGCTTTTGCTAAACCTACAAAACTAAGGGAAAATTTAGTTAGTAGTTTGGTTTAGGGGGTTTGTATGATCGTAGGTGAATAGTAGACTATCTGGATAGACTAATAAAACCCCTTTTTCATTAAACACAATTGAAATTTATCTAAAATTTGGAAGGATAAGTGATTCGTGCAAGAGCACTACAATTAAAAGCATTGCTAGCACTTTTTTCTAGTGGTAATTTTGCTCCATGTAAAATAAAGAGACAAAAGCACTAGTTTCTTTAGAATGTCAATGCTTCTATACCTACACTAGTTGTCTGAGTTTTGGGAGGAAATTTGAAAGTATTCTAACCCAAATGTGACCAAATATCAACAAAATAATGAAAATATTATTTATAATGTATTGATGCTTGAATATTAATAAAAGTTCAACAAATTGATTTTAAAATTCCCAAAACTTTTGAGGATAGTCAGATATGCTAGGAAGGATTGAGAAATAATAGTTAATTGTCTAAATACTTGAAAATGGGATATATGGATTCCTAAGAAGCAATAATAGAGTCCTAAAATGGCTACAAATACCTCCAATAGGATTACAAAATCTTATTAGAGTTGGTATGTGGTGATAGAGAAGTAATGGGATAATGATCTAATTAAAAATAGATAATTATCCAATATTTAAAGAGAAGCTTGAGATAACTATTTGGTGATATTGTGTAACTAACAGTGAGCTAAAAATGAGCAAATGTAGGATTATAACAATCTAAAATTAGGGTTACTATATTGGACCTATAACAAAAAAAATGAGTATATAACAAGTGTATATATAGCTGCAAATTGAAATGGAATATACTTCAAATAAAGACTAGTGATGTAAAAACATAAAATAGAAGGATTAAATTGAGTAAAAGGTATTAGTACCTATAAATAAAGGATAATTAAGTATACAAACTGATTATAGAGATTATATAAGCCTACAACAAGATAATATTGAATGAAAACCAAATACAAATGCCTACAAATTCAAATGAGAATGAGTTCAAGGAGATATTAATGATCTAAAGATCATGGACAAGAAAAATAATAGGAATTAGCGAGATAGTGAAATAGATATACCTACAACACAATGATTATAAGCATAAATACAAATGGATTACTACAAATAGAAATAAAATAAACAAAAAATATTGTTAGATGTCTACAAAGAAGAGTTAGAATTGAAGAAATAGAAAATGCAAGTGTTAGCAAGGCTTAATAAGAGGGAAATGTATAAAATAAATAGACAATTGATACAAAAGGAAAAGAAGTTAGGAATTGCATAGCCTGGCTGGTCCTCACACCAAAATGGTCTCCTTACTCAAATGTCCCCTTTGACTTGCTTCACTTACCCCAAAAGCTTGATTCAAATGCCCCAAATGAAAGAGTGAAGAGAATGAGAGATAAAATTGACAAAGTTTTGATAGCTAAGATTATTCCTTAAAATTCCCATTCCAAGATATCTATTTAGAGATCTTAGGAGGGATGATCCTTGGAGGAAAATAGAGGTGAAAGACTTTTTTTGTACAATATAGGGAATTCAAATTTTATAGGCTTGATAATATGATGAAGCATGCATGATCAGACCAAGGTGTGGGAGGAAGGAATACATGTCCTTATGGCTTGTGTTACAAAGGTTCTAGTCATGTTGGAAAAAGAATTTGTAGAAGCACTAATATAGATATTTTTCTCTTGAGTAGCACTTTTGTTCAATAGTCTTATTGATTGGCAAAAATGTTGAAAAAGATTTATTTTGCAAAAGTGTTGGCAATGCATTTTCCAAGAGGTGGTGCTTCTACAAAAGTATCAAATTTGTTATCTATTTTTCTTGGATTAAGATATTTGACTGATGATATATTTTTTGGTGTATTTTCAAAATATGTAGCTAGATAGGCATGTCAAAATTGGGTATTTAGACTTGTTGGGCCCTGAATTGACATCAAGTTTTACTTGACACTGCAATTATCTATCTTCCAATTCTCTGTCCAGGCTTGCACCCGATAGTCACAGCTCAACACTCAACATTGTATGGACCAAAGATAACTTCAATCCAACCTCTATAATAGGTTGATTCCTTATCAACTTAGTAAGAGGTTGACTCAATTAATCTCAATAATGTTTTGAGGAATAGGGTTAGAAAAAAATTTAGGGTTAGAGAAATATGCATTAACAATGAATGGATAGGCTAGCAGCATAGGCATATACAATAAAAAATTTCAATAAAAAATTTCCAATGTCCCATCACTTAAGATTAGTAGCACCCAAAACCATTAAAATATTTATACATTAAAATAAAAAACAGAGATGTATTGCAAGAAGCAATAACAATATCCAATATATTGATAATCCAATTTAGCAGAATTGACCAATAATCAGATTTAGCAAAAATAAACTTCCTATCAACATAGATATAACTATGAACATATTTCAACTACCTTCACAACTAGTAATCCAACAAAAATAGAATGAACTAACCATTATAGCATTGATAGAAATGCAATTCATAGCTTCAAATCTCTTAATCGAAAAATAGCAAAGATAACACGTCTGAGTAAAAAATTAGAGTAATGCTCCTTCCATTAGTTTATAGAATGTATTTTACATATTAGTGCAAGAAAATGCACTAGAGTCAACCCTGATAATCAAGGGTTTGACCTCTATTTATAGTTTACAATTGAAAGAATTAAAAGAGACATTACAAAAATTAAAATTTTGACAACTTAGCAGAGAGTTTTGCTGGCATTATCTCATTTGCTTGTGAATTTTGGGAAATCTGCTATAATCAATCTACCATGATAGCTCAGCTCTATAACGTTTTGGTCCAGTAATGGCAATTGAGCTTTAGGCCATTGGAAACTAAATCTAGACTACTCATCATTCTTGGAAACTTTGTTCCTCTATAGATCTTCAATCACTCTGGTTCTTGGTTCTTGAAAATCCTTTGACACTTTGCTTTCCTACCTAAAACTAACTATTATCTGATCCACCAAGAATCCACATTTATATGTTGTAACAGTTTCAGAAAAATCTCAATCATCGATTCTCTTAATGGATGTGTCACATCCCACCTTGGAGGACTATTTTAAGATGCTACTTGTGTAATGATAGCTGGTTTTAATGCTTAAAATTTTGCATTATATTTGTCAAAATAAAATGATGTTGCATTGCTTGATTGCAGGAACATTTATTCTCATAGGTGGAATACTGACCACCAAGATATGAGAAGATAAATGATGACTGTGATAACTCAACATGTAAAGCTCATATTCCTATCATCACTAGTTACCTCCCTGATGGCGGTGTTGCTTGAGAATTACTCTAAAAAGTCCCACCTAATCAAAGGAAAAACGGTGTTGGGGGATATTGAGCACATGCATTGAGTGCTTGTATGTCATTTGTGTGTGATGTATATTTTATTTCATTATTAATTTGCATGAGATTGTTTTAATTGAATTTTACTCTGAAAATGCACGTTAATAATGTTTTGCATTTTACAAATTATTCTAAAATATTGAAAATAATATCATGCAATTTATTATGATTTAGTGAAATCTTAATTTGAGTAATTTCTAAAGTAAAAGACTTATTTTTTTGAGCATGCTTATTTGATCTAGTTGATCCTATTTTAGAAGGAAATTAGGTAGTTTGTTTTCATGATCTTGTTCAATTTTAAATTAGATTAAAACATGAAAATAAAAAACTACCTTGTAGATATAAATAATAAATCTTTCTTACAAATGCATGGCTACTTTGAGATGGTTGAAATGGTGGATAAGATTCTGCTTTTATCTCTATGGATTCCCTTTAAAGGAATGTTTAAATTGGGGTGAGAAAAAGAAGATAAACAATAATAATAATAATAAATAAAATATATATATATATAATTAGAAGCATCTTTTCTGAAAGAAAGAAAGCAAAAAAATAGATAATATATATATATATTTAGGAACATCTTTCTTGTCTGGAAAAAATAAAGCTATAAATTGTCATTGTGGTTGAGAAAAAAAATATCATGTTATTATATAATGTTAATTTGAACTAAAGAAGGTAGGAGAAGGAATTTACAAGCTTTGGAAAGCATTAAAATTGTTGGAGTTCTAGGTTGGAGCTTTCCACTCTATTTCTCTTATGAATTATTGGGTGTTTGTTTAATTTGAAATGAAGTAAGACTATTTTGGTTGTATAATTCATTTTTAATAAATTTTAAAAAGGTTTGGGTAGTATAATATAGTCATGGATATAGTGGATTTGCTTTTAAATTGTAGCGTGTAAGTGTTGTCATTCAATACATAGAATCTATTATAGTTGTCAAAGAGGTCACTCTATGGCCGAGTCTATGGGTTCAAGTAGACCAACGTACTTTGAGAAAGCAAGTATTCTGGCCTTGAATCATGAGACCTCTTCCAGGATAAAATTGAAGCTCTACTTATGTCTACAACTGACCCAATTATTGGAATTCATGTAAACCTTAGGACTTATTTCTACTCACCTCTGTAATCGTATCTCCATCCCTCATCTCATAATGAGGGCCTATGTTTTTCTTTTGTAAAGCATTCTCCAGTGCCTTGTATAAAGGTTATAGTGGCGATGGTAATTTGGGTATTGTAATCATGAAATCCACTGTCACCTTGTACACCCTATAATTTATCTACTATTTTTTTAAAGATATTATCATTGAAAAGGCAACCTGACTATCTAGTGGTTGTATCGCTCCAAATTTTTCGCATCCCTACCTTTAGGCTATTGGATCCGTGCCCGAAAGGAGGATGGGAAAAGGATGGTGCGGTACCTCGGACGAGAGGACTTCACGAAGGTCCCGCCTCTCAAGGGAGGTGTATTTTGGTGATTTTTCGACGGATGGTGGGTTCACCAGGAAACATTTGGTGGCAGTTTCCATGCCTAGGTTTTGGAATGTGTTTAGATGAGTTCGTTTTATCCTTTAAGCATTCATCCTAGGTTTGGCCGAATGAATCTAACTTAATCTATATGAAAATGCAACTTTCAATGAATACGTAAAATAGATTTTGAAAGCAGAAAACAGAGAATTTATAGGAGGAAAATGGGGAATACCTGATCCGGATGTCTGAAGAAGATTCTGGCGGTTGATGCAGTCTGGATCGTCTGGAATTCTACAGAATCGCTTGCAATCAGACGAGATCGTCTGAGATCTGACGAATTCGTCTGATGAATTCGTCAGAAACCTGCAAAATAGAGAATAGATGCAAAATGCAAGAAATAACACTATGCTAACAGAGGCAAATTACACCAAATGATAATATGAATGCTGAAAACTATTCAAGAACAGAAATTAATGCAAATTACTGTGCTTTAATGGCAGATTATGAGCTTAACATGCAATCTAGACTAGATGGGTGAACTCCAGATGCAAAATAGGATAAAAACTAAATAGATTATCTAATTTGCAAAACAAAATAACAGAGACAAAGTTGAGAAAAGCAAACTCCAGGCACTGACTGCCTCGATGTGGACTGCAGTCGAGATCGTCTCGCATCAGTACGAAATCGTCTCGAATTTGATGAGATCGTCTCCGATCTGGACAGGTTCGTCGGCGACGATGGGTGCTGGCTCCGGCTGAAAATCAGTGGTGTACCTGCAAAAAAATGGCTATAGGACTAGTGCAAAAGATAGATTATGATGTTTTAGCGCAGAAGGGTTCAATTTGCAGATAAATTCAGCCAGGGGTTGGGGAGGGAATGTCCTAGAGTTTAAATAGGCATAGGGGAGTTGTTGGGAGGTTGGAGATCATCCCAATTTGGGAGATCTCCAACGGGGGAAGGGTCCCAACGGCGCAGACACGCTTCTGCCCGGATTGGAGACCCGTTGGAACGGATTCCAACTATGCAAATTTAGTTTTGCGACAAAATCGTCTGGACGTTCTAGTCCAGACGAAATCGTCAAATCTGGGGCGATATCGTCTGATCGGCGACGATATCGTCCAACGGTCAAAACAACCTCTAAAAATGGCACGAAAAAAGGGGAAACGGGTTTCTCGACGGTTAACGGGCGGTTTGGGAGGTTAAATTTGAATTTAAATTTATTTACTAAGGTGAATGTAATTATTCCAATTTTACTGCGCCAATTTTAGGGTGCTACATTTTGCCCCCTCTTTAGCGAATTTTCCGAAGAAAATGCGTTAAAGAAGAGTTCTTCTCGATCTACGAGAAAGCAAAAATTATTCCCATTTTTAGGCGACGATTCTTGGTCGAATCGTACGACAGCTTACTATGGTGCCCCCTCCGTGTTTTTACCCAAATCGAACGTTTGAGGTAAAAACACGAAAAAGCAAAAAAAATAAAATTTTTGAATAAAATTAAGAAAAATAGGGTAAAACCCTAATTCATTGTTACTGTTCATTTTACGGTTTTTAGAGCTCTGGAGCAAAAAATGGTTGAGACAATGCACAGATCTGCAGAGGTCCGACGCGGTCTACGGGTAAGGGTCTAAACTGATCTAGAATTGATTTAAGTTGCTTTTACATGCTTTCTAGATGAATTTTTAAGTGAATTTGGAGCATCGCGGCCGTTTTTGGCCGTCGACGTCGTCGGGACGAAATCGTCCCGATTTCGACGAAATCGTCTCAATTTCGGCAATTTCGCCCGAGGGCGAAATCGTCGAAAGGGGGACGATTTCGTCAAATTAGAGACGATTTCAAACTGCGAAATCGGAGACGATCGTGCTCAAATTGGGGACGATATCGTCCAATAGTGGGCGATATCATCAATTACAAAAAATTGATCTTTAAGTTGCATTATTAATTACTGGAATTTATTGATTAATTATTGTTTGTTGTTTTGTTGTTTATGTTTGCAGAGAGGATTACTAAAAAGCAGAGAGTGGAAGTACGGTGGATTGAGAGACGACTTGGCCGCTCTCACCCGAGCAGAGCGGGATCTGCTGGCACAGGCCGGATTGCAGCATGTGGCGGAGATGCCGCAGGTTTCCACAGACATGGGGCTACTGACAGCCCTAGCAGAGAGATGGTATCCGGGGTCTTCCTGTTTTCGGTTACCGACAGGGGAGATGACTCCCACACTGGAGGATGTATGGAGGATTTTGAGAATCCCCATACAAGGACGGATGATCACACCGACGGCCAATCAGGGCCACGCGATGGGACGGCTGTGTGGTGACCCGAGCTTCACCCTGGAGAAGGGCGGAGTTAATATCGAGGCACTACGCCAGATGCCTGGGGCATCTAGACTCACACGGGTTCTAGCTGGGGTAGTTGGTGGACTTCTGCTGTGCCACCAGAGCGGGTGCAGGGTGCCGTGGATGCTCGTAGATGTGATCTGCGACATGCGGGACCACGGCTACAGGTTCTCATGGGGCAGCTTTGTACTATGTCGGCTGTACAAGATCCTTTACGGGGTCGTGTACAAGGGCGGGCGATGTCTGGTGATGACATCGCTACTACAGGTTTGGTGCTGGGAGCACATTGCGATGCGGAGGCCGATAGGGCTTCCACTGACAGGGATAGACGGGGAGAGGCCCCGAGTCTTCTACTGGTGGCTCCGGAGAGGATCACAGCGGCGGATAGACCTTTCGATGTCCCGGAGACTACTGGATGATTTGGTCCCAGACCAGATCACCTGGAGGCCATGGAGGCAACATCCAGGGTGGGCAGAGGACGGACAGGAGCTGGCTCGCATCAAGCGAGTCTGCTGGCCGAGGATGGAGAGGGGAGAGGTGGAGCTCCACCGCTACGACCGAGTTTTGTGATAGTTCGGTCTACAGTAGGGGATCCCATCTCTCAGGGATTATGAGTTTTCTCGGACCGTCCGGGATAACACCACGGTTAGCGGGGCTCCAGACATGCAACGATTTTAGAGCCAGGACTCGGATGATGCCCCCATCCAGCCTAGTGGATGGGGACGACGCAGGAGTAGCCGATGGCTACGATGCCTGGTACGTAGGCATCCGCCCTCCTCGGATGACGAGGGCTCAGGGTCCGATCCACGCGGTCGTGCATCGGATAGGGAGGCGGTGCCAGGCGATGATAGAGGCAGCCCAGGGTCGCGGTGGGAGAGAGCAGAGGAGGCCACGGGCACAGGAGCGGCCACGATAGCGGGAGAGGAGGGAGGAGAGACCCCCATCTCCACAGAGAGAGAGACCACCATCGCCCGATAAGGGCAAGGGCATTGACACAGGAGAGAGCAGCGAGACGGCGACTCTCCGGACGAAGAATATCCGTCTCCAGACATAGGTGCAGACTCTACAGGATGAGGCTGCACGACATCGAGCTGAGGTGACACAGCTCAAAGACGAGATTGCACGCCTCAGGGCATGGGGCGGAGGGGTGAGCACTCAGGAGCTGATGCGGTCGGTTGCTCAGACCGCATTCTACCAGGGGATCTATTTTTAGATGGTGCCCGAGGGCCAGAGGGTACAGCTGCCGGTCGCTATTGCAGATCCGATCGAGACAGGGTCATCGAGGAGCTCATCCCGATCGACGACGAGGACTCATAGTACCACACATACTGCGATGGGGCCACCTCGTCCTCCGCAGGGCGGGGGAGGAGATGAGGCTGAGAGCTCTAGGGGCTCTCGAGACACTGCTCGGAGGACACTTGATTGAGTATGCCAAGATATGGATTGTGGCATACCAATCTATCTGATATGATGTACATATATATTTTTGAGATATATATATAGATGAGATATTTTTGGTCATATGACTTATGTTATGAGTATATTGATGATGCTTTGATTGATTGATTTTGATAATGCTTGTAATTATGTCGTTGGAAAAGAATTTATACCTTTTGATGTCATGTTGTAATATTGATGAAATAATCCGATGTAACAAATTGGTTGTTTGTGATGCAATGATTTGATAAAAGAAGAGGGGACTTTTAACAATAATTTCAAAGGACATTGTCGCTATTATAGACCATTTCATGGAGTCGCTCGCTCACTCGGTCGTCAAGCTAATCCCATTTATAGAAATATTGTGAAAAGTGAAAGAGTGCTTAAGAGACTGTCTTAAGACTTTGTTGTGATGATGCAAATGATGATGATGATGATGGTTTGTTTTCAGATTTCCATAAAAATATTATGCATGAAATATTTGTAAAAAATGATTTTTGCTAGGCATAAATTCCTAAGTGTGATAAAATTGTTGAATAATTCCTTAGGAATTATACCGTCATTGCAAAGTTAAAGGTTGACATAATGATATGAAATAATGAAAATGTGCATTCTTTTGAAAAGCAAAATTTGTGTAATAAAATGAAGTCATATGGTTTTTATGATTTTTGATAAATGGGGGAATAAAAATTGTTACAATGGTTTGCGCTAGGCATAGAATATGTAGGTATAGACTTATACCATCATCGCGAAAATCAAAGAAAATAGATAGTTTTATTGCATGATTGATTTTTGATGAACATAAAATATGAAAATGAGGACTTGCGCTAGGCATATAATTTCAATTTTGGTTTTGAAACTATACCATCGTCGCGAAAGTCGATATGATATATATGATATGTTTTGAAAGAAATTTGTGATTTTTCTATTATATAGTTGTCTTTATGAAAAATAATTGTACTTGATTATTCCAAACAAGTTGCAAAAATAATATTTCAAAGTATTTTGAAGACAAAAATTAGATTTATAAGGAATCCCATGTGCATATGTGAATTCATTTCCAATCTTGATTTATCATAATGATAGACAAAATCTCTCAAATACAAATGTGTGTGCAATTGTATTGTTCATTTACCAGGTTTGAGCAAGATACTATGATACAAGTGATTTGAAGAAACCAAATAAGTGTTCATTAACCATGATGTAGATGCATATAACCATATTAGACTACTATGTAGGTCGGATTATCAAGAGCTAGCTAATCCATAAGCAGACATAGGTCTGTACAAAAGAAGGTCGCTAATGTGACAGACATATCGCCACGCTAGGAGTTACCCAAGGCCAAGCAGGTTGGGCACAAACCACCTGTTATGGGGCTTACCTCACAGTTTTCGAATAATTGAGAATTCCAGGGATTCAAGCTCATCAACCCTTCTTTTCTTTTCAAAGGGTAGGGAAAGGGATTTTATTGCTTTCTTGCTTTCTTTTGAACTTTGTTTCTTTTTCTTTTGTATTTCTTTTGCTTGATAATGCTTGGAATATTGCTGAAATAACATTTTTCTTTTCTCTTTTTTCTTTCTTGAACTTTTCTTTTTTTTTTTTTTTTTCTGTGCTAGGGATACTTGCTCAGATTAGCTGTAGAGCAAGGGATTTTTATTCTGGGTAGGGGTGAGCTTGTCCTTTTGCCAATTCTCAAAGATTCTAGACCATGTGCATGATAGGATAGCAGGGGAAACTTTTCACCCAAGAAATCAGTTCTACTATGTAGCAAAACATGGAAATTACAAATATAATCATTTTATTGTGAAAAGATGTGCTTGGTTTAAGTAAATAACAAGATCAATTCTCTATGCTCAAACTTTATTTAATTTGAATTTTGTGAACTTTGATATAAGAGAGATTAGTAATCATGCCATATAAAAGCAAGATATTTATTTTTTTGTGAGTGTGCAAGTGAGGGATGCCAAATAAATGCTAATTGTATCCAAAATAAGTTGAAACATATAACTCGCAATAATTGTAAGAAAAATATATACATGATTTTTTTAGAAGTTGGGAGAATGTTGACTCTCTCTTTCTTCTCGTGTTTTATTTTGGTTTCGAAAGAGTCAAGCATATAGCCGTTTTTAGATTTTTATTTAGATTTTTGTTTTTGAGCAAAAAGAACTTAACAAGTGCTTTAAATAAATGCAATAGATAGTTTTTTGAAGATTTTTGGAGATTTATAAATGTTTTTGATGTTTTTGAATTTTTTTTATAAATTGAAAGAAATATAAGAGAGTAACTTTGAACAAATATATACATGGATGAAATGACCAAATTTATGCATAGTAACGTTTGAGATGTAAAATATTCATGGGTTCTTTAAGTTCTTTACCATCTAAGGTAGATAATTTATATGCTCCCGATTCAAATTTTGCAAGTAATGATGTATGGTCCGAGCCAATTGGGCTCAAATTTACCTTTAAGTTCTTTGGTTGCATTTGTATTTTTTTTATTCTCTTTTAGAACAAGGTCGCCAATCTCAAAGGATCGATGACGAACTTTCTTAGCATATGCTCTTTTAAGCTTGTTTTGGTATGCACGGAGATGCTCCAAAGCATTGATGCATTTTTCATCTAGGAGTTCCAACTGACTGAGTCTGCAAGTATGATATTCATCTCCTACTTCGGTATCTTGAAGTAGCAGAGCCAAAGAAGGAACTTCCAATTCAAATGGAAAACCGCTTCGCACCATATACCAAAACAAATGGTGAAGTGCCCGTGGGAGTCCGAACACTAGTTCGATAAGCCCACAAGGCTGGATATAACCGAATATGCCAGTCACGGCCAGTTTTATTGACCAATCTTTTGAGAATTTTGATTAAAGTTTTGTTAGATGCTTCTGCTTGACCATTACCCTGAGGATAATAGGGAGTAGACCAGCGATGTTGAATCTTGTATTTTTGGCATAATTTTTTAACATCTTTATTTTTGAAAGGAGTTCCATTATCAGAGATGAGATTGGCAGGAATTCCGAACCTGCAAATGATTTGATTAAAAATGAATTTAGAGACCTGTGAACCAGTGCAAGAAGCTAAAGGCATAGCTTCAACCCACTTCGTGAAATACTCAGTGGCAGTTATGATGAACTTGTGTCCATCAGAAGACACAGGATTGATTTTACCAATAATATCCAAGCCCCATTTAGAAAAGGGCCAAGGAGACGAAATAGCCTGCAGCTCTTGTGCAGGCGCATGGACAAGGTCAGCATGTTTTTGACACTTGTCGCAATGGCGCACATACTCATGTGCATCCGTTTCCATGGTAGGCCAAAAGTATCCTATCCGAAGGAGCTTTTTAGCAATGACACTACCACTAAAGTGTCCTCCACAAGATCCATCGTGGGCTTCACTCAAGGCTGATTTAGACTCTTCCAAGTTTAAACATCTTAATAGGATACCTTCAAAAGATCTCCTATATAAAGTATTGCCAATTATTACAAAACGACTTGCTCGTCGACGTAATAACCGACGCTGGTTTCTATTAGAATTAGTAGGGAAAGTCCCATTTTGGAGGAAATCAAATATGTCTCGTATACCAAGGTTCGAGGAGTAGTTTCATTGATTAGAAACACATCCAAAGGCTCTAAGCATGACTTATTTGAGGTGGGTTCCTAGAGTCAACGAATAATGATAGTCGCATATTCGTCGTCTAACTCCAAGGGCAAGAGAGATGCAATGGCGGCCATGACATCGACTGCACGGTTGCTAGTTCGAGGAATGGCTTCCAAAGTAACTTGATCAAACAAGGACATTAGTTGTAAAACATAGGCCTTATATGGGCGAAGTTTATCATCTCTCGGTCCGATAAACTTCATTAATTTGGTTTATAACCAATTGGGAATCCCCAAAAACTAAGAGGTTTTTAATTTTTAGCGCTAAAGCAGCCTCGTAATCCAAGGATTAGAGCTTCATACTCAGCAAGTATTGTTGGTGCAAGCAAAGGTCAGTTTGAAGGACAGAGGAATAAGATGTTTTTGCGGAGATATTAAAATAATACCCGCACTCAGCCCCACTCATACATCGGGCTCCATCAAAGTATAAGGACCATTGTTCAGGATGGTCTGCCTCTAATTGAAGGCATTCATCAGAAACTCGATGATGAGAGGATGAGTAGACTCTAAGGGTGCAGCAACTAATTGATCTGCTATGATTTGACCCTTAACAGACTTCTGTCCTATGAATGTGAGATCAAACTCGCTTAGAGCAAGAACCCACTTGGCTGTGCGACCCGATAAATAAGGTCGACTCATGAGATATCTTAAAGGATCATATTTGGCAATGACATACATTTTTTGGCTAAGCATGTAATGTCGTAATTTTTGCGTAGCAAACACGACTGCTAGACATAACTTCTCTAACGCTGTATAGCGGGTTTCATAATCGACGAAAGTTTGGCTAATGTAATAATTAGCACGTTCTCGCTTTTCATCATCAAGTTGAGCTAACATAGCTCCTAAGGCAAAATCTGAAGCAAAAATATATAGAAGAAATGGGCGATCAGATTTAGGCGGTGAAAGCACCGGAGGGTTAAGGAGATATTGTTTGAGAAGTTCAAAAGCTTCTCTACATTCTGTGTCCCAATTAAAGGGGACGTCCTTCTTAAGGAGCTTAAGAAAGGGACCAGTTTTGTCCGCCAGCTTATCAATGAAGCGACGGATAGCTTGAAGTTTACCTTGTAAACTTCGTAGTTCAGATATATTAGTGGGGGCGGGCATATCTGTGATAGCCGCAATTTTGAGAGGGTCAATTTCGATACCACGTAAAGAAACTAAAACCCCTAATAGTTTACCGGATTTAACTCCGAATATGCATTTTTCTGGATTTAATCGAATGAGATATTCTCGTAATCGATTAAAAACTTTTCTTAAATCATCTAAATGATTATTTTCAATAAGAGAGCGAGCTATAATATCATCTACATAATCATGTAAGATATCATGCATCATATCATGAAAAATGTAGGTCATAGCCCGTTGATAAGTTGCACCGACGTTCTTTAAGCCAAATGGCATCACTTTCCAGAGCAAAAGGTACCCCAGGGGGTAATAAAGGCTGTTTTAGCCTGGTCTTCAGGAGCTATCCTAATCTGATTATAACCGGAGAATCCATCCATTAAGGACATCATCCCACTTTCGATAGTAAAGTCAATGATTTGATCCATATTTGGAAGAGGAAAGTCATCTTTAGGGCATGCAGCGTTAATATCTCTAAAATCGGTGCAAACCCTAACTTTGGTAGCTTCTTTCTTAGTGACTGGAACTACATTTGAGATCCATTCAACATAATCAATAGCTTGTATGAAGATAACATTCAGGAGTTTTTCTAATTCCCCTTTGACTAGCAGAGCCACTTTGGGATGCATTTTTCTCGAGTTTTTGTTTAACCGGTTTAGCATCCGGATGGACCACTAGATGATGCATGACTACGTAAGGGTCTAGACCTGGCATATCTTCATATGTCCAAGCGAAGACATCTTCGTACTCTTTAAGGAATGCAATGTATTGTTCTTGTTTGTCTTGACTTAGTTCTGCTCCAATATTGATTATGTGAGGATTGTCCTCAGCTCCAATATTAATTTTAATGACATTTTCTACCTCCATGTGTAGATCTCTTTCAAAATTAGGTGGGGCGGGTGAAACGCCCAACTCTTGTAATTCTTGTAAAGTTAATTTAGATAAGTCATCTTGAGGATTAGTGGTCTCAAGCTGAGCTATGGTTGGTATAGAACCATCAAAATAAAATCCATTGTGCAACATCTCTTCAACAGAGACATCATGGAAGATATCTCCTTCCAATTCTTCATCGGGGTCAACAATCATTTCAGGGTAGGCTATGGATAGCATGTTGCATGAAAATGACTGATTTTTAAGAGGCAAATCAACATGCCTATCCAAATAATCTTGATAGCATATGAGATGAGCATCATCCTCAAAAGGAAAGGGTTGTCCCTTACTAGGAAATAGGCCCACACCACAGTAGGCAGGCCATGGTTCTACCTCGAAAGGCTCTTTCATGCCATTTTGGAAAGGTCCTAAGCCTTTCCCTTTATATCCCATTTTAAGCATCATGGGTTTAGCTTTAACATAATCATTGGTAAAATAACAACGAGCGTATCCCTCATGATGAGTTTTGATATTCCGAGGGATTCTTCCCCAGTCATATCCTTTATAAATGAAGGCACAACTCCCGACTTGGTAAGTACTTCCCAAAGGTTGTGGGAGGCCCAAAGTACGAGGAGAGGGCGGCAAATTATTTAAAAGGTTTGAATCTTGCATGAAAGCGTTCATTTTTTCTGATATTAAGGTTGTAGATAAATCTGGTAAAAGTTCATCATAAAGGGCATAAGATGTAGAAGGTTTATTACTTATGTCTTGAGATGTGGAAGGTATGAGGGATGTGTCTAAAGGTTTTGAATTTATAGGAATAATAGTTGAAGGATTAGTTGTAGATTTGAGATCCTTTTGAGATTCTAAAATTTGTTTAGAAGGTTGTTGGTCTATATAGGAAGATGAAGTTAATGGAGGAGGAATAGATGAAGTTATGGGTTTATGTTTCATAGTTTTAGATGAAAAAGAAGAACTAGAATGTGTGGATGACAGAGCAGGGCAAAATTGCACTCCAACGGGTTCTGCCAAAGCACACATATCAAAAGGTCTAGGGTCACCATGAATAGTGACCAACTGATTTTTAAACTCAAATTTCACACATTGGTGTAAAGTTGACGGGACTGCTCGCATGGCGTTAATCCAAGGGCGACCCAAAAGTATATTGTACGATGCTGGGCAATGTACAATAAACACGGTTGTTTCTAGGGTTCTAGGACCAACTTGTAATGGGAGGGTAATGACTCCACACGTTTCTTGTGTTTCGTCATTAAAAGCTTTGATAATCATATCATTTTTCTTCATTTCATCACTTCTAAAACCAAATCGTTGGTAGAAGTCAAAGGTGCAAATGTTTAGAGATGAGCCATTATCAATCAGGACTCGTTTGACAGCTACATCTCCAATTAGAGCAGTAATGTACAAGGGATTATCCTTGTGTAAACCGTGTTGTGGGATATCTTTATCCCGAAATTCAATACAATCAATCTCTCGAGTGATGATAGTATTGGCCATAGCTTCAAGTTGAATGTTTTGAGGTACCATCATTTGGCTCAATGTAAGCATCAACTCATCCCTATGTGTGGGAGAGGATCTTAATAAATCCAAGAGGGAAATTCTGGCCGTGGTATTAGACAATTGTTCATTAATGTTGTAAGGGGGTTTAGGTTGAACAATAGGAGCATGATTCCCTTTATTTGGGTTTTTCAAAATGAATGGAGCTGATCCATCATTCGGTTTGGTTCTTGTTGGGAGTTTTGAGCTTGTTGTCGAGTAACGACTCCGATGGTACCTACAATGTTATAGTGACGACGTTGAAACGGTCTCGGTTGAGAATTTATGGCTTGTTCATAGGGAAGGACTACATTAGAAGAAGGTCGAGTAGTGACTCTTCTAGGAAATGGTTCTTCCGGAACATTAGCATCTCGTGACCAGGTTGAATAGGATCTGATTCATTTTCAAAACTATTTGATTGAATAGTGTCTACTTCACTTTCACTATCTGACTCTATATCACTAGAATCAAAAGTTTGAAAATTATGTAAGGGCCTGGTTGTAACCAGGGATAAGGTTGTGTCAAATTTTTGAGAATCCTGAATAGGTAATTGTCCGCTAATGGTTCCTACATATCGAGTAGGAGGGGGAACATTATGATGTTCGATTTGATTGGCTACCTCTTTACCATGTCTTGGTAAAGGGTGTTGAAATATGTCTAAAGTTTGATTGGCATTCTGATTTTGATTTTGGGGAACAATATTTTGGGCATTATTAGGAGGGTTTTGTCTAGGTTGGAAGGCTTGCACTTCCATTTCATTATTGTCAATCAAATCTTGTATTTTATGTTTCAATCTCTTACAAGCGTTGGTAGAATGTCCAGGTCCTCTATGAAAGTCACAGTGCAAATCAGCTCTATATCCGGGTATACTTGGGTCAGGTTCCCGGATAGTTGGTAATTGGATTAAACCTCTTTCAAGCAGTTGAGGTAAAATGGTTGACAAGGGTTGGTTTAATCTAGTGAATTCTCGAGGAGGCTTATAGGAGGTTTCAATATGAATTTTTTTGTTGTCTTTGTTGCATTGACATTAGCAACATTTCTGCTGTCGATGACTCCATCACCAACAACCTGTTTGTTTTTATATTGATTTCTAGATGTTTTCTCATCATCCTTCTTCCTAAGTTGGCCTCTCCTAATGAGGGCATCTTCTACTCTTCGAGCTAAGTCTATAGCTTGATCGAAGGTAGTTAAAGTAGTTGTTGATAGCTCATAAGAAAGTTGTTCTTGTAAATTATTGATGAAAATGTCTAGCATTTCCCTATAGGGTAGCACAAAGTGTAGTTTTCCCGTCAATTGTCTCCATCTAGCCAAGAAATCAGCAAAACATTCATCTTTATCTTGTTTTAAATTGTATAGGTCTTTAATAGTTACATGTCTCTCGATGTAGGCACTAAATTGATGAACAAATGATTCAAATTGCTTTCTTCAAAGTTTCTTAAGGAGTGAGTGGGCAATTGATAGTACCACTCTAATGCCATTCCACCTAAACTTTTGGGGAACATTTTTAGTAATAGCAAGTCGTCATGCGAAATGTCGTGACATGCTATCCTAAACATGCGAAGATGTTCTATGGGATCTTCGGTTCCTTTATATATAGGCAAGACGGGCATGGGAAAATGTTTAGGGTATGGTTGAGCTACCACTATGGGATCCAATGGTTGGCTACAAATCTCTCGATAATTGTACGAGGGACGGTAGGGATCTATCTGGTCCATACGTGAAGCCAATTGTTTCACCATAGCTTCCAGATTACTAGTTTGCCCCCCATATTGATTCGGTAGGGCATTGACATGAGTTTTATGAGCATAGGATGGAGGAACATGTAGATTAGATGCCATGTTACTATTGTGTAAAACATTAGTAGGAAAAATGTTATGGAGGAATTTTGAAGTTGGATTATGTTGTGTTCCATATTGTTGAAAATTTGTATTTGGCTTTGTTTTAGATTTCTGTTTATTTAAAGCATTTTGCTCAATAGTTTGGCGGAACAAAGTAGTGAAGGGAATTTTCTTTTGTGCAGGAGTGGTTTTAGGTTGAGTAACAGGTTCCTTAGGAGGTTGGGTAACCTGTTGTTTTGACATGGCTTGGGCTATAGTGACCATATCCGTATTGGATGGTCCACCCTTATCACTCTCTTGATCAACAAAAGATAAAGGATTAGTGTGTATATCAAGCGCCCGTTCTATAGCTGCTTGAGCGTCACTAACTTCCCCTCTATCAATACGGACTGCTACATTAAGGATGTCGATATTCTGATTGAGAAATTTTTGAAAATGTTCTACGTTGTCAAAAGCGATGGCTCCATTGGGAGCTATTCTAGGGGATGAGGATTCATTCTCTTTAACATTTCCTTCTTGTTCCTTATCTTCACCTAAGTCTTCATCTGATTGACCTAGAGTTTCTCCTTCCGGATTTGTATCTCCAAGAAGGACATTTGGGTTTTCAGTTGTATCTTGCAACCAATCTTCTCCTTCCCCTAAAGTTTCTTTACCATTCCTAAGTCTAGTCATGGTGCTAAGTTTTGATTTCAGCAAATATATATATATATATATATATATATATATATATATATATATATATATATATATATATATATATATATATATATATATATGCAACAAATTAAAAGGTATATATTTATATATACCTAATGCAATATTTGAAATGAAATGTTTAAGTTTTTACTATGTTGTTTTTGATTTTTTTCTTTTTTTTAGTTTTTCTTTGAATTTTTGAAACAATATAATAAAGACAACAAATGAAACAATAAAATGCACGCAATAATAATAAAACTGAAAGTAAATGAACTAATCTTCTATGAATAACTTATGAATATCATTAATAGGTTCAAGTTGTTCAGGAGTCATGAAATGTTCTTCTTCAAATTGAAAGTTTTCTTTTAAGAATTTGATGAAAAGGGCTATGAAAATACCATGTATTTCAGATTCTGGTTTATAATAATAATTCTCACGACAATATTCACGATACCACATAGCTCTAGGAATTTTGTTCCATCTTCTTCTAATCATAAGATCGGTTTCTAAGGAACCTATATGATCTAAAAATGGGAGTACCACAATTCTGTCATTGAGATATTCCTCGAAAGCTAAGACTTTTGAAGATACAAGGGCTTTCCTATAAGCTAACCATCTACGGCAAGCTCTCTGAAGTTCATGATAGAAAACTAATTGGTGAGGATCCAGGATTCTATCCAAGACTAGCCTCTTAATCTGTTTAAGTTGTGTGGACCTAGATGAAATAAGCCTAAGTCTCCTATCAAGTTCGTCCCACAAGGATTGATTTCTACTTGTTTCAGTGGATATTAAGGACATAATTAACTTCTATAGCTGCCAATTGGTTTTCTACGTTTATAGTAACTCGCTAACCTCTTTTTAGGAGCTACCATCTAAACATGATTTTGAACCTTAAATGTTTTAAAATGCATCTAAGTTTTAGTTGTTCTAATTTTTTGTTTGTTTTTGTTTTTGGTTTTCAAAAGGTTATGATGCATTCACGTCGGGTTCACCAAAATGTATCGCTCCAAATTTTTCGCATCCCTACCTTCAGGCTATTGGATCCGCGCCCGAAAGGAGGATGGGAAAAGGATGGTGCGGTACCTCGGACGAGAGGACTTCACGAAGGTCCCGCCTCTCAAGGGAGGTGTATTTTGGTGATTTTTCGATGGATGGTGGGTTCACCAGAAACATTTGGCGGTAGTTTCCACGCCTAGGTTTTGGAATGTGTTTAGATGAGTTCGTTTTATCCTTTAAGCATTCATCCTAGGTTTGGCCGAATGAATCTAACTTAATCTATATGAAAATGCAACTTTCAATGAATACAGAAAACAGATTTTGAAAGCAAAAAATAGAGAATTTACAGGAGGAAAATGGGGAATACCTGATCCGGATGTCTGAAGAAGATTCTGGCGGTTGATGCAGTCTGGATCGTCTGGAATTCTACAGAATCGCCTGCAATCAGACGAGATCGTCTGAGATCTGACGAATTCGTCAGATGAATTCGTCAAAAACCTGCAAAACAGAGAATAGATGCAAAATGCAAGAAATAACACTATGCTAACAGAGGCAAATTACACCAAATGATAATATGAATGCTGAAAACTATTCAAGAATAGAAATTAATGCAAATTACTGTGCTTTAATGGCAGATTATGAGCTTAACATGCAATCTAGACTAGATGGGTGAACTCCGGATGCAAAATAGGATAAAAACTAAATAGATTATCTAATTTGCAAAACAAAATAACAGAGACAAAGTTGAGAAAAGCAAACTCCAGGCACTGATCGCCTCGATGTGGACTGCAGTCGAGATCGTCTCGCATCAGTACGAAATCGTCTCGAATTTGATGAGATCGTCTCCGATCTGGACAGGTTCATCGGCGACGATGGGTGCTGGCTCCGGCTGAAAATCAGTGGTGTACCTACA
Source organism: Wollemia nobilis (assembly GCA_028583015.1). NCBI lineage: Eukaryota > Viridiplantae > Streptophyta > Pinopsida > Araucariales > Araucariaceae > Wollemia > Wollemia nobilis. Next base: position 26,135,445 of record JAQPPZ010016888.1, read on the forward strand.
AAAAAATGGCTATAGGACTAGTGCAAAAGATAAATTATGATGTTTTAGCGCAGAAGGGTTCAACTTGCAGATAAAATTCAGCCAGGGGTTGGGGAGGGAATGTCCTAGAGTTTAAATAGGCTTAGGGAGAGTTGTTGGGAGGTTGGAGATCTTCCCAATTTGGGAGATCTCCAACGGGGGAGGGTCCCAACGGCGCAGACACGCTTCTGCCCGGATTGGAGACCCGTTGGAACGGATTCCAACTATGCAAATTCAGTTTTGTGACAAAATCGTCTGGACGTTCTAGTCCAGACGAAATCGTCAAATCTGGGGCGATATCGTCTGATCGGCGACGATATCGTCCAACGGTCAAAACAACCTCTAAAAATGGCACGAAAAAAGGGGAAACGGGTTTCTCGACGGTTAACGGGCGGTTTGGGAGGTTAAATTTGAATTTAAATTTATTTACTAAGGTGAATGTAATTATTCCAATTTGACTGCGCCAATTTTAGGGTGCTATAGTGGTAACAATAAGGACTTTGGTAGTAGCATGAATGTATAGCATTTGAAAATCAAACGTAGGTTGGCTATGTGCAGAATCTAAGTGATCGCTCTAACTTTGATGCAAGAAATAATTAGGGGTAATTTCATCATTGGCACAGTGTTGAATTTGGTGGCTATATTTCTATAGATGTCACTGATACAGATCGAGTATACCTTCTTTGAGTGATTGTCTTATCTCCACACATCTCCAAGTTTTGTTCTGTATTATGAAATCAAGATGTTTTGGAAATTAGAGGTCATTAAGATTGTTGTTCCCCCAAATAGTGATAGACCTTAACCAAGTATGTGTAGCATTATCCAAACTCATCTCATGTGTAGATGGGTACTCTGATTGATTATCTATACCTGTACTCTTTATCAAAATCAGTATGGTTGCATGTTAAGCGATGTCACCGAAAGTATTTATGTTTAAATCCAAACCTTTTCAGTATATATGGATCTTCCTCCCATGGTCATTGATTCATACACCGAGCTCTGTTGTGCTCCTGATAGATGACATCGATTAGATGAAAAATATCCCACAATGGCAGTATAATACAAAACCCAATAAACCATAATATTTCCCTGGACTGCACTATTGATAAACATAACATTGACCATCATAATCTATAAATTATTCATACCTTAATCCAATTAATCATCTTCTCTTTTTTTGATAAGTTTTATAACAATATTATAGCCTAATACTTGGAAAAAAGGGCTTTTGACACATATATGGGTACTTTATAATCATTCAGTATATATTTGTATATGATCTCTTGAATTGGTGATGTCAAAACTTACTTATATTTGGGCTATCGAGGATGGGTTGATTGGTCTTAGCCCTTTATTTGAGAACCAACACACCTTAATATCATCTTCCTTGGACGGTCTATAGTATAGTTTGGATTATAAATATGTGGAGTGATGTATTAAAATATGAAAAACAATTCTATATTCTGATTTTTGAGTATATTTCTAAAGTTCAAATTTAAATAAAAGTTCTTGTATGTTGTTGACATATGAATATGGAGTAGGGAACTTCTCTATATTGAATATAGGACTATTGCATAATAGATTGAATTAATTTGGGTAAAGAATTTGAATATATTGGAAATGATTTTGTATAATATAGAAGCCAATTAACATTAGATACTTTGTTTAGTGATTTTATATTAATTGATTGTTAAGCTTTAGGATCAAATGAAATATGTATTTTGCATTTATATTCTTATGTGTGTGCTATAATGATATTTATTTGTGAATATAATCATCTAGAATATTGGAAGATCTTCTAGTTTTGGAAGGATTGGATTGGTGTCCATTCCTTGGAAGAGGTATGGGACTCTTCCTTTTGTTTGGTGTTAATCCAAACAAATGATGAATGGGATTAAGAATTAATCCTTGTTATGAAAATATTAATGATGGATGAATTGTTTATTCATGCTTGGTGATTTCTTGAGATATGTTATACATTTGGAAAATGTGTGATGCATGATTGCATTCAAAATTGATAAGCATGGCTTGCTTGTAATGCATTTGGCATACTTTGCATCCGAGTTGTCCTGATCCCTTCACTATCATCTCTTCCAACCATGAAGAACTCAAGATATTTTAGAGAAGGACCGAACAACACATTTTGAAGACTATTGCAATGTTCATCATGTAAAGCTTGTATTGATATAGTTCCAATGTAATTATGTAGGGCTGATGTAATTTATGTAAAATCAGCTATGATTTGTAATATTTTATGTATTTGATCACAAGCTTTGTAAATTAGAGATAAATTTTTCATATTGTAGTATTCACCTCTAATAAATGTTAGGTGATATATGTTTTGGAATATGAGCAAGTAATGGAATTACTTTGAGATTACACATTGTCAAATGTATGGCATTGAGATTTATGTTGCTCTAGTAGATTATATGGATGTATTTAAATTCTCTCTCATGGAATATAATAGTGTAGAAGGAAATTCATGGACAACCTTCACAATAATATGAGATAAAACAATATCCACACCATCCACCTAAGATAGCTAGAAGTAAACCAATCACTTCATGCAATCGGATAATTCAGACAATCACCAACACCATCACACCTAGTAAATGAGTAAATTCTATAATGGTGCTTAAGACAATATCCCAAGTCACATGTAAGTTTTCATGAGAAATAATAATATTAATGACTCTCTCCTTAATACTAGTCTTCATGGATAGTATGGAGAGGAGGGGATGATTCCCTTTGGGTAAAACTCCCAATTAATGGTAAAACCATTGAGATATCCTCATGAAGGACTTAGCCATTGTATTATCCTCACATTAAATGGTGATGGTATGGAGGAATTAAAGGAGATGGTACTCCTATTTATGAATGGTTGTGAATGAATTTAAATGTGACTTTGGATTAATATTTTATGGCTCGGATCACTTACTGAGCATTTGGGATATCCTTGTCTTAGATCATTATTATATTCTTAACTCATTGAAATGTGGTCAAAGATGAAAATATGTACAAAAAAAATTAAGTAACAATTGGGGTTGTTATAATTGGTATCAGAGCCTAGGCTAACTAGTAGATTCTAGCTAGATCTAGGTTAGCAAAATATTTGGGCATGAAACAAAACAACTCAAACATAAGTTCCATAACTCTAAATGATGCACACTTGGTAAGGACAAGGTTAGTACTTGAGATTACCGATGTCTGAGTTCCTATCCCCCACGAATAGATCCACAATCGTTCGAAAGTGGAAGAGCTAAGTGAACCCTCCTTCTATGGGTTTTAAGTGGTGTACCTTAGACTCTTTTGGGAAAATTACTCGACATCTATATCTTTTGACTTACTTACTCCTTATTCTCAAGTGTGTATGGACAACAACAGAGTTAGTGGACTAAACTAGGGAATGAACCTAGTAGTAATAGATTACTTGAGAAATTATGATGAAATCTAGTTGTCTAGAATTTCAACTACAAAAATCAATGAGAATTAATACAACTTTTTACTCCAAGTAAACATGGCGACAAGCTTGAGAGGTAAGAAGAAAGGAACCTTGCAACAAGCTAGTCCGATAGTCCTGAAGCCAGATAGATAGGAGAAAGTTCTAGGAAATTTAGACAAAGATATGGAGAACCTTACTACCATGGTTTCCATAATGTAAGATCAAATTCAATAGATTTTGCAAGCTATAAGTTCACAACATCACCACAACAACAATCAAGAGATGGAAAATCCAGAGGTTGAGATTAGAGAGGATGAAGATCCCGAAGAGCGTGAAAACAAGGCCCGCATGAAGAAAGAAATGGGAAATGACATAAAGCATATTAAAGTGACTAATTTCATGGGAAAAGGAGGAGAAGATGCAGCTGAGTCATGGTTAGATGAACTGGAACTTCATTTTTCCATAAGAAACTACTCCTTTGAAACTAAAATAGCATTTTCTCTTTCTCATCTGGGAGGAATAGGAATTGACTGGTGGAATGCTTATAAAGATGAACATAAGATCTCACCTAACAAGTTGAAGTGGGAAGTTTTTGTGGAAGCTTTTAAGGATAGATTCCTTACAAAGCAATTTTATTTGAATAAATTTAAGGAATTATTTGCATTTCAACAAGGATCAAGATCTGTGGAGGAATACTATGAATAGTTTGTGAGACTCCTTAAATATGTGTCATCCTATAATCAGAATAATGAGATGAAAATACACAAATTTATCCTAGGAATGAAGCCTTGGTAAATTTCCAAGAGAGATGGATTGAGTTTACCAACGAAGACAAAGAAAGGTAAAGGATGTATAGTGAACCAAGATAATTTCAACCAATGCTAATTTCAGCAATGCAACTGAAGAAAACTATTAGAAAAGGAGGAATGGTTTATGTAGTTAAACTCAAGGAAAAAGAGGAAATTCCAAAGGAATAAATTATTGGAAAATTTCCACTATTGCAGGAATTTCATGATGTTTTTGTTGATGAGATACCTGGATTACCTCCTAAACATGAATTTTATTTCACCATAGAATTGATGCCAAGTACTGAGCCTATCCATAGAGCTCCTTATAGAATGAACCCCATCGAGATGCAGGAATTGAAAGTGCAACTTCAAGAGTTGCTAGAAAAAGGGTTGATAAAACCAAGTGTATCACCTTGGGGAGCACCTATTTTATTTATGAAGAAGAAATATGGTTCATTAAGGCTATGCATAGATTATAGAATGCTAAACAAGGCAACTATCAAGAACATATATCCATTGCCAAGGATAGAAGATTTATTTGATCAACTAAAAGATGCCACCATTTTCACAAATATTGATCTAAAATCTGGATATCATCAACTGAGAATCCGAGAAGAAGACACATAAAACCGCATTCAAGACTAGATATGGTCACTATGAATTTATAGTCCTACCATTTGGATTGACTAATGCACCAACAGCTTTCATGAATTTGATGAATAGTGTGTTTAGGAAATAGTTGGATCGATTTGTGTTGATATTCTTGGATGACATTTTGATTTATTCTCGTAATAGAGAGGAACATGATAAGCACTTGAGGATAGTGCTAGAAATTTTAAGGAAGAACCAACTCTACGAGAATTTGTCTAAATGTGAATTCTATGTTCCACAAGTGCATTACTTGGGGCATATTATATCAGCAGATGGGATCATTGTTGATCCAAAGAAAATAGAAGCCATTTTGAATTGGCCACCTCCAACAAATGTGATAGAAGTAAGAAGCTTCATGGGTTTGTTAGGATATTATAGGAGATTTGTTAAAGACTACTCTAAGATTGCTTATTCAATAACCAACCTTCAGAATAAATGGAAGGAGTTTAAATGGATAGAAAAGTGTGAAGAAGCATTTAATTTTCTTAAATAGAAACTAACCTCAGCTCCTATTCTAAAGATTTTGGATCCCATAGAAATTTTTTTAGTTTGCATCGATGCCTCTTTGGAAGGGTTAGGAGGATTCCTATCCCAAGATGATTTTATAGTAGCATATGAGTCTAGGAAACTCAAAAAGCATGAAGTTAACTATGCTACTCATGATTTAGAACTTGTTGCAGTTGTGCATGCCTTGAAAATTTGGTGACATTATCTGGTTGGTAGACCATTTGAGTTAAGAACCGATCACCATATTTTGAAGTATATCTTCACTCAACCATTACTAAATGCTAGACAAAGAAGGTGGATAGAGTTCTTAGTAGAATATGATTTTGGTATTGAGTATATCAAAGGAAAAGAAAATAAAGTCATTGATGCCTTAAGTAGGAGGAAGCACATAGCTGCATTGACTTGTAGTCATGTGGATTTAATGGGGCAAGTAAGAAAGATGCAGTGTTAGGATCCTAAATGTAGTGAAATTTGGGTTAAGATAGAGCAAAACTTGAATGAAAACCAAGATTATAGCATGAAATATGGACTTTTATGCTTTAGAGATCGAGTAGTCATACCTAAAATGGGTGATTTGAGGAGATTGATCATGCGTGAAGCTCATAATTCTCCTTATTCCACTCATCCTAGAGGAGCCAAGATGAGGGAAAATATGAAAAAGACCTTTTACTAGTCTGGCATGAAGAAAGATATCACTGATTTTGTGGCACGATGTTTACAGTGTCAGAAGGTGAAAGTTGAACATCAACATCCAATAGGAAAATTGTTTTCACATGCTATACCCACTCACAAATGGCAAGTAATATCAATGGATTTTATTATCGGTTTGCCAAAGATAAAATATCATCATGATGCAATCTTTGTTATAGTAGATAAACTCACTAAGGTTGCACATTTCATACCAGGATGTACTATAGATGATGATAAATGAATGTGCATGGGGAGTAGGTACTCCCATGATGGTTAAATAATGCCCTTTTGTAATGAACTTAATTAATTCATGTATATAACAAAAGGGATGCCTAAATAAAAGGGTGGACAAATAAGCCTTAAGAGGTACAAGGTTATATAATCATGCTTAAAGATGACATTCCAAGGATTCTATGAGTTGATCACGTATAGTGATTTTGTTATCTTAGTGACCCCATCGGGAAGATGTGGGTTGGATCTAAGATCTATGAATAACCATTGTTGAGGTTATTTCATTATGATGGGTTTCCATCTTCAAGGCATTCACCTATATACTGGTCTTGGTGGATAGTATGGTTAAGGGTGATTTCCCTTTTATGTGGGATGAAACCTAACGCTTGGTCAACGTTCTCATATCTGAGTGGTATGAGGGTTTTGTAGAAGCTGATCACTTCTACTCAAGAGTGACTCTGATCAAGTCTTAATATCTCTTGATGTTATTTTCCTTGATAACTTACAATCCAGTTGGAATGATTCTATCTTAGATCATGATTATATTCCAAGACTATGAGGAAGCGTAATATTGATCAATGTAAGGTCCAATGGGACCAATATTCTAAAAATAATTCCACTTGGGAAAAAGTGGAAGATATGAAAAGACACTTTCCTTATTTATTTAATGATGCTATGTAATAATACAGGTTGAACTATGGACCACTTATGCAAAGTGGAACTATGCCAAAAACTATGTTTTATTGATTGTTATGTAATAATGCAGGAAAACATAGAGGACTGTGTTTAATCTAAGGGGGGAGTATGTCACATCCCACCTTGGAGGACTATTTTTAAGATGTTATTTGTGTAATGATAGTTGGTTTTAATGCTTAAAATATTTGCATTGTATTTGTCAAAAGAAAATGATGTTGCGTTGCTTGATTGCAGGAACATTTATTCTCGTAGGTGGAAGACTGACCACCAAGATATGAGAAGGGAAATTATGACTATGACAACTCAATAGGTAAAGCTCATATTCCTATCATCACTAGTTACCTCCCTGATGGCGGTGTTGCTTGAGTATTACTCTAAAAAGTCTCACCCAATCAAAGGAAAAATGGTGATGGGGGATACTGAGCACATGCATCGAGTGCTTGTATGCCATTTGTGTGTGATTTATATTTGATTTCATGATTAATTTGCATGAGATTGGTTTAATTGAATTTTACTTTGAAAATGCACATTAATAATGTTTTGCATTTTACAAATTATTCTAGAAAATATTGAAAAGAATATCATGCAATTTATTATGATTTAGTGAAATCTTAATTTGAGAAATTTCTAAAGTAAAAGATTTATTTTGTTGAGCATGCTTATTTGATCTAGTTGATCCTATTTTAGAAGGAAATTAGGTAGTTTTTTTTTATGAACTTGTTCAATTTTGATTGGATTAAAACATGAAAAAAAAAACTACCTTGTAGATTTAAATAATCAATCTTTCCTACACATGCATGGCTACTTTGGGAAGGTTGAAATGGTGGATAAGATTCTTCTCTTATCTCTATGGATTCCCTTTCCATTAAAATAATATATATAAAGGAAGCTTTAACTTGGGGTGAGAAAAAGAAGATAAAAAAAATAAAAAATAATAAATAAATATATATATATATATATATAATTAGAAGCATCTTTTCTGAAAGAAATAAAGCAAAAAAATAAATTATATATATATATATATATATATATATATATATATATATATATATATATATATATATATATATATATATTCGGAACATATTTCTTGTCTAGAAGAAAGAAAGCTATAAATTGCCATTGTGGTTGAGAAAAAAAAGAGGATCATGTTATTATACTATGTTATGTCGAACTGAAGAAGGTAGGAGAAGGGATTTACAAGCTTTGGGAAGCGTTCAATTTGTTGGAGTTCCAGGTTGGAGCTTTCCACTCTATTTCTCTTATGAATTATTGGGTGTTTGTTTAATTTGAAATGAAGTAAGACTATTTTGGTTGTATAATTCATTTTTAATAAAGTTTAAAAAGGTTCGGGTAGTATAATATAGTCATGGCTATAGTGGATTTGCTTTAAAATTGCATAGTGTGTAAGTGTTGTCGTTCAAGACATAGACTCTATTACAACTGTCGAAGAGGTCACTCTATGGCTGAACCTATGGGTTCAAGTAGACCAACTTACTTTGAGAAAGTAGCAAGTATTCTAGCCTTGAATCATGAGACCTCTTCCAGGATAAAATTGAAGCTCTACTTGTGTCTACAACTGACCCAATTATTGGAATTTGTGTAAACCTTAGGACTTATTTCTAATCACCTCTGTAATTGTATCTCCATCCCTCATCTCATAACGAGGGCCTGTATTTTTCTTTTGTAAAGCATTCTCCAGTGCCTTGTATAACGGTTATAGTAGCGATGGTAATTTGGGTATTGTAATCATGAACTCCACTGTCACCCTATACACCCTATAATTTATCCACTATTTTGTGAAAGATATGATCATAAAAAAGGCAACCTGACTATCTAGTGGTAACGATAGGGACTTTGGTAGTAGCATGACTAGATAGCATCTGAAACTCAAACGTAGGTTGGCTATGTGTAGAATCTAAGTGATCGCTCAAACTTTGATGCAAGAAATAATGAGGGGTAATTTCATCATTGGCATAATGTTGAATTTGGTGGTTGTCTTTCTGTAGATGTCACTGATACAGATCGAGTATACCTTCTTTGAGTGACTGTCTTATCTCCACACATCTCCAAGTTCTATTATGTATTATGAAATCAAGATGTTTTGGAAATTAGAGGTCATTAAGATCATTGTTCCCCCAAATCATGATAGACCTTAACCAAGTATGTGTAGCATACGGGTACTCTGATTGATTATCTATACATGTACTCTTTATCAAAATCAGTATGGTTGCATGTTAAGCGATGTCACTGGAAGTATTTATGTTTAAATCCAAATATTTTTAGTACAGATGGCTCTTCCTCCTGTGGTCATTGAGTCATACGCCGAGCTCTGTTGTGCTCCTGGTAGACGACATCGATCGAATGAAAAATGTCCCACAGTGGTAGTATAATACAAAACCCAGGAAACCATAATATTTCCCTAGACTGTGCTACTGATAAACATAACTTTGACCATCATATAATATATATATATATATATATTGTTCAGACCTTAGTCCAATTCGCCATCTTCTCTTTTGTTGATGAGTTTTATAACAAGACTATAGCCTAATACTTGGCAAGAAGGGCTTTTGACACATATATGGGTACTTTATAATCATTCAGTATATATTTGTATACGATCTCTTGAACTGGTGATGTCAAAACTTACTTATATTTGGGATATCGAGGATGGGTTGATTGGTCTTAGCCCTTTATTTGAGAACCAACATACCTTAAGATCATCTTCCTTGGGTGGTCTATAGTATAGTTTGGATTATAAATATGTGGAGTGATGTATTAAAATATGAAAAGCAATTCTATATGTTGATTGTTGAGTATATTCCTAAAGTTCAAATTTAAATAAAATTTCATGTATGTTTTTGACATATGAATATGGAGTAGGGAACTTCTCTATATTTAATATAGGACTATTGCATAATAGATTGAATTAATTTGGGTAAAGAATTTGAATATATTGGAAATGATTTTGTATAATATAGAAGCCAATTAACATTAGATACTTTGTTTAGTTATTTTATATTAATTGATTGTTAATATTTAGGATCAAATGAAATATGTATTTTGCATTTATATTCTTATGTGTGTGCTATAATGACATTTAGTTGTGAATATAATCATTTAGAATATTGGAAGATCTTCTATTTTTTGAAGGATTGGACTGGTATCCATTCCTTGGAAGAGGTATGGGACTCTTCCCTTTGTTTGGTGGTAATCCAAACAAATGATGAATGGATTAAGAATTAATCCTTGTTATAAAAATATTAATAATGGATGAATTGTTTATTCATGCTTGGTGATTACTTGAAATATGTTATACATTTTACAAATGTGTGATGCATGATTGCATTCAAATTTGATAAGCATGGCTTACTTGTAATGCATTTGGTATACTTTGCATCCGAGTTGTCATGATCCCTTCACTATCATCTCTTCCAACCATGAAGAACTTGAGGTATTTTAGAGGACCAAACAACACATTTTTAAGACTATTGCAATGTTCATCATGTAAAGCTTGTATTGATATAGTTCCAATGTAATTATGCAAGGTTGATGTAATTTATGTAAAATCAACTATGATTTGTAATGTTTTATGTATTTTATCATAATATTTGTAAATTAGAGATAAAGTTTTCATATCGTAATATTCACCTCTAATAAATTTTAGGTGATGTATGTTTTGGAATATGAGTAAGTAATGGAATTACTTTGAGATTATACATTGTCAAATGTATGGCATTGAGTTTTATGTTGCTCTAATAAATTATATGGATGTATTTTAATTCTCTCTCATGAAATATAATAGTGTAGAATGAAATTCATGGAAAACCTTCACAATAATATGAGATAAAATAATATCCACACCATCCATCTAAGATAGCTAGAAGCAAACCAATCACTTCATGCAATCGGATAATTTAGACAACCACCAACACCATCACACCTAGTAAATGAGTAAATTCTATAATGGTTCTTAAGACAATATCCCAAGTCACGTGTAATTTTTCATGAGAAATAATAAGATTAATGACTATCTCCTTAATACTAGTATTTATGGATAGTATGGAGAGGAGGGGATGATTCTCTTTGGGTAGAACTCCCAATTAATGGTAAAACTATTGAGATGTCCTCATGAAGGACTTAGCCATTGTATTATCCTCACATCAAATGGTGATGGTATGAAGCAATTAAAGGATATGCTACTCCTATTTATGAATGGTTGTTAATGAATTAAATGTGACTTTGGATTAATATTTTATGGCTCAGATCACTTATTGAGCATTTGGGATATCCTTGTCTTAGATCATTATTATATTCTTAACTCATTGAAATGTGGTCAAAGACTAAAATATGTACAAAAAAAATTAAGTAACAATTGGGGTTGTTATGGGATGATTGTGATCAAATATCAAAAATGCTCTATAAAAATAGTGGGGGAGAATCGAAACATCTTTTATCAATGTTGATTTCAACCTTTGTAGCTTTGGCCAATGAAATCGAGTTTTGGTGAGAAATGCACTAAATTGTGAGTGGAATGGATTCTACCATTAATCTGCTACTTAGCCTTCAAAAAGTCTAACTTCTTTCTTACGTTCACAGAATAAAACGAGAGTTGCAATCCATAAAAAAATTGTGCTAACATCATCTCTGAGTTAATTTTATTGTGGAATCACCAATCTGCTCTTAAAGCAATGCAAATCACCTTTGTTTCCATTCCACTCCTTTTACTTTCTTTTCAATGCCTTTGACCTTCTTGTCACCATTTTGCTCAAAAATACTTTTGGAACACAACAAAATACATCTTCTTAGAACTTAGTCACTAGAGCATGTTGAACAAAGAGAAATTGGAATTCCATACTTTGGAATGTGTTGACATCATCAAAGCTCAAACATTTTACAAATTGGGAACTTCACCGAAATCTTCTACCAAATACACTACGCCTCAAGTAGAATAGAAACTTTGTTGATGTTTATGAAAAAGGACTAAGTGTTGAGCGGATTGGAGTACCCTTTGCAAGTTTCCACTTCAAAATACTCTATATCCTCAACGGAATAGAGATTTCATGCCTTAGAATAAAATTTTCAAAGTTTTTCTAAGGATGTGGCCATTTTGGGCCTACATTTTGGTGCCTTCCGATGGATTTTCTTGCAAAGCCATCAAACTCAGAGTCTTATCCACTAGGCATCAACAGTCAAAAATACTTCAAAGAACAATTTCCATATGATCATTACCCTCTAAAAAATTCATGAAATATCCAAGACGGTAATGGTGCATATCGAGATCATACTGGAAACATAGATATCTCCACTACTCCTATAAAAATTACTCCAAGCTTAAGCAAAAAATAAAGCAATGTTCTCTTTATAAAGCTTCTTCAAAACAAATTATATGAATACCTTCACAAAAAACTATTGTTCTCTGCATCTCTCTGACCTCATGCTTTTATTATTTCCTTCTAACAATGTTAGAGTAAAAATGAATCAAACAAAATACAAAAATTATGCATGACTACAAAAATGTACAAACAAAAATATTCTAAGCTTATGTCTCTGGTGAATCTACAACTCTATTTGGTTCTTCATCCTCTTACTAAGCTTCTTCTTTAGCATTATCCTCTTGCTCTTGTTCATCCTCTTCCTTGGATAATTCCTGCTCTTTTTCATTCACTTCTTTAGCATCCTTTCCAAACAACTGCACCATCAACTTCAATTTTTGTAAATCCTGCTTTCATAGTGCTTTGGAGGGGTTGGAAGTTTCTTTTAACTGCTTGTGAATATATTCCAATTCACCAATATCTTCATAATTTGCATCACTTCCTTTATTTACCAAGTCTTCCATCAGATCCATGAGTCTGGTAAAATCAATAATCATTTATGAAACTTGCTCCTGGTTAATTGGATCTTCTAGAGCATCAATCTTAGACTCATCTTGGATATTCTTGGCAACACTCTTCTTAATTTCTTCTACTAATAGCAAAGTGTTATTTTCCATCCACAAACCTCTAAATCCATTTTGAATCATTTCTTTATTTATGTCCACTACATCTCAGATCATATTCTCAACCTTATCAAACAATAGCCAAGCCTTTTGGAGGGCTTTGTGCTTCTTCACTATGACTTTGGTAGCCAGTATGGCAGTATTCCATTCTTTGTTAGGAATAGGCTTAGCAATCTCACTGAGCTTGCTATCTACCAAATAATAGATCTATTTAGCTAGAATCACCATAGGTTGAAGTTCTCTAGTGAAGCTATCTAGGTCTTCCTAAATATTCTGAAGCATGTGATTGGCATCATCCATGTAATCAATAATGGGTTGTAACTCTGAGCATTTTTCCAAAAGTTTAGATAACAGTTTTATCTTACTTTCTTTAGCCCAGCCTTAGAGAAACCTAAAGACTTAGCCTTTGAAATTTGAAGCTACTACTTCAAGCTCTGTATTTCTTTGGCTTATTCTTTGTTTTTCTTATTTTGTTCCTCTATTTACTCCTTAAGCTTATTAGCTTCTTGAAATTTGTCTTGCTAGTTATTTGCCTCATTTCTAAAAGCTTTCTCTATTTTTTTGGTTGGTGATTGTTTTTTTAAGATTTTCAATCATTTGCTCCAGCTTGTCCATTTTCTCTTTGTATATATCACCATTAACATATAAAGTGTCCAAGTGAGCCTTAGCTATCACCAACTCATATTCAATAGGTAACTGCTCAATATCTTCTGTATATTCTTCTAGATGGTAGTCTTGAGCAGTCATTTCAGTATCAGGCTTGCTTACTAGAGGAATTATGGATCTGGATGTCCTCTTCCTAGAAACTAGATCAACAAATATGCTTTTCCTCTTTATTGCCATCCTCTTTTAAGGTTTGGATAGCTTCTCTACCCAAAAATATTGAATTTTTTGTGTAGCTTCCTTCTCCTTTTGCAAAGTTGTTAGTGTAGGATAACTCATAGGAGGAGGAGAAGAGGCAATAAGGTATGAGAGAGCACAATAAATAGTTGAAAATGGCTTGTTAGACATGACTACAATGGAATCTATGACTACCACTACTGTTGCAATTGGAAAACTCATGGAGACTGCAGTAAAACTCACAGAAGGGTGAGTGGGTGCGGATGTAATAGCTTGCTTTTTAGATGATGGGGGAGGTTGCAATGGCAAATATGGAATTATAAGAGATTATTATGGGGGCATTTCAGATGATGAGGATGGAATTTTAGGTGATTTTGAAGGAGATGGGATGGTTTTCCCCTCAGTATTGACTAGTGAAATAGGTGGTGAACTCTGAGGGGGAGAAGGAACATTTGTTACAACTTCTTGATTAGAATGGGAAGGAATTTTTTATGGGGAAATAGGAGGAGATTTAGAAGAATGAATAGATGCCATACCTTCACCTACATATGTAAGGTGTTTTGGAGTTACCTCTGTACTCTATTGTTGCATTGATTGTACTTCTTCTATAGTTGAAATAGGGGTTTCCTTAACAATTTTCTCCTTATCCAACTTCTATTTCTTACAAATCTCCTTTTGGGTTCCCTTCGGTGCCCTTTTAGCTTTTATTTTAAAAACTTGCAATGCTGCTAATTTCTCATTTTTTGTATCTTCTCCAGACAACCCTTCCTATACTGGTTCTTCCTGCAATGTCTCTTCAAAAATAGGATTTAATTCCACTATGGCTGCAGTGGTGAAACTTATAGGAGTGAACACAAAGTTTTTATCCTTATCATTCCAATATATCTGTGTAGTAGAGGGATCTCCACCCAAGGATAGGTTCTTGGGCCTACTTTCTATTTGAATTACTGGTGTGCTAATAGCCCTCTCATCAGAATAGTGCATCTTAATCATTAACTATGCCCCTTTTGTAAAATTATCAAGTTGTTCTGTTGAGGGTTCAAATGTCTTCAGAACTTCAGTAGTAGTTAATGGAGTATCGGCTCCTTCTTCTTTAGCCTCTTCTTGTGAAGGTGGGGATGGGGAGTTTATCCTTGGTTGTGGCATCTTATAAATTAGCACTATATTCTTTGGGTCTTTTGCTTTCCAAGTCACAATATTCTTGTCAAATTTATCAAAAAATTCATTGTCAATCACCAATCCAAACTTGGATTTCTCTTTTCCAATTTCAACTCTCATCCTCCACAATTCTACTATCTTGGCTTCATTCCATTTCTTTTTACCTTCAACATCTCCAATAGTAGACTCTTGCAACTCTTGGCTTTCATTACCTTTCGTTTTGTTCTCAACTTATCTGATGGTAGACTCCTGCAACTTATGTTTTTTATTCTTATCTGAATAAAAATCAACAACTTGCTCATAGAAATATAACCATGGAGGAAGTTGTTGCATCTTGGCAGCATTCCACTCCAAAGGAGAATTTTAGTTATTATTTTTGCCCTATTCAAAATGAGACCTAGATTTTTTCTCAAATTTGTAGGTCTTTTCTCTATTTAGGGCTATGTTACTCTTGTGAAATATATCATCCAAATCATGTATCCATATCTGGGGACTGTATAATAGGCCCATCCTATCCAAATAATAATAAATTTATTCACCTTACCCCTTCTTGGTGATGGTTATATCATTAACACTGTGGTAGGTCAACAAACATTTTCTCTTTCTCCCAGAGCCATAGTTCATATTAATGAACTCTTCTTACCTCAAATATTCTAGTGCTAAAAATTTATATGTAACAAAATTAGGCAGTAGAAAAGGCTTACCATTAAAGCCATACAACCTAATTATTGTGCCCTCTATAAGGATGTACCAATATCCTTCTTCGACAACTCCTATTATTAAAAATTTCTTGGCCATCGGTGGTAGCCTAGGGCACTTCCCATATATTATCTTCAGTGCTAGCTCTAGAAATTCCAAGTTAAATCTATAAAAGGATTCGATGCTTCTCAGATGAGAGGTCCAATAGTAAACAGGAATGGGGTCTCCCTTATATTTCTTTTCCTTAACTAGAATCCAAGGCATCATTTTCCTTGCAGCAACAAAGAACATCCAAACTAGTTTTGAGCAATGTTGGAAAGAGGGTGAGTTGGAATTCCTTTTCATTCTCACTAATTTATCATGTATTTTTATAGCTAGGAAATTTTTCTAGTCAAAGTAGATGACCCTAACACCCTTCTTTTCTACATCTTCCTCATACATCCTCTTATTGGAAATATAGTATGTAGTGGCTATTTGCCAATTTGTCACAATTTGGTTAGAATCCAAACCCTCCATACAAGCTAGCATAGAATAAATATTTGAGTTATAAACTCAAATATAACTCACCCATTATATGAATGCGTTCTATTTTTTTAGCACTTTTAATCACCCATGCATGCAAACCTTCTACCATAAATGTGGATGCTATGTGAACTGCCCATTGGTATGCTTTTCAAATTAAACTCATTCCCTTTGGTGGCTTTAAGGTGCTATGTTGATTTTTTATTGGTTGAAATTCAAACATGCTCTGCAATTACGGTGATGCTCATCCTTGTTTTTCCTTTGGAGTGGCACAAGAAACTTGAGCATTAATGTACGAATATTTGCTCTTTTAGGAAGTGGCACAGTGCAAAATTCATTTTCCTCTCAAAAGTAGTCATGAACTCCAACGGATTAGAACTCTTTCATGATCTACTATCTCTTAGTCTTTCTCAAGAGCGGATTGGAACTCATGTATCATTCCACTTCTTCCTTAGTGCATTTGAGTGTGGAATGAAAACTTGTTGCTTTTTTGCTAACACTTAGCTTATTTTGCAACCTTTTCACTTTATATATATATATATATATATATATATATATATATATATTAGAATTTTATCAAAAATGAAAACTTAAAATAAAAATGAATATGGTACAAAATATGTACATATATTACAATGAGCTTAGCTTAATCAAAATAGATTTTAAGGTGAAAACCATTGACCAAAATCGACTGTATATTTCCCTCAAGGTCTTCAAGCTGGAAAAAAATGGTATCTTTAACTTCTACTATTTTGAAAGGGCCATCCTAGAAGGAGTCAAACTTTTGATGATGTCATCGTTTAACTCTTTAAACATTCCACCTGAGTACAGAATCTCCAACTTGGATTTTTTTGAACCTTACCTTCTTGTCAAACCATGCCTTGACATCGAATGAATGCTTTTGAAAATCCTCATATGCTTGAGTCCTCTTCTCTTCTAACTACAGTAGGTGTGTCAGCCTTGTTTCCACTATATTTTCTTAAGATTACTCTTCTATATTTATCATCTTGAGTGTTGGAATCTCCAAATGAATAGGTAACACCTCCTCTTTTCCATATACTAAGGCATAAGGGGAGGTCTTAATGGACTTTATTAATAGTGATTATGTCTATCCATAGAGATTGCTATAGCAATAGGTGCCAACTCCTTTTGTTACCCTCCAATGATCTCCTCAAAATCCTCAATATATTCTTGTTAGTTGATTTCACAAGTCCATTTTCTTAGGGGTAGTAGTTTGAAGTATTATTTATGATAATGCCATACTTGCTAGCAAACTCAATATATTTAGCTCCTATGAATGCTAGTCCATTATCACTTACCAAAGCCTCTGGAACACCAAACCTTGAAATAAAACTCTCCATAAAAATTATTCACCACTTCCTGGTCTAATTTCTTTATAGGAATAGCTTTTACCCATCTGGTGAGGTAGTATGTAGTAGTCAGAATATACGTATGCTCAATTGAGGAATATGGATTGATAACTCCTATGAAGTCCAAACCCCATTGCTGAAATGGATCTTTCACTTGAATTGGCTTAAGGGGAAATGATGCATTCCTTGTTCTTCCCACATATCGTTGGCATTTATCATAGGCTTTAGTGACTTTGACGGTGTCTAAAAATATGGTAGACCAGTATAGCTTACTTTGATAATATTCAAAGATGTTACTCTTCCTGAGAAATATCCTTCGGATAGTCCTCCATGGAACTCCTATATGACCCTTTGTTGTTGATCATCTTTTAAGCACCTAAGGAGAACCCTATCAAAGTTCCTTTTGTATAGACCTTCTGGTAATAATACATACTTCAAATCCTAAAGTCTATATCATCTTCTCTATGATGCATTAATATTAGGAGGGCATACCCCAATTTGAAATTACTTAGTCATCTGATCTACCCAGTCTAATTCACCTAACTATAATTCTTCAATCTGATCATCTGTTGTTGACTAATAAGCTATTACTTCTACTAAAACTATTGCTTCTATCAGACCTTGGCATAGGTCTCTACCTCTTACCAACTTGGTATGATGGATTTCTACATCATATTATTGGATCTTAGTAATCCAACCAGCTCTCTTATCTCCCAGTTCATCTTGTAGAATAAAACGTATTACATCTGAATGAACATAAACCAGGGTCTTTATTTGAACCAAATATTACCTAAATTTTTCAATGATTTCATTATAATAAATACTTGTTTCTTAATGAAATTCTACTTAACTTGGTATTCATGGATATTCTGGCTCTAAAATAATATAGGATGCTCTTCTCCTTCATAATTCTTCTGGGTGAGCATTGATGCATAGCTTTCCTCAATTCCATAAGCATAAAGGATGAAATATTTGCTAAATTTTGGATTTACTAGCACTAGAGCTATAGCAATGGACTGCTTGATGATTTCAAAGATTAATGGACTTGTTTCTCAATGAAATTCTACTTAACCTAGTATTCATGAATATTTTAGCTCTAAAATAATATAGGATGCTCTTCTCCTTCATAATTCTTTTGGGTGAGCATTGATGCATAGCTTTCCTCAATTCCATAAGCATAAAGGATGAAATCTTTGCTAAAATTTGGATTTACTAGCACTAGAGCTGTAGCAATGGACTGCTTGATGATTTCAAAGGTTTTCTTTCTTACCTCAATCCATTTGAAATATGCATCCTTCTTTAGTAGTTTAGATATAGGCCTCACCTTTTGAGCAAAGTCAAAGATGAATTTCCTGATAAATTTTATTTGACCAAAGAAAGATTGTAAGGCTTTCTTATTCACAAGTAGTGGAAGAGCAATAATGAATTTGATTCTATTTGGATCAATGGTCATACCTTATTTTGAGACTACATGGCCCAAAAATTTTCCCTCATGAACTATAAAAAATGACTTCTTATGATTTAGGGAGATGCCAAATTCTCTGCACTTCTAGAAGACTTGTTCTAGGTGTACCAAGTGGTCTTGCTTGTTCTGGGAAAACACAGTGATGTCATCTAAATAGATTATAATAACCTTGTTAATCATATCCCTAAAATCATAGTCCATTTCTCTCTATAATGTGGCTCCTGCATTAGATGTCCCAAAAGGCATTCTTTGATATGCAAAGGTTCACCATTTTGTGGTGAATGTTATCTTGTACTAATCTTCATTCTTCACCCAAATCTGGTTATATCCAGAGAAACTTTCTAGTAGTGAGAACCTTTATTCCCCTACTACAATATGTAAGATTTTATCAATCTGTGGGAGGGGGTAGTGGTCCTTAAGTGACTCTTGATTGAGATTTCTAAAATCTACATGCAGGTGAATGTCACCATTCTTCTTCCTCGTAGGTACCAAATTGGCTACCCAGGTTGAATTTTTTATTGGATAAATGATCTTAGCCTTTAGCAACTTTAATAGTTCTTCTCTCATTATGGCTTTGATCATAGTATTTACAAGCCTTTGTTTCTACCTGAATGGTTTTGTGTTAGGTTCTAGCTCAATTGTGTGTTGGATGACCCTCTTGTCATATACTTTGAGGTACTCATATGACCAAGATACAATATCTTGGTATTTTAGGCATAAAGCTTTGATATCCTCCTCTTCCTCTGGAGAACATAAGATTCCAACCTTGAGGTTCTTCTCTTTTTCAATTTCAACTTCTTTATAGATTTTCTCATTGACTTCCATGGATCTAAATTTTTTCCTATCTTCATTATAAAACAGGCTTTCTAGAGTAACCAAACCTCTAGGTATGTGATTATTCTTGAGTTGAATGATGTCCTGTTGATCAATATCTTCTAGATTTTCCTCTTGAACAGTGGATAAATAGGCTTCTCTTACCATAAAATCAATTATTTATTCATCACTTTCAAAGACCTGCCAAAAAATTTGCTTGTCTGGCACTATAGGCCTGAAAATCATTTTGATCCCTTTAACTCCTATGTCTACATAAGGGTTGAAGTTAGCTCCCCTTACTACTAAGGAATCTTCCAAGGTTTCTTTCCTATAGGAAAAAAATGTATTTTTAGGGCATCGAAGGATTCCATAAAATCCCATACCCTATTTCTATATACTTTTAGGTAATTATGCTTACTGTTGTACCTTTCCCTTACCTGATTTATAATCAATTTAGAGTTGCCATATATGTTCAAGATATTGATGCCCATGCTTTCATGTTGCATCATTCCAAGGCATAGAGCCTCATATTCTGTAGCATTATTAGTGCATGACCATGTTAGCAGATAGGAAAAACTCTTTGTCCCTTATGATTGGGACTATATACCACACCAGCACCAACACCATTTCTACATCTGGCACCATCAAAGTGCACGATCCATACTTCTATTTCTCTCAAGGACTGGTTAGATATAGCAAGAACATTTTTCTCTATCTCTGCAAAAATATTGTATATTCCCATACCTTTCCAAAACTGGCTATAATCCCCCTTCAAAGTTAGTTCATATTCAATTTCCAACTCTTCAAAATTATCCACCAATTCAATTTCTTCTAGAGGAGTGAGATTTCACATGTTCCCTTCAATTTTTTCAATGTGGTAAGACATAGGATTCTTAGGTGTTATTCTTATCCTCTTCCTTTGAATGGAATAGCCATGCTAGAATATTCCATATACATGCATCCACCCAACTTTGTAGTGAACTCTATTGAAAGGCATAAGCCAAAATAAGGCTCTAGATCCACCACCACTATTTATTGTACTATAGTTACCTTAGGTGCTCTATGTAGCCTCATAAAAATATATTTTATCACTTCCACTATCTTCATAGGTGTCCCATCCAACTACAGGACTCCAGGGTAGTTTTTGGTTTATTCCATACCAATTTCCTTGTAAACTATTTTAGGCATGACTATAGTAGATGCCCCTGAGTCAATCATACAATTGTGGACCACCCAACCTTCCATCCTTAGAGAGATATAGAAATGAGGGGATTTATTCTTTAAAATAGTAGGGGATATTTCTTTCTTTTTAGAGGGTATATAGAGGATTGTGGTGGTCTACTTATCCTGCAGATATTTGTTCAAGGAAGCTTTTAGTAGGTCTATTTGACCAGGAATGAATAGGGTATCATAGACTAGATTTGGATGATATCTTCTTCATTTCCTCCACTATATTATATTCATATGTGACAAAGGTAGGTATCTCATTCCTTCTCTTTGGCTCACCATATTTTCTCTTATACTTTTGAGTGGCCTCGATTCTCTACCTTTTGGTAATGGAAGGGAACCTAAGCCTCTCTTAGGTTTCATTCTTGGACCTCATCCTATCTCCTTCAGTTTCTTTCTCAAACCTCTTGGGAAGACTAGTTTCTTTTTCTTTGGCCTAGGAAATAGGGAAAGTATCATTGCTTTAGGGCAGTAGATCATTTTTCTTTTAAGAGGGGACCCAAAATTGACCCATCTTTTATGGATCAAATTGTAGGGTTTTCTTGCCTGATCTTGTCAAGATAGCAATAGGTACATCCTCATCAAGATTTTTTCCAACCATGATCTACTCTGGATTTCAGAGCATATTCACTCTTATTTTCTAATTTCTTTTTGCTTTCTCCATAGCCTACTATACATGGTTTTGGTACATAACACAATATTATGAGTCATGATGGTCATTGCACACTAAACACCATACATTCACCAAACTATTTTTTGAAGAACACTCAGGCTCCTCATATGTTGCATTTACTCTGACCCAAGTACTATTTCTAGGACCAGGTCTTTGATATTTATTCACATAAGGAAATCTCCTTTGTTGAGACCTCTCCATATCTCTCTTCTCCATAGAATTGATCTTAATGCTAAGATTTTTCAAGGTATTCTGGATATCAAGAATGATAGAAGATTCTTGTGGAATCTGGGAAGGAAGTGGAGGAAAAGGAGTTGCAGTAGATGGTGCTTTTGCTTAAGGAATAGGAGTCATTTATGGGAATTATGATGACAAAGGAGGAGGGTTCATATAATATGAAGCAACTATTTGGCTTTGGATATTAGTGGTTTCCAAATTGTAGGGTAACACAACTTTTGGAGGTAATTTCCCAACATTAATAAGAACATTTTTTGCATGAAAAGCTACATTATAGACCTATGGAAATATCTCCACCCCAAATTTTTTGGGTTTGCAGGTCTAGCTCTGATCCAAGAGCTCTGATATAATACATGTAAGCAAGGATTTTAGCTAGTCTAGCAGCAAGGGGAATTCTCTTTCAGATCCTACTGAACTTCAAGTTGAAATCTAAAACAGTTTCTTGTTGATGTTTCTACATAGATGTGAATTGATTAAGGGAACAAGGATCAGTAGATTTATTAAATTCCTCCACAAAGGGCTCAGCCAATGCTACCCATGAGGTGATGGTATTATATTCAAGGGTTCTAAATCAATATAGAATCTTTCCTCTAAAATACAATGCTAGAATCCTAACAATAACATCTTCATTATTTATATTGTGTATCGCTAACAGATTTAGAATATCTTGCTAGTGTTCATATGCAGTTTTTCTAGATCCATCATAGATGGGAATAGCCTTATATACAGCTTTAGGAATTTCATGCATATGGGCTAGTCTAAGGGGGATAGTTGTGTTACAACTGGGGTACTTCTACAAGGGCTGATTTGGGACTGCATTTTATGCCATGTTTCCAGGTGTAACTCTTGTTGGAGGTGATGTTGGATTAACTGTAGGATTTCCCTTAGGAGGATTTTCTTCTGAATGAAAATATTGGTTTAAATTCCTTATAATAGTAGACCATGTATAAGGTAACTCATAGTAGAAAAAGGATTATGGGTTATTTCTCTTGAATGACCTGGTATACATGAAAAACTATGGTCTATAGGGATAACTTTTTTGGGTTTACAGACCAGGGAGTTTCTAGGTGAATTTGTTGTTCTCCACTTAGCAATGTTAAGAAAATTCACCAAATCTTGATTTCTCTAGGTAAAGATAAAATAATAAAGCATGTGATGGATTTTAGTGTTTCTTGCAAATAGGTCCCATTGGGAAAGCCAAAAAATTTTGGGCACTGAATTGACATCAAATTTTACTTGATACTGCAACTATATATCTTCTAATTATCTATCCATGCTTGCACCCAATAGTCATAGCTCAGCACTCAACATTGGATGTACCAAATATAACTTCAATCCAACCTCCAAAGTAGGTTGGTTTCTTGTCAACTTAGTAAGAGATTGACTCAATTAAGTTCAATAAGATTTTGAGGAATAGGGTTAGAAAATATTTAGGGTTAGAGAAATATGCATTAACAGTGGATGGATAGGCAAACAGCATAGGCATCTACATCAAAAACTTTCAACAAACTATTTCTAGTATCCCATCACTCAAGATTAGCAACATCCAAAACCATAAAATATTTATACATTAAAACAAAAAATAGAGATGTGTTGCAAGAAGCAATTCCAATATCCAATATATTGATAATCCAATTTAGCATAATAGACCAATAATCATATTTAGTAGAAATAAACTTCCTATCAACACAGATCTAACTATGAACATATTTCAACTACCTTCACAACTAGTAATCCAATGAAAATAGAATGAACTAACCGTTACAACATTGACAAAAATACAATTCATAGATTCAAACCTCTTAATCGAAACATAGCAAGGATAACATGTCTTGAGTCAAAAATTAGAGTAATTATCCATCCATTGGTTTGCATAATGTATTTACACAGTAGGGCAAACAAACACACTAGAGCCAACCCTGATAATCGAGGGTTTGACCTCTATTTATAGTTTACAATTGAAATAATTAAAAGAGACATTACACAAATTAAAACTTTGACAACTTAGTAGATATTTTTTTTGGCATTATCTCATTTGCTTGTGAAGTCCAAGAAATATGTTGGAAGCAATCCACCATGATAGATTGGCTCTGCAACTTGTTGGTCCAGTAATGGTAGTTGAGCTTCAAGCTATTGGAAACTAAATCGAGACGACTCATCATTATTGAAAACTTCATTTTGCCATAGATAGTCAACCACTCTAGTTCTTGGTTCTTGAAAACCCTTTGACGCTTCGCTTTCCTACCTCAAACTAATTGTTCTCTGATCCACCAAGAATTTTGCCTTTATACACTGTAACAGTGTTAGTAAAATCTCAATCGTCGATTCTCTTAATGGACAATTGTGATCAAATATCAAAAATAATCTATAAAAATAGTGGGGGAGAATCAAAATGCCATTGTGCTCTTTATCAACACTAACATCAACATTAGTAGCTTCGACCAGTGGAATCGAAAACTATCGATAAATGCACTAAATTACGAGCAGAATGGAGTCTTCCACTAATCCGCTACTTAGCATTCAAAAAGTCTAACTTATTTCTTATGTTTGTGGAAAAAAATGAGAGTTTCAATCCATACAAAAATCATGTTGATGTCATCTCTGACTCGATTTGACTATGAAATTGCCAATTCGCTCTTAAAGCAATGCAAATCACCTTTGTCACCATTTCACTCCTTTTACTTCCTTTTCAATGCCTTCGACCTTCTTATCACTATTCCTCTCAAAAATACTCTTGGACTTCAGTGGAATGCATCTTCTCAACACTTAGTCACTAGAGCGCATGAAACAAAGAGAAATTGCCATTCCACACTTTGAAATGCACTGACATCATCAAAGCTCAAACATTTTATGGATTGGGAACTTCATCGGAATCCACTGCCAAATACCCTACACCTCGGGCAGAATAGAAACTTTACCGATATTTATGAAAAAGGACTAAGTATTGAGCATATTGGAGTACCCTTTGTGCGGTTCCACTCCAAAATACTCTATATCCTCAGCGGAATAGAGATTTCATGCCTTAGAATAAAATTTTCAAAGATTTTCTAAGGATGTGGCCATTTTGGGCCTATAACACCTCTTCTTTTTTGGGTCCTAGAATGGTCACTAGATCTAGAAAAAAGCAAATTAGCAAAATGTAGTGGATTTGGATTATTCTCTTCTAGCTAACACTTATATATACCATTATCACCCTCCCTATAATCATAATGATATTATATAGCGGATATCACTACAAGGAAGGATGAATATGATGATGAGGATGATAGGGACCCTTCTAAGGATTATGATGATCCCTATCAATATTCTTAGGGATGTTTATATTCTTTTCTATAGAAGGATGCATCACCATACTAAGATTATTGCTTGTGTTGTAGAGCATACAACAACCTCCACCATAACCTTAGCCTTCTTCTAAAGTTATTAGTGATAAAATATTGATCATTTATGAGCACTATGCAAGAACAAAAGGACCGTTAGTTTGGTATTCAAAAGAAGAAAAATGATTCATGGATGAAGGCTATGAAGTAGAAATCTACTAAGCAAGTGCAAAATATAATACAAAAAAATGACTTTTTTGGACAAATCATGACAAAAATAGGAACAAAAATCCTATCATTCAAGATTAAATTCCTCTTTTTCTAAACCCTAATGATACTCCTCCACCTCCTACTCTAGAAATCCCTAGAGGGGTAGTGGATATGCATTTTGATATCATATTAAGAAATTACCAAATCCATTTTCTAGAACTAAACATAGAATCCATTGACTTCGCTCAAAATGTCCCCAAAATTTTCCTATGATGGAACTAATAAAGCTTATAATTTCATAGATAAATTCATTGTATATTATAAGGATTTTTTATACAATGATTTTTGTTTATTGAAACTCATAACTATGGATTTAGAGGTCAATTCCTTTGACTAGTTTACTTCCCTCCTCAAATGTTCTTTTGATTTCTTAGATAACTTAATTAAAAATATTAAACAAGAATTTTATGATGACATGATTAATATTGAAGCTATGAATATTTTTTCAATGCTAAATAATATCATAATTAATAAGTAGGAAAATTTCATAAAAGATGAAAAATATTAAAATCCAATGTTAATTGAACATTGACTAAAGGAGAAACAACTAACTTATTTGTGAATAATCTTAGAGATCATTTCCAAGCTAAATTCCATGAGAACTCTAGTGGATTACCCTCTATGGATAAAGTTATAAAATTGGTTAAAATTCTTAAACATTGGTAAAATAAAAATGATAAAAATATCCCTAAGGTTTATAACCCTAATAATAATGTTGTAGTGTATGGGAAATATAATGTTGATGACCAAGAAACCTCATATTCAATAGATATTGTTGGAAATACTATTAATTTTCTAATTAAGGATGAGGGAGGACCAAAACCAATAATATGGCACTTTAATGGATTCATGAAGATATTCTTAGGATGTTCCCATGCCCAAGGATCAAACCCTATTATGATAATAATATATTTGAGATTCCATAACGGCATGCCCTAAACAAATTTTGATTTTATCATAGGATATATGGGAATGAATCGTTTACATGTGCCAAGATTCGAAAATCTTATTTGAAACAAATATTGTGGCGTAACTTTAGTTTTGATAGAGTCCATAACAAAGGGTGAAACTCTTTTAGGATAAATTTAAGGGTTTCTAGAATAAACAAACCTTCCTTACAATTAGAGGTTAGATATTTATAATACAAAATTCTCCAAGAATAATCAATAAAGATATTCCATCTCTAATCAACACCAACCCATACCTAATCAATATAAAAAAACTAAGGTTAAGGGTACAATCAAGAAGGTGCTTAAATATTTTGGGACAAAGGTATAAAATGGGATTAGTCAAAATAGGTAAAAATAACCAACGTTAAAAATATATTAGTGGAGGTGTTCCCAAGTGCTTTAAATCAAGGTTATTGTAGTAAATTATTTACTACACTCTAATTTCAAGGTAAGCCTCTACCAAAAACCAAAAAATAAATTTAGTGCAAGGATAACATGACCTAGACAACTAGACTTTTGAAAGAAGATATCAGCCACATACTAGCACTGAAGCCTGGTAACCAAAAATGGAAAGTCGATCGGCCAAGGAATATTTTGTGTCACTACCTAAACTCATTCTCTAAGGAAAGTATTAGTTAATGTCATGTTTGATGATGAACCATCCTTTTGGTTGTTGGAACTTATGGTGAATAGACTCGAACAAATTTTGTATCCCTCAACATTGTACCTTCAACTCAACTATTGAGAAAAGCATAGGACTCACACCCATGGTAGATGGAGGGAATTTTAAATTTTGATGCAAACATATAAATAACTACTAAAAAGGAAAAGAAGAAAGAATTATTTTTATACCTAGTATCTAGCCTTGAATATTTGTTTCTCAATTTCTTCTTTCTATATATCAATTTGGACTCGATCCTTGGATCACCACATGTATAGGCCATTGAGCCTCTTTCTATTTTGTATATTGTAATGTGATTTTAATATGAATACAAAGAAATATAACTATTGGAAATTGTTATCTTAATCTTTAGTATGTATATTTATTTTATAAGAAGAGTTGTGACTAGCATTTATCCTAGTCCCCATGGGAGATCATTCGATGTGCAATCATATCGAATAGTGACCATGTTCAAATCTATTTTTCTTGCTATGAATACCATGTTCATTCATCCCACTGATATCTAGAAAGGATCCTGTAATATTTAGCATAAGATTTTAATTTCTAGTTTTTTAGTATTTCTTTCTTTTCCATCTTTTTTCCCCAACAAAATCCAATAATTTAGATTAGATTAGGAAGCAAGGAAAGAAGGAGAGTATAAAATATCATATTCAAAAGAGGATATGGCCTTGGTAAAACCCTAGAGGTTTTCCAATGGATCCATGTCCCATACTACCCAGACTTCCATAAATTTTCACTCCATGTGTGGCATGAGCATTGAACACACTTGATAAACCGTATAAGGGTGGTCACAATGCCTAGAGCATAAGGACCAAATCCAACATCCAAAAATTTAACCTAGCATGCATGGTGGGAACAAAATCACTATATTCATTCCCTAATTAAAATTTAATCTAAGTATTTGGTGAAAGCCTCATTTGACAGCTTATTGAAGCACCTAAAAAATCACCTAATGACTCCACTACAAAAGAATATCCTAAAGAAATTACCTTTCAAATTCTAGACTAAGGTTACAGTGGAAATCTCTATCTTTTGAATATTGAAGCAAAATCACTCACCACCTAGTGACTCCACTATCCAAGATAGAAGAGGACCCAAACAAAGTAGAAAATCCCTAAAGGTAGGCCCTTTATTTCATAAGCTTCAGGTCTATGACAAGATCCAACACAAGGGAAAATTATTAATTGTTATTTCTTCTTATAAATATTGATAATAGATGAGGAGATCAATGAAAAAAATGAATTCCCCTCAAAACACAATTCAAATAAGGATCCCAACATGGAATGATAGAGGCTCTTTATAGCCACCAGTAACATCGGCCACCTAGGATGAGATTCTAGTATCTGCATTGAAGTCCTTGGCATATTTCATTGGATAATATGTGATAACTATGGCTAAGCATCTCTACTACATGGTCAATCTATGTGATATATACAAGATTAAGGAATGGAATGTTATTCTTAGACTTTTGGTAACCTCCTTCAAGGGTAAGGTATGATAGTGGTACATCTCACTCACTCCACACTATGTTACTAACTAGGACCAACTTGCTAACCTATTTGTGGATAGGTTTAGGGATAAGACAGATGGAGTATCTCTATTGGAGTAGTTAGAAACCATCAAAAGAGATCCCATGGAAGCTATGGATGACTTAATTTCTAGATTCCACAAGTATAGGTGCATAATTCTAAAGGAAATATGATCCTTATCAAGCATGTATTTTATCTACTATCTAAAGGCATTCAATTTAGAAATAGCCATGATACTAAAGTCTAAGGGAGGTAATTCAATACTAACAACATACGAGATAACTATTCAATTTGAGAGATACCTCATCCAAATTGGAATGTTAGATCCTAGGCCCCCATGCCTATTTTTCCTAATGTCCAACCACCATATGTAACAACCCACCAACTCAACCCAAGGGGGAGAGAAAGCTAATTTGATTTATTTACAGGGGATAACTCACAAATATGATCCAACATTTTCTTTTCAGCAGGTATAACCACATTTGAGTTCATTATCACTATAGATGATACTAAAGTGGACAAAAGTGACCAACATCCCATAATTTTGGGGTTTAATTTATAAAGGACTCCTCTCAAATTTACAAGTACTTGGTTATTGCATCACTACAACTCCTAAGATTCAAAACTTCCTGGTTATTGCATTACCATAACTCCTCCTAGGATTAGATATAATTATCTGGTTATTGCATCATTACAACTCCTATAATGTAATTACCTAGTTATTGCATCACTACAACTCCTCCCATATTTGTAAATTCCTGGTTATTGCATCACTACAACTCCTCCTAGATTTATAAATACTTGGTTATTGCATCACCACAACTCCCAGATTTGCAAGTACCTAGTTATTGCATCACCATAAATATTTCTAGGATTAGGTATATTTTGATTAAAGTGTTTCTAATACTACTTTAAAACATGACCAAAGACCCATTTACCCAAGAGTCTAACATACCTCTCTTCCAAAAGGAATAAGTGATATATTAATTCATAGATTTAATTCAATATAACACATTGCTAAAGACTAAAAATTTAAAATACTTCAAATCATAATTCTAGCATCTAGCATTTCCTTATTTACAATGAAGAATAACACATCATCAAGGCATTATAATCATAATCCATGCATTAAACATATTCTTCTATTTTGCACATAATTAATTTTTAAGAATTTTCATAAAAAAATAACAACATATAATCTTTCCTCATTGATCAAGTCTTTAAATACTAAAACAAGTATATTTACAATACATATTTTTCATTTCAAGCTTTGCATAATTCCAATACAAATACTTTTCAAGTTTTTCTTTCTTCAAATATAATAATATGTTTCATCATAAATGGTTACTAGATCCATCTTCTCTTCAAGGTCTTCCTCTTGGTATATATTTTTCATTAACTTGAGTAGAATTTTTAGGGATTAGGACAACTAGATCATGCATATGCAAGCCTAACATGCACTATGTAATTTAAGCAATCAACAATGCACCATACAAAGTAATTATATGCAAATACAATGGGGAATCCCATACTTTTTCTATCATGTATATGCAAGTCTAACATGCACTTTGTAATTTAAACAACCAACAATGCACCATAAAAATTAATTACATGCAAATACAATGGGGAATCTTGTACTTCTTCCTATCATTCATATGCAATACTAATATGCACTATGCAATTTAAGCAATTAACAATGCACCATACAAAGCAATTACATACAAATACAATTGGACTTACTAAAAATAAATAACTTCTTTTCTTTCAAAACTAGCCAGCAAAACCACAGAATTTGATTCAAAATAAATATAAGTTATTTTTTCAAAAAATAGCCAGCAATGCAACAGTGAAAACCAACCACTATTACAATTGAATTTATTCAAATCAAATAATTTATTTTCTTTCAAAACCAGCCAACAATACCACAAAAATTTATTAAAAATAAATATAATTTATTTGCCAAAAAAATACACCTAAAAATCAATGAAAACCAACCAACAATACAACTAAAGTTATTCAAAATAAATAACTTATTTTCTTTCAAAACTAGCCAAAAAAATATATTAAACTACCCAAGGAAGTAAAGGAGTTTTGAAATCATGGAAGGATGAAAGGTAAGCATAGCTAAAAATCTTACCAGGGATCTAGAGAATGATGTTCCAATTTGCTACAACTTCCTTTGCCACTTTGTTCCTTCCATTCACCCATCCTTGAAGTGTGTAGGCTTTTTTACAATCACTATCCTCCCCAAAGGGTGCCTTACCCCCATTATAGAGACATACTTCATGCTAATAATTACCAAACCCTAATAATGTTTTAATTATCATCTCTTTTTTTATAATAATAAAATGACTTTTTATGTGGTTGTCCTCATTACTATTATTATCTCTCCACAAGAATAATAATAATCTGATTTCTTTTATCTGGTTACCTTAATTACCATTATTATCTCTCCATAATAATAATAATAATAATATAACTATTCCCAAGGGTTGGGTGGATTGGTAAGTTATGGTGCTTACCAAGAGGAGACCCAGGTTCAAACCTTGGAGGTAAGTCTTTCTTGGGACAGAGGTGGTAAATTGTCATGACTTCGTTGAGCGTGCACTAGCCTTATGATGATGGTTCCAATCTTGAGCCATTGGTGGTATCCCTCACATTGGATCACTAATAATGAGGTGAGGTAGGGGTTATAGAGGTAGCTCCAAGGATTTGAACCCAAGTATGGTAGTAGAAAATTAAGGGATGTTATCGATTCCCCTATGTATAAAAAATAATAATAATAAATTGATTTCTTTATATGGTTGCCCTAGTTTTTTTCAATGAGTTTACATAGGTTTTTATAAGGGGTCCTAGTCCCCTCATACTGAGTGGGGTTTGAACCTTAGACCTCTCAAAGATAATCCAAAGCCCTTACCACTACAATAAACTTGCAGCTTCATATGGTTGCCCTAGTTATCTCCCCCATGATATTAAATTAATTAATACTATATTTAGTTAATTATGTCCTTATTTAAACCTTAACTTAATAAGATTTAAATTGTTAACTTTAGCAAAGGTATTATTAAATAATTTATTTACTCATAGTATTAATACTATTAAATATTCCCCTATTTAAACCTTAACTTAAGATTTAAATTGCTAACTTTAGCAAGGGTATTATTAAATAATTTAGTTACTCTTCATAGTATTAATTAATACTATTTTTAATTTTTCTTGTCTAATGTTAATATTATCTATTAATATTTTATTTATTAATACCTTACTTTAGCAACCAATTAAGATTTATACTTTGAAACACAAACATTAATGCATTCTAAAGATAAATTAAGAGCCTAAGCATGCAAGGGCTCTTGCTTAAGGCAATCCTTGCCCAAATTAAGAATCAATCAATAATAAGCAAATATGCACAAACATCACCATTCCCTAAGCATGAGGATTTATGATAACTTCAAGGTTATCAACCACCTATGAAGGGATCCCTTGAATTTAGGGTAAGGACTCTTTTTCCTTTATAGCAACCTCATTGCCCATTTATGCATCTAGTCACACATACACACATGCAAATGCTTCTACATGATAGGCTTGCATATTACCCTTGTGGTTGTCAAATTGATTATAATCCATCATTTTTCTTTTTATTATTACTCTCAACTCCAATGGTTGTTCCATATAATTCCATCCACAAGAGTACCTAGTCCAACAACCACAAAATTCATCAACAACACCATATTCTAAAAATAACATTTTTCTAAAAATAGCATCCTATCAGCGTGGGCCATAACATATCCCCCAAGACTAAACACAATCCCTTATATTTTCTAAAAACAAAGCATATATGTTTTATTCAAATAAATATGAGAATTGCTTCATTTCCTTAGCATATTCTAAGCAAGAATATGAATTTTTTTGATAGGTTGAGCAGTAAGGTGAGCCTATAGGCTACTAGACTAATCTTATCAATGACCTCAAAAGACCCAATAAAATAAGGATTCAACCTAATTGACTTGATAGCACTTTTCATGGGTCTTACCCTCAAGAAGACTTTATCTTCCATAGAGAATTATTTTAGTGATATTTTTAGACCAGCATAGCTCTTTACCAGTCAGTTGCTTCCTTTAGCCTCTGTTAAATCATTCTAAGATAATCCTCCATCTCTCTAACATTGTTTGGTTTGATCACCACTCGATACTCTAGATTGTCCTAAAATAGAGGTGTTTGGAATCTCCTACAATATAAGGCCTCAAATGAAGCCACTCCCAAGGATGCATGTTTTATATGTAAATTCAACAAGATGCAAACAATCTTCCCACTTAGATTTTTAAGCAATGCAATATATATAAAGCATGTCTTCCAGGACTTGGTTCACCCTCTCCAATTTCCCATGGTAAGTAAAACTAATCTTCAATTTATTACCCACTGCATGTTGAAGAGTCTGCAAAAATTTCTATGTAAATATAGAATCTCTATCTGATATGATCACCTCAAAAAAATCTTGTAACCTAAAAAATTCCTTTGCATACTTATTTTCCATAATTGATGCATCATACTTGATGTTTCTCAATATAAAATATGCAACCTTAGTCAACTTACCAACTATCATAGGTATTGCATTATGTTGGTACCTAGCCTTAGGTAAACCCACAATAAAATCCATAGATATAACCTATCACTTTTGAGTAGGTATATCATGTGGGTATAATTTCCCTGTTGGGTGTTGATATTTTGCCTTAACCTTCTAGCATTCCAAACATCTAGCAATAAAACTAATGATATCTTATTTCATTCCTACCCAATAGGTATTTTTATATTTTCATGCATCTTTGCACCTCTCATATGAGCATAATATGGAGAACTATACACCTCTTACATAATAATTCTCCTTAATTCACTAGTTTTAGGTATAACAACCCTATCCTTGAAGTATAAAACTCCATCTTTTATATTGAAATCCTTATTTTCATTAGGACTTCTCTCAATTTTAGCCTATATTTTAATGCAATACCAATTCTATAGCTATATTTCTCTAACTTTATCCATCAAGTCTATATGACTCCAAGTTAATGTTGTTATGTACCTTCTTCTACTCAAGGCATCTACAATCTTACTTTCTTTTCCTTTGATATACTCAATACCAAAATCATATTTTTCCAAGAACTCTATCCACCTTCTATGTCTTGCATTTAGCATAGGTTGGATAAAAATACACCTTAGACTTTTGTGGTCTATCCTTAGCTCAAAATGTTTCTCCAATAAATAGTGCATTCAGACCTTTAATGCATGCACAACTGCTACTAACTCTAGGTCATGTGTGGCATAATTCAAGTTATGCTTCTTGATTTTCCTAGCCTTATATGTTATTGTAGCTTCATTCTAGTATAACACCCCTCCCAAACATTCTAAAGTAGCATCTATACATACTATAAAATTCCTAAGAGGATCTCGTATCCTGAGAATTGGTGTTCTAGTTAGTTTTTAGAGTTTCAAAGGTAGCCTCACACTTATGCATCCATTTGAACTTCTTTCCTTTTATTCAATGGTTGGTGATGGAGTAATCAATATTTGAACAATCCTTCACAAAACACCTATAATAACCAATGAGACCCATGAATCTTCTTACTTCAAACACATTTTTCAGTGCATACCAACTCAAGATAGCCTTAATTTTCATAGGGTCTATAGCAATCCCTTCTACAGATATGATATACCCCAAATACTAAACTTGTGAGGAATATAAGTCGCACTTAGACAAATTTTCATATATTTGGTTCTTCCTCAACACCTCTAACACTAACCTCAAATGTTGGTCATGTTCCTCTTTGGTGCAAGAATATATCAAGATATCATCTAAAAATAAACTGGTCTAAATATTTCTTGAACACATTGTTCATCATATTCATAAAAAAAATTGGTGCATTTATCATCCCAAATGGTAACACTCTAAACTCATACTGTCCATATCTAGTCTTAAAGGTTGTTTTGTGAGTATCCTCTTATCAAATTCTCAGCTGATGATATCTAGATCTTAAATCAATATTTGAAAATATAGTGGCATCCTTTAGCTAATAAAAAAGATCATCAATCCTTGGTAAAAGATACCTATTCTTTATGGTCACCTTATTTGAAATCCTATAATTTATGCACAACCTCAAGGAACCATCATTATTTTTCACAAATAGTACTAGAGCACTTCAAGGTGACACACTAGGTTTGATCAAACTCTTTTCCAACAAATATTGAAGTTACATCTTTAACTCTTGTAACTCAATAGGATCATTCTACAAGGTGTCTTGGCAATGGATTCAACTCCAAATATTAGTTCAATGGTGAAATAAAATTCACATCGAGGTGGTAGGCTTGGAAGACCTTCTAAAAACACATCCCTAAATTCATGTAAAATTAGATGTTTCTTAAATATTTTCTCATCTCTGTTTTTTCTTGTCTTACCATTTATCTTGACTACATATAACATACCACCTCTTTTAATGGCTTTCTTCAATTACATATTTGATAATAGATGGGGTCAAAAATACCCTTGCCTACTTTAAATCCATACTCTCTTTCTATCCGTATTGGTGTAGTCCATCAACCTCTCTTGGAAATTGATTAAGACTCCATGAGCCTTCAACCAATCCATCCCTAAGATAATATCAAAATCATGGAGAGGTGCTACATATAAGTGCCATATAGTGGATCCATTGGTTAAGGTGATCTCTATCATAGGCAAACATTATTATTATTCCCAAACTTAAGGTTCCCATTATTTTTCTTGATTTTCTCTTTATCTCATTTCATAAACCCCACACTCTTCCTATTTTTGAGTTCTTGTCATTCTACCTCTATCAAACCTGCATAGTTGAAGGTATTTTTGGTTTTAATATTGGCCTCTTCTTGCCTAGCCAAAACATAAGATTTTTGTAGGGTTTTAGGTTGAAGCAAACTAATTTCTATCCTGATCTTAGGATCCACCCCAATATGAACGTATGCAACTTTAGTTGCTCATTGATCTCATACTCTAGAACATATTTCAAAATTTTAACAAATCTTTGGTGGTATACCCCCACAAACAAAGTACCCTGTATAGAAAACTCTTCAAACTTCTCTACATAAAACCATTCTAATAGGAATCTATTCTTAAATGTCCTAATAAAACTATCCCATTTAAGTTCCATAGCTTAGAATACTTTGCCTACCCTAAATGTATTCCACCATTTTAAGGTTACATCCTAGAGATGAAGAGTATCCCACATATTTTGGGTTTCAGATGAACAATTTTTTATGGAGAAGAAATTTTCCAACTCATTTAGCCATGACTCTACTGTGTCACCCCCTTCTCTTCCATTAAATTTAACCATCCTAACATTATTAAGGTTCTTGGATAGCTCAACCTCAATTTGAGCTTTGCCTCCAAGTCTTTTTCTAATAGGATTCTCTTTTCATCTACCCTATATATCCTTATTACCTATTTCCCTATTAAGTATGGTTTCTATCATTTTCTATTATTGTTCCATTTTTTCTTGGATCATTTAAACTATAGAAGAAACGTCTTCCACCTTCTCACTAGAATCCATTATTCTTCTAGTTTTCTTACTAGACTTTGTGGTCCTTCCAGACTTCTTTTGGGTATGTACCATAGCTTCCTCCTGGGTAGCTAACCCTACATTCTTGGATGATCCTCCTCTTAAAAAAAGTGCCATCTCTTATCCATAAAAAAATATTTCAATAAGTTACAATTTTATTCCAATTATACTTATAATTTAGTTATTTTTATTTTCTCATGAACTAATTTAGACCTTTATCATTCACCTAATAATAACCATGGTCACACTTGCCTCACTGTAAGGTGTCATCCCCAATAAGAAACTATACCCTCTAGGATTTTAACTTCTTGGTTTGTTTGGTCTAGTCGACATATAATACTCATCTTATCTCAAATCATGTTAAGGTCCCTAGAGGAGTAAGTTTCCCCAAAGTAGCACATCAAATTAAGGCTCATCCTAGGTTCTCTCTATAGAAGCTTCTAGTCCTATGACCTAGAGCTTTGATACCAATTATAACAACCTACAAAGTCAATCCAAGGGAGAGAGAGCTAATTGTATTTATTTATTTATTTATTTATTTACAAGGGATGACTCACAAATATGACCCAATATTTTCTTTTTATCAGTATAACCACATTTGAGTTCAGTATCACTATAGATGATACTCAAGTGGACAGGAGTGGCCAACATCCCATAATTTTGGGGTTTTCTTTTTAGAGGACTCCTCCCAAATTTATAAATACTTGGTTGTTGCATCACTGTAACTCCTCCCAAGATTCACAACTTTCTAGTTATTACATCATCACAAATCCTCCCAGGATTGGGTATAATTATCTAGTTATTGCATCACTACAACTCCTCCTATATTGTAAATACTTGGTTTTTGCACCATCGTAACCTTTCCTAGGATTCACAATTGCCTAGTTATTGCATCACCATAACTCCTCCTAGGATTGGGTATAACTATTTGGTTATTGCATCACTGCAACTCCTCCTAGATTTGTAAATACTTGGTTATTGCATCATCACAATTTCTCTCAGATTTGCAAATACCTAGTTATTGCTTCATCGCAACTCCTTCCAAATTTGCAAATACTTGGTTATAGCATCATCAAAAATCCTCCCAAGATTTGGTATATTTTGACTCAAGGATTTTCTAATATGACTTTAAAACATGCCCAAAGACCCATCAACCCAAGAGTCTAACATACTTCTCTCCCAAAAGGAATAAGTGCTATATTAATTCATAGATCTAATTCAATATAACACATTGCTAAAGACTAGAAATTTAAAATAATTTAAATCATAATTCTAGAATTTAGCATTTCTTTATATGTAATGAAGAATAACACATCATCAAGACATTTTAATCATAATCTATGCATTAAACCTATTATTCTATTTTGCACATAATTAATTTTCCAAGAACTATCATAAAAGAATAACAACATATAATATTTCCTCATTGATCAAGTCTTTAAATACTAAAACAAGTATATTTACAATACATCCTTCTTCATTTCAAGCTTTGCATAATTCCAATACAAATACTTTTCAAGTTTTTATTTCTTCAAATACAATAATACATTTCATCATAAATGGTCCCTAGATCCATCTTCTCTTCAAGGTCTTCCTCTTGGTATATATTTTCCATGAACTTGAGTAGAATTTTTAGGGATCAAGACAACTCTATCATGCATATGCAAGCCTAACATGCACTATGCAACTTAAGCAATCAACAATGCACCATACAAAGCAATTATATGCAAATACAATGGGGAATCCCATACTTTCCCCTATCATGCATATGCAAGCCTAACATTCACTATGCAATTTAAGCAATCAACAATGCACCATACAAAACAATTACATGCAAATACAATGGGGAATCCCATACTTCCCCCTATCATGCATATGCAATCCTAACATGCACTATGCAATTTAAGCAATCAAAAATACACCATATAAAGTAACTACATAAAAATACAATGGGGAATCCCATGCTTCCCCCTATTATGCCTATGCAAGCCTAAAATGCACTATGTAATTTAAGCAATCAATAATGCACCATACAAAGCAATTACATGCAAATACAATGGAGAATCTCATACTTCTCCCATGTATGGATTCCTTGGCTACTCAAGCCTCATCCATATCAAGCCTACATGCAATTTGAAAGTATACAATAATACACCATTCAAAGCAATTTCAACAATAAATATAAACATAATATATATATATATATATATATATATATATATATATATATATATATATATATATATATATATATATATATATATATATATATATATATATATATATATATATATATATATATATATATATATTCGAAACAACCAATAATACAATAGTGAAAACTAGCCTATCAAGTGGCATTATTTCAACTGGTTAAATTTCTCAACGTTAAAGGAGGAGACCTAGGTTTGAATCTTGCCAAACAATACATGGATAATACCCAAGCTTTGTTGTAATACCACTATGTGGTGATGATGTAATATGGTGGGGCTTTTTTCAATCCTATATAACCTATGGAAATAAATAGTGAAAACTAACCAGCAATGCAACTAAAATTATTTTAAATACATCTTTTTTTTAGACCATCCAGCAAAAGCATAGAATTTTATTGAAAATAAATAAAAATTCTTTTTCCAAAAAAATAGCCAGCAATGCAACAGTGAAAATCAACCAGCAATAGACTAGTGGGGACTAAGATACAAAATTTTTGGAGGGAAGAGGGAAGATACCTAAATGGAGAACTTGAGGTATAGAGGGATGCCAAATTTAATAGTGGTGGTAGGCGAGCAAAATTGACAATAGGAAGAAGATATTTGGGTTGATTATGGATATTATGACAAGGATAGGGTAAAACCTTCTGACCTGGGTGCTCAATCCTGGGTAAATATTTTGAAAGGTAAGAAAGAAATATTAGAGAGGTGCTTCAACTTACAACCTTTGAATGGAGAACTACAAATCTTGGATGCCCTAAAAGACCTAGCATTTGAACAAGCAAATATATCTCTAGTTGAGAAATTTGTCAGAGTGCAACTAGGTTGGAAGATATTAAGAAATAAGGAGCGAAGAAGTGGAAATCCTTGGGTCATATGGATATTGTGACCCTACCATGAGGATGTTTTAGGGTCAAATTGAACTGTTTTATGGACTATGAAATAATCCTCCAAGTATACCCATGGTTCTATGGAAGAAGAGGACTTTTTCTATGAAAATTTGAGTTCTAATTTTGATCCTTTCTTGTAATGCATTGATGTAGCTTTCATCTAGATTCATCTCCCTAGTCTCCCAATTCATTTTTGGCATGAAAATATTTTAGTGGGTATGGCAAGAAATATAGGATAGTTATTTGTGGTGGATCCAACAATATTAGCTCAGTTGAGAATGCTCTCTACGATAATTTGTGTAAATACAAACTTGAATCAGGAACCCCAAAATTCTAGAAAACTAATTTCTAAGTATGGATCCTGGAACTAAATCATAGAATATGAAAACTTAATGGTTAAGTGTGGGATTTATAAAAAGGAAGGACACTCAAGTATTATGTGTAATGCACACAATAATAATTTCCATGGTAAGTGTAAATGGGTTCAGAAGTAAGTTGTTCCTGGTCAACAAGTTAATATTTTAGTGAAGGGATTTCAAAAGGTAGATTCATAAGGAAGGGCAAAAACGTAGGTGATAGGATCAACAGATCAGGATATATCAAAGGAAGGAGCAATGGAGGATCTTGATAATGAGGTAAGTGAATTATCCATAAACTCTAATGAGTTGAATAGTAATATTCCCCTGTTAAATTAATTCTTGTGTTTGAATGATATTGAAGATATATTAGACTATTTTGATATCTAACTAATTAAAACCTTGATAAGAGGAAAGGAATGAGAGAGTAAAAAACAATCCTTGCATAATAAAATACAAATGGAATCCAAATATTCTAACAAAAATTTGGATAAGGTTGTGAGAGAAAATTCAATAGGTAAACACTAAGATGTTTCAACTTAGAATAGAGTGATCTGAAGTCATTCCAAAGGGACGGTTGATATGGGGGGTGAGACAGGACCAGGTAGACCATCAATTGTTGTTACTATTCAAAATAAAATTGACAAGGAGGTGCCTGATGGCATTCAGGCAACTTTAAAATTTGGAGGGAAGAAGATTTCCACCAAAATAAAGAGATGAAAATATTATCATGGAATATTAGGGGCCTTAATGCCTCTTCAAAACATCATTTGGTGTATATCCTTAGAAGAAAAAATAATCCAGATTTTTTTTTTTGTTACAAGAAATAAAATTAGACCATATTAAAATTAATAGAATTCAAAAGGTAATTTGGAAGAGGCAAGTTGGGAATGTAGCAAAGCGATAGGAGATTCAAGAGGGTTGTTGTGTTTATGGGATAGGAAAAATATGAAGGGTAGGTTAGTTGTAAGTACAAGATGGTCGGTTACAATTTTTTCCATAATCTAAACAATAAGTAAAATTGGATCCTAACCAATGTGTACGCCCCTAATACAATAGTTGGAAGAAGGTAGTTATGGTCTAACCTAAGTCAAATGAGAGAAGCATTTAAGGGACTACCTTGGATTCTAGAAAGATATTTTAATACTCCTCTAAACCCTTCAAACAAGAGAGGAGGATCTTCCACCCTTTTAGAAGGAATGTGGGATTTGAAATACTTTATCAATGGTAATGAATTTATGGATGTAGATCTCAAAATAATTCCTTATACTTGGAGTAATAGAAGATTAGGATATCACCCCATTCATATTCGATTAGACAAGGTGTTAATTTCATAGGAGGGGTTGACCATTTTTGGTGATTCCACACTCACTGCAATCCCAAATATTGGGTTAGATCATAACCCGATCATATAGAAAATTTTAGAGGAAGGAAGTACAACAACCCTTTTAGGTTTGAATTAATGTGGCTGAAACATAAGGATTTTGACTCCAAAATTGAGGAATGGTGGAAAAAATATTTTTTAGGACCCAAACTTAATCAGATAGCAAGAAAATTAAGATATATCAAGCAAAATCTTAAGGTGTGGAATAGAGTGGTGTTTGGAAACCTTTTTAAGAGGAAATCCGAAGTGAAAGAGTAGTTAAAAAAGTTATAGATCAAGTTGAATCAATGCAATGTCACAAAGGAAATTAGACAAGAGAAGGAGATCCTTATAGAATACCATAATATCTTAGCTAGTGAAGAAGTTCATTGGAAATAAAAGTCTAGGATTAGATGGCTAAAGGAAGGGACCGTAATACAAAGTTTTTCCAAGTTTTTACTCTCCATAACAAAAGTTGCAACAAGATCAAGGAAGCTCCTAAACAAGATGGATTAGTAGTCAATAAGCTTGATGATATCCGAGAGGAGGTAGTGAATTACGTAGTGAATTACTTCAAGGAAATCTTAGGAACTTAGGAGGAGGAAGATCCAAAATCAATTGAAACTATGCTTAATCACATCCCCCATATCATATAGGATAATTTGATTGATTATATTTTCATCTCTTCCATTGAAGAGGATATTAGAAAGGTAGTTTTTAATTTGGGAGGTGATAAAGCATGAGGGCCAAATGGTTTTCCAACAAATTTCTTTTAGAATTTTTAGAATTTGGTGGGAAATGATGTGGTAGAAGCTATTAATAAGGAACAAAAAACTCATTGCATCTCTACAAATGTCAACTCCACTTTTCTAGCTTTGATCCCTAAATCTTTAGGGCTAGATATTTTACGTGGTTTAGACCAATAAGCCTTTGTAATGCCTTATACAAGATCCTATCAAAAATATTAGCTAATAAGATTAAAATAATTGTTCCCTTCAATATTGATGTTAACCAAGAGGGTTTCATTAGAGGTAGAAAAATATTGGATAGAATAGTGATATTTCATGAGGTGATACACTCAATGGATAGAATTAGGGAGGTTTGAATGTTATTAAAATTGGATATGAATAAGGTGTATGATCTATTCTCTTGGGATTTTTTGGCAAGGATCTTAAAAAGTGTTTCAATGAGAATTGGGTAAAGTTAATTATGAACTACATATCCATAGCCAAGTTCTCAATTTTAGTGAAGGAAGCAATAGCAGGATACTTTTGCAACAATTATGGAATTCATCAAGGAGATCCATTATCCTTGTATATTTTCATTAATCTTGTAGATGCCTTAGGTCATTCCTTAGCATCAGTAGTCTTTGAAGGAAGTCTTAGAGGTTTCAATACAGCTCCTTTTATGAATTTGGTATCTCATCAATAATTTATTGATGATACTATAATTGTGTCCAAAGCCTCTATCCCTCAAGCTAAGAAAATTAAACATATATTGGACAACTATGGATAGGTAGCAGGGCAAAATATTAATTTCAATAAG
The DNA here is from genome assembly GCA_028583015.1 of Wollemia nobilis. Lineage (NCBI taxonomy): Eukaryota > Viridiplantae > Streptophyta > Pinopsida > Araucariales > Araucariaceae > Wollemia > Wollemia nobilis. Next base: position 26,178,168 of record JAQPPZ010016888.1, read on the forward strand.
AGTATGGTCTACTTTCTAAATACTATGCAGCCTAGACAGATAAGTAGTAAGAAAATTTTTGGCTGTGATATTGGTGCACTCCCTTATTCTTACTTGGGAATACCTCTCTTTAAAGGAACAATAAAATCTGAGATGTGGAACCCAATCATATAAATATTTATAAAAAAGTTAGCTAGATGGAGAAGTAATTTATTGATTCGGGAATGGAAAGCACAACTAGTACATTCCACCTCGTAGAGCATTCCCATATACTTTATGTCAATTTTCAAGATTTCTTTTGTGAATGTAAATCAAGCAACACCAAATATGGAATATTGAAATAAATAAGCAATGTAAATACACAAATGATTGCACAATGAAATAGATTCTTTTATTAATGCTTGTGGATCTCCAACATTACAATCAAGAATACCCCAAATGTGGGGTTACAAAGCTTGTTATTTGATACAAATTATTACAATACACTAGGGTTCTTTGAAACCCTAGTTAACAAATGATTGTGGTGTCTTCACGCCTGATCTAATCCCAATAGAGTGAGTGGGCTTTCTAGTATCCTATGCAGGACCACTCTAGCTTAAGCAACTTCTAATAAATATTCTTCTCACACCTGCACATAGCAAATAAAATAATATTAATAGTATTTGTGAGGGTTCCACTGTGTGAGACCCTCCAAAAGATAAATCACTAACCCTAGTTGCATAAATAAACTATAAACAAATATGAGAATACTAAAAATAATGCAATGAACAGTTTACCTTATCTATCCTGACTTGTTGCTTTTGTATTCTTTTTCATTGTAGATGGTGGTTATGCAAATGTGCCCTAATGGAACCTAAGGGTCATAGGGCTATAGTAATTAGGACAAGAAATGCCCACAAGCACTTGATACTAATCAAAAACACTCAAAGGCACTTGGTAGGCTCTAGTGGGCACTTTGCAAACTTTTATGGGTGCTTGGAAAGCTTTGGGGGCATTCAGCGATTAGGGGGAAGATCGTAGAACCATATCTGGTTCACGAGATGTATGGTGATGAATGTGGTGGATGTGGGGGGAAGCAATGGAGGATGGGAGTGGCAAGGATGCTTGGATACTTAAGTACTTATGGCGTAAGGGCTCAGGTAACTCAAGACCTTAGAAAATGGAAAAACTTAGGAGACTTAGGGGATGAGTCATCAAAATGACTCCTCTTTATAATCTTCCCTAGGGCATGTTAGAGTTTCAATGACACAATTTGTGTGGTCAATATTAAAACATGACGGAGGGTGGAGATTAAATTTGGGTAGGTGGCATGGATTAAGGTGGATGGATGGCTAGGATTAAATCATGATGGATGGATGGGATTAATTCATACATATATACATATATTTATTAAATATATAATTATAATATATAAAATATTATTATTTTAATATATATTAAACAAATATATATAAATATATATAAATAATGGATAATGTAGTGGGAAATTATGGATGTATGACAAGTGGCTAGATTTTGGTGTCTACAAATACCCCTTTTTGTACCACATTTAGTGAAATACAATGTGGTGCAAAAATAAGAGACACTTGGTTTGGCCTGATGAAGACGCAACTTACTCTTGTTGGAATGTGAATATTGAACTTGAAGATAAAAGAATTTTGATTGTGTAGCTTACCCCCTCAATTGGAAAATGAGTGATGAATGCATCTCATGAGCCAATTGATAAATTTGTGCAAAACATTGTGGTGCAATTGTGAATGATATGAATGATGTAAATGTAATGTTATTTTTTCCCCAATGGTGGAAGGGGGTTGTTGGAAAAATGCAAGTGATTGATTTTGCTTTTGCCCTAATAGAGAAAGAGGTTTTTACCAAGTATAGATGCCATGATCATGTAAGATGTATCCCATTGTGGGAGATCAAAATAAAATTTTGTTACCCCAAGTTTGGGGTGATTCCATGTTGTTGAAGAAATTATCGTATGGCATCATTAAAATGCAAAGTGATGAATATGCAAAATATCAGGAACCAATCACCCTAATATTAGATGATTTCTAGGAAGCATATCCTAGTCGACTATACGTAATTCCTAATTGTTAAGGAGAATGATGTATTGTAATTTATCCATGTTTCAAGCCCCACAAAAAAGTCCATCAATGCCAGTTGTTGAGGAAGTTGTCTGGTATAGTTTCACTCGACCAAAATTGATTCTATTTTTGAATAATGAGATACTGGATGATGAAAATGGCCAAGTGTCCTTATGGTGATTTACTCATCTTACCAAATTGCATGGATGCAAATCATTGCAATCACCAAGGATATAGAATAGACCACTAGATACAAATTTCACTGAAATTTTAAATGAACTTGGCAAATGTGCAAATGCAATGACGTGATAATGAAAGTGTGATGATGAGAAATGCATTGATGATTGAATTGGGCAATTTTGTGAAATTTTGTATTGATTTGGAGTATTTTTGAAGCAATATTGGACAATTTTGTGCCTTGTGAGCACAAATAAAATTTAGTCATCCAAATCAATTCATATTATCACAAAATTGAATACAATGATGAAATTGATGATGAAAATGGTTATTTTGTGAAAATTTGGACCATGCATAGTTTCACTTGAAAGGTGAAGTAATTTTGGTCACGAATCTACCACAGGAAAGTATTTTTACAATTGCGCCCTAGACCCGGCCAACATTGAAAGGCTGGAAGCAAGAAATGGCTCCCAGACCAATCTCCAGAGTGGGCTGGTTCCCTTTACTACTCTAAAAATGGGTTTAAGATAGGGTTGCTGGAAAGAGATTTAAAATGTTGCAGAAAGAAATGGGAAATATGGCCACAGGCCGAAGTGATGGGATCAGAAAAACAACAGCAGGAAACTAAAAACGCAACAACAAGCAAGTAACATAAGAAATTAGCTTCATCCTCGCACAATCACATGCCGCAAATCCCTCCAAACCCACATTCCAGGAATTGTACCCTGACCGCAGTATTTAAATCCAGTATGCAGAATTTAAATGTAATAGCAATGCAAGAGTACGAATGCTATTAGAAATGCAAAAAATAGAAAGCAAATTCATCCATGCGACGCTTGAAAAATTAGAAGTCGATCCTTGTATTCCCGCAGATACAATTCCAGTTTCTAGCAGCAAGTTTTTCCAACCTTTGCAAATGAAAATTACATTGGTTTTTATAGAGGTCCGTCCTCTTTGCAGCATTAAAAACGTAAAACCAACTTCCTCGTGATCTACAATAATATCTTGAAAATCAGGAACACGACCCCTTAATAGCGGCCTCGAGGAAATAAAAATTAAATGCCATGAAACGTTCGCGGTCCTTTATTAAATACGATTCTTCGAACATGTGCATGAAAACCGTTGAATTAATCCACGAACCGCAGCTTTGAACCAATAAATCCTTTAATTTTGGTGGCCTGGGCACTCTTCGACCTTAACCGCATCGGAAATCCGCAAATTATTTAATTCGGGTTAGCATTAAATCATCGGAAATCGGAAAACCCTCTCGGCCGTTCATACTGCACTTGGCGGGAAAACTGCGCAGGTCGCGAAAATGCGACGGGTCGCGAAATCGCGACGTGTTTTTCCGCCGTACGCTTCGCTGCTGAAGACCCGCGAAAATGGAACATGTAGCGATTTCGCTACATGTTTCCGCCGTTGGCTCCTCCCTGCGCTCTGCCCCGCGAAATCGGAACATGTAGCGATTTCGCTACATGTTTCCGTCGCCGCATCAATCGCCATTTTCGGTCGCGATTCGCTGACATGTCAGCGACGCGCTGCAAATTTTGACTTAACGCCTTCGAAGCTGCCCGGGTCGCGATTCGCTGACATGTCAGCGAATCGCTGCATGTTTTCAACTTAATGCTTTTTTGCCCGCCGACCCGCGATTTCGAAACACGTCGCGATATCGCGACGGTTCCGCCAACCTGCCTGCGTTGACCGCGATTCTGCAACATGTCAGCGCGTCGCTGCAATTTTCAGACTTAGTCATTTTTTGCTCATTTTTTCTCCTTTTTTCGCCCAAGCTGCATCAATCAAAGGTCAGATCCCCAACAATACATCAATGCATTCATCAATGAGAATCAATGTGGCAAAAATGCCAACATTCTTGGCGGCTCGCGGGGTATACAGCTCGCTGTATGCAAGAATCCAGGCCTTAGTCCATTGGGCACAGAGTCATATTGGAACTGTAAACAAGCTGCTGCAAAACATGTCGTGGGACCGTCGCCAAACTTCTTCTCACTGGAAAACTAGAACTGGAAGAACCTGCATAGAAGCGGTTATAAACTGAAGAAATGGAATGTGATGGTGGAGTGAGCTCCTGCGATTGCGCAAGCGGTGACTGCAATGGAGTGATGAAATGAAAATGAATGAAGTTATGGAGTGGGAATGGAACTAGGAAAGCTGTGAAATGAAATGAACTAGACTGCGAAATAAATGCATAAAAGACTGAACTTAGAGGAAAGGGATAAGAAGGAACGGGGAAAAACAGAAAAGGGAAAAGAAACAACAGCTGTGGCTTATTTTGTTTTAATGCAGAAGAAAAAGAAGGAAGAAGATGAAGAAAGGAAAGAGAGGAAACGGGGAAGGGAAAAGAAGAAAGTGCTAGAAAGCCACCAAACTGTTGGGAGGAGAAAAACAAAGGAAAAAACAAGCATCTACGGCTCGCAGGCAACAAGAGCCGAGATGAACAAATAAAAACAATACCAGTTTTTTTTTTTTTTCTTCTTCTTTTTCTATTTTTTTTGTTTTTTTCAAAATACTATATACAATAATTCACGACATGATTGGCATGTCGCCACCAGACACCCAATCTCATAATGTTATCCGGTAAATCTGCAATGTCCCGACCAGATCTGATCATACTTAAGTCGGTCCTTGAAATTAGGATGGCTCTTTCCTGAAGTTCTCCATGGTGCTGATAGGATGCAATGCGACAGATTATCCTTCTTACTAGTACCCACATGGAGGACTTCTTCAGGTACTGGATGTAGTGGCTGGAACCAACACCACCACTTTGCAGACTTTACTGGCTGTGGGCTGAGTACAGGCTCCTCTAACTCCTTGATGTGATCATAGGGCTCTTCAAGTGAGAACTCTGATTCTGGGATCTCCTCAAGCTCTGGAATTTGCACTTGTTCTTCTACTTGGCCCATCTCTTGATGAAAACTGCAAGCAACCATATTTTTCATTGCTGGAAAAGTGCTTGCATGTCCCAATCCTTGACTTTGGACGAGATCTGTCCCTTGAAATTCACATGACTGCATCTCAGGGATCTGGCATGAATGTGCAGGGTAAACAGGAGCAGCAACCACCGGAGAGGGTAATGGAGTTTCTCCCCACGGTAACTTTCTTGATAAGAGCAACAGCTGTTCCGCTCGCACTGCTTCCTCAAAGATTTGTGGGAAGCGTTGTTCACCTGACTGCAACAAAAAGAGACCTATGTCAGAGTTCAAAGCTCGAACATAAAAGAGGTGGGCCTGGGTGGGTGATGGACGGATCTTCTCTGGAATTCTCTTCCAACTTATCAAGAATCGGACATTGAATTCCGTGATGCTCTCTTGAGGTGCTCTCTTGATGTGCATGAAAAATTGGTAGAGATCCAAAGAACTGTAGAAAGGATCTTCGTCAAATCTTTTGATCAGTGCTCCCGCTAGATCATCCCATGAGCTGATGCTTTGACGCTTGAGCAGTCTGTACCACTGTAATGCCCTTCCTTCCAAAGACTGAACCAGAAGTCGGATCATGACATCTTCGTGTTCTATGACATGGATCATGGACAGAATAGCAATATCTTCAACATGTGTCAGAGCCATGCCTTCGGTACCATCATATTTTGCCAGATTTTTCAGGGCACCTTCGGGAATTTCATGCCGAACTTGCAGATTCAGAGGGCCAGGATCATCCCATCTAGAAAAAACCCTCGCCTTTGTGGCAGTGGTCTGCGGGATCATGGCTATCGCCATTAAGTCAGAGTCGCCAGATGAACATTCTTTGAAATTTTTTTTTTTTTTTTTTTTAAACAAAAACAGGCGTCCACGAACAGATCTTCAACTCAGCAAAGTCGCCAGATGAACTTACAAATCTCCGCTGTGAGGTCAAGACAGACTCATCAAATCTTGAGACCTCCGGTGTTAAAAGCGTGCCAAAACTGTTGGCACCGGTGGAGTTATCACTTTGGAAAATTATGCGTATCCCACCAATTATGAATTCTTGGAGACAGAAACTTGTCTGTCCCACCGGGCGTGCCAAAAACTGTTGGTCACGAATCTACCACAGAAAGGATTTTTACAATTGCGCCCTAGACCCGGCCAACATTGAAAGGCTGGAAGCAAGGAATGGCTCCCAGACCAATCTCCAGAGTGGGCTGGTTCCCTTCTCTACTCTAAAAATGGGTTTAAGATAGGGTTGCCGGAAAGAGATTTAAAAGGTTGCAGAAAGAAATGGGAAATATGGCCACAGGCCGAAGTGATGGGATCAGAAAAACAACAGCAGGAAACTAAAAACGCAACAACAGCAAGTAACATAAGAAATCAGCTTCATCCTCGCACAATCACATGCCGCAAATCCCTCCAAACCCACATTCCAGAATTGTACCTCGACCGCAGTATTTAAATCCAAAGATGCAGAATTTAAATGTAATAGCAATGCAGAGTACGAATGCTATTAGAAATGCAGAAAACGGAAAGCAAATTCATCCATGCGACGCTTGAAAAATTAGAAGTCGATCCTTTTATTCCCGCAGATACAATTCCAGTTTCTAGCAACAAGTTTTTCCAACCTTTGCAAATGAAAATTACATTGGTTTTTATAGAGGTCCGTCCTCTTTGCAGCATTAAAAACGTAAAACCAACTTCCTCGTGATCTACAATAATATCTTGAAAATCGGGAACACGACCCCTTAATAGCGGCCTCGAGGAAATAAAAATTAAATGCCATGAAACGTTCGCGGTCCTTTATTAAATACGATTCTTCGAACATGTGCATGAAAACCGTTGAATTAATCCACGAACCGCAGCTTTGAACCAATAAATCCTTTAATTTTGGTGGCCTGGCACTCTTCGACCTTAACCGCATCGGAAATCCGCAAATTATTTAATTCGGGTTAGCATTAAATCATCGGAAATCGGAAAAACCCTCTCGGCCGTTCATACCGCACTTGGCGGGAAAACTGCGCAGGTCGCGAAAATGCGACGGGTCGCGAAATCGCGACGTGTTTTTCCGCCGTACGCTTCGCTGCTGAAGACCCGCGAAAGTGGAACATGTAGCGATTTCGCTACATGTTTCCGCCGTTGGCTCCTCCCTGCGCTCTGCCCCGCGAAATCGGAACATGTAGCGATTTCGCTACATGTTTTCGTCGCCGCATCAATCGCCATTTTCGGTCGCGATTCGCTGACATGTCAGCGACGCGCTGCAAATTTTGACTTAACGCCTTCGAAGCTGCCCAGGTCACGATTCGCTGACATGTCAGCGAATCGCTGCATGTTTTCAACTTAATGTTTTTTTGCCCGCCGACCCGCGATTTCGGAACACGTCGCGATATCGCGACGGTTCCGCCAACCTGCTTGCGTTGACTGCGTTGACCGCGATTCTGCAACATGTCAGCGCGTCGCTGCAATTTTCAGACTTAGTCATTTTTTGCTCATTTTTTCTCCTTTTTTCGCCCAAGCTGCATCAATCAAAGGTCAGATCCCCAACAATACATCAATGCATTCATCAATGAGAATCAATGTGGCAAAAATGCCAACAAGTACCAAAACTGATTTTATTTTTTATCAATGAGATATTGTATGATGAAAAATGTTCAAGTGTCCTTATGGTAATTTATTCATATTATCGAATTGCATGGATGCAAATCGTTGCAATCACCAAGGAGATAGAACAAACCACTAGGTACGAGGTTCACTTGAAATTGTATATGAACTTGGTAAATGTGCAACTGCAATGACAAGATAATGAAAGTGTGATGATGAGAAATGCATTGATGATTAGATTGAGTGATTTTGTGAAAATTTGGACTATTTTGATGCATTTTGTAACTTGAAATGTTATTTTATGACTTTTTATCGCAAGAAAAAATTATGAATCCAAATCGATTTTGGTTTTCACAAAACATGATATTATGATGAAATTGATGTATGGATGCAATTTGGAATGGTTTTGCAGAGGTAAGCTACCTTCTTTATCGTTTTTTTTTTCTTTTTTCAATTTTGATGATAAACATCGGTAGGAACCTACTGCATGTGCTTACACCCACCATATTTTGTTATTCTCTAAACATAGGAAGGTATTTCAATGCACCTGGAAGCACCCATGGGTGTTTCAATGCACCTGAAATAGCTATAAATAGCCTACAGAAGGGAAAACAAGTTTATTTGTGCATTTGCAAATTTTTGAAGTTGCATCTGAGGGAGTGGAGTGAAGTGGAGTGGAGTGAGTGAGGTGTTGTAGAAGCTATGGTGATGGAGGGAGTGGATGCGGTAGTAGGAGCAGATGTGCATTTTTCCAAGGTAAGTACCTTTGAAGCTCTTTGTTTTTGTGCAAAGTTTTTTTTTAATTTAATATTTTGCCTTTATGTGTTGTGTTGCAGTTGAGGATTTTGGAGGCTCGACATTGGTTCTCGCCTCTCATCCTAGGGATGAGGAAGGTGGTACGAGAGGACCAGTGGAAGTGGTTGGAGGTTGTGGGGCTGGCTGGGGTAGCCCGAATAGATGTGGTGAGGGTGGATGAGGGGTATCTCTCTACCTTGGTAGAGAGATGGGATCTAGATAGGGGGACATTTTTGCTCCCTACTAGAGAGATGATCGTGACACTTGAGGATGTATATCACATCCTCAAGTTTCCAATGGAGGGCTTACATGTCGAGGTTGGACATGATAAGGGATATGAGTTGAGTCAACTATTTGGAGATGGGTGGTGGGATGTGGAGGTGAAGGGTGGAGGGATTACATACTTGTCCATGTATAAGGACAAGAATTTGGATGCCCTTCATGCTTTGGTGATGTTCGTGTTGGCCAACATAGTGGCCTTGAATAGCACTAGCTATTGGTTCCCATGGAACCTTATCGGGTTGGTGTGTGACATGATCGACACACCTCGGGTGTATGCATGGGCTCCTGCTTTATTGGTGTAGTTGTACCAAGAGTTATATGAGGTGAGGAGGTAAAGGTGAAAGGGACTAGGGTACAGTTTGTTACTACAGTATTAGGGTTGGGAGCACTTCAATGTGGCTCGACCTATGGGCTTGCCTACTATGGGATGGGATAGGGATCAGCCCTATGCTATGAGGTGGTTTATGGTAGAGTAGGAGGTACAGTTGAGTCATCCTATTTAGATGAGTCAGTGGTACATGGATTTATGGGTTGGATTGATAGTAGCTCAGGTGGTATGGAGGCCATGGTGAGGTGCCATGTGGATAGGTGATGGGGAGCATCTATGATGGGTGTGATAGGCTAGGTGGGTGGTTGGGAGGCACACGAGTGAGGTGGAGTTGATCTAGTTCTCATGGGTGTTGTGGTAGTTTGGATTGAGGTAAGGAGTTCCTGAGGTGCCGATGCTCTACAAGTATCATCAAGATGAGATGGGTCTCCCTTGTGTTAAGGCATGGAGGGTGACTTATGAGGATGATGAGGAGATGGATCTCCTTAATGTGGATGATGTGAGGACTACTGAGGAGTATGATGTATGGTTCACTACACAGCCACCATGGGTATTGAGTTTGATAGTAGATGGGAGGAATGAGGATGGTTGAAGGGTACAGTTGAGCAAACTCCAAAGTGTGGAAGTGATGGAGGTGGTATGGATGATAGGGAGGAGATTATAGATGGGCCTCTTAGTTAGAGTGAGGAGGATTGGGTGAGGTTGGAGTAGATGGTGGTAGAGTAGGATGCTATGGTAGTGGCTTGGGACATAGAGATAGCTTAGCTATGAGATGGGGAGATGGCTCAGGATGTAGAGATGGCTCGATTATGGATAGAGCTAGAGGTACAACTAACTATAGGTGGAGGTGAGGATAGGATCATGAGGCTCTAGGAAGAGCTACTAGAGAGGAGTCATTGATAGAGACATGATGTACAACACCTTCGAGCTCGAGATGGATATATCTAATTGTTGGAGGATCGATTGATGGAGCATGACATTGGGCTTCCAGATCCACCTTCCTCATCCATATTCAAGTCTATTAGGCCTAGTGAGTCTAGGCATAGCTCTAGGTCTAGGGCTCCTTTAGGGTCACAGGGGTCCTCTTATAGGCATTAGCTAGTGCTTAGATGCACTTTTTGTATATGAGCCTTGGTGCTCCATTGTATATAGCCTTTGGGCATTCATTGTACATGTGATATTTATATATATATATACATGGCTTTTACTTTTGTGTTATACTTTTTTTTAATGTTTTTGTGTGGATGCATGTGTATATGGATGATTAATGCAAGTGATAATATGTATGGATGTAAATATTAGTGGTAGTGCAAGTGATAATGTGTATGGATGCAAATGTTCTAATGATCATTCATAGTTTAGAATTTTCTTGGCCATGTTTAGCATTATTGTTTAATCAGGGGCACCAAACTAGTGGTATGTGAGGTGGAAGACTCATGAAATGACATGGATGTTGACATGGAAGAAGATATGGATGTTGATATGGAAGAAGATATGGATGTTGATATGGAAAATTGACTATTTTGCAGAGACTCAGACATACTAGTGATATCAAACAAACTCACTAAATACTGCCTAATTTCTCTAAGACCAAATGTGTGTGCAGTGAATTCATTTACCGAATCAAGAGCATGGTAATGACTCGAGGTAATCAAGAACCAATGTGTGTGCAAGTGAGTTCATTAACTCATCTTGAGTAAATTGGGTGAGACCTATTATGGATGAGACCAAGAAGCTAGCTTGTCCTTATGTGCGGTCAGAGGTCTCTTTAAAAGAGATGTGTCACCATGCATGAGCGTACTCCACTACCAGTCAAGCATCTATAGCTCTGGTGGAGACTAGCTCCATAGTCCAAGAATTTGATCTTTAGGCTTTGGGGATGACTACCTAACCGTATGACTAGAAATGTAGTACTATCCTTACAACTTGAGGATCTATGGTGTGTGATGAAATATTTAGAGCTTTGGGGAATTAGATTCTCAACCTAAGTGTGATGAGAATTGTACCCTATCCTTACTACTCTATATTTTATTTTGAAGCAATTGTGATAGTGGTGAAAACCACTATTTTTGTGGACTATGTTGCATGATGGGACAAGCAAGGAATACCCTTTTCACTTAAAGGTTCAAACCAAGTATGGTGTTATCCCTCTTTGACACAAGATGTTTTTAAGATGTGAAATTGTGTTTGGTTCAAGAATATTTTGGAGTCAATTCCCAAAACTCAATATTTTCTTAGTGAAAATTGTGTCTTGGTCCTAAAGAAAACTTGACATGTATTTGGAGGTTGCTTAAAACACTAGGAGTGGTTGAGTGACCAAAAACACCTAGGAATTATGGACATGTGGCTTTGCTAATGACAATTTGGCTTTATGGAATGATGCAATGAAATGGATGATGTTTTGAAGGTGCCCCTGATTAAGGCAACATGATTTTATTGGACCAATTAATATCTAAATTGAATAAATGATCCCTAATATGAAATGTGAAATGTGTGAAAATGATGGTGCAAATGTAATGAATGAAATGTGAGTTGTGAAATGAAATTTGTGTCAATGAAATGTATGCAAATGAAATGTGTAATGCACTTTATGTAATGCAATGTATGAAATGAGATGTATGAAATGTAATGTTGTTTTTGTGTAATAGCCATGTATATATACATATATATAAATCACATTATGCATAGAATGCTCTCAAGTGTATAACATTAAGTGGTTCGGGCTCTTCAACTCCCTCTAGACTGGCAAGCCTATAAGTTCCTTTACCCACTTTTTGAGTAACAATGTATGGACCTAACCAATTAGCTATGAATTTATCATGAAGATGTGGTAATGCATTGGTATTTTGTTGATTCTCTTTAAGAACAAGATCTCCTACTTGGAATTCATGTAGATGAACTTTGGCATTGTAAGCATGCTTTAGGTGGTCTTGATATACTCGTAAATGCTCTAAAGCATTGACTCACCTTTCATCAAGGAGTGTGAGTTGGTCAAGACGTGCTTGTCTAGCAGTGTCATCATCTATGAATTCTTGCAATGAAATTTGTGAGGGGATCTCAAGCTCAAGAGGCATGATTGCTTTGGCTCCATAGACCAATGAAAATGGTGTTGCCCTAGTAGGCATGTGGATGCTTGTTTGATAAGCCCATAATGCCAAGGGAATTTGTGTATGCCAATCTCTATGATTTTCTTTAACAAGTTTCTTGAGAATAGCAATTAAGGTCTTATTGGTAGCCTCAGCTTGTCCATTTGCTTATGGGTAATAAGGAGTCGAGAAACTATGTTGGATATTATATTTCTCACAAAGTGCTCGAACATCCTTATTCTTGAAAGACTTACCATTATCAGAGATGATTTTTGAGGGAATACCAAAATAATAAATGATATGATGAAGTATAAACTCCACAATTCTAGGTCCTATCATACTAGTTAGAGGAATTGCCTCAACCCACTTTGTGAAGTATTCAATGGTTATGATGATGAATGTATGTTATCCCGAGGAAGAAGGTGAGATTTTACCAATTAAATCTAGACCCCATTGTGAAAAGGGCCAAAGGCTTTGAATAGGTTATAATGCTTGTGATGGCACATGAGTTAAATTAGCATGTTCTTGACATTGCTTACAATGTTTGACATATGTGCAACAATCTCATTCCATTGTGGGCCAATAATAACCCATGCATAAAATATACTTTGCAATGGCCATTCCACTAAAATGACCACCACAAGTACCATCATGAGCTTCAACTATGGCTCTTTGTGCCTCAATAGACTCGAGACAATGAAGGAGGATTCCATCATAACCATGTCTATACAACACGTCCCCCAAGAGAGTAAAATGAGCTACCTTTTGCTTGAAAGTGTGTTTAGAAGTCCATGACATATCTGATGGGAGTGTTCCAAACTTGAGAAAGGCTATTATTTGGTTTGACCAAGGCTCATATGGTTCCGAATGGATAAAGCAAACATCCTTTTCATCCTTAGATTCAACACGGATAATTGTAGATTTAGAGATCATTGTGATTATGAGTGGTTGTACCTCTCCTAAGGTATCCTTTGGAATCAATGATCCAAGAGAGGCCATCGCATATACAAATCTATTAGTCGAACGTGGCAAACTATCAATTTCATACCAATCAAACTTAGAGAGCAATTTCATTGCTACTTCATGGTAAAGTTTTATGGTAGGTTCTTTGCATTGGTATTCTCCGATTACCTATTTGACAACAAGTTGAGAATCACCAAATATCCTGATACGCTTTATACCCATAGCTATAGCTGCTTGAAGACCTAATATTAAGGCTTCATACTCTGCATTGTTGTTTGTGCATTGGAAGTCTAGTTTGAATGATAAGGGGATAGGCACCCCTAGGGTGTATGAAACATGACTCCAACACCTTGACCTTTTTTGCACTTAGAACCATCAAAGAATAGTGTGATATCGATATCTTCCTCTAGAATGACATCTTCTTCTTGTTCAATGATAGTGAATACCGAATCATCTGGGAGCTCAATAATCAAGGGATGATCACTAGGTAGTGGAGCTTCCACAAGCTGATCGGCTATAACTTGACCTTTAATGGATTTTTGGCTAATGAACTCAAGATCGAATTTAGTGAGAAGCATTATCCATTTAGTGGTATGGGTGTTATTGTAAGTGTGAGACATCATATAACATAGAGGATTTTCTCTAGCTATGACATATGTGGTGTGACTAAGCATGTAATGTCTAAGTTTCTTAGTGGTAAAAACCACTGCTAAGCACAATTTTTCCATGTAAGCATATCTGGTTTCATAGCTTACCAATGTTCGACTAATGTAATAGACAACTTGCTCTCGATTGTTTTCATTCTTTTGTGCAAGCATTGTCCCTAATGCAAAGTCCATTGTTGAAACATAAATATGGAAGGGGACCCCCGGACGAGGAGGAGCTAAGACTGGTGGAGAAGTCAGGTATTGCTTAATATCATCAAAGGCTTTTTGACATTCATCTATCCATGAAAATGGCACCCCCTTTTGTAATAGGTGATTGAATGGCCTGCATTTGTCAGAAAGTTGTGCAATGAAATGATGGATTGATTGAATATTTCCTTGTAAACTATGCAATTCCTTTAAGTTTGTTGGGGGAGGCATCTCCATGATGGCCTTGAATTTGTTTGGGTCCACCTCAATGCCTCTTTTGGAGACAATGAACCCTAGTAGTTTTCTAGAGGTAACACCAAAGACACATTTCTTGGGGTTCAACCTTACATTATGCTCTAGAAGTTGATCAAAGACTTTTTCCAATACACCAATGTGCTCTTGTCGAGTTTTAGATTTTTCCAAGAGATCATCCACATAATCTTTGATAATATTATGCATGTAATCATGGAATATGTATGTCATGGCACGTTGATAAGTGGCACCTACATTTTTGAGGCCAAAGGGCATCACCTTGTAACAAAAAGTCCCCCAAGGTGTAGTGAATGTTGTTTTGTGTTGGTCATCAAGATTTATTCGAATTTGGTTGTATCCTAAAAAACCATCCATGAGAGAAAGCATTTCATGGCCAATGCAAGTGTCGACAAGAGTATCAATGTTTGGAAGAGGAAAATCATCCTTAGGACATGCTTTGTTAAGATCTCAAAAATCAGTGCAAATGTGTATCACCCCGTTAGGCTTGCGAATGGGTACCATGTTTGAGAGCCACTCAAGATAGTCAATGGGTACAATGAAATCCACATCTAAAAGCTTTTGAAGCTCTTCTTTGACCAAGAGGGCAATGGTAGGATGCATCCTTCTAAGTTTTTGTTTGATCGACTTAGCATCAGAGTGTAAGGTGAGATTGTGGACAACCAAATTAGGGTCAAGGCCAGGCATGTCTTTGTAAGACCATGCAAAAATTCCCTTCTTCTTCTTGAGGAGAGCAATTAATTGCTCTTGTTCATCTATGGATAAACTTTTACCAAGTTTGACAATTTGGGGATTGTCTGCATCTGAACTAAGGTTCACATCGATAGTATCTTCAATAGACATGTGATAACCTTCCTCAAGTTGATGGGGTGTTGGGATTAGATGAATGTCATCTATGATGTCATCAAACTCTTCTGACTCAACCTTATCTATGTCTACCTAGAAAACCTCAGGATCTGAAGGTGAAGGTGAAGGTGAAGGTGGAGGTGATGGAGGAATGTAGTTGGTTGAAGCCCTTAACAATTCCTTAGATAGGACAAACTCAGAAAAGGATGGTGGTGAGGAAATTCAGTCCATATCAATAAGGCTCATGTCAATTGGAATTGGCTTTGCCAAATCGTATGGATTACGGAGTGGGGTGAATAAGTCAATAGGATTCATGTTGACTTAAAGGGAAAATGGATGGTTGGAAAGGTGAATGGATGGGTGGATCCTATTTGGTAGAACCAATGCTAGAACTTTGTTAAACCTGAACAATAGCAAGCAACACAAATAAATGCAATGTACATGCAAAATATTTTTTTTTTTTATTTTTTTTTTTATTTTGAGTTATGTACATATATTACAAGTAAAATGGTCGATGATGTGGATCAATGAGATGGAGGTGGTGGTTCACCGATTGGTTCAACTCGTTCTTGTGGAAGAAGCAAGTGAAATATGGGCTGATGGATGGGGAACATTCTGAGGTAATACTCATCATGTTCAATGTGTGGAATGATGGGGTTTGATTCCTCTTTAGATTCATCAGAAGCTATCAACATAAGGTCAAATTCTTCATAGATTTCATCTTTAAAGTCATCTATGTGATGGATATCTTCTCCTAAATTCAAATTTAAGCTTTGGAAAGCTTGTTCAAGAGAAGAAGTGGATGAAAGTGGATGATAGCCTAAACCTGAATGGTCATGCATTTCTCGATATGAAACATCGATAATCTCATGCATTCCCTATTCATGTCATCCTAGGCCATGTCCTTGCCAATTAACAATGTGAAAATATCAAGATGGAAAACCTGACATATGTTGTATATTGGTAGGTGTTGGTGATTTGGGTTCATCTAGGGTAACTAGATTGGATGATGAATCAAGCCCCCATATACAAAATTAATGCTATTAGGCATTGAACCCATGTTATATACCACTCCTATAGATAAGGGTGGGTCACGTGGGTGACCATAATCCTTAGCAGTTTGAATGTTGAGTGGTGTAACTATGATGTCTTGGACCACATATTCACCAATACCAAGATTAGTGAGGTGGACCTCAACTTGGGATGATGTGGATGGATTGGATGTAGATGGAACTGACTCATGGTTGGTTGATGGTATCTCACAATCCATCATTTTGACTTGTGAGACATTGGCTGATGGGGATGGAGATGGATTTGGTTGAGTGGATAATGATGATTTGGAAGGAGTGATTATGGAAGGTGATGATGTTGATGATGTGGCTAATGTAGATTGAGTTTGACCACATGTGCATGTAGTCAATGGTGATGAATATGGGGGTATGGAAGTGGATTTTTGATGTGAAGTGGTGATGGGAAGCTCCTTCAAAATAGGGGCTTTAGATGAAGATATGGATGGGGTGGTTGATGAAGTGAGGAATAGATGAGTGGAAGGTAACATGGACTCATAGGGGTTTGAGATAAAATTGTAATACTTGAATGGTTCAACATCCATTGGTATGCAATGTACTTGTCCCTCATGTACGTATTTCAAGCATTGATGTAATATTGAAGGGACACATCTCATTTCCCTCATCCAAGGTCATCCAAGGAGTACATTATATGCCATGGACCCTTCCAAGATGTGGAACATAGTATGCAATATTTTGACCCCTACTTCGATGGGTAAAACAATAGTGCCAACTATGGAGCAGAGAGCATCATTAAATGCTTTCAAGGTGAAAGAGGATTTGGTGATGTGATATAGAGGAAGATTGAGATGATGAAGAGAAGATGTGGTGATGATGTTAATGGAGGAGCCAATATCAATTAAAACTCTTTTGAAAGGATTTCCTATCAATTTGAGCCATAATATGTAATGGAGGGTCCACTAATTCTGATGATATTGGTTTAATCTCAAAATCGTAGAATGTAATGGAAGGCTCCATACATGTTTGAATATTCCCCATAAAATTATTAAAGGCATTAGGATCTTGAGATTGAAGTTCAATGGATTTTAGAATATCCATTAATGCTTCACGATGTGGAGGAGATTGTTGAATTAGCTCATATATAGATAGTTTGGTTAAAGCTAATTTTTAAGCTTGTGGTTAACCGATTGCTCAATGAGATGATTGGCCTAGATGGATGATTGATGGGATGACTTGGAATATGGATAGGTTGAGGTAGATTAGTAGAAAATTGGATGGGAGATGATGATGTGGTGGGTTGAGACACACTTTCCTATGGAGGTATGGGTGGTTGAATAGATTATTATTGAGCATTTTGTTGATTAGTGTATTGTTGTTGACCTTGGGTTACTACATGAATAGCACCCACAAAACCTTGGTACTGTTGAATATGATTAACCTGATTAGGAGGAGTCTTGGTATTTGACCCTCCTATTGTTGGTTGTGCTTCCTCATGATGAGGAAGTGGTGTTTGATAAATCCTAAGATTTTGATTTTGTTGAGCTAGAGGATTATCAAGCTTGATAGCCCCTAACTCAATAAGGTCTTGCACTCTATATTTGAATTGATGGTAGCTATTGATATCATGCCCATTCTATCTATGATAAGGATAAAATAAATGCTCCTTGTAGTATTTACCATATTTAGCGAGATCATCAAGTTTGACCTCAGGCAAGGGAAGTTGATTTGTGTCATATAACCTATAAAAAATGGAGGTATAAGATTCAGCCAATGGGGTATATTGATGGGGTTGTCGAATAGATTGTCGATGTGGTTGATTTTCCATAGCTGGCATTATGCTTTGACTTGATTGAGTTGTTGAGGGAACCACATGATATTCAATTTGTCATGGTTGTTGTTGCATAGGTTGTTGTTGAGCCATTACCGGCTGGCTCATGACCACTTGATTTACTTGATTGGATGAATTGGCTAGATTGGCCTGATTGGATTTGGTTTGGCCAGAATAATTTCCTTTATATTGGCCCTTGTTTTGCCATTCTTTCTTCTTAGGCTTAAGCACCCTCTTGAATTTTTATCTCCTCAATTGTGCTAGCCTGGGCAAGAGCTTCATCAAATGATCTATATTGTTGTAATTGCAATAACCAAGAGATGGGTTTTAAGCAACTCTTAGTGAACAATCAGATCAACTCCTCCATTGGTAGGGAAAATGGCAATTTGGTGATAACGACCCTCCAACGGTTACCAAAGTCATAGATAGACTCATCATCATATTGTTTTAGACCATATATATCGGATAATGAGACTTTCTTTCTTACATTGAGGGAGAATATTTCAAGAAATTGGTCAACCAATTGCTCAAAAGTATAAATACTATGGTTGGGAAAATGGTTGTACCATTCTACAACATCTCCCCTAATGTCTGAGGGAAGGTTCTAAGCATTAGAGCATCATTGCTTTGAATTCTAAAGTAGGAATGAATAAATGAGCTCACATGCTCTTTAGGGTCCTTAGTCCCTTTAAATTTATCAAACTTTGATATTGTGAAGTCTGTCGGATATGGCGGTGATGGTACCGAAGGATGAATTGGTTGATTGATCAGTTGACGTAGGGTAGGCTTCTGGTTTATCATGCCAGGAGTATGTTGCATCAAACTATCAATCTATTGTTGCATAGCCTAGATTCTAGGGTCCTCCCTAGGAATGTGGAAACCCTGAATCACTTGATGATTTTGTGATGGTGAGGTGGAAATATGTTGAGGTGTAATGAGGTGATGATGACTTGGTGGAGTGGATTGATGTTGATGATAATGGGGTTGATGAAGGAATGATTATGAATGAAGATATGGAGATGATGTATGAGGGCTTTGGATGGGTTGGATGATGGGAATAGAATGAGTATGGGTTGGTGGTGGTGTGGGAATGGAAACCATAGAATATTGTGGTACCCAAGATGGACTTTGACTGACAAATATGGGCTGAGTGGAAATAGGTTGAGGCTTAGGGTTGATCACCTGAACTTGTTGTTGAGCATTCTATCACTTCTTAAGCAATTTGTTGAGGTGTTCCCATGCTTCATGTATTTCCATATCAGAGGTTGATGGAGTGGATGTGGATGGGATTGATGAGGTAGGTGGGGAGTAAGTTACAATGGGAATTGCAACTTGATGGGAGACACTAGATGGTAGGGACACGGGCACTTGTGAAGTAGCATTAACATGTGCTTCATACAAGGGGTTACCATAGACTGAGGTGTATGAGGATGGGATGGATGTACTTTGAGCACATGATGATTGTGGTATGGACAAATGTTGGGAAGGTGTAGCAGATACCTCAAAAAGAGGGTTATTGTACACCTGGGTAAGGCTTGAAGGTTGGGAGGAGATAAGTTCCTACTAGAAAGAAGGATCATGCCTAGGTGGGCTATTAACTAGTTCTAAGACATAGTTAGTAGATTTTAAAAGAGCTTCCACTTGTGCCATGTCTATATGGGTGATGTGGTGGTCAATAGTAGGTGAAGATGATTCTATTTGTGGAATGGCCATGTGAAATGACTGTGTGGGTGACACAGTGTGTGAGGGACCCATAGACAAATCTGAATGACTTACCTGTATCACACTAGGGGGATTGATCATGGAAGTGGTGGTGGAAGGTGATGATGAACACTCCATTGCTGAAGTGGTTTGATTGGTGGATATTTGATTCATTATTTTAGCTTGATTTCTTGTTAATACCATAAACTAATGAACCAAATATAAAATATGCTAGAAAATAAAATGCGGAATGAAAAACTCACAAAATCAAATAGGCAATCCAATCCTATGTTTATACAACAAATGTGTCTTACCTCTTTTTTTTTATCTCGTTTTAATGTTTTCCTTTTTTGTGTGTTATGATGCACTAATCTGAATTAAAATGGGTAAAAACTATGGCTTGGATGGGCAATGAGATTCTTACTAGTGATGAAGTCCAGCAAGTTTTCTCAAGGGTGTCCTAAGGTGTCTAAGGGCAGATATTGGTGGATGGAGATGAAACCCACCATCACCAGATCTCAAGCAATGGTTGGTGATGAAATCCAACACATTACTATTTAAAGTGATACGTGTTGTGTGTGATTCCTTTTAATATTTCTAGTTTTTTATGGTGTACATACAATGTCAGGAATAACTAATTTCACAAGTCTAAATTAGAAGCCAACACCAAAAATATTAATTTCCCCAAAATAAGTAGAGTACACCGCTTAAGACCTCTCTCTAAATAGAGGAGGGTTCATCTACTCTTCCACCTTGAATCACCAAATGCGGGGGTACTTTCAATATACTAATGTTGTTCCTACTTAGACCAGCAAAAGGAGAAATTCCTAACCCTAAAATGTAGACTATTTCATGTGATTAACAATTCATATGAAAATAGAATGCAAGGTTTTAAGTGCAACACACTAGAAAACAGTGAAACTTTAATTGGAAATGTGAAATGTGTGAATGAATATGGATGCAAAAACTATTCTAATGCCTAAAATGTAGATTAAACATGCTTGTTTTAATAGATATTTAATGATGTTCTTTTTAATACTAAATCTATAAAAACATAAAAATACGTAAAACAGAGGGGTTAGGGTTTTTAGGTAGACTTACAGATAAGCCTACGTATTTTTCTTCCTCTCTGTGAAACACCTCTAGGTGCTTATGAAATGCACTAGGGCATTTTTTGAACTCTGGGGGGCACCCTCGAGTGTCGTAGGGCATCTGCATAACTTTTGCAACTTCTGCAATTCTTTAGAAACCTTGATTCTACGAAATTCATGTGATCCATTTTTTTGAAAACCTGCAACATGAAAATAGAAAACCACAAGTTAGTAACAAGATAATTTAAAATGTAGAACCCTTTGTGGGTCCCACCATGATCACCATTTGTGAATGCAAAAATGAAACACCAAATATAGAATATTGAAATAAAAACAATAAATACACAATATGATTGCACAAGAAATAGATATTTTATTGATATGTGGATCTCCAATATTACAATAAATATGCCCCAAATATGGGGTTACAAACTTATTATTTGATACAAATTATTACAATACACTAGGGTTCTTCGAAACCCTAGGTCAATAAATGATTGTGGTGTCTTCAAACCTGATCTTTGATCCCAATAGAGTGAGTGGGCTTTCTGGTATCCTATGCAGGACCACTCCAGCTTAAGCAACTACCAATGAATATTCTTCTCACACCTGCACACAACAAACAAAATAAGATTAATAATATCTATGAGGGCTCCACTATGTGAGACCCTCAAAAAGATAAATCACTAACCCTAGTTGCATAAATAAACTATAAGAAGATATAAGAATACTAAAAAGAATACAATGAACAATTTACCTTATATGCTGACTTGTCACTTTTGTCTTCATTGTTGTTGTAGATGGTGGTTACACAGATGTGCCCTAATGGCACCTAAGGGTCGTAGGGCTACAGAACTAGGATGGGAAATGCCCGTGAGTGCTTGATATTGACCAGAAACACCTAGAGGTTCCTGATAGGCTCTAGAAGGCACTTTTTAGACTCCAATACGCACTCGAGAAGCTTCGAGGGGTGTTCAGAGGCTAGGGGAAGGTCATAGAACTAGATCTAGTTTGCGAGATGGATGACGATGGATGCAACAGATGCGAGGGGAAGTGATGGAGGATGGGAATGGTGAGGATGCTTGGATACTTGAGGACTTAGGGCACAAGAGCTTAGGGAACTCAAGACTCAAAAAATGGAAAAACTAAGACTTAGGGGTTGAGTCATCAAAATGACTCCTCTTTATAATCTTCCCTAGGGCATGTTAGGGTTTCAACGACACAATTTGTGTGGTCAAGATTAAAACATGATGGAGGGTGGAGATTAAATCTGGGTAGGTGGCATGGATTAAGGTGGATGGATGGCTAGGATTAAATCATGATGGATGGCTGGGATTAATTCATACATATATACATATATATATATATATATATATATATATATATATATATATATATATAAAAAAAAAAATTATTAAATATATATAAATATAATATATAAAATATTATTATTTAAATATATATTAAACAAATATATATAAATAATGGATAAATGTGGTGGGAAACTATGGATGGATGACAAGTGGCTAGATTTTGGTGTCTACACCTTTTGTTATTTAAGATAAATTAAAATAGATCCAAAGATCATTTTTATGGTTTGGTTCAAAGGATAAAAAATGCATGTCCTTAACCCAGGTGTTGTAGGTGAATTGGAGACGAGAGGGCAATCCTCCAAGGGAGGTCCCAGGTTCGAATCTCCACCCTACCAAAAAGTTGAATTGGGTACCCAAAATCCAATTGATAATTTTGGTGTGGGTAGGGTCAGGTGTGACTCTCGGGTGGCTTTGACGGTGTAGAACCCCCTGTTCATGGTCTCTCAAACCAAGGCGGCCCCACAAGGGGTTTTTCACTTAAAAAAAATGCATGTCCTTAGTAAATTGGGATCATGTATGTTCTAAAAAAGAATATGGAGGTTTAGGCTTCAAATACCTATAATTACTGAGTGAGGCCTTAATTGGTAATATGGGTTGGAATTTTTTTAATATTGATCAATGGATTGGGTTAATATTTTGAAGATAGAATACGTAAGAAATAATAAATATTTTTTAAGTTTAGAAGATCTACCCAAGGGGTCTACATTTTGGAATAGTCTAATGCATAGCAAATAACTTTTGAAGAAAGGCTCAAGATGGAGGATTGGTAATGGGGAGAAAGTGGATTTTTGGAAGGATTGATGGTTGATAAACCAAGCCCTCAAGTTTGACACTGATTTGCAATCCATTAGACAATATTTATTGGAAATACTAGGTGAAAAGGTGAAGGATTTTCTTATTTTGAATTCTGAGAGAACTAGTTGGAAAGATGTTAGGTTGGAAGGGTTGACTGAAGAACAAAATAAAGTAGCTCATAAATGCTTTAACCTACTCAAGTTTTTCCCTATAAATCCTAAGGTTAGTAATGACTCTTTGGTTTGGATTAAAGAAAGTAAAGGGGGCTATTCGATTAAATCAAGTTATTCTCTATTAGAGAAGGAGGGAGTTGGATAGCTCCTGGTTAAGAATATTTAGATTAAAAACTTCATTCCCAATATTAACTTATTATTTTGGTTGACTATTTAGAATAGGATTTTAACCATTGATAATATTTGTAGATGGTGTTTCTAAATTGTAAATAGGTGTGCTCTATGTTAAAATGCTTTGGAAACATTTCAAAATCTCTTTTTGGATTGTGTGTTTACATCTGAAGTCTTCAATTCTTTACTCAAAAATTTCTCGATCTTATGGGTGAAGCCTAACAATATAGTGGATTTGTATTTACAATGGAACTCACCCATTTAGAGTAAGATCTCGAGTGTTGTGTGGCATTTGTTTCTTCCACATTTTTATGGGGGATATGGTGAAAGCATAGTAATTGAATTTTCAAGGACATAAAGAGAGATGTTTCTTCGATTAGTTTAAGGGTTGGGAATGCATTAGAGGAAAAATTTAAATCTTCCTTAAATATTCCAAAAGAAGACCTCAATCTAGTAATCCCAATCCTTCTAGATTGGCAAGCTATCAATATATCTCCTCATTCTTCATTGAAACATTCTAGAGTTATCTTTTCGATAATTATTGAAGCCTTATAGAGTTAATGTGAATTGGAAAATACCTCCAAAATACTGGATAAATCTTAATTTTGATGGAGCTTCAAAAGGAAATTAGGGTTCTATTGGAGAAAGGGACAATAAGAGATGAGATAGATGAATTTTTGTTATCATATGTTGAACCTCTTAGCATTCATACTAATCATTTTGTAGAGGCAAGAGCTCTCTTGTTGTGCACTTGCCTTTTACTCCAAATGAAAGCAATGAATTTTATAATTGAGGAATCCTGAGGAGAAACTAGATCTTAAGTTTAGAGGTCCTATTTTGAGGCATTCTACCATTCAGCCCAAACTACTGGTCCATTATTTCATAGTTAGAACCGCCTATACATGGTTTATCCATCGCCCATGCATGGTTTCCCATCTGCCATCGTGCATCCATGGTTTTATAGAGTCAAGAGTCTGACACAGATCTGTGACTCAAACTTGATAAGTAAAAATTTTGTTTGCAAGGCTTTTTAGTTTATATGCTTCTATCATTTGCATTATATGATTATTCATTTAGGGTTTTATCAGCATCATTTATTTTATGTCTTGATTTGTAGGTGCTACTAATCCCCTTTGCTGGTTCTCATGTGTGAAGGTGATAGATATTTTAGAAAATTTTGAAGAACATAATATTATACTGAGAGGGGGGTGAACAGTATAAGACCACTTTTTATTTTTCTTTCCCAAATAGTATTAATCAATATAATCAATGGCAATATCAATAGTAATAACTAAAGCAATGCACAAATCATCACACACAATAGATACACCAATTTTAACGTGGTTCACCCAATGTGGGTTACCTCCATAGAGAAAATATTTCTTCTAAATATTTCTCAATAATATTATGGGAATCCTTTCCCTATTATAATGTTAATTGATCTCAGTCCAAAGGAGATGTTGATCCCCTAAATATCAAGTTCATGGATCTCCTCCACAGGAGAACTCTTTCCCCTTCAACTCTAGCTAGTGATATTCTAGAAGACTCCTTCTCTCTACTGCACTAACTGGTGGATCTCTCTCCACTTGAAGACTCCTCACTCAAAATATCTATCTTCAATTGTCCTATCTACTGGATCTCTATCCATTGAGACTCTATCCTCTATACTCTATCACCTCCAAAGCTCTATCAATAGTTTCACTCAGAACCTTCTCAAATTTGCTCAACAGGTCCACTCAAAACCTACTCAAATCTACTCAACGGGTCCACTCAGAACCTACTCAAATATGTTAAATAGGTCCACTCAAAACCTGCTCAAATCTACTCAATATGTCCACTCAGAACCTATCCAAATCTGCTCAATAGGTCCACTTAGAGTGAAGCCTAACAATATAGTGGATTTGTATTTACAATGGAACACACCCATTTAGAGTAATATCTCGAGTGTTGTGTGGCATTTGTTTCTTCCACATTTTTATGGGGGATATGGTGAAAGCATAGTAATTGAATTTTCAAGGGCATAAAGAGAGATGTTTCTTCAATTAGTTTAAGGGTTGGGAATGCCTTAGAGGAGAACTTTAAAGCTTCCTTAAATATTCCAAAAGAAGACCTCAATCTAGGAATCCCAATCCTTCTAGATTGGCAAGCTATCAATATATCTCCTCAATATTCATTGAAACATTCTAGAGTTATCTTTTCGATAATTATTGAAGCCTTATAGAGTTAATGTGAATTGGAAAATACCTCCAAAATACTGGATAAATCTTAATTTTGATGGAGCTTCAAAAGGAAGTTAGGGTTCTACTAGAGCAAGGGACAATAAGAGATGAGACAGATGAATTTTTGTTATCATATGTTGAACCTCTTAGCATTCATACTAATCATTTTGTAGAGGCAAGAGCTCTCTTCTTGTGTACTTTCCTTTTACTCCAAATGAAAGCAATGAATTTTATAATTGAGGAATCTTGAGGAGAAACTAGATCTTAAGTTTAGAGGTCCTATTTTGAGGCATTCTACCATTCAACCCAAACTACTAGTCCATGATTTCATAGTTAGAACCACCTATACATGGTTTCTCCATCGCCCATGCACGGTTTCCCATATACCATCGTGCATCCATGGTTTTATAGAGTCAAGATTCTGACACAGATCTATGACTCAAACTTGATAAGTAACAATTTTGTTTGCAAGGCTTTTTAGTTTATATGCTTCTATCATTTGCATTATATGATTATTTGTTTAGGGTTTTATCAGTATCATTTCCTTTATGTCTTGATTTGCAGATGCTACTAATCCCCTTTTTTGGTTCTCATGTGTGAAGGTGATAGATATTTTAGAAAATTTTGAAGAACACAATATTATACTGAGAGGGGGGTGAACAGTATAAGACCACTTTTTACTTTTCTTTTCCAAATAGTATTAATCAATATAATCAATGGCAATATCAATAGTAATAACCAAAGCAATGCACAAATCATCACACACAATAGATACACCAAATTTAACGTGGTTCACCCAATGTGGGTTACCTCCATAGAGAAAATATTTCTTCTAAATATTTCTCAAATAATATTATGGGAATCCTTTCCCTATTATAATGTTAATTGATCTCATTCCAAAGGAGATGTTGATCCCCTAAATCTCAAGTTCATGGATCTCCTCCATAGGAGAACTCTTTCCCCTTTAGCTCTAGCTAGTGATATTCTAGAAGACTCTGTCTCTCTACTGCACTAACTAGTGGATCTCTCTCCACTTGAAGACTCCTCACTCAGAATATCTATCTTCAATTGTCTTGGCTACTGGATCTCTATCCATTGAGACTCTATCCTTTATACTCTGTCACCTCCAAAGCTCTATCAATAGGTTCACTTAGAACCTTCTCAAATTTGCTCAACAGGTCCACTCAAAACCTGCTCAAATCTACTCAACAGGTCCACTCAAAACCTACTCAAATATGTTAAATAGGTCCAATAAAAACCTACTCAAATATACTCAATAGGTCCACTCAGAACCTGTCCAAATCTTCTCAATAGGTCCACTTAGAACCTGCTCAAATCTGCTCAATAGGTCCATTCAGAACCTATCCAAATCTACTCAATAGGTCCACTCAAACCCTACTCAAATCTACTCAATAGGTCCACTCATAACCTATCCAAATTTGCTCAAAAATCTCACTCAGAACTTGTCCAAATATGCTCAACAAGTCCTCTCTAGGACTTTCTCAAATCTACACTGTAATATTTCATAAAACTTACACAAAATCAGTCCATAAGCCTTCTCGAATACTTGCCTCAAATTAGCTTAACAAGTCCACATAGAACTTGTTCAATCTCATAGAATCATAAAGATAATTGTTAGAGACTCAATATGTTCTATACTCAAAGCTCAATCTCAACTCAAATCAATCTCATATAAGCATAAAGAAAATTGTTAGAGACTCAATATGTTCTATACTAAAATCCCAAACTTAACTCAAATCAATCTCATAGAAGCATAGAGAGAATTGTTAGAGACTCAATATGTTCTATACTCAATCTCAACTCAAATAAGAATATAGAAAATTTTGTTTCATGGAAATTGAACAACCACTTCACATAAACACTTGACTAGGCTCAATCAACTCTAATCAACCAATCACCTCAAGGAACAACCCTTTCTCACAAACCCTAGTCCAAGCATGTATCAACCAACTCAAAATGTTTTCAACAATACTCAACAACAAATCTCACATAACAATGATACTTATGTTATTTTCTAACTCAAGTTCAAGTTCTTTGCATAACCAATTGGCTTCAACAACAATGCTTATAAAACAAGATTTAATCATAACTCTCAATCCAAAAAACCTTGAAACATTAAACCAACCACTTTCAAAAATGAAACCACAATCAATCCTTTTCTCTCCAATGATATTTTCAGAAATCAATCAACCAATCAAGTCAATGGATAATATTACCCATACCTTTTTGATGACAATTAGTTGTCCACAAAATTTGTCAAACTCAACACACTTTCAAATATTTCCTTATAAACCACAAGGAGGTTAGAGGACTTGAGTAATATCCTGACAATAAAAATAATATCCCAATAACACCTTATAACTCCTACTCAATAAAATTCACCATGTCCTCTCATGAAAGAAATAATCCCCTTTGAAAAAGAATAAATCAAACTCACTTTTGAACCTCTTTTACAAAACCATAAATATCTCTTTAAACACGTCTTATGTCACCTTATAATTAAGTTAATCAAATAGGCCTTGAAAAATGATTTCCAATGATATATAATATTCTACCCTTCCAAAAATAAAACCATCAAAAATTTCCCAATTTTCTAGGGCATAGCATAACCCTTATTTCTCCTTAAGGCTATTTAACAAAAATTAAACATAAAAAATTAACTTGTCTTTGCCTCTCGGAGGGATTCGATCCCCTAATGTCCTCCTTCCCAATGCCTTAGCCATATCCAAGCCATCATTGGACCACACACCCTCATGTACCTAAAAATGCACGACCAACATCAAATACCTCACAAACCAGCGCTTTCTGAAATAATCAAAATTCACTTCGAGCACTTTGTCCTTGCAAGCAAACCTCAAGTGAATTGAATGTGGGACCTCCTCTCTCTTTCCAAGCCAACACACTACTAAGCCACGCTGGCCTATGTGCTCAAAAACTCCACACATTCTCTGCTTCCACTTTTCATATCAAGCCTTTAAGAATCATAAGCCTTTTTGCATGCACTCAACGAAAATGCAAGGGTAAGTGATTAATATATTTGATGGAATTATATATAATACCCTTGTCTTATTATGCAATCACGTCGGCGCTTCGAATAAATTCGACGTCGGCGTGGTTTTAATTTATAATAAATTTAAATTTAAATTTAAATTTAAATATTATAAATTAAAACAAACCAACCTTAGGTTTTAGTTTAAATAAACCTTGGAGCCTTGTCTTAATACACAACCTTGGCAAAATAAAATATTATTTATAAAATTTAAACTCCTTGTAAATTTAAATCATTTATAAATAATTATTAAACCTCCTTTTTAACTTTTGCAATAACCCATCTTGGTTTTTTATGGACCAATCGCTTAACCTGTGCTCCCATTAATATTAAAATATTATGGAGCCTTTTTCCTTTCACTTTTGCACTGATGAAGCTTCTTCCTGGATGAATGTGACAACCTTGAATGACTTTATTTTTTGTCGAATTCTTTGATAAGAGTTGTAACTCTATTAGGTGACATCAATGACAACTTCGACTTAGAGGACTCAAAATGTCCAACAATCTCCCCCTTTGTCATTGATGGCAACCCATGTCCTTTTACCAAAAACCTGGCCTTCTTTTCTGCTCCCCTGGGACTTTTCTCCCCTGGATCAATGCTCTCTCAAATATCAAGTCTCTCCCCATATCAAATTTCTTCCCAACATACACAAATCTCTCCCCCTTTGACATCAATGGCAAAGGGTCACCTTTGGGACTTGGGGTTAAGAATGAGCCTCTTAGCTTAGCCCCTCCCCCACCACCTCATGGGGTGATTAATTCTGGGGTGAGAGAATTTCTACTCCCTGAAAGCACTATTCTTTGTCTTTATATTTCTCTCTTATTTTCTGAGTCTTCTGAATCCTCTCACTATTTCTTTCCAATTCATCATCCCTGTTCCTATCATCACTTTTGTTCTTGTTCTTGTTCTTGTTCTCATCCATGTTCCTGTTCCTATTTCTATTCTTGTTCCTATTCCCATCCATGTTCCTATTCATGTTCCTATCGAAGTCCTTATTCTTATTCTTTTTTGAGTCTCTATTCCTATTATTTTTTGAGTCTCTATTCCTATTCATCTTTATTTTGTTCATATTCCTGTTCTTTTTCATATTTCTATTCTTGTTCTTGTTCATATTCATATTCCTGTTCATATTCATGTTCCTGTTCATGCCTATTTCTAGAACATATGCTCTACACCATCTTGCTATGTGACCATCATTATTGCACTTATAACACTCAATGTTATTATTACTTGAAGGTGCAACTGTATTAGGACTTCTTCTAGTGAGGCCATATCCTCTTCTGTCATGAACCCTACAATTCATTGCCTTGTGACCAAATTCATTGCATGAGTAGCAATATCCTTGGAAAATCTATCCTTTCCCATAATCCTATTTTTCATGTGTCCTGCACTGTGAAGCCATGTGCCCAAACTTGTGACATGAAAAACATCTTCCATTGAAGCTTCCTTGTCTTGACCTCATTGGTCTTCTAGTTCCTCTTGACCTATTCTGATTGTTGTTCCATATGAATATTCTTTGCCCATTGTCCCTATTCCTGTTGGACTCACTGCAATCTGACTCATCCTTAGGAGTTTCACTTTCACTTTCACTCTCATATGAGAAACCCTCTTCTAAAGTATCCTCTTCTTCTAAAGTTTCTTTGGAATTGGTAGTTAACTTATCTTCTTGAACTTGCTTTCTTCCAAGACCTATCTTGTTTGTTGCTCTTCTTTGTATCTTGACTATTTTATCCACACTCTTTGCATTTTTTACATACTTGTATAGCTTATTCTTGGAATCCTCTAAATATTCCTTTAGTAGGGCCACTTCCTGTGTTAAATTTTCACATTCCAAGATCTTTGCTTCTAAATTATCTTTGAACTTGTTTTACTTAGCCTTTGACTTTTCTATATCCTCTATGAGCAATAATCTTTCTTCATCACATTCTTGAAACTGACTTTCAAGCTTAGATTTTTTCTTTCTTACCTTCTTTACTATGTCAAGGGCATATATAAGTTCTTCCTTGAGATCATAGCCATTCTCTGCTGAATAATTCTCTATTTATTTACCTTTGTACATATCATTTATTTCTTTTACCTTGTCTTCTATAGGATCACTCACTTCATATTCTAATGCCATTAGAATATTTTCATCTAGTCTATCAAGTGCATATTTAAAATCATCATCACTGAAACTATAACCATCCCTTGTGCAATCATCTTCAATATTTCTAAATCTACCACATCTAAAACACTTGAGAATAACTGGCTTCTTTCTCTTAACTTGTTCTTTCTCTTCAACCATAAATAGGACTTCATCTCTATCATTGTCTAAAAAACTATCATCACTATCATTTGAGTACTTACTTGCATTATCCGCATAGTAGCTTCTCTTTTACCTTTGAAAGAACTTCTTCCTTTGTCCTTCTTTAGAACTAAGTCATGTTAAGGTGACTGGTGACCTTTATGCATTGATAATCCTTTCTAAGGTCTTTGAATTTTCCTCAAACTTGTGTAGCTTGTCCTTAGAACCTTTTACTTCCATTCTTAGTGAAACTATCTCATGCTCTAATATTTCACACTCTAGATCTTTTGTTTTTAATTTTTGACCATACCTTCTTCAATTTTTCTTGTCTCTTCAACTTTGATTTTGAAGTTAGTGAGTTCCTGTAGAAACCTTGATTTTTATTTCTCATATTCTTGAGCTTGAACCCTTAATCCCGAGTTCTCCCTTTTTAATTCTCCAAGAGTAATCATAAGCATTTCACATTCTATATATTTTATCTTTGACTGTTTAATAATACCTTCTTCAACTCTTCTTATTTTTTTAACCTTATCTCTCAAGTCATAGATATCATGTAGAAGCTTTGTCTTACATTTATCATCTTCTTATATTTGAGCCTTCAATTCTAAATTCTCTCTTTTCAATTCAATAAGCTCCTTAAGAGTGGCTTTCCCTTTTTCTTTTTTTGAAGCATCTTCTTTTTCTTCTATTACTAAAAGTAGAGTTTCTTCTTCATACATATTTTGATTGTCCCTATTATCCTTTCTTGAACCAATCTCTAGAATTTTATTTTTGAGAATATCATCTTCATATTCACTGCTACTAAACCAATTACAATATCTAACATCATGGCCAAGTTGACCATAAACAAAGCATTCTTGTGGACAATAAGTTGTATGGTGACTTTTGTTCCCACATCTGGTACAAAACTTCATTAGTCTAGATATTTCTCCATTACTTGATTCATATCTTGAATATATTTCCATTTTTCCTCCCAACACAACAATATTAAACTCATATTTATTTTCTTTTATTACCATAGGTTTTCTTTTCTTCTTGTGTCTCATGCTTATACTCTTGCCTTTCTTTGTCATTTGTGTTCTTGTAGGATATTCCTTCAATCTGTTAAACTTCTTTCGAAGTAATCGGCTCTGATACCAATTGAAGAACACAAGCTTATACTGAGAGGGGGGTGAACAATATAATACCACTTTTTAATTTTCTTTACCAAATAGTATTAATCAATATAATCAATGGCAATATCAATAGAAATAATCAAAGCAATGCACAAATCATCACACACAATAGAGACACCAATTTTAATGTGGTTCACCCAATGTGGGCTACCTCCATAGAGAAAATATTTCTTCTAAATATTTCTCAAATAATCTCATGGGAATACTTTCTCTATTACAATGTTTATGGACCTCATTCCAAAGGAGATTTTGATCCCCTAAATATCAATTTCATGGATCTCTTCCACAGGAGAACTCTTTCCCCTTCAGCTCTGGCTAGTGATCTTCTAGAAGACTTTGTCTCTCTGCTGCACTCACTAGTGGATCTCTCTCCACTTGAAGACTCCTCACTCATAATATCTATCTTCAATTTTCTTGGTTGTTGGATATCTATCCATTAAGACTCTGTCCTCTATATTCTATCACATCCAAAGCTCTATCAATAGGTTCACTCAGAACCTTCTCAAATATTCTCAATAGGTTCACTCAGAACCTGCTCAAATCTGCTCAAGTCCACTCAGAACCTACTCAAATATGCTCAACATGTCCACTCAAAACCTGCTCAAATCTACTCAATAGGTCCACTTAGAACCTATCTAAATCTACTCAACAGGTCCACTTAGAACCTACTCAAATCTTCTTAGCAGGTCCACTCAGAACCTATCCAAATCTTCTCAACAGGTCCACTCAGATTCTACTCAAATATGCCCAATATGTCCACTCAAAACCTATCCAAATTTGCTCAATAATCTCACTTAGAACTTGTCCAAATATTCTCAACAAGTCCTCTCTATGACTTGCTCAAATCTGCATTGCAAGCTTCCACAAAGCCTACACACAATCAGTCCACAAACCTTCTCAAAGACTTACCTCAAATTAGCTTAACAAGTCCACACAAAACTTGTTCAATATCATAGAATCATAAAGAGAATTGTTAGAGACTCAATATGTTCTATACTCAAAGCTCAATATCAACTCAAATAAATCTCATAGAAGCATAAAGAGAATTGTTAGAGACTCAATATGTTCTATACTCAAATCCCAATCTCAACTCAAATCAATCTCATAGAAGCATAGAGAGAATTTTTAGAGACTCAATATGTTCTATAGACACCTAAATCATGTCATGCTTAGGGGAGCTACTCACATAGACATATTTATAATATCAGGTGACATAATCTTGGACTTTCCAAGCATTAAAAATAGTTCTCATGACTCATTTGGGGCCTTTTCAAGCCATCCAAGCCTAGCCGATCAAGCCAGGAGTGTCCAGATCCTAGCCGCTCAAGCCTGGAGTTACCAGACCTTAGTTGTTGTAGATGATAGTATCCAGATCTTAGTTGTTGTAGACAACAATGACTAAATTCTAAAAGTAGTTTTGCTAAAAAATAGGCCTAATCACGGGCGAGAGTGGCACATGCAATAAAGGTGAGTGGGAGTAACTTTGTATTCCTTTTCATGACCATTTCACGTAGGAGACTTGATTTTGCATTTAGACTTTAGTTAAATAGTCTCCAAACATAAACAAAGGACAAAATCTTCTCATGCTAATGACCAGTTTGCATAGGAGACTCAAGTTGGCAGTTATATTTTAGTTAACTGACCTCTAAACATGGAAAAGACAAAAATATTCTCATTCTAACTCACACTACACATGATAAATTCATTCCTAGGGCTTGGACATAGACCTAGGGTTTCACACTATAAAAGGTGCAAGCCTGAGAGCACCAAGGATCCATCATCCATCTATATTTTTATCGATCTTGGTAATTGAGGAGATATTTCAAGACTTGGAGAGTTCCCTTGAATATCATGTGTATGGTGAAGCCCTAATAGATTGGACGACATAGCAACCATTATTTCAATATCAGATACAAACTTTAATCCATATCTTTGGAGCAAAGGGGATGAGAGTCACTTTAGCGGCCGCTATCTTGGACAGTGGCCTGCAGGCTTAGCTTAGGGTTCTAGACATTAGATTCATTATTTTAGCATATCATTAACATAGCATCATTTTATTCATTCGCATTCATAGTATTAGTCTAATTTGCACTTGCTTTCATTTATTATATTTAGTACTAACAACCTCATTCGAGGAGGCATTCTCGGACATCTAAGTGTGTGTCGTTGTTTCATTGCTTACAGGGCCACAAGTTGATCGGATGGAATCTACAACATACGAGAGCGAATGGGATCCCTCTAGGAAATAGGCCTAGAGAAGGAGGCATATGTAAGCCCTCATACATTTCCGTGTGCAAAATCAGGAAGCTTTTTGAAAGCACACCACCTCTTCGCGAAAGAGGCACTCTTTGCCTATTTGTAACATTATTGTATCGAAATGGGTATCCCTAAGAGGGACCGACATGTAATTGGATTTCAATACAAATAAAGAGATCCATATTTGTTATTTCTATGTTATATGTTTTTCATTGTCTTCCATTTCATCTTGGGTTTTTAATAACATTTCAAGTAGTGTAAAAGAGAGAGTGGTGCATGCATCTCGGGGTCGCTACAGATGGCAATCACGGTGGGACCTCCATTGATTTTTTATTTTCTACCTAAATACTAACTTAGTTTTATGTGCAGGTCTAAACGCTCTGAGATACATTTGCCAAAAATTAATCACTCTAAGCTACAGCAACCAATAAATATTTAGCCACTCCCGCTAACAGTGGCTAGGAACCAGCTGCTTTGGTCAACAACGATCAGAATTGGAGTGTAGAAGAGGTCAAAACATCGACTCTCTGAGTTGGATCAAAGGTTGGTACAACTTATTCTAGATATTTTACAACTTTATGTCTGCTTCTGTGTGTCTAAAATAGAGAACTTAAAGCACATTTATGTTTGGAAATTGAAATAATAAAAGGAGAAAGAATTAAGCATTTCACATATCTTAGATCTTCTTTTAATTTTCCACTAGGCATTTCTAGGAACAATGGCTTATGCCTAAAAATTTTGCCCTAGAATCCAACGTGCTAGACATTGTATGTTGTTTGCTTGCTTTGAGGCCCTGCTAGAGGCCATAGCTGCACAAAATAAAGTGCGCTCATACAAATCATAGTAGTTCATGCATATTTCTAAATATTGAAATGTATTTTTGCACTTAGGCATATAGGAAAGACTCATTGTTGCTATATGATGCACTTTATGTTAAGCAAGCTTAAAATGAACACCACACACGCACATCTCATTTAAACATTGGGGAGTTGTATTTCATCACCAACCCTCAATTTAGTCCAGTGATGTTGGAATTCATCTCCTTCCACTGGTTTACCCCCTAGAGCTTCCTAGAAACATATTGAGAAACTTACTTATAGTGATACTAAGTTACTTGTGCTCAAATTGTCTCCCATTGTTGGAACAATCATTGGTTTAGAGTGGAAGAGCTAGGCAAACCCCCCATTGGGTCTTTAGTGGTGTACCCTAGCTTATTTTGAGAAAATGATGTTTGGCACAGGTGTACTTTATTGTCACTATGGATGAGTCTTCTCATTCTTAATCCAATAACAAGAGCAAGAAATCAAAAGAACAACACATCAAAACACACCAAAAAATTTAGGGCACACTTAAAGTTGATAATCAAGATCAAAATTTGTTTGGTATTATGTGGCTATTCCTAAATTACAACTCAAAAGATCAATTCATTGACAACATGGTCAAAATAATAAGTAAAAACCCTCGGTTTGATACCAAGGGAGAGACTGAAGCAACTCATACCCATAGGCAAAGTCGTAGTAACATTGAATGACCTACTCGTAAGACCATGAGATGTAGCTCTATGAGCCTAAGGGATGATAACTCAACCCTTGTGGGATCTCCTCAAGAAACCCCAATTAGGGAACCACATCATGGAATAAAGTCACATAAACAAAAAGAAGCTTCACAACCATCCTCATTAAGGAGACATGAGGAAGCTTTAAGGGCTTCTTCCTCACATGGACATAAAGAAGGTTCTAAAACTCATTATTCACATAGGGATGATGAGACTACTACATCTCCATCCACATGGAGAAAATATGTCACCACAAATCCCTCTTCATCAAGAAGATAAGCAAGAGTCACAACACCTCAGGATTCACAAGAAACATATGAAACAAGTCTACCCACTGAAGGGCAGGAAACTAGAGCTACATCTAGCCATGGGAATCAGATATAAGAAACCCTTCACACAAAAGGAAATATTCCTAGATACTATGACCTCATAGGAGTTAATAGCACCCCATGGGACCAACCATGGAAAATAAGACAGCTAGACGGGTTGGATCGGTTTCCTACACGACCAACTCAAAGAACTATAGCTACTGAGAACTCTGCATCTAGAAGCTCATGAAATGTGACTTCTAAACACATCTCTTAGTTTGGGGGTACCTCAGAGTGACCCCGTAGTAGATGCATGGAGTCTGATCATAGGGATACTCAATAGTACATTGAACAAGTCACATTAGCTAGCAAGAGTACATGTACAGCAGAAACCTCCTCGAGGAATCTACGAGTCAAGACAACAAGAACAGAGTCAGATAAACATGAGTCTTCTATGATAGCACAAACTGACCGAATGAGGTGGTTAGAAAATGCATTACGTAAGGAGCGAGAGCTAGTGGAAGCTCTCAAATAGGATAAACAAAGAGAAAGACTCTTGCGCCAACATGAGCAATGCTTAAGAGAGCAAGCTAAGCGACTAGCTCTTAACAATTTATAGATAAATGGTGGTGACCACCAAAGAACTAGATGCGCTAACTCACCTAAGGAGAGGCGCACTAGACAAGATAGCCCACAAAAAAATCCCCACCAAACCATGAATAAAATCCAACTAGTGGGGAAAGGGCAAACACAACAAACTAGGATCACAATCCTGAGTCCCCTCATAGGAGGGAGGAAAATGGAACAAATAAAATGGATAGAGAGTTACCTCCATTGCCACTGTGAGTAGGCTTACAAGAGGAGGAAATCCATGCATCAAAGGTATTTCAAGAGCTTGTTGAAAATATGAAAGCCTTTGAGAAACAAGAGGCAGCCAGGAACTCGCCAACATTGAGCAAAATACACAACCAACCATTGTGCCCATCAATCCCTAGCCCTCCATATCCTAAGCACTTTGAGATGCCTAGGTTAGAAAAGTTTAAGGGTGAAGAGGATGCACAAGAGCATGTCACCAATTTTATCAACGCCTATTTTCATCTTGAAGACAATGACGCTCTCATGCTAAGAACATTCATAATGACATTTTCAGGTGTTGCCACTCAATGGTTCAACCAACTACCTAAGCATAGCATAACCAATTTTGAACAACTAGTAAACGCATTCTTAAAGTGTTTCTCCTTTGGTGCTAAGAAGAAGGTGAACCTTTCAGACCTGGCCAACTTGAAATAGTATGATGATGAGCCAATAATGGATTATGGGAATAGATGGAGAAAAGTCATGGTAAAATTATCATTCTCCGTTCCCATAGAAGAGATCATTCGCATGTTCACCAAAAGTTGCTCTAAACACATCTCCCTCTTGCTACAACTTTAGCAGTATCCTTCATTTGAGGAAGCTTTGGCACAGGCCAAGCTCATCAAAGAAATAAAAGTAGATGAGGGAACCATTAAACTCTGAAACAAAAAGGAGTGGAACAAGAATGGTAAGAATGACAAGTACAAATAGAAGTAGGGCAACCCTGCTCCAGTCAATCAAGTCATATTGGCTACACCCAAGGATGGGGGTGCACAACAACCCCATAACTATCAAGCACATCCCTCGCCAGCCAATTACGACCAAAGGAACAATCAGGGGAGAAACAGAGAATGCAAGCCGCCTCGCTATTTCATGCCTCTGATAGAATCAATGCAATCAATATTTAATCAGTTGAGCGAGGCCAGGAGGATCAGATTTCCTGATATACCTCTTATAGATCCCAACCATCCTAAGCCAAAAGGATATAGGGAAGATCAATTTTACCCTTATCACAGGATATCGGGGCATGACATTGAGGCTTGCGTTGGTTTTAAGCATCAAGTGCAAAACATGATTGAGGTGGGAGAACTCAAAGTTGACAACCCACTGGCTCTCGATAATAGAGACATGGGCATATATAGAAACCCATTGCCCAATCATGAGGCCCCTAGAGAGCAAGGGGCCCAAGTCAATCAGGTTCGAGCTGATATACCTACCCACGGATGCATTGGGATGGTTGAGATTGTTAACATAGCAACAAGGACTAGGCGGTATGGTCAACCGCAACCTCCTGCAGCTCCCATGAACGTCCCAGCCGCACCTAGGCAGAGGTAAGACAACCTTCCAGGTCCACCAACACGACCTGTGGTAACTATCCGGAGTAGATTGGAGCAAAACCTACAGATGACTCCAGCTAAGTTATCCATCTATGAGCTCATACAACAGTCCCCAAAGCATAGGGAGACTCTAATGGAAATTTTAAGGACAATTGAGCTCCAACCACAAGATGCGAATGCATTCACTCACTTTGTGGGACAAGTACAAGAATGCCAGGAACCTGTAATTTGATTCTATGATCATGAGATTAAGACAGTACATGCTGCCTTACCAGACCCTCCGCTAAACATTGTGGTGGCAATCAACAACTTACCTTTCAAGAGGGTCTTGGTCGATACATGTTCATCAATAAACATCATTACAACAACAACAATAGAGCACCTCAAGATCCCCAAGTCCAATATCGTTCCAGGAGCTTACACATTGAGAGCTTTTAATGATGCTTTATGCAATACTGTGGGAACGATAGTCCTACCCATCAAGGTGGGGCACAAGACCATCCCTGTGATGTGTCATGTCTTGGAAGGAGCTATGCAGTACAACATCCTCTTAGGGCATCCTTGGATAAGGGCCATGAAGTGTGTGCCTTCGATCTTGCACCAGTGTGTCAAGTATGTGCACGAAAACAAAGTCTATGTGGTTCTGGCCGATGAAGAGCCTTTTAAATACGTCCATCAGGTGGACATTCTAGGAGAATTTGTAATCCCTTCTACCCACCTATACGTAGCACCTTCATCCCCAACCACACAAGTGGATAACGAAGACAAAAGGGTAAGAAAAGACCCATGCACATCAACACCTCCTGGTGCACTCAAAATAGTCAATGCTTCTAAAGTACCATCAACATCAAAACCAAAAGACAATCAGAAGCTAAAGGTACCCTTAGTCAAAGAAGAAAGGCCCAAGGAAGTGCCAACCATAGCCATTGCTGAAATGCCAAGTCCTATGGAAGAAGAAGATCTTCAAGATCAAGATGAAGATAGTGATTACCACCCCGCTTCGCCAGTATCATCCGTAGGGTCATCCACGTCGCATGCATCAATACACTTGGCAAGCATAGGCATAGGGGAGTACCTTGTGTAGAACATTACCTTTACGCCTATCATTGAGTCTACACAAAACATGGGAAGACCTAAGGACTTGAGGCCACCAGTGGGAATAGTGGTTCCACTTGGAATCCCTCCCAACCAAACCAATTTTGTCTATGTCGGCCTGGACTGCACCCATAAGTCTTCAAACATAGAAGAGGATAGTGATAAATTATTCATGGTCAATGTTCATTACCTCTCTAATCCCGAGTTTGCTCTAAGCTACTTTGAGCATTGCCATTGGCATGGCTATGGCCTTGGTATATATGAGCAGGGGTGCAGGCGGTCATACGAGCCACAATATCAACTTCCCTCCGATAGGTTTGGGTTAGGCTATTATATCGGAGGTCGAGATGACTCTCTTATAGTGGCAT
The DNA here is from genome assembly GCA_028583015.1 of Wollemia nobilis. Lineage (NCBI taxonomy): Eukaryota > Viridiplantae > Streptophyta > Pinopsida > Araucariales > Araucariaceae > Wollemia > Wollemia nobilis. The sequence continues at coordinate 26,218,034 of JAQPPZ010016888.1, forward strand.
TGGATAGATTAAGCTTAGGGTTAGGAGAAGACATTGATTTCATTCCTTATCACCCCCTAAGAATAGGAAATTTGAGCAACAGACAAGTGGCCATGGTAAACATACCACCACCAAAAATTTATCATCCAAACATCTCAATTGATTCCACCCCAATAGGGTACAACTCATGGGATGAGGAGAATGGATATGAAGCAAGTGATGATGAGGCGCAACTTGGCTTAGCCTACCAGGGGCCCCGCTATTTACAAATATTCACATGGTCCATCCATGATGAGAGTGGGTATACATCAGAGGAAAGTGACTATGAATCAGAAGACTCAATAGAAAGAGCCTACTTAGGCCTAAGCCATCAACCCCTGACTTTGGGGCAAGAGACAAATGCAAATGGATTCTTCATAAGTGACGAAGAATATGAAGATGAAATAGAGATGGCCTACTTAGGGCCAAGACATGAGCCCCTTATCTTAGGGCCGCATACAAATGCTAACGGTTTCTGGATAAGTGATGATGACTTTGAGGATGAGACCGAGATGGCTTATCTTGGGCCTCACCACTTGTGGCAAGTCAACGAGCTAGTAGAGAGAGAGGTGGCACTCCATGCTATAGACCCTCATCTATAATTTTTGGGGAGACCTATTGACCTAGCTGCCATTCACCAGATGGTCAATCCCCCTCTGCCTACATTTAGAGAGCGATTAGAGCCCAATGATCCTATTATCCACCCTGCTCATGGGCCAGATCCAAAAATTCCCATTCCTCCAGAACCTCATCATAAGTATGGAAGGGAAACCCCTGAGATAAGATTGCACCCATGTGGTCCTAGAGATTTCATCCCATCCATCAACATGATCTCCATTGATTTGACCACTCCACTTCATAATCCAGCAGATCCTACCAAATCATTGCATCTTGATGTAGAGGCTATTGATTGGGATCATGCTAATTCACCCATAGAGCCTGAAGACCTCTTCCCCAATGAAGAGATGTTACAACCATTCCATTTTGCATCAAGTTGTGCGTATGACATCTTCCATGTTGGTTTGGAACCTGAGTCAGTAGGTCCTATAAATCCCATCGATGACATTCATTTGATACCCATGCCTCATCAACTAGAGGATGGGTCACATATGGCTATAGAAGCAACTTTCGAGGTGGACATCAATGATGATCCTACCCAACCAAGAAAATTCAAGTTCAGAGAAAGTCTATCTCCAGAGGAACAAGCCATCCTAATTCCTCTCCTCAAAGAGAGGCCAAATATTTTTGCTTGGACTTACAAAGACATGCCAGGGATAGATCCAAAGTTAGTCATTCACAACCTTTCATTGGATCCCATGAAGAAGCCAGTCAAGCAAAAGCTGAGGAAAATGCATCCAACCATCGCTTTGATGGTGAAGAACGAATTGCAAAAACTACTGGATGCAGTATTCATAGTTCCTATAGACTACCCTGAGTGGGTGTCAAACATGGTACCCATGGGGAAACCCGATGGAAGAGTCTGTATCTGCATGGACTTCAGAGATTTAAATAGGGCAACACCAAAGGATTCATTCTTATTGCCAAACATAGATGCTCTTGTAGATGCAACCGTAGGTCATGAGATGCTCTCCCTAATGGATGGTTTTTTTGGATACAACCAGATCTAGATTAAGCCCGAAGATCAACATAAAACTACTTTCATTACTCCATGGGGAACATTCTATTACAAAGTGATGCCATTCGGTCTCAAAAATGTTGGTGCCACATATCAATGGGCCATGACATACATATTCCATGACTATATGCATAAGATCTTAGAGGATTACATGGATGACTTACTGGCCAAGTCCCTGTTGTGGCAAGAGCACATTGAAGTCCTTAGACAAGTCTTTGATCACCTCATAGAACACAATGTCCGATTGAATCCTAAGAAGTGCGTATTTGGCGTAACTTCTGGCAAGCTTTTGGGATTCATCGTATCCAAGAGAGGCATCGAAGTAGATCCTGCAAAGGTAAAGGCTATATTGGAAATGGCCGCCCCTACCAACATTAGGGAGTTGAGGAGCCTACAAGGCAAGATAGCATCCATCAAAAGATTCATCATGCAATTATCAGACAAATGCCGACCTATGAATCGGTTGCTATGCAAGGAGGTCCCCTTTCATTGGGATGAAGAATGCCATCAAGCCTTTGCAGAGATCAAAACTTATCTGGCAACACCACCAGTATTGGCTCCACCAAGGCCAGACATACCATTTTTACTATATATATCGGCTACTGATTTTGCATTGGGCACCATGTTAGCCCAAAAGAATGCACAAGACAAAGAGCAAGCCATATATTACATTAGTCGCACCTTGGTGAGTTATGAGCTAGGATATGCGTATGTCAAAAAGTTGTGTTTAGCGAGTGGTCTTTGCAACTCGAAAGTTGCTACACTACATGTTGAGTCATATGACCTACATCATATCAAAACAAAATCCTTTGTAGTACATGATGAGCAAGACATATCACAATACATGTACCACAAAGTGGATCATGCTATTGATAGAATTTGATCTAGAGTTCATAAGCCAAAATTCCATCAAGGGACAAGTCATAGCAGATCAATTAGCAGAGGTACCTCTTCAGGATAACAAGCCTCTCACTATAGAATTGCCTGATGATGCGGTCTTTGCATTATCAGATCCGCCAGAACTTGAAGAACCTAAGAAAGAAAGAGACATGTCATTGTTCTTCGATGGTTCGAAGTGTGAACAAGGGGGCGGAGTAGGGATTGTCTTTATCACACCACAGGGTGCTCCATTGCCCTTATCATTCAAACTAGACTTCCCATGCACAAACAACAATACAGAATATGAAGCATTGATCCTGGGACTCCAAACAGCCATAGCAATGGGCATTAAAATACTGAATATCTTTGGTGACTCCTTGCTCATAGTAAACCAGGTCAAAGGACTATTTCAATGCAGGTGCCCACTCCTGAAGACTTACAAGGAACTTGTTGACACCTACCTAGCCCGGCTAGAATGGTATGACATCGAGGCAATCCCTCGTACGTCAAATAGATTTGTAGACACCATGGCCTCTTTGGGATCCTTAATCCCTTAGAATCCATCTGCTGATTTTACAACCATTCATGTGAAAGTGCTTTCACACTCAACAATACATCATGAAGCTTTTGACAATCAAGAATCAGTCAACATGATCAACATCGAGCCAAATCAGGATTGGTCCTTCGTAGCCAGAGATTTCTTGCAAATGGCACCTTGGGGGTCTTTGATCTCCCAAGGACCTATGGAGTGTGGTGCAACCATACACCATAGAGTTGTTCCTCAATCCATGTTCACTAGCTCAGAAATACAGGAAAAGCAAGCCATATTTTCTATAGAAGTCATGGCTTATCAGGATTGGCTTTCCCAACTATGGGACTTCCTGAAACTTGGAATAGTACCTCAAGGTTTATCGCATACTGAAAGGTGAACATTCAAATAGAAAGCAACAAGATACATCTTGCTAGGAGAAATCCTCTACAGACGAGGATATGATGGAGTATTACTCCATTGTCTTGAGCCCTAGGAAGCATCCTGGGCAATTTTGCAAGCTCACGATGGCACATGTGGAGGGCATTTCAGTGGCATGGCCATCGTTAAGCGCATCTTGAGAATGGGTTACTATTGGCCCACAATGGAAAAGGACTACTATGAGTATGTCAAGAAATGCAGTAAGTGCCAACATCATGCAAATCTAACGCACTTACCATCGCAAGCCTTGCAACCCATCCAGGAAGCATGGCCATTCTCGTAGTGGGGACTAGACTTGATTGGGAAGATCTCACCCCCATCCTCAGGCTGACACACATTCATCATAACAGCCATAGAATACTTCACTAAATGGGTGGAAGTGATCCCCTTAACATCAACAACTGGACCAAGGATTGTGGAGTTTATACTCCACAATATCATAAGTCATTTTGGGGTCCCTTCTAAGATAATATCAGATAATGGGCCATATTTCAAGAACAAAAATGTGCATGCTTTAATGAAAAAATACCATATTCAACATAATTTTTCAATGCCTTATTATCCACAAGCAAACGGACAAGCAGAAGCCTCAAACAAAACAATAGTCTCCATCTTGAGGAAGACGGTGCAAGACAATCACAAGGATTGGCACATGCAGTTACCTCTTGCACTATGGGCATACAGGACTAGTATACGGATGCCCACTAGGGCAACACCATTTTCACTAGTATATGGCACTGAGGCCATCATGCCACTAGAGTTGGAAATTCCAACTCTACGCATAGCATTAAAGGACTTCATAGATGATGATGTCGCGTGACAAGGCCACCTTGATCAGTTGATGCTTCTTGATGAACGTCGAGTCAATGCTTTAGAGCATCTTCATGTTTACCAAGATCACCTTGCGTGAGCTTACAATAGTAAAGTCCACTTAAGGGAATTCAAGGTTGGAGATCTAGTGCTCAAAGAAAACCAATAGAATTCGAATCTGTCATCGCATCTGCGAGATAAGTTCATGGTAAACTGGATAGGCCCATACATGATTTCATAGAGAGTTGGGCCTGGAGCATATCACCTTATATCATTAGATGGTGTTGAGGAGCCTGAACCTCTCAATATCATTCACTTAAAGGCATTCTACACATAAAACACAAAAACATTCAAATATGTCATAAAACACAAAAACATTCAAATATGTCAAAAACACAAACAAATCATAAAAACATAAAATTTCAAAATACAATCAAAGGCTCCAAGGTATCCAACTTGGTCAAAATCAATTCAAAGGCTCCAAGGGTATTCAACCACTTGGTCAAAATCAATTCAAAATGCTCCAAGGGTATTCAAACCACTTGGTCAAAATCAATTCAAAATGCTCCAAGGGTATTCAAGCCGCTTGGTCAAAATCAATTCAAAATGCTCCAAGGGTATTCAAACCGCTTGGTCAAATTCAATCAAAATGCTCCAAGGGTACTTCATGCCACTTGGTCAACTTCAATAAAAAATCTCCAAGGGTACTTCATGCTACTTGGTCAAAAATCAAAAATCCCCAAAGGCATAATAAGCCCTTTGGTCAAAATTAAACAAAAATACAAAAACAACATAAAAATAAAAAATACAAAAACAATTGCATCTCACATCTTGCATCCACATCATTGCATTGCATTTTCATATCCACTACAATTGCATATGTCATGAGAGCCTTAAAAGTGATACCACAGTTTGTCGCACAAATCATTCAAATCCATACCTCCATTAACACATGTGTGTAATTGTGTTTTTCAACACAACCATTATTTGTTGCTATACATAATATACTAAGGTTTTTCGGTTAATCAACCACACCTAGTGATCTTATCAAATTTTGTGGAAAACAACTTTGATTAGTAGAAGGTAAGGTCTAGCTATGATAATGCCTTGGATATTCAAGATCCCATCACTAATTGAAACACTAAAATCCTAGCTGGTACAAGGAAAATATGAAAGTTGCAAAAGCGGTCTAGGTTACCTTAAGCGAAAAGGATTTTCCTTGCTTATCCCCCTATGCAACCGGTTTAAAGGTGTTGAGAATTGGCAAAAGGACAAGCTTTGCCCTATCCAAATCCCTTGCTTAAATCAAAATAAGAAAAATCCTGAAGCAAAGTACATATTCAAAAGGCCAAGCATACAATCCAGATTTCAAAGCAATGATCCGATACACAAATCAAAAATTCAAAGAAACCTCGCTCAAAGAAAAATCAATAAAAAATAAATAGTGATTTTCATCACTACATATGAGCAAAATAAATAGTGATTATCATCACTACAAAAATCCTCGCTCAAAAAAAAATCAATCAAAAATAAAAAGTGATTTTCATCACTACATATGAGCAAATATCCAAAGCCAAAAAGAAGCCAAAAAAGGAATAAATCTTGAATCCCTGGAATTCTCAGCATTGTACAAAACCGGAAGGAGAGATCCTTATGCATGATGATATGTCTACCACAATTGCTTCATGCATTTGTGTAGACCAATGTTTGAATGTGGATGAGCTAGCTTAGGTAACCCAATATTGCCTAGTGGTATAGTCCAACTAAGTCCAACATTAGGATGAGATGAACACTTGAGAATCCTTGATCTTAGAAATGGGCTGAAAGAATCCTGCCTGACATCGGAGGAAATGCTTGAGTTCTATCTCAAAATATACAATCACTTGCACACACAGAGATCATGAAAAACCAGGTCCATGGTAAAAGCCTTACTTTTCAAAAGTCTAGAGTGGTTAGTAGACAGCTGTTGATAGGGTAACTAGAGTGTTTGAATCTCTCGAAAAGCCCCAAAAATTCTTACATAGCAACAAATCATAACATCATTCACACCATCATTTTCTTTATAAGATTCTATAAATTAGGGGGTATCAACATAGTAGGACAGATACCGCATATATATTAGAAATAGTATATAGACGACCACTGACTACTTTATATCTTTTAATTTATAGAAACTTATCAAGAAAATACATTACACACCATTACATCTCATATATGAATACTTAATCAATTCTTATGATAAGAGTGATTATTTAAATTCATGATTATTTTTTTACTTTCTATGGTATCACCCATTAAGATTGTCAATGTCATATGCATTCCTTATGTTTTAAGTGATTAGAGCATACAGGTTCATTTATACCATCCCATCACATAAGTTAGATGCATACAATTAAAGCAAAATTAAACATGCATTTAACAATAACATCGCATCCACAAACACAAGTCATTAATCATCCATCATCACATCATAAAGCACATCATAAAACATATAGGCAATATCCATTTGCATACAATCATGAATTCATCATTCATCATCAAAATACATCACGTCATATCATCAAATCATATAAGCATTTACACATCCATATAAGCATCTACAATATCATCTATCATCTAACATATACATCAAATCATCATAATACCATCATCACATCACATCATAAAACAAAATAACAACAAAAACATGAGCAATAAACGATACACATAATGAGTCATAATGCAAAGATATCATAAAAGTATGTGTGTCAAGTCCATGGATATACAAAAATGCCCATGGGATACAGTCATATAGGTCAGTCGACCTCAAAAATGAATCAAAACCAAGAGCATCATCAATCAAATACTAGGCCTGCACCCCCTACAGCACCACCCCCTATGGATGGATCTCTGGGAGAATGGTGCGAGCTGGACCCTGCTGGTCTCTCAGTACGAGTCCGGGCCCCATGACCAAGTCGGATGGAAGACTGCCCTACTGTAGAGCTCCTGCTGACCTGTGACCCACCTATAGCCCCTCTCTCCCTAGGGATGGCTCCTAGCCTCCTGATCTACCTCGAGAGAGCGGCAATCTGGGCTGCATCCTCAGCAATCTGAACATCACTCTCATCCAAAAAACCCTATAGACGATGGATCTCAGTCTCGAGAGCTACCCTCGAAGGATCCTCGAGAGTAGGAGGGGCAACAACAACCTACATCTAGGTAGCTCCTCCTAGAGTAGCCTGCAAATCCTGTATCTAGTCTGATAGCTACGCTATAGTAGTATCCCTTTGAGCTATGATGGCATCGCACTATTGTACCTATATCTTGGCCGACTGGAGCTCGGCCTCCACATCATGTAGTTATGCCCTGAGAGGAGAATCTCTCTCCTTAGGCTCCATCTCCTCCTCCACCTCCTCAGGAGCCTCCTACTCCTCCACTACCACCTACTCTACCTACTAGCCCCACATCATAGTCCTAGCATGAACCCTACGCCCTACTGGGTCTGCCCCATCTCTACCATCATCCTCTCAGCCTAGACTACCCTCACCATACCACATCAAGTCACCCCACCACCATGCAAATGCCTCTATAACTCCACCAGCTACTCCAGGATCAATAGTTGGGGCATCCTCCTCATCAACTAGCTCTGTAACCTATCAGGGAGGGAGGTCTCTCTCTGCTCCGATGCGCCTATACAAAAATGGTACTAGTGGCACATCCTACTACAACCCATACTGAAGAAGAACCCGAGAGTAGAAGAAGTGCTCCTGGATGTTAACCTTATGGCCAATGAGCCATCGCTCATGCCGCATCCTAGCAGTAAAGCTATCAGGGTCATCCCAAGTAGGACACTCATGATACGGGTGCCATATGACATCTCCATCCTAGAGTCCAATGAAAGTATCAGTGTAATGAGTCAGCTCCCCTACAAAAGTGTGGCTCTTATGCTCCTCGCTCTCTCTGGCCCATCTAGCACCATAGCACTGCATCCTCCTATCCATAGCTATGATCTCAATAGGAAGCCCCTTAGGGTGATCTACCCTAATGTGCTCCCATCCCTAGACCTGCAAAAGCCAACTACAGGTGATGCTGATATGACCCCTCCGATGGATGTGGTACAGCTCGTCATAACACTGAGCCAATAGAGACCTACCCCATGCATATATGATAGGCTCCTCGCTATCTATCAGGTCCTAAACCATCGCAAGGAGGTTCCAAGGGAACCTCAAGCCTGAGCAATCTAGGATAAGGACATTGTTGATGACCATCAGCAGCACCGCATGCCTCACTATGAAAACATGCTCTCGATACCAATGGATGATAGACACTCCTCCAAACTTGTTGTCCTTGAGAGCATCCTCAGAATGCCTCCCAAACACTCGAGTGAAGACGACCACCTTAGCATTAGTGGTCGAAGAAACAATAGCCACCCCATCAAAAGGGATCCAAAAGATCCTGTACACATCCTCCAGTGTAATGGTCATCTCGTCGATCGGGAGGTGGAAGGTATTAGTCCGAGGGTCCCAGCGATGGGCCAAAGCCATAAGGTAAGCCTAGTCTGACATAAGGTGAGGTAATCTGGTAACATACTGGAGCCCACAAGCCTTAAGCCACCTCCAATCCGTGTCATCCAGAAGAGGTAGGAGGTCACTCATGAGCCTCGAGTCCTGAGCCCGAGTAGTAAGGATCTAAGCAAAGAAAAAGAAATATGAAACATAACTACAGTGCAATACAGGCTAAAGAGTAGTTCAAAAATTTCAAAAAAATCAAAAACTATCTCAAAAATCCAATAAAAAGCAAAAAGTTATGTAAAATTGGCTAAGGGGATTAGTCGTTGTCGCCTACAGTGGCCAAAATATGGCCATTAGAGACAACAATGGCCAAATCCCAATGGTCAAATTTTTGATCATTGGGGTTCAAACTTAGCCGCTTTGAGCGATAACGACCAAATTGTCGTCGCTCTGAGCAACAGTGGTCGAAGGGTAACATGGCAAACCCATGAACCCTAGGCCATAAAATTCAAAAAAAATGGAAAAGAACAAAATGGGGACCAACCCACCACTTAAAAACCTAAACTAAGCCTAACTACGGATTTCATTCATTACCAACAGGTTTAGTGAGGTTCATTTACCAATTACTTAGTGAGGTTCAGTTTTACCCAAAAAAGGAAAAGAGGTTAGGGTTTAAAAAATAAAATACCCGAGAAGCTTTGGCTCCTCCAGTAGCTGATGCCTCACCCTGTGCAACCATGTCCTCGATGCAGGTAGCTTCAGAAATCGCAATTGTCGCTGTATCACCAGAGCTCTGAAAAGTGGATTGACAGCAAATGAAAGTGACAGGTCAAAACCCTAAAATCATATTTTTTATATTTTCAAATTATGCCTTGGTCGTTGTTGACGTCAGCAGCCCAAACTTCATGGTCGCTCAAGGTGATAGCGGCCACAGGCAAAAACTCAGAGGTCGCTGGACCTGACAGTGGCCTGCTCCACAGGTAAAAACAAGAAAATTCCTTCCATGGGGGGATGACAAAAACATTAAATAAACGCATTTTGATGAATTGAAGTCATCTTAATGACCAAAATAACAAAAAAATCACATAAAAGCATAATCTCAAGTAGGCCTCATACCCAGTTACTTGCTCTATCCACTCGGCGATTGCAGTGATTCACACTCCATGCATTTTTATGAGATGGGCAGGTTACCATAAGGCCACTTGGGGCAAAAGCATTTCATTTTGGAATTACGATGTGCCACCCTTCAATCCCGAAGAAGACCAAGATGGTCGGACTACTCCACGGGTGCGAAAGGATCATCCTAATTCCCCTATGATACCAAAAACATTAAGCCAAAGTGATACAATATGAACATAAATAGAATCACTCATCCTAACTCCCTAAGAAGGCTATTGATAGTTGGACCACTCCTCGGGATAGGGATAGATGATTATCATAAACAATTGGAATCACACTTGGATGTGGGATTACCCATTAAAAGCAACAAATGCTAGAAAGGAACCAGATTAGTCATATTGGTCAAGCGACTTGTCGCTTCATTCATTGTCATTTCTTCACCAATCCATTGTGTGAGGAAGTAGTTCAAAACTTCAACATAATCATAATAAAAATCAATAAAAGATCACTCGATCATAACAAAATCATGTTCGTCCTATGAATCATTGCATACAACAATCACAAATTTTCCCTTTTTTCTGGGAACGTAAGAAGACATGACATATTCAATTGTAGCTCTCCTATCGATCAGAATTATTGTAGTAGTTGAAGCTACCCGATTGAGTTTGAGGAATGAGTGCAATTTAACATGCCCAAGCCACTGAGCTAAGTCCTCCAAACATTGAGGCAATGATTCAAGGGATGCATGCCATCTTGCATGATTGGGCCATCCAACGTTGATCAGACCATTGATCACCATACACCCTACAAATAGATCAGTCTACATTTTTGCTCAGCATTGTGTTTTCCACATAGCACATCACAAAAAGGGGCATCTGTAGACACCTAAATTATGTCATGCTTAGGGGAGCTGCTCACATAGACACATTCATAAGATCAAATGACATAATATTGGACTTTCCAAGCATTAACAGTGGTTCTCACCACTCATTTGGGGCCTTTTCAAGCCATCCAAGCCTAGCCACTCAAGCCAAGAGTGGCCAGATCCTAGTCGCTCAAGCCTAGAGTGGCCATACCTTAGCTACTACAGACAATAGTGACCAGATCTTAGTCACTACAAATGACAACGGCTAAACCCTAAAAGTAGTTTTATCGACAAATAGGCCTAATCATGAGTGAAAGTGGCAGTCTGCATGCAATAAAGGTGAGCGGGAGTAACTTTGCATTCCTTTTCATGACCAGTTCACATAGGAGACTTGAGTTTGCATTTAGACTTTAGTTAACTAGTCTCCAAACATAAACAAAGGACAAAAGCTTCTCATGCTAACGACCAGTTCGCATAGGAGACTCAAGTTGGCAGTTATATTTCAGTTAACTAGCCTCCAAACATAGAAAAGACAAAAATCTTCTCATGCTAACTCGCACTACACATGAGAAATTCATTCCTAGGGCTTGGACATAGACCTAGGGTTTCACACTATAAAAGGTGCAAGCCTAAGAGCACCAAGTATCCATCATCCATCTATATTTTTATCGATCTTGGTCATTGAGGAGAGCTTTCGAGACTTGGAGAGTTTCCTTGGAGATCACATGTATGGCGAAGCCCTGACAGATTAGAGAGCATAGCAACCATTATTTCAACATCAGATACAAGCTTTGATCCATAGCTTTGGAGCAAAGAGGACGAGAGTCACTTTAGCAATCGTTGTCTTGGACAGTGGCCCGTAGGCTTAGCTTAGGGTTCTAGACATTAGATTCATTATTTTAGCATATCATTAGCATAGCATCATTTCATTCATTCGCATTCATAGCATTAGTCTAATTTGCACTTTCTTTCATTTGTTATATTCAGTACTAACAACCTCATCCGGGGAGGCATTCCCGGACATCTAAGCGTGTGTTGTTGTTTCATTGCTTACAAGGCCATAGGTTGATCGAACGAAATCTACAACATACGAGAGCAAAAGGGATCCCTCTAGGAAATAGGCCTGGAGAAGGAGGCATCTATAAGCCCTCATACATTTCTATGTGCGAAACTAGGAAGATTTTTGAAAGTGCACCACCTCTTCATGAAAGAGGTACTCTTTGCCTATTTGTAACCTTATTGTATCGAAATGGGTATCCCTAAGAGGGACCGACATGTAACCGGGTTTCAATATGAATAAAGAGATCCATATTTGTTATTTTCGTGTTATATGTTTTTCATTGTCTTCCATTTCATCTTGGGTTTTTAATACATTGCAAGTAGAATAAAAGAGAGAGCGGTGCATGCATCCCGAGGCCGCTACATGTTCTATGCTCAATCTCAACTCAAACCAAAATATAGAAAAGTTTGTTTCATGGAATTTGAACAACCACTTCACAAAAACACTCACCACCATTTCTTATACTGCCTCATTCAGGAGTCCCTTTTCATTTTTATGTCTCTGTAATAGATTTTGCACTAGGGACAATGCTTGCTCAAAAAAATTAGAATCATAAGGAGCAAGCCATTTATTACATTATTCAAACATTGGTAAGTTACAAGACAAGATATGCTTATGTCAAAAATTGTGCTTAGCAGTGGTTTTTGCCACTAAGAAAATCAAACATTATATTCCAAGTAACACTACCTATATCATAGCTAGAGAAAACCCTTTGTGATACATGAGTACTCGCACATACAACAACACTTGTACTGCAAAATGGATAATTCTTTTAACATAATTCTATCTCGAGTTCATCAGTCTAAAATCCATCAAAGATCAGGTGATAGTCGATAAACTTGCAGAAGCTCCATTACCAAATGATAAACCACTTATCATTGAGCTTCCAGATGATTCGATATTTTCCATAAATGAATAAGAAGAGTTAGTCTCTCTTGAGGATGATATTGACATGACACTATTCTTTGATAGATAAAAGTACAAAAAAGGACAAGGTGTTCGAGTCATGTTTTACACACCTGAAAGAATTTTGATTCCTTTATCATTCAAACTTGACTTCCCATGCACAAACAATAATGCAGAGTATGAAGCCCTAATTTTGGGGCTTCAATTAGCTATAACTATGGGTGTTAAATGACTAAGAATATTTGGTGACTCTCAACTTGGTGTTTATCAAGTGAAGGGAGAATATCAATGCAAGAAACCAGTCTTGAAACAATATCATGAAGTAGAAATGAAGTTGCTAGAGAAATTTGACTGGTATGAAATTAGTAACTTGCATCGTTTGACTAACATACTTTTGGATGTAATGGCCTCCTTGGGATCCTTGATTCCTAAGAATCAACATGGAGAATTCTAACCACTTATCATAACAATAGTGTCCAAATTAGAAATCAAATGAGCAGAGTCTGAAGGTGAGAAGAGTGTTAATTTTATCCACACAAAATCCTACAACTCTTAACTTGATGAGTTTAGAGACTTTCTCAAGTTCAGGACCCTCCTAATAGAAATGACACAAACCTGCAAAAATAGCGTTCAAACAAAAAGTAGCTCGTTTTACTCTCTTGGGAAATGTATTGTATAAATGTGGCTATGATGGAGTCCTAATTCGATGTCTAGATCTCGTTGAGGCACAACGAGCCATAAATTAAGCCTATGATGGTACTTGTGGTGGTCACTTTAGTGGAATAGCCATTGCAAAGCATATTTTGTGCATGGATTATTATTAGCTCACCATGAAAAGTGATTGTTTTCAATATGTTAAGAAATGTCAAAAATACCAACATCATGCCAATTTGACTCATGTACCATCACAAGATTTATATCCCATTCAAATCCTTTGGCACTTTTCACAATGGGGTCTATATTTGATTGGAAAAATTTCACCTACCTCTTCAGGATAACATAAATTCATCATAACTACCACGAAATACTTCACCAAATGGGTCGAAGCAATTCCAATGACCACTATGATTGGACCTTGAATATCAGAGTTTATACTTCAACATATTATCTATCATTTTGGGATTCCTTCCAAGATTATTTTAGACAATGGCAAGTCATTTAAGAACAATGATGTTTGAGCCTTATGTAGCAAGTACAATATCCAGCACAATTTCTTGAATCCTTACTACCCATAGATGAATGGACAAGCTGAAGCGGCCAACAAGATAGTGATAGCCATTCTCAAGAAACTTGTCAAAGAAAATCATATATATTGGTACACTCAAATTCCCTTGGCACTATGGGCTTATCAAACAAGCATCAGAATGCCAACAGGGGCAACACCTTTTTCACTAGTCTACAACGCAGAAGAAATCATATCTCTTGAGCTAGAGATCCCTTCTTTGTGAGTTACATTGCAAGAATTCATATATGGTGACACAGCTAGACAAGCACATCTTAATCAATTAACACTCCTCAATGAAAGGTGAATCAATGCCTTGGAACATCTATGAGTATATCAAGATTGCGTCAAACATGCTTACAATGCAAAAGTCCATCCTTATGAATTTGAAGTGGGAGATCTCGTACTTAAAGAGAATCAATAAAATACCAATGCATTGTCACACCTAAGAGATAAATTCATGGCTAATTGGTTAGGTCCATATGTCGTCAAACAGAAAGTGGGACTAGGAATTTATAGACTTGCCAACTTGGAAGGAATATTGGAACCTAGGCTGTTAACATAATACATATAAAGGTATTTTATGCATAGTGTAGTTTATATATATGTACATATACATGGCTAAACAAAAAAAAAGATAAAAAATATTTCATTTTGCATCTCACAAATCCATCCATGCATGTCATACATACACTTTAGGCATTTTTTTTATACAACTCTTTGCATTGCATCCTTTAGTTAATTTGGATGATTGCTAATCCACCATATCTTGTTTTCTTAATTAGGGGTATCCTAAAATCCATTATTCTCCAATAATATGCAACTTTACCTATAATATTTTCCTAATTAAGGGATTCACATGAAGTAGGATAGATACCGTATAATTATTAGCAATAACAATTACGCAATCACTGTCTATTTTTTGTGTATCCTTTAATTTTTAAAATATTGAATTGAAAGTATCACAAACATCACAATACCAAATCAACCATTAAGTAATTTCAAATATTTTCAATCACTCAACCAGCCCTAGTATTTTGAACAAACTTGATTCAAAGTTAAGTAATCTATATATGCAGCAGGTCATTCTTGGTCAATCAAACTCCTCTTGGACCAAACATAATAAAACACATAATAAAAACATTGTGAGTCTTGGAAAAATGAAGTCAAAATTTGTTATTGCATAAGTGAAAGGCTTCCCCTATTCATCCAATTATGTGCATGGTCTAGAGTACTATAGAGTTGGCAAAAGGACAAGCTCCTCCTTCACCCCTACCAAAAAAAAAACCCCTTGCTCTTTAAAAAAGTGAGCAAGTATCCCCAAAATGTTACAAAATTAAATAAAAATCCCTTTCTCCCTCATAAAATGTGTAAGTATCCTGAAAAAATGTTTCAAAACAATAAGTTCTCACATCCATGCAAAAAAAAGAGTCTCAAAGAAATAAAATCCCCTTGCTCTTCCTAAAATGAGAAAGTGTCCAAAAACATTCTAAAAATAAAAAAGCAATAAAATAAGGGAAGGAGCTTGAATCCTTAGAACTCTTAGTGTCTCAAAAACCATGGAGTGATCCTCATTATAGTAATGGGTTGAATGAATCCTGCTTGGCAATGAGGTATCCTTACACATGGTGCCACATCTATTACATTAGCAACCTTCTTTTTACAGACCTAAGGTCACTCTCGGATGAGCTAGCTTATTGGCATAAGTTACAATCGATCAGTTTGACCTAGCTCATAATGGGAAACGAACAATCATTGCACACAAATTTGGTCCTTGAGAAATTTGAAGAAACTAGGACAACCCTTGCATAAAGAAGATTTGTGAAATATATAACTAGGTTTGTTTGAATCACTATAATTTTTAAGTCTGTAAAAACACCCTAGAAAAAAAAATCCTTTAAGTCCTACCATATCAATCGCATTATTACACATCGTAATATCCATACCAATATCATTTATCTATACCCCTAATTAAACAATAAGAACAATGTTGCTCAAGCTAAATTCTAAAGCTATCAAATCATCATTAGAAAAAAAGCATTTATCATGATTACATTACATATCAAATCATTCCATATGCATACATATATACAATAAAAAAAAAGTGCACAACACAAACCATAATAAAATACATGTATATATATATATATCAATCGCATAAGTACAAAATGCTCGTAGGCTATATACATCAAAGCACTGAGGCTCATAGCAAAAAGAAATAGAAAACTACAAAAAGAGGTAATAAAGCGCTACTAGCTAGCACCCCCATGACCCTTGGGAGGCCCATGTGTCGATGACCTAGAGAAATCATGTGAACCATAAGGTCGATGAGACCTGGAACTGCTTGGCCTAGACTCAGTCCACCTACTATAACATGACATAGAAGAAGAAGGCTAAAGTAGCATCAAAATTTGATATTGGTACAAAGTGTCCTCAAGGGATGCCATGTATCACACCTATCTATGAGTTGCATCTAAATCCTACCCCTCATGGACCACTCACTAGGCTCTCATTCCTAAGAGCTACAATGATAAAAAAGTCATCACCACCACTCAACCTAGCTCGTAGTCTATCCAACTCACCCTACAGCCTCACGATCTTTATATCTCTAGCTATAATAGCATCACTCTCACCTGATCTATCTCATAGCTCATCCACCTCACCTTGTAGTTGGGCCACCTTACCCTAAATCAAGATGACCTCACCCTTTAGCTTCATCACCTCCTCATCCAAGATATCCCATTGTGCCTAAAGCAAAACCCACTCCTCCTCTATGTGGTAATGAGGAGCATCCTTGCCCTGACCTCCATCATCTCCATCATCACCTAATTCAACATCTTGACCTACATCTTGAGCTACATCATGGCCCTTATCATCGTCATATCTTCCCAAGCCCAGGGGCAACATCTGTCTACTAAGTCCCAACGGTAGACTCCCTCTTGCCACCACTACCCTAGTGGTGCTTCGACCACCTAAGATTTTGCTCATAGGTGTCAGGCTCATCCCCACTGATAGCATCATCAACTACCTAGCTTGGCCTCTAAGGAGGTTGAGGCATAAACTAGTATCATAATCTGTAGTAGTGCTTACATCATTTGCATCAGAAAGCTCCATCATTGTATCGTCACCCACATCATCCACAATCTAAAATATGGAGTTAAGGGTAGGCCAAGCTCATCACCCTACCACATGTATATCATGGGAGCATTTGGAACTCCATTAACTAAGTTGAACAACACTAAAATCCATGATAACTGGATGTACTCCATCTCTCGCATATGACTACCCATCATCCATCTCCTTCGTCTAACCTAATTAAGCTTAGCAACATCTCTAGCCCAAGCCATGCCTCTCCATGGTCACTAACAAATATCATCCCAAATTAGGTTGCTAAGACTATCTCTGTATGTAGTATCATCAATGGAATGGCATGTGGGAGAATCCTCCTCGCTAACCCACCATCAAAAGGAATAAGGAAGTAGAGGATCACATGTGCAAGGTAGCCCCTTGGGATGACCCACTCTGATATGCTCCCAAGACCAAATCTGAAGTAACAAGCTACAACTAAGTCCCTTTCACTCTCACCTCTTTACCTCATAAAGCTCACTATATAACTGGCATAAGAGAGCGAGAGCCCATGCCAATCTCTATAGATCACAAATCAACTACAAAATAATAGGAACTTGGTTCCACAGTATCCTTGATTCTATGCTATTAGGAAATACCATGTTCCCTAGAATATACATTAAAAATTTTGGAACTACAGCCAACTTCTTGCCCTTGAACAAGTTAAGGTAAGGCATACCTCCCTTACTACATTCCACATCCCAAAAATCATTGTAGATGAATCTGAGATCCTCCTGCTTATCGTGGCCCACCCTCACTAGAGAACCCTCGACAAAAAAATAGAATATGTGGTATACATCCTCTAGAGTAATAGTAAGCTCTCCTCTTGGGAGCTAAAAAGAACCCCTATCTGGGTCCTGTTGAGAAGCAACACACCCCCACTGAAAAATGAGATTCCATCCTTAGAAAATCTTGAACTTTCATTTTTGCAGCAGGGACCCTCTTGATAATTTTCAGGTTTTAAATCCAAATTTGCTTGCCTCCTTTTTAAAGTTGTGCTTTTTCTTGCATTCCAGCAGTGTTATCCAAGAATTCACTTTTTACATGCTAGAATCATTCATGCACAAACAAAATCTTGCACCGGTACCGAGAAAAATCCAGAAAACAGTTGCATAAATTCATGAAAAATCAAACTTTCCATTTTTGGTAGTGTCGCGATATCGCGACACTTCCATTTTCGAAAATGTCGCGATATCGCGACGGGTAAATCAAAAAGCAGCTAAGTCATTTAAGTGTCGCGAAATCGTGACACTTTCCATTTTTGGAAGTGTCGCGATATCGCGACATTTCCATTTTTGGAAAGTGTCGCAAAATCGTTGTCGACCGGAGGAGAGAGAAAGAAAACGTACGGAAGGGCGCGATTTTGCGACATGTCGCGAAATCGCGACATGTCGTGAAATGTCGCATTTTCGCGGTAGGAGAGAGAAAGTGGGCTGCAGAATGAAAATCGGCTAAGTCGCAAATGTGTCGCAAAATCGCGGTCAACGCGGTCAACGCATGCAGCTACGGGAACTGTCGCGATATCGCGACGTGTTCTATTTTCGCGGGTTGTTGATGGAAAAGCGGCTAAGTCCAAAAGGTGCAGCGCGTCGCTAACATGTCGCAGAATCGCGGCTGAAAATCAAGAAGTTGTGCGACAGCTGGCAGGAGGCGCGATTTCGTGACATGTCGCGAAATCGCGACATGTCGCGTTTTCGCGGCCGACAGGGGAAGAAGTTGCCGATGCGTTGGGGACGTCGCGATTTCGCGACATGTCACGAAATCGTGACATGTCGCAGAATCGCGATAGGAGAGAGAAAGTCCTAAGTTGACCAGAAGTGCATTCCAGCGGGAAACAGAAGGCATCCTGGGGTAGCGACACGTGTCAAAGCGTGAGGCAGACAAGAGAGGCCGACATGCAAGCTTATTTTGCGGTTTTTAATCTGTTTTAATGTTTTAAGCTTGGATTTAATGTTTATTAAAGTGCTAATATAATCTTTTTGTCTTTCATGCAGGATTCCATCTGGCACTTGCGGGACAACCGGGAAAGGCCATAAAGTCAAAGTTAAAGTGCGGATTTGGTCAAGGACCGCCATGCTAGAGGAGAAGATGCCGGTGAGGGCATTCAATGACAAATTTATTACAGACTTGATAGCATGAAGACAATTTCAACTCAGGGATGGCTTTGCGGAGATCAAATTGATGGAGAAGTGGTGACTCATCCGGCTCACCAACAAAATTAATGGAGGCATTTATTTGCAGCTGCGGATGAATGCAAGTGGCTTTAGATTTTATCTTCTCCATTTATGGCAGCTAACTCCACAGATTTGCAGAAGGGTTAAGTTCTATCTGGACTTTGATTTTAAATGGATTTTTATTGTAAAACCCGGGTCCTAGGGTTTAAGTGCGATAAGATTTAGGGTTTGAGCAAGATATTTTGAAAAGATCAGGGTCTGTCCTGAGTCTATAAATACAGATTCTAAATGTAATCGCGGAGGCGGAGACTTAGAAATAAAAGGCTTATAAGCAATTTCTTGCAAATATTGTGAAATCCTTTGTTTCTGGACTTGGAGTTGATGTGCTTTAGCTTTTCTGTGATAGCATGGCCAGGAGCCTAATATTTTGTAGAGTGTGATAAGTGTATCTTCTTTTGTTATCCGTTCCATTAAAGTTTATTAGATATATGCTGTAAATCTGCCATTATCAAGTTTAAATATGCTGTTAGGCTTCAGTTGTTCTCTTGTCTGCTAGGGGAAATTACAGATTTGAGGTGTAAGTTTGTTCTAATTGCTCTGTCTTCATTGTGTGAGCTAGGTCGTTGGTGAAAGATACCAGTTTTAACCAGCTGCCCTTGGATTTATAATTTTTTGCTAGATCTGTTTCACTCAGACTGACTGGACACTTTTTTCTTTGATTTGTTCTGTTGTGAAGCTGATAGCATAGATAAGATTGATAGTTTAGGGTTTTACAGTTAATGTTTGATAAGCTTCTCTTTTCTGCCCTACCCTACCCTCTCTTTGTTTTCGGTGAATGATCCATTTTTATTTTCTTTGTTTGTCTTTTATTTAAATCTGCTGACCCATGAGAGCTAGATCAAGAATTCAAGTTAAATCTGATAAACAACTTTTGCAACTACTGAACAAGTTCAGGAACCCCCTGTAAGGTAACAGAGCAGTCCATATTGAAATCTATTCCAGAAGTGGAAAAGAGTGAATTGCCATTCGACCCAACTCTGTAACTCGCACCTTGGATAACCAGCTAGATCCTAAAGTGAGTGGGATCCGTCCCGTGGGTGTCTCCGACGGCTTCCTGCCCATCCTTTCGTGGGGGTGCGTATGAAAGCCGGACCAACACCTAATTGGCGCTAGAAGGAGGGCGAGAACATATGTTCTTAGTGCACTTGAGTTGAGAAATCCGACTGTATGTGGTACTTGACAAATACTGTATTTTATCCAAAGTCTGGTAGCCAATTTTCCCCTCCTCCTCAGCTCTTTTAAATTTTTTCCTGTTTTCCCCGAAACTTAACATCCAACACCTAATTGGCGCTAGAAGGAGGGCCTGAACTCAGTTCAAGTATTGTAAGGACCTAACAACAACATTTGTAAGGACCCACAGTGAACTCCGGATAGTTTTGTAAATTGTCAGTGCAGTTTTTGAAAGTTGTCAGTGCAGTTTTTAAAATTGCCAGAGAAGACCTCAAGTTAAGAACAGTTTTATCTCCACTGGCAGTTATCCAATTACAACTCAGAATATCACTGTCAGCCAAGTAATAATGGCAAATTGGTTGGGCCCCACTGCTTTGAACATCTCGGGTATAGCCCATGACCTGCCCATAAGCCCGGAAAGATATCTCCCCAGGTATAAACATGATGGGACAAGAACTGCAGAAGAACATCTCCTAGCTTTCAAAAATGCTTTAAAATTGTTAAATATACAGCATGAAGATGTTGCCTGCAGATTGTTCCCGTTCACTCTCCAGGAGGGAGCTTATGACTGGTTTTTAAACCTCACCAACAATTCCATTACTAGTTGGGATGACCTAGAGAAAGCTTTTATATCACAATTTGGGGAAGTGATAGACCCCAGTGTGTTATACCAACAATTTTACAAGCATCAAGAGAGAGTCGGGAGAAACTGTCAGGTCTTTCAATATGAGGTTCCAAAGAGCTTACGGTAGAATGACTGGCCATTACATCCCAAATGCAAATCTGGCCTTAGAAATCTATAAAAATGCATTGGATTCGGTGACCTCTATTTTCCTCAAGAGAGACATCAATATCACAACCCTGGCAGGGGCTTATAAAGAAGCCTTAATTCTTGAGAGACAGTTAGGGCCTCAAATTTTGAGCAGTCCTTTGATAGCCTATGTTACACAGAACATGCCTATTTTGAACCCCATTCCACATCATGAGTTAGTGCCAACATGTCATGCTCTACCCAAGGAGACTCCGTTAACTGTGACATCCACTCAAGCATGTGCAAAATATACGAGAAAAGTTCGACAAGTTCAAAGTGGAAGTGCTTGAACTGAACAGTTGTGATCTAGCATTACCCAAATCTGAAGTTTTTCCTGGTGAGTTAAATTTTCCTAGAGATCAAAGAAATATTGATATTTCTAGTTCACCCAAAAACAGTACAACCAGGGTTTCAGATTCTTTCACTTTTCCTGAAGAGACAGAAAGTCTTGTACAGACTCCTACGGATGAAATGCAAGATTTTCAGCAGTTCAAAATGGACAGTTATAATTTGAGATGTCAGAGTCCAGAACCTAACAATGATCCTTCCTCATCAGAGGATGATGAAAGTGAGATTCAATGTCACTATGCAGAAGTAACTGAGGAGGATAACATCATTGAGGATATGAGGGAACTTAAAGCTGACATCACCCTCTATGAACTGCCCTAGATTGTTGAACAGAAGGATAGCTTGATTGAGGCTTACTCTGGACCACCTGTTGAATTTCAAGAAAAGGAGGAAAAGATAGTAAATATGAATGTGGTCAGCCAACTTGGAATTGATGAACTGTCTCAACATAAGCCTGCAACTTCTGAACATAATGTCAAAGAAAAGGCTATAAACTGTGTTGATGCAGATATTGGAGTTTATAATTTGGCAACTGAGAAGGTGGGAACGGTTACAGCCCTAATCAATCACAACCATGATGTTTGGACATTGCACATTGATGAGGTTAAATCTAAGCAAGGCTCATGTGAAAAGGAAAATTGTAAACATTCTCGCTAGAGGGATAAAAATTGAAGTCCTGGATATTGAAGCAAGACAGACAACCACAAAATGTTCAAGTTGTTAAGAACCAGGGCATACAGATAAAACATGATTTCTTTCAGTTGTCACATAATTTTGAAAATGTGGTGGTCTGGTTTTGTCAAGATTTTAAGGTATTTGATCCTCGGGGGTTTTTTACATTCAGTCCTTTTGAAAGAACTCTGCAAACCCTTCAATTAGAAGCATAAACATGTTATCATATGATTTGTTATTATATGATTTGTTTAATTTGAAGGAGTTGCAGATTTGTTTTTCAAATGGGACAGGGAAGACAGTAAACACAAGTCTTTCCCAGATAGCAAATTTTTGAAGCACAGTCTGGAGTGCATTTCGTCAACAGGACCTGAAAGGTAATTTTTCTAAATTACTTGCTCATGGTCAAAAAAATTTTAAGGCACCATTTCTCTGCTTTCCCAACTGCTGCATTTTTTGAGTATGAAGGGAAGTTGTAACATATGTATACATTGTAAGTAAGCTTCTGGAGTTTTTCAGTTTTATTTCTTTGTCTCGTACGTTTTAGCTTGTGCAGTTTATTTCTTTTGTCGTTGCTTTTTATTTTCTTTCTTTGTCTTTTTATGTCAGCTTGTTGTTTTAGTCTGTACAGTCTTTTGTTTCAGTTTTATTTGCTTTAGTTCTTTATTGCAGTTCTTTTTCTTTGTTGTCTGTACAGTTGCAGTTTAGTTTATTTCAGTTGCTTTAGTTTATTTCAGTGCTGTTGCAGTTTAGCTTTGCTGCAGTTCAGCAGTTTTAGTTGCTTTGCTTCAGTTCTTTTAGTTTATTTCTTTTATTGCCTGTTCAGTTTTTATTTTCTTCCCTGCATTTCCTTTTCTTTGTTGTCTGTACAGTCTTTTGTTTCAGTTCTTTTCTTTGCTGTCTGTTCAGTTTATTTTATTCCCTTTGCCTGTACAGTTCTGTGCTTTAGTCTGTGCAATTTTATTTTGTTTTGCTTTAAGGCGTGTCTGTCTTTGGAAGTCTGTGCAAAGTCCTTCAGCTCTTAATAATCTGTTCTTTAACCTCTGCCTGAGCAATCAATGGGATAGTCAGCCTTCAAATTGTTTTATTCTGAGCTGATCAATCCACAATCCAATGCCCATGTTGTTCACCATTCTAATAGAGATAGTCTGCTTAAACCGAATCGTAGAGCTATTTTGTTATTCAGGACAAAGGTAGAGAGATGATTGGATCTTGTGTCTTACTTGCCATAGTTGTTTTAATGATAGAAAAACTGCTATGCTGTTCAGTTGGAGGAACTCCCGGGGAATCCAAGAAAAGCTAGTTATGAGAGGGGACTATGATTCATGCAATTATTTGGGTATCCACAGAGGCTATCAATGCCTAGACTGAAACAGTTCCGGATTGATCAAATGTTAAAAGAAAATTGTGATTTCCCTAAAAGCATTTCAGATATTGATATATTTCAGAGGGAGAGATATAAAAAAAAAAAAAGAGAAAAAAAAAAAGAAAAGAATTACATAATGAAGAGGCAGCCAATATTAGATTCTGCCCTATAGTTGTAAATTTGGGTCGTGTAAATCTAAAGGGTAACTCTGTCTAGGCTGTAAAAGGCTAAACTAGTAAACAGAGCTCTACTCGGTTTCCCCTTTTACAATCTAGAAAAGTTGATTAATCCAAGTTTATCATTCAATCCAGTCATCCTTGAAGAAAGTTTTATACCCCTTGTAATTGCACATCAGAAATCTTCCTTGAAGTAATCCAGCCTAGTATGTCCTTGGAAAATTTTAATAGCTGGCAGTTAGTGGTCAATTTATTGTGAAGAATGTCCGTGGCAAGGCATGATGCATGGTCTTTTTGTTTTGAAACCAGAGTCTTGGGTTCTAAAATAGTGCTACTATTTTACCCGTAGATATCGCCATTTGTTGAGAAGCAACACACCCCCACTGAAAAATGAGATTCCATCCTTAGAAAATCCTGAACTTTCATTTTTGCAGTAGGGACCCTCTTGATAATTTTCAGGTTTTAAATCCAAATTTGCTTGCCTCCTTTTTAAAGTTGTGCTTTTTCTTGCATTCCAGCTGTGTTATCCAAGAATTCACTTTTTACATGCTAGAATCATTCATGCACAAACAAAATCTTGCACCGGTACCGAGAAAAATCTAGAAAACAGTTGCATAAATTCATGAAAAATCAAACTTTCCATTTTTGGTAGTGTCGCGATATCGCGACACTTCCATTTTCGAAAATGTCACGAAATCGCGACGGGTAAATCAAAAAGCAGCTAAGTCATTTAAGTGTAGCGAAATCGCGACACTTTCCATTTTTGGAAGTGTCGCGATATCGCGACATTTCCATTTTTGGAAAGTGTCGCAAAATCGCTGCCGACCGGAGGAGAGAGAAAGAAAACGTACGAAAGGGCACGATTTTGCGACATGTCACGAAATCGCGACATGTCGCATTTTCACGACAGGAGAGAGAAAGTGGGCTACAGAATGAAAATCGGCTAAGTCGCAAATGTGTCGCAAAATCACGGTCAACGCGGTCAACGCATGCAGGTACGGGAACTGTCGCGATATCGCGACGTGTTCTATTTTCGCGGGTTGTTGATGGAAAAGTGGCTAAGTCCAAAAGGTGCAGCGCGTCGCTAACATGTCGCAGAATCGCGACTGAAAATCAAGAAGTTGTGCGACAGCTGGCAGGAGGCGCGATTTCGTGACATGTCACGAAATCGCGACATGTCGCATTTTCGCGGCCGACAGGGGAAGAAGTTGCCGATGCGCTGGGGACGTCGCGATTTCGCGACATGTCGCGAAATCGTGACATGTCGCAGAATCGCGATAGGAGAGAGAAAGTCCTAAGTTGACCAGAAGTGCATTCCAGCGGGAAACAGAAGGCATCCTGGGGTAGCGACACGTGTCAAAGCGTGAGGCAGACAAGCAGAAGCCGACATGCAAGCTTATTTTGCGGTTTTTAATTTGTTTTAATGTTTTAAGCTTGGATTTAATGTTTATTAAAGTGCTAATATAATCTTTTTGTCTTTCATGCAGGATTCCATCTGGCACTTGCGGGACAACCGGGAAAGGCCATAAAGTCAAAGTTAAAGTGCAGATTTGATCAAGGACCGCCATGCTAGAGGAGAAGATGCCGGTGAGGGCATTCAATGACAAATTTATTGCAGAATTGATAGCATGAAGACAATTTCAACTCAGGGATGGCTTTGCGGAGATCAAATTGATGGAGAAGTGGTGACTCATCCGGCTCACCAGTAGAATTAATGGAGGCATTTATTTGCAATTGCGGATGAATGCAAGTGGCTTTAGATTTTATCTTCTCCATTTATGGCAGCTGACTCCACGATTTGCGAAGGGTTAAGTTCTATCCGGACTTTGATTTTAAATGGATTTTTATTGTAAAACCCGGGTCCTAGGGTTTAAGTGCGATAAGATTTAGGGTTTGAGCAAGATATTTTGAAAAGATCAGGGTCTATCCTGAGTCTATAAATATAGATTCTAAATGTAATCGCGGGAGGCGGAGACTTAGAAATAAAAGGCTTATAAGCAATTTCTTGCAAATCTTGTGAAATCCTTTGTTTCTGGACTTGGAGTTGATGTGCTTTAGCTTTTCTGTGATAGCATGGCCAGGAGCCTAATATTTTGCAGAGTGTGATAAGTGTATCTTCTTTTGTTATCCGTTCCATTAAAGTTTATTAGATATATGCTGTAAATCTGAGATATCAAGTTTAAATATGCTGTTAGGCTTCAGTTGTTCTTTTGTCTGCTAGGGGAAATTACAGATTTGAGGTGTAAGTTTGTTCTAATTGCTCTGTCTTCACTGTGTGAGCTAGGCTGTCGGTGAAAGATACCAGTTTTAACCAGCTGCCCTTGGATTTATAATTTTCTGCTAGATCTGTTTCACTCTGCCTTGTGCTCTTAGTTGAAAGTGATCTTAGACTGACTGGACACTTTCTTCTTTGATTTGTTCTGTTGTGAAGCTGATAGCATAGATAAGATTGATAGTTTAGGGTTTTACAGTTGATGTTTGATAAGCTTCTCTTTCTGCCCTACCCTACCCTCTCTTTGTTTTCGGTGAATGATCCATTTTTATTTTCTTTGTTTGTCTTTTATTTAAATCTGCTGACCCATGAGAGCTAGATCAAGAATTCAAGTTAAATCTGATAAATCAACTTTTGCAACTACTGAACAAGTTCAAGAACCCCCTGTAAGGTAACAAAGCAGTCCATATTGAAATCTATTCAGAAGTGGAAAAGAGTGAATAGCCATTCGACCCAACTCTGTAACTCGCACCTTGGATAACCAGCTAGATCCTAAAGTGAGTGGGATCCGTCCCGTGGGTGTCTCCGGCGGCTTCCTGCCCATCCTTTCGCGGGGGTGCGTATGAAAGCCGGACCAACAGGTCCCATATCTCAATGAGTGTGGATAAAAGCGCATCATTTTCTCGGACTATCTCAATTAGTTCGCACCCATCCAAACCCATAGCCTCAAGAAACTTCCAATCATCTACTCTGAGATCATTCCAAACTTTTGAAATAGTGTGAGGTCATCAATGTCTAGCGGTAAGGAGCTTAACCTATAGCACAAACAAAGAAAATTTAATGGATCACATTTAAAAAACAAAACAAAAACATTGAATTTTAGAATGAATTGCATTTCAACAACCAAAAAACCACAAAAACATAGCATTTTATCTTAGCCAAAAAAAACACATTGCATTCTAGAACAAATTGCATCTCAAAACAAAACAAAAAAAACAAACAAATATTTTCCAACCCCTCTTAGTAGTTATGAAAACAAAATTAAATTTAAAAACATACAAAACAATTTCAGCCTCTCTTAGTGGTTGCGAATAACAAAAAAAATTAAAAAACAAACAAATTTTTTTCCACCAACTCTTAGAGGTTGTAAAAAAAAAAAAATTAAAAACAAACAAAAATTTTCCAGCCCCTCTTAGTGGTTGCAAAAAACAAACAAAATTTTTCGAGCCCCTCTTAATGGTTGCAAAAAACAAACAAAATTTTGCCAACCCCTCTTAGTGGTTGCGACAAACAAAAAAATTAAAAAACAAACAATTTTTTTTCCAACCCCTCTTAGTGATTGTCAAAAATTAAAAAACACATAAACAAGTAATAAAAACAAATAAAACCTAAACAAATAGTTTATAACACCTACCTTGGCATAGCGAACACCAACTTTTGCTTCAACTGAGCCACCAGCCTTCGTGCCCACACCAACAACTTCACTACACTCATTGACCTCCATCTCACTCATCCTCAAAAGCACCAGAGCAAATTTGACAACTATCAATGAAAATAATGAATGAAAATGACCCATGAGACTATAAATAGCCACTTTCCATGATGAAAATCGTGCACCCATATTTTGTGGATCGCGTAAAATCGTAAACCCATAGTTTGTGGTGCAAAACGTGTATCCATGTTTTGCGAAGCACACCAAACCGCATATCCATAGTTTGCAACACAGAACCACATATGCATAGTTTGACATATAAACAAAAATCAAAATCAACACCATCCACATCATCATAATCATCATCAACATAAATCATTTAGTGAACCTTGTATCAAGTCATTTACCCTAGAAACCTGGTGGTTGCAGTGACTAGCAATCCATGCAATCTGGTAGGATGGGTAACCCACAATAAGGACACTAATTCATCATCATCACTATGGCATTAAATCAAATGAACCCTAAATCTTAGACCTTAGTTGAGTCAAGTCAAATTTACAAAACATTATCCTAAACCCTCCCTTCGTTGGGTCAAAAGCAAAAAATAAATCAAATCATGGTGTAATCAGAAATCATTGGAGTATCAAATTTCTGAATGACTGATTCCTTGAACCCATCATTTGGAAGAAATTTATGAAAGTCATAGTGGAAAAAAACTTTGAAAGTGGTCAAATATTTTACCACAAATATTGTGCCTCATTGAAACCAAGAAAAATTTGCAAGACATAAACAATCCCAAACTTGGGGCATCAAGTTGAATCAATGTTATACATTTGCATCACATTCACATCAATCACCATACACATCACCTAATCATCCAAATTCTATCAATTTTCTCACGGGTTTCATCCTTTACCCATTCGCCAATTGAGGGGGTAAGCAAACAAATCAAAAATTTCAAAAAAAAACATTCATTCTTGTGCATTGAGAAGAGTTGAGTTCATCCATCCAATAAATATAGGTGTCATTTGTTTTTGCACTGCATTGTGTTTCACACAACATAGTACAAAAAGGAGCATCTATAGACACCAAAATTTGATAACTCACAACACCATATTTGCCACCCCACATCAAATCCTGCATAATAAAATTATATGCCTAAGTTTAGACTTAGGGATATAAAATGTTGCACATTATCCTATCTTCTAGATTTATTAAATATGGAAAATCAACCTAGGATACCTTACCTACCCACTAGACATGTGTCCTAACCACCTCACGAGCATCTTTACCACATCTCATCCACCCTTATCCCATTTTTCCCTTCACATGGGGTAAAATTCCACACATCACTCCACTTGTAGCCCCATCACCCTAGTTAAGTGAGGCACACTAGGTGACTCACTGTAACTGCCCCCCTCCATTTGGCAGCTTAGGATTACCACTTGGCAGTCTAGGCTTGCCACCTCTCATTTCCCTTCAAAACCCTAAGGGGTCTATAAAGGCACCTTCACCCCACCAAATTAAGGAAGCTAAACATTGACACTGCTAGGCTATTCAGAATAGGATCAGACTTCTACACACATCCCAAGGAGAAACTAAATCTCAAGTTCAAAGGTCCTATTTTGAGGTATTCTAACATGTAGTCCAAACTGTCGGTCCATGGTTTCATAGTCAAAACCACCTATGCATGGTTTCCCCACTACCCGTGCATGGTTTCCAGTCCGCCACCGCGCATCCATGATTTTGTAGAGCTGAGAGCCCTATGTAGATCCGTGACTCAAACCCACTAAGTAACAATTTTGTTTGCAAGACTTTTTAGTTTATATGCTTCTTTCATTTGCATTATATGATTATTTTTTTAGGGTTTTATCAACATATTTTGCTTTATGTCTTGATTTGCAGGTGTTATTGATCCCCTTTGCTGGTTCTCATGTGTGCAAGTGACAGGTATTTTGGAAAAGCTGTTGAAGCTAGAGTGGTCCCTGCATCGGATACCTGAAGCCCAATCACCCCTTGAAGTTGTAGTTGAATATCAGAGAACACCGTATCTTTTTGAAGACTTGGAAGACCCCATTCTCTTATTGGAAGAAATTGTATCATATGGAGAGAAAAATATTGTAACATTGCTCCCAACACACTTGGGGTAATTCAAAATTTGTAATGTTGTATCAAAGATATTAATACGAAAGCAAATTTATTCAATATTTTTGTCTATGTGTGCACTTTTATTTTTGTTTTCATATATTTTTGCTACAACTACAAAGACCTCTTTGTTTGTTGGAAATATAAAAAAGTATCAAAGAGGGGGTAAAGGTAGTAAAGAAAGAAATGAACCTAATACACAAGGCTCTAGCCACAATAGAGAATAATTTGAATAAACTTGAGACAATTGCTACTCTCCAAAGCATACCCAAGGGCCAACCATCATAGGCTATAGATAAAATGACTAAAAAATGAGGGTTTCAACGATACAATTTGTGTGGTCAAGATTAAAATATGGTGGACAGTGGACATTAAATATGGGCAGGTGGCATGTATTAAGGTGAATGGATGGCTAGGATTCGATCATGATGGATGGATAGGATTAATTCATACATATATATATATATACATATATTTATTAAATATATATAAATATGATACATAAAATATTATTATTTATATATATATATATATATTAAACAAATATATAAATATATATAAATAATGGATAATGTGTAGACACCAAAACAGCACCAATCCGATTAAGTGACTACAAACACTGATCGCATTGACACACACAGCTTTCAGGGCAGCCCTTAGAGGTCAAACAGTGGTCCTAGCCACTCACACAGCAGTTTGGAAGGTCGGAAAATGGCAGAGCAAAGTTGGTCGTTTTAGCAAGCCTTTGGAAAACTTCAAGCCTTTGGAAAACTTCAGGCCTTAAATCCCTAAGCAAGACATTAAACAAAATCAAACTTCAAATCAATGTTGGCAAACCTAGCAAAAATGGGAACCTTGGCCTTAGGCATCGCGAAATCGCGACATCTCGAAATCGCGACGTCGCGATTTCGCGACGTCGCGAAATCGTGACGCCTAAGGCCCGAAGGGGAGCCTTTGCCTTAGGCGTCACGATTTCGCGACGTCACGAAATCATGATGCCCAAGGCCCGAAGGGGAGCCTTTGCCTTAGGTGTCATGATTTCACGACGTCACAAAATTGCGACGCCTAAGGCCCGAAGGGGAGCCTTTGCCTTAGGCGTCACGATTTCATGACGTTGCGAAATCGTGATGCCTAAGGCCTGAAATGGGAGCCTTTGCCTTAGGCGTCATGATTTCACAACGCCTAAGGCCCGAGGGGCAGCCTTGGCCTTAGGTGTCACGATTTTGTGACGTCGCAATTTAAGACACACTATTAATCCTTAAAAGAGATAATCACAGTTTGTGTATGTGTGTGTTCATTTCAGCTTAGTGTAAACGAAAAGACAAATCATCATAAACGAGATAAAATTTGCTTAGAGAAGCACCACAATGGTGTACACCTATAGCCAAGCCCGATCAAGGGCAGACACTGTGGAAGGTGCACAAAGAGAGGGCGCTAGTCGCCTTCGCTTTAGCCCTAAGGACTTGGCCATACCGCCTTGGCGGTCTGGCCTATAAGAGAGTCCACCTCAGGCCACATCAAAAAGAAATTATTGGGAGCCTCCTCATTGGGGTATGCCTATCCAACATAGCCCCTTTCGGGAAGATGCTTCACATGTAGATATCAATGTAAGTAGACAACCGCCTCTTGAGGCTAGATTTGAATGGCCACAGCGTGATGAAACACTAGAGAGGCACACTGTCCATTTGGAGAGACAACGTGGATATGGCATCTCTTCTTTACCTCCCATCAGAACAGAAAGACAACATCCAGAGCGTAGGGCTCTTTACATAGGGCAAGCTAACTCCGCCCGCCCCTTTCACACCCATGAAAGGGAGTACGAGGAAGATCATTGCATTCCTCGAGAACAACATACAGCGTGGGAACCTTATGTTTTTGCACCTGCTAGATATCATGATCACACATCAAGGCTAGAGCCTCAAGCAAATGTCACCTACCTCGACAAATGGAAGCAACCCATTGAAATTTTAGACCATCAAGATCAAGGCAAACACATAGGCAAAACATTCAAGCCTCCTCAACAAAAGAGGGCAGACCCAGTTGACCCGGTAGTCGCCAGACATGCCTCTCACCAAGCTCGAATCACGCAACTTGAGCAGGGTCATCAGGAGTTAGAGTACTTATATCGCTTGAATAAAGAGCGCATGTAGCGCGAAGAAGATGAGTTGCGCTATAAGCTACCTGAGAGGGTGCCAACCCCTCGCACCCACAGAGAAGAACAATATGAGAGGCACAATCCTTTGGTGCAGGATAGGTCTCTGCGACCTCGTCAAGCTTTGCCTCCGAGACCTTATAGACCCAAGAGGGAGGCCACTCCCCGAAACAATGATGGGTACCCTCAGCGGGGACTCAATCAAGGTCATAGGTCTCGCCCAAAGACTCCTCAAGAAGTTTATGAGGAGTACGAACCAAAAATAGAATGGGCCGAAACACCCCATCAGGGCGAGAGGGCTGCCACTCGGCCACCCCCCCATAGGCCTCCAGTCTCCCATGACTCACAATAGGAGCAAACAAAAGAGGAAGAAATAAAATCTTTCGATGCATACAAAGCGCTATTAGAGCGTTTGGAGTCTATGGAGACAAAATCTTCTGGGCATCAAAAACCCACATTACGTCAACTCCGCAGTCATCCAGTGCATCCCTCAGTGAACACTTCAAGTTGCCTCAATTGGCAGTCTTTAAAGGTGAAGAGGATGCACAGGAACATGTCACAAGGTTCCTAAGTCAATGCTTCGGCATCCAAGATAATGATGCATTGTTGCTTCGAACTTTCATAACCAAATTCACAGGCCCTATCGCGGATTGGTTCACACAATTACACAAACACAGCATCAACAACCTAGATCAATTAGTAGATGTGTTTCTTGAACGCTTTGCCTTCAACACAAAGAAGAAGGCATCACTGAGTGATCTAGCCAGCCTCAGGCAATATGAGGAAGAAACAATGATAGCATACGGGAATCGATGGAGGGATTTGCTTTCTAAGCTACCCTACCGTCCCCCTATGTCTGATCTTACACAGATGTTTGCACGGATTTGCTTAAAATAAATCTCTGGCCTATTGCTGCTGCAGTAATACGACAGTTTAGAAGACGCTTTGGCGCAAGCCAGAGTTATAGAAGAGATTAAAATAGGCGAAGGCGCAATTGCCAAGCCTCAAAAGAAAGAGTGGAATAAAACCACTAAGATTGGGACAACGCAATCACAACCCACTGCGGTTAACCAAGTTGCAATAAATGTTCCCAAGCCTGTGCAAGAAATGCAGCCCCAAAAGGCTAATTACCAGGCAGTGCCTCCTAGTTATGAAAAAGACAATAAGAAATAGGAGCAGAATCAGCAGTGTCACCCTAGGAAAAAATTCACCCCTTACACGGAGTCCAGAGACTCCCTATTTGACCGCTTGTCAACGGAAAATTTAGTCACCTTGCCAGAAATCCAAACTATAGACCCTAATGCTCCCAAGCCTAAGGGATACAGAGAGGAATTGTATTGTAGATTCCATAGGTGTAGGGGACATGATTTAAATGGATTCTGGAAATTCAAAGGATTAATCCAAGATTTAATCAATAATAAAACATTGGCCGTGGACAACCCCATAGCGCCAAATAACCAACAAATGGGGGTATTCAAAGACCCTTTGCCTACCCACGAGGCACAGACAAAACCTCTCCAGATTAACGAGGTGCGATAGAATCTTCCCATGCAAGGATTTGTGGGAATGATCAGCATAGTGACAAGGAACAAAAAGTACCCAGCAGTTGCCCCCGAGGTAGCTACGAGGGAAGTTCCGACAACATCACAGCCTCAGCCATGCCCAACGCAGTTGCCTCCGCCTAGACCCGAGGTCACGATACGAACCAAACTCACGTAGAGTTTGCGGACCACATCGGCTAGGCTTTCCATTTACGAGCTTATTCAACAATCAACACCTCATAGAGAAACTCTTATGGAAATATTAAAAGCCATCGAATTACAGCCTCATGAAGCAAATTCTTTCAACAACTTCGTGGGACATGTGAAGCGATGTACGGAGCCGGTCATCACCTTCAGATAGGATGAAGTCAAAGCAATATCGAATGACACGACAGATCCACCCCTGCACGTTGTTGCATGGGTCAATGGGATCCCACACAAGAGAGTGTTGGTAGATACTGGTTCATCCAGTAACATCATCACCACTACAGCCTTAAAACATTTGAAGCTGCTAGCCTCTCATATCACAGCCTCCACATACACATTGCGAGCTTTCAACGATGCAATATGCTCGACAGTCGGCACAGTTGTTCTACCTGTCCAAGTAGGACAAAATATAATACCAACATTGTGCCATGTGTTAGAAGGCAAGATGGCTTACAATATACTACTAGGGCGGCCTTGGATCAGGGACATGAAGTGTGTCCCTTTGATCGCTCACCAGTGCTTAAAGTATGTTTTTGAAGGAGAAATACATGTAGTCCCGATGGACTTGGAACCCTTCAAGTATTGCAACGTGGTACAACTAATGCCTCAATCGACCCTCCCTTCAACGCATTTGGATTTCCAATTAAATCCATCTAAACAGGGTCCAATACCGCAGGCACCACTGGTGACCAAATCACCAAAATCCTAGCCAGGTGAATCCTCATCATCTGCTCCTTCATTACCAATGCCACCTGTCATGGCTAAATAGAAGGACAAGGGAAAACAGATCATGGAAGAGGCTCAGCCCCTAGAAGAGGGTTTGCCCACAATATCAACGGTATCAACAGAGGAAACACCTAGCACTACGAAAGTTGAGATTCCTAAAACACCAAACATGGATGGATTCCAGAAGGACTCCCGTTCCCTCCCTCCCAAGCATCAACAATCACTGTTGAAATGGCCAATACAGGCCTGGGGGAGTACTTAGTGCAGAATGTTGTGGCAACGCCCGCACTAGAATCAGTACAGGATATGGGGAGACCTCGCCTTCCCATAGGAATAGTTGTTCCTCTAGGTCACCCACCCAACCAGACAAATTTTGTGTATGGGGGCCTTTATCATGGTCTCGAACCATGCAAGCAAAAGGAAGCAGACATCGAGCCTTTTGTTGAAAATATCAACTATTTGTCAAACCCAGACTTAGCCCTAAAATATCTCGACCAATGCAATTGGCATGGATATGGGCTAGGCAGATATGAGCAAGGGATGTGTGTCCTTTGCCAACCAAGATATCAGATGCCATATGATAAGTTGGGAGTAGGGTTCCACCACCCCCTGCCCTTAGACATCTTGGTAGAAAATATGCAAAGCCTAGAAATAGGCAACAAGGGGGGATTGGCACCAGATCTTTATGCCAACCCGAATATAGAATATACATTGGGAGACTACCTCCCATGGTCAACAAACACCCTTGGCAACAGCAGTAATCCCTCTCCTTTGCTAGAGAGAGGTGACAGTTCGGACATTAATCCTCAAAAAGAACATCAACGGTGTCCGAACATCTTTTTGAAGCTATTCCCCTTAGAAATTCCAGTTGAATCAAAACAGTGTCAAGTGAATCAGGTCCCTCCACCACAAGTGGAACAACCACCATGGGACCAGATTAACTTACTGGAACAAGGAGAACCCTCAATGTCGCAAGTAACATTTTTTGAAGAGAATGAAAATTTTTGGATCTCCGAAAGTGATTCATAAGATGATACTGAGATGATCTATCTCAGACATGCGTGACGGAATTATCACCCTTTAACTCATGAAGATCTAATGGGACATATGGGCATAAGGTTAGGGCATGAATGGTGGGTCGACCCAGCGAGGTGGGACCAAGTGTTGGATCCATGGCTCCAAATTCACGATGAGCACCATCCACCCCGAGACCCTATCATGACAATAGTGTCGAGGGAAGACCCTGTCCTCCTATCAGCACATAGGGCCGATCCATTCGTGCCTGTTCCCCTAGAGCCAAATCCAGAGTATAGGGAGCATCTAGAAGAATCAAGTTATCACACCCGTGGTAATGGAGACCAAATTCATTCCATCCACATGATCTCCATTGATTTGACCGCACCCATCCACAATCCGACCGATCCAACAAGGTCATTGCATCTAGACATAGATGCCATCAACTGGGATCACGTCAATTCACCTTTGTCACCATCATAGTACTGTCCTTTCAATGAAATGCATCATTTTACCCCAGGGAGAACTCAGGATATTTTTTAGGCTGAAGAAGAACCCGAGGTTCCCAACGTAGATCTAAATTCAGCTAATGATATCCATTTGATCCCAACTCCACATCAGTTGGAGGACGGATCCCACATGTCAGTCGAGGAAACGACTGATGTGGATATCGGCATAGATCCAACGAATCCACAGATTCTCAAGCTGGGGGTAAGTCTTTCCCTCGAAGAGCAAGCCGACTACATTGCCCTTCTCAAAGATAAGAAGGAGGTTTTTGCATGGTCGTACAAAGATATGCCAGGACTAGACCCGCAGCTAGTCATGCATAATTTAACGCTTGATCCGACAATCAAGCCTATAAAGCAAAAACTACGTAAGATGCATCCAACAGTGGCCTTAATGGTCAAAGACGAATTGTAAAAGCTGTTGGACGCATAGTTTGTCATCTGCATGGATTATCCGCCATGGCTGTCCAACATGGTTCCCGTCAAGAAGCTCGACGGGAGGATTCGCATATGCATCGATTTTTTAGATCTAAACAAAGTGAGTCCTAAGGATGATTTCCCCTTGCCAAGCATCGACGCATTGGTAGATGCTACAGCAGGTCACGAAATACTCTCCCTAATGGATGGTTTCTCAGGATACAATCAAATTCGTATCAATCCTAAAGACCAACTAAAAACGGCATTCACAACGCCTTGGGGGACATTTTGTTATAAGGTCATGCCTTTTGGCCTTAAAAATGTTGGCGCCACCTACCAACGTGCCATGACATATATCTTCCACGATTACATGCACAAAACTTTGGAAGATTACATGGATGATTTGTTAGCCAAGTCTCTTTGCGCTCAAATCATATCGCTGACTTAAGCAAGATCCTCGATCGCCTCATGGAGCATAAATTTAGACTAAACCCCAAGAAGTGTGTCTTTGGTGTCACATCTGGAAAACTCTTGGGTTTCATAGTCTCAAAATGAGGAATCGATGTGGACCCAAAGAAAGTCAAGGCAATCCTCGAAATGGTTCCCCCAACTACAATCAAGCAGCTTAGAAGTCTGCAGGGCAAGGTTGCATCGATTAAATGCTTCATAGCGCAATTATCTGATAAGTGCCAACCCATGAACAAATTATTGCACAAGGGAGTTACATTTCATTGGGATGACGAGTGCCAGTCAGCCTTTGACGAGATCAAACAATACCTGGTTTCATTGCCAGTATTGGCACCACCTAGACCAGGAGTGTCGTTCTACTTATACATCTCAGCTACTAGGGTGGCATTGGGCGCCATGCTAGCCCAGAAGAATGAACTTTACAAGGAACAGGCTACTTATTATCTTAGCCGCACCCTAGTCAGTTATGAACTTAACTATGCATACGTTGAGAAACTCTGCTTGGCAGTGGTGTTTGCTACCAAAAAGCTATGCCACTACATGCTCGAGCAACACTACGTATGTTGTGTCTAAGGAGAATCCATTGCGATACATGATGAGTCATACTTATCATAGTAGTCGCACGGCGAAATGGATCATGTTGTTGACGAAATTTGACATAGAGTTTATTGGACAAAAATCTATCAAAGGACAAGTCATAGCCGATCAACTAGCAGAGGCTCCTCTTGAAGACGATCAGCCTCTGGTCATAGAACTACCCGATGATGGGGTCTTCCACGTCTCAGAATCGCTAGATTCTGATGAGCCTAAGTCACAAGCCGACATAACCTTATTCTTTGATGGTTCTAAATGTGAGCAAGGTGGTGGCACGGGAATTGTATTCTTCACATCGCAGGGTGCTCCAATGCCCCTGTCATTTAAATTAAACTTCCCGTGCACCAACAATAATGCAGAGTATGAAGCCTTGCTCCTAGGTCTTCAGACAACAATCGCCATGAACATCAAAAGACTGAATGTCTTTGGTGATTCGCTGTTAATAGTCAATCAAGTCAAAGGGGTCTATCAATGCAAATGCCCGATCCTGCAGGCTTATAAAGCCCTCGTGGACAAATTCCTGGCAAAACTTGAGTGGTATGACATTGAGGCACTCCCTCGATCATCGAATCATTTTGCGGACACAATGGCCTCCTTGGGGTCACTAATTTTGCAAGACCTTTCCGGTGATATGACAACCATTCAAGTCAAAACCTTATCGCAATCTGCGATGGAGCGTGCAAGCTCAGACTTAATGCCAGGAATCCACATGATCCAGATTGAACCATCCTCGGATAAGTTCTCTCGAATCCGAGATCATCTGAAATGTGCCAACTGGGGGTCCTTGTTCTCCCCTACTCCCATTAATAGCAACACAACGCTCTTCTTACAGGTTCTATCCCATTCAGCATTTGCTAGGGAGGAACTTCAAGAGAGATTGGCTGTTCATACTGTCGAGGTTTCTGATCAATAGGACTGGTATTTACCCATCAGATACTACCTCAAGTTAGGTAATCTCCCACTTGGATTGACTCATGTCACAAAATGAGCACTCAAGCAGAAAGCGGCTAAGTATGTCTTGATAGGAGACATTTTGTATCGTCGCAGCCTATGAAGGAATCCTCCTTCATTGCTTGGATCAACAAGAGTCCACTTGGGCGATCGCCCAAGCGCACGATGGTACATGTGGTGGCCACTTTAGTGGTATGGCTATCGCAAAGTGCATTCTTCGCATGGGCTATTATTGGCCATCTTTAGAGCAAGATTGTTGCACCTATGTCAAGAAGTGCGTGAAGTGTCAACATCATGCCAATTTGATGCACGTACCTTCTTAGGCCTTGCAGACAGTCCAGTCTGATT
Organism: Wollemia nobilis; assembly: GCA_028583015.1. Lineage (NCBI taxonomy): Eukaryota > Viridiplantae > Streptophyta > Pinopsida > Araucariales > Araucariaceae > Wollemia > Wollemia nobilis. The sequence continues at coordinate 26,256,625 of JAQPPZ010016888.1, forward strand.
GGCCATTCTCATAGTGGGGCTTCGATCTAATTGAAAAGATCTCCCCTGCATCGTCAGGCCGTCACACGTTTATCATAACGGCCACAGAGTATTTTACCAAGTGGGTGGAAGCAATTCTGCTTACCTCTACAACAGGACCCTGCATTGTGGAGTTCATTTTGCATAACATCATATGTCATTTTGGTATTCCATCCAAAATAGTCTCGGATAATGGGACACCTTTTAAGAACAAATATGTGCTTGCTTTGACCATAAAGTACAAGATTCAACACAGCTTTTCCACACCCTATTATCCGCAGGCGAATGGGCAAGCAGAAGCGTCAAACAAAACGCTAGTTGCCATCCTTAAAAAGACCATCACAGATAGTCATAAATATTGGCACATTCAAATCCCACTTGACCTATGGGCCTATCGCACTAGCATTTAGACATCCACTGGGGCCACTCTATTTTTTCTTGTGTATGGCTCCGAGGCAGTCATGCCTCTCGAGTTGGAGATTCCTTCCCTGTGCATATCCATGCAAGAGTTCATCGATGATGATTCTATGCGGCAGGCCCGGTTAGACCAACTTACATTGCTTGACGAACGACACGTTAATGCTCTTGAGAATTTATGTATTTATCAAGAGCGACTTAAGAAAGCTTACAACATGAAAGTTCACCTGAGGGACTTTTGGGTTGGTGATTTGGTTCTGAAGGAAAACCAGCAAAATTCCAGTTTGCCGTCCCACCTAAGGGACAAGTTTGCGGCAAATTGGTTAGGTCCATATATCATTGATAGCAAAATAGGACCCAAGACGTACCGGCTAGCTTCTCTTGATGGTATCAAGGAAACAGAACCCTTGAATATCAGTCATTTGCGACCATTTCATATCTAAGAGAGCAAAATCCCAAAAAGGCTCCAAGGATTCTTGCAATCGCTTGGTCAATCCCAAAAGGCTCCAAGGATTCTTGCAATCGCTTAGTCAATCCCAAAATGCTCCAAGGATTCTTGCAATCGCTTGGTCAATCCCAAAATGCTCCAAGGATTCTTGCAATCGCTTGGTCAATCCCAAAATGCTCCAAGGATTCTTGCAATCGCTTGGTCAAATCCCAAAAATGCTCCAAGGATTCTTGCAATCGCTTGGTCAATCCAAAAATGCTCCAAGGATTCTTGCAATCGCTTGGTCAATCCCAAAATGCTCTAAGGATTCTTGCAATCACTTGGTCAATCCCAAAATGCTCCAAGGATTCTTGCAATCGCTTGGTCAATCCCAAAAGGCTCCAAGGATTCCTGCAATCGCTTGGTCACTCCCAAAAGGCTCCAAGGATTCCTGCAATCGCTTGGTCACTCCCAAAAGGCTCCAAGGATTCCTGCAATCGCTTGGTCAATCCCAAAAGGCTCCAAGGATTCCTGTAATCGCTTGGTCAATCCCAAAATGCTCCAAGGATTTCCACAATCGCTTGGTCAAAAATCAAGAAAATTCAAAAACAACAAAAATCATCAAAAACAACAAAAATTTGCATCTCATTTCTAGGCATACTCAAATTCATCAATAAGAGAGTTCTTCTCGCACTTCATCTTCATATTCACAAAAATCAATCCATCAAAAATACAAAAATACATAGCTGCATTAAAGCATTGCATCCATACATTGCATATTTGTGGTCGTACAGGTCAAGGGCACCATAGGCTGTAATAAATTCGCTAGTCCATCTTGTTCCACACTGTTCCATTTTACAAAAACAACAAAAACACCATGCATTGTTTCTACCATACTAGAGTCAGTGGTCTTTTAATGTATCAAGGGTTTTTCATGATTTAGTCATCATTTTGCTCTTTAGCCGTGTAATGTATCAAGTCAGACAAATTTTACGAAGGTAGAGTCATACTTGAAATACACCTTGTTACGTAACATCCCAACACAAATTAAAACACATAAAGATTCCCAAGTTGTGTGAACGAAAGATGAAACCTGCACAGTAACCCAGGTCACCATAAGCGAAATGGTTATCTTGCTCTTCCCCCCATGCGAATGGTTCTAGAATGCTGAGAATTGACAAAAGGACGAGCTCTTTCCTATCCATTCACCTCCAAATACAGTGGTTTTCACCACTACCAAATCCCAATCATAGTTGGTTCCCAAAGTTGTAAGGATTTGTACTACACGTCCCTACCAAGGATGGGTAGTCATCCCCAAGACCACAGGGATCAACACCATTCACAAAAAAAATTCCAACATATCATCATCCTAACACTTTCCATTCACCTTTGGTCTCCAAGTTGTAAGGATTCGTACTATCCGCCCCTAACCAGGATGGGTAGTCATCCCCAAGGCCTAACAGATCAATGTCCTTACTCCATAACCTCCATCATCCCCTTGGTCCCCAATGTCATAAGGATTCGTACTATCCGCCCCTAACCAGGATGGGTAGTCATCCCCAAGGCCACAAGGATCAAAGCCATTCACAAACTCAAATTCACAATACTCAAAACACAAAATCAAATAACAGTGGTCATCGCCACTATTCAAAATCCTTGCTCAAAAAGAATTAATAGAAAATAAATAGTGATTTTCATCACTATATAGACAAGCAACCCTCTAAATCATTCAGCCAACAAACATCCTGAACTTGAATCCCCAAAATTCTTAGCATTCGACAAACCATCTAGGTGATCCTCATTACAGGTTTGGTTGATAGCCTATCTGGCAATGGTGGTATCCTACCCGCATGACGATATGTCTGTCACATTCGCTTTGCGTATGTACGGACCAATATTTGCATAAGGATGAGCTAGCTTATGGTATCTTGGATAACACCGCAGATTAATCTAACTAAATACAACAAAGGAGTTAGTGGAACTAATTAGGTGATCCTCGATACGAGTTCGATTGAAAGCCCATTCGGCACTGGTGGTATCCTGACAAATACCACATAAATGAACTCAATTGCACACACAGGGATGTGAAATAACTTGATCAAAAACAAGTATGATTCATACCTTGTTCAAAAGTCTTGTAAGATAAAGTACAGTCATGGCTAGTAAGTTAAAACTATCTGAGTCTCAGAAAACCTTGGCTACATTTCTAAACCAACTGCGCTACTTTTCATCCTTACAATACCATCAAAAAATACAAAAAAAAAAAAAGAACAAACCACATGTACATACAAAGTCGTGCATCACAGAAATCACCTAAAAAACAAAATAATAGAGTTCTAAACAGTCTATGGTGCCATAGCCAAACACCAAAAAGTCCATCCATCCATTTCATTTCTGCACATCACATACATTCGCATTTATCATACCATATGCATCCATCAAAATCAATCAACATACAACACTCGTAATAATCATACCATATGCATCCATCAATATAAAGTAGCATGCATTCATCAACATCAATCATTATGCATACCATAATATCATGACATATACACAAAGAAAGAAAATCAAAACAGCCAAAACATCACAAAAATGCAACACAAAAACATTGCAATAAGCATTGCCAGACACAAGTGCTCTTGCACTTAACCTCTTGGCATAAAAAAAAATCGATGTCGGGGCTCAAATTGTCACTCTCCTACTTCCCCAAGAAGGCTACCATAGCCGGACTGCTCCACGGGAAGACGGGTTTTTGATAATTTCACCCCATTATGGCATCACCAAAAGGGTTAACACCCACCAAAAATAGGTCCAAATGTCGGGAAACTGCACGTGCTTAAATGGTAAAACATCTAAAGGCATCCTAACCTAAGTCATCTTGGGTCAAGCGACTCGTCGCTTTTCTCACGAAGGTCATTCCCTCATCGATTTGTCGCTTGAGGGGGTAGTCACACTTAGTTACCAATCAACAAGCACACACCCAATCAAGGCAATGACATGCATTCAAAGAATCATTGACAAAGACAATCACGCTCCTGATTGGGGCAGTAAACAAGCAATCATTAAATTGATCAAACACTTGGCATTCCCGAAGCATGAACACAAGGTTTCCCCTATGGACAAAAGGTTACGCCCTTTGCCTAATCATGACTGATCAATGTCCAAGCTCAAGTCACACCTCACCAAAATAGGTTAACGCTTGAAATCAAATTCCTTAGCTCGTAAGAAGCAAGGATTCAAGAATGCATGCCCTTTCCATACTTGGGGCATCAAAAGTTGGTTAGGTTACCAAGAAACCCTAATCATTAGTGCTTTGGTCGTCTATTTTTGCTTAGCACTACATCACCCGCAGCGCTTCCCAAAAAGGGGCATCTGTAGACACCAAAATATCACCAATCCGATTAAGTGACTACAAACACTGATCGCATTGACACACACAACTTTCAGGGCAGCCCTTAGAGGTCAAACAGTGGTCCTAGCCACTCACACAGCAGTTTGGAAGGTCGGAAAATGGCAGAGCAAAGTTGGTCGTTTTAACAAGCCTTTGGCAAACTTCAAGCCTTTGGCAAACTTCAGGCCTTAAATCCCTAAGCAAGACATTAAACAAAAGCAAACTTCAAAGCAACTTCAAAGCAATGTTGGCAAACCTAGCAAAAATGGGAACCTTGGCCTTAGGCATCGTGAAATCGCAACGTCGTGATTTCGCGACGTCACGAAATCGCGACGCCTAAGGCCCGAAGGGGAGCCTTTGCCTTAGGCATCGCGATTTTGCGACGTCGCGAAATCGTGACGCCTAAGGCCCGAAAGGGGAGCCTTTGACTCGGGTGTCACAATTTCGCGACGTCGCGAAATTGCGACCCCTAAGGCCCGAAGGGGGAGCCTTGGCCGTAGGTGTCACGATTTCGTGATGTCACGAAATCACGACACCTAAGGCCCGAGGGGGAGCCTCGGCCTTAGGTGTCGCGATTTTGCGACGTCGTGAAATCACGACACCTAAGGCCCAAAAGGAGAGGCTTGGCCTTGGGTGTCACGATTTCACGACGTCGTGAAATCGTGACACCTAAGGCCCAAAGGAGAGGCTCGGCCTTAGGTGTCGCGATTTCGTGACGTCGCAAAATCGTGACACATAAGGCCCGAGGGGGAGGCTCGGCCTTAGGTGTCGCGATTTCATGACGTTGCGAAATCGTGACACCTAAGGCCCAAAAGGAGAGGCTCGGCCGAAGTGTCGTGATATCGCGACGTCACGATATCACGACACTTTGGCGTTTTATGCTTTAACAGACTTGCGACTAATCAGGGCGAATTCGACCAATTAAAAATAGACACGTGGCGTCGCTGCATACTTCAATGCAATAAGGTATGGCCGACACGTGGCGTCACTACACGCCATTTTTTTTTTTATAAGAGACCCCGTGGGTCTATAAAAATGGCGGACTTCACCAACTGCAGTAATGAGACGATCAGTCTCAACAACAAATCCGGTCCGAGGCCATGCTCCATAACTACTGACGTGAGTTCTTAGCGATAATCTCAGTACGAGCCATGCCTCATAATCATCTGACAACGGTCAAACCTCAGCGGCCCCTGCGGACTTAGGGTTTTGACAATTAATATTTCAGAGGCAAAAATCCTCTATAAAAACTAGCTCAATGCAATGTAAAGGGGACCACGAAGCATTTTCGAAACACAACGAAGTGCTGTTGAACTCGCTACCCGACTACATATTTTTGATTCATTTTCGTCTACATCCGTGATATGGAGAATATGAATCCGGATCCCTGGATCCACCCATTCGTCGACAAAACTCAATGTATTTTTATTTCTTTTATGTTATAATTTTGAATCTGCCGTAGTTTGTTGTTCTAATCATACATGCACGTTTTATTTGTTTTTAAGATCGAATGCATATCAACCTGCAGGTTTTATTATTTTTATTTCATTCTAACTAATATGCAGATTTCAAAGTATTCTGAGTCTTCCAATCTTGTTCTGTTTATTCTAAAAAACCGAATGCTTTGTTTTAACAACAGGTGCTACTAAACTCATTTTTATGTTTCTTTGATCGTAGGAGAAACAGCAAACATCAAGGATTCATCAGGCACAAGCGGCGGCAACACTGGCCTGCCCGTTTTGAATGTGGGCATGCGAAAGAAGATCACTGTGCACTTTTTGTAATGAAAATCAGGCTATTGTAACCGAGTTGGAACCACATGAATAAAAAGGGCTGTGCTCCTACTTTTTGATGTGATTACATCCGTGTTATTACATGCATTAAACTAGTTCTATTTTTATTGCATATTAGTGTTTCTTTTATTTTCGGAATCTCATGCTTTCATAATGTGGCCGAAAACTATGGATGGATGAAAAGTGGCTAGTTTTTGGTGTCTACACCTTTTGTTATTAGAGATAAATTAGAATAGATCCAAAGATTATTTTTTATGGTCCGGTTTAAAGGATAAAAAATGCATGTCCATAGTAAATTGGGATCAAGTATATTCTAAAAATGAATATGGAGGTTTAGGCTTCAAATACCTATAATTATTGAATGAGGCCTTAATTGGTAATATGGGGTGGAAGTTTATTAATAATGATCATTTGGGTTGGGTAAATATTTTGAAGATGAAATACCTAAGAAATAATAAATATTTCTTAAGTTCAAAATATCTACCCAAGGGGTCTACATTTTGGAATAGTCTAATGCATAGCAAAGACCTTTTGAAGAAAGGCTCAAGATGGAGGATTGGTAATGGGGAGAAAGTGGATTTTTGGAAGGATAGTTGGTTGAAAAACCAACCCCTCGAGTATGACACTGAGTTGCAACCCATTAGACAATATTTATTGGAAATAATGGGTGAAAAGGTGAAGGATTTTCTTATTTTGAATTATGAGAGAACTAGTTGGAAAGATGTTAGGTTGGAAGGGTTGAATGAAGAACAAAAGAAAGTAGCTCACAAATGCTTTAACCTACTCAATATTTTCCCTCTAAATCCTAAGGGTAGTAATGACTCTCTGGTTTGGAGTAAAGAAAGCAAAGGTGGCTATTCGATTAAATTAGGTTATTCACTATTAGAGAAGGAGGGATTTGGATGGCTCCTGGTTAAGAAGATTTGGATTAAAAACTTGATTCCCAAGATTAACTTATTCTTTTGGTTGACTGTTTAGAATAGGATTTTAACCATTGATAATATTTGTAAAAGGGGCTTCTAAATTGTAAATAGGTGTGCTCTATGTGAAAATGCTTTGGAAATAGTTCAACATCTCTTTTTGGATTGTATGTTTTCATATGAATTCTTCAATTCTTTACTCCAAAATTTCTCGATCTTATGGGTGAAGCCTAAAAATATAGTGGATTTGTATTTACAATGGAACTCACCCATTAAGAGTAAGAGCTTGAGTGTTGTGTGGCATTTTTGTCTTCCATATTTTATGGGGGATATGGTGAAAGCATAGTAATTCAATTTTCAAGGGCATAAAGAGAGATGTTTCTTTGATTAGTTTAAGGGTTGGGAATGCCTTAGAGGAGAACTTTAAAGCTTCCTTAAAGATTCCAAAAGAAGACCTCAATTTAGGAATCCCAATCCTTCTAGATTGGCAAGCTATCAATATATCTCCTCAATCTTCATTGAAGCTTTCTAGAGTTATCTTCTCAATCTTCGTTGAGCCTTCTAGAGTTAAAATGAATTGGGAAATGCCTCCAAAAGACTGAATAAAGCTTAATTTTGATGGAGCTTCAAAAGGATATCAGGGTGCTATTGGAGAAATGGGTAATAAGATATGAGATGGATGAATTTTTGTTAACATATGTTGAACCTCTTAGCATTCAAACTAATCATTTTATAGAGGTAAGAGCTCTCCTATTGTGTACTTACCTTTTACTCAAAATGAAAGCAATGAATGTCATAATTGAAGGTGATTCATTGAATATAGTGAAATCCCTCAAAGAAGAATAGGAAGCAAGTTGGACAATAGTAGAGATGATTGATGAATGCAAAGTGAACTTAACACAACTTAATCCTATCAGAATTCAACATATCTATCGAGAAGGGAATGGATTTATAGATGTTATGGCCAATATTGGAGTTTTGTTGGAAGAGAGTGTTGGTATGAAAATCTACCTATGGAAACATTGTGTGACCACAGACCTTGACCAACATTGAATGACCTAGAAGTCGTGAGGCTTTGGTGGTCAATATTTGGAGGAGGCTAGTTCCTATGAAATTCAAGCTAAATATTCCTAAAATATGAGGGGAAAAGGATGCTAAAATAATAAAATAAAAAAAGTTGAAGCTAGAACTTATAATGGTGCAAGTTAAGCCACATCAAAATACATAAGACATAAAATCTATACAATTGAGAAAGTAAAAAAACTGCCTAACAGACCAACCAGTTTATACCAAATGACAAAATGTTTAATTATGTTCTATACAACTATCATATTGTAGATTCCAAAACCAGGAATGAAGCATGAATAAAAATCTAGAAATTTGAATTAATACCATGAGCATTCAAAAAGTTAAAATTAGAAATAAGCAATCATACGTAGCGAAGTGAACTAGAGGCCAAACAATAATCCATTTATATTTCTCAATGTGCAATATGATTCATACATGCTAATTGTAAAAGTGTAAGAGCCAACCCTTTTTGACATACTACATTCTAGTATTTATAGCTTTTTTTACAATGCATTTAGTTATCTAGACATTATTGCCTTGGATATAGATTATCTTTATGTCAGAATATTCATCAATTATTAAGCTACTCAAAGGTATGCTTGTTCTAACCACTTGGTTGTGGCTTATTGACCTGGCTAAAACTTGTGCCATCTTGGGTTGTATTGACCTTACTATTTTTATCTGGCTCATTGATCTTTTACTGACATTTTAGTTAAATAGCCATAAATATTTGTACAATCACCTTAATGGATATTTTCTTATTAAGATTTTCTAACAAACGATCTTTCCCTATAGGTAGAATGGGATGATGGAAACCCATATACTAACAAATTGGTATCATATATCAAGCTAGAGTCGTGTTGATCGATGACTGCCTGATGTATACCAAGGTTGTTTACGGATGATAGATTTTTTGGTACCCTTGTTGGCTCTATTCGGGTACAAACATTTTGGCAACCTTAGGACTTAGCCAATTTTCCTCTTCTACTTTCCAACTATATGATAGACTTTTGGTACCCTTGCCAACTCTATTCGGGTACAAAAGTTTTGGTGGGACTATGACTTAGCCATTTTTGCATCATTTGTTGTCTGGGTATGTGTCATATTTTTGGTACCTTTGTCAACTCCATCTAGGTACAAAATTTTTGGTAGCCTTAGGACTTCATCATTTTTCTCTTCTAATTTATAGTTACATGATGAACATTTGGTGCCCTTGTTGGCTTTGTCTAGGTACAAAAGTTTTGGCAACCTCAAGACTTAGCCTTTTTTCCACTTCTATTTTTTGGTTGTGTGATGAACTTTTGGTACCCTTTTTGGCTCCATCCGAGTACAAAAGTTTCGATGGGACTGTGACTTAGCCATTTTTACATCATTCTACTATCTGACTACGTGATAAAATTTTGGTACCCTTGTCATATTCTTTCAAGTACAAAATTTTTGATGGGACTATGATAGTCATTTTTGCATCATTCTATTGTCTTACAATACGATGAATTTTTTGTACCTCTGTTAGCTCCATCTAGGTACAAAAGTTCTGATAGCCTCAAAACTTTGCTATTTTTCCTCTTTTGCTTTTTGGTTGCAAGATAAATTTTTGGTACCATTTTTGGCTCCATCTAGGTACAAAAGTTTTTGCAAGACTGTGACTTAGCCATTTTTGCATCATTCTACTATTCGACTATGCGATGGAATTTTGGTACCTTTGTTAACTCCATTTGGGTAAAAAAAAATTGGTAGCCTCATAACTTAGCCATTTTTTCAATTTCTATTTTTTGGTTGTGTGTCAAACTTTTGGTACCCTTGTTGGCTCCGCCCAAGTACAAAAGTGTTGGTAGCCTCAAAACTTAGCCATTTTTCCTCTTTTGCTTTATAGTTGTATGATAGAATTTTGGTGCCTTTGTTGGCTCTGTTAGGATACAAATGTTTTGATGGGTCTAGGACTTAGGCATTTTGTTAATGTTTGATTTTCTAGATCCATGATTTTAAGGGTCCGTCCTTAGCATACGTAGGTCAAAAATACCTGGATTCCTCTTGATTCTATTATTGGGGCCTAAAATGCCCTTCTTTACACATTTTACCAAAGTGTATGTGGGTAATTCTCAAAAATACCCACATTCTTGGTTACTCATAGGGGATTTGCACTTGTGGAAAATAAAAAAATCAGATAACCATTTTTTGAAATTAACACTTTCTAAGGAAGGGAGAAGTGAAAGAGGAACTATAAGAAAAACTTGAGAGAATGTAGTTGATATTAATCACAATATAAAGGAGGGTGGTGGGTGATGAGGTGGAGGGTGCACACAGAAAAAGGCAACAAGTAAAGGAGGAAATGAGAGGAATAAAAAAACATGGGGATGAAAAAATATGCTTTAACACTAGAATTTATAAAAAGACTAAATATAGACACCATGACAGTTCATCTATCTCATAGCATTACTATGGAAGTCTTCCCTACCAGGATTGGTAGGGTTTTGCAATTGCCCTTGATTACAAAAATATGTTATAGAATACTAGGAATCAAATTCAAAGATATGGTGAACACATTAGAGATATTTATTCCTTGGATGATCACAAAGGAAGTAGTAAGAGAATATTTCAAAACTCTTTCCTAGAAATTTGGCAATAGGTAAGTAATGCAATAGTGTACATTTTTATCTTGGAGGATAGATTTACATACTTGCATAGTTATCATCATCAGTTTCTTTTAGTCATCAATTTTTCTTAGAACAATGAATATACCATTTGTATTCCTTTTTATTTGATGATGTTTGTTAAATTTATGGTTAAGAAATTTTATAATGGATAAATTGATGCAGTGGCCCATAATAGGCTTGTAAATTTGCTAATTCTAGAACAGTTGGAAAATACTCAGATATCATAGGCTAACATGGTCTCTCCAGCCCCTATTATCTGATAATGATGGTTCTTCTTTAGAAGAGGAAGATGACTTAGAGTCTTCTTCAACAATTGAAGAGTCTTATCCAAACTCTCAAGAAGCTCCCCTTAGCGAAAAGAATGCAAAATCTTCTACAAAATCTTAAAAGGGGCATAACACTACAAAAAAATCTAGAGCCACTGGAATTTCTAGACCTATGAGACATGATTCAACCAAGGAAAAGGTAAAAAAGTTCCAAGAGGAATCACCTATTGTTGACATGAAGAAGAGAAAATATGTTGAAATATCTAGTGGAAAATACTCACCCCAAAGATCTATAAAATTTTGTAGTCCTGTAGAAGTTGCAGATGATGTAATTGAAGGAATTCAAATTTCTACATCTCTAACTACTACAAAGACCTCTTTATTTTTTGTAAATATAAAAAATTATTAAAAAGGGGGTAAAGGTAGTAAAGAAGAAAATGAACCTAATACACAAGGAGTTGGCCACAATAAAGAAGTAGTTGAATGAACTTGAGACAATTGCTACTCTCCAAATCATGCCCAAGGGCCAACCATCATAGGTTATAGAGAAAAGGACTAAAAAATAAAAAAGAGAAATGGGATAGTCCTCTTAGGAACCCTCTATACCATAAGGAGTCAAACTTAGAACCAAATGCATGGCTATTAGGGGAACTTTTGGGAGGGAAAAGTAAGAGGCACAGGGTTAGTTTGCTCTAGTATATGTTTCTACACCAATAGGTGTTAAATACAAGCTAAAACACATTATGCATCAAAAGTTTGATGATCTATTGAAATAAGCCAAATATGATAGATGAGAAAACCTATTTCATAGGATTTAGCACAAAAAACATGTGAAGTGCAAAAGACCAGTATTATCAACCATTTGAACAATATTCCTTAGTTTTGGTTGCATAAGGGGCATGCAACTAGGTTATTTGGGGTGTAAAATTATGAGATATGACATTAGCTATCCTTTATCATTTTTTTTGCCTAAATTCACCCCTAAACCTACTATCGTTTGCAACCTTATGCACATTTATAAGTGTATTTTGCTATATATATATATATATATATATATATATATATATATATATATATATATATATATATATATATATATATATATATATATATATATATATATAGATAGATAGATAGATAGATAGATAGATAAAGCTTGTTTGAATAGAAATAAAAATAGATGTTACTTGTTTAATTTGATTAGTTATATGATTTACTAAGGGAAATAGAGTGCTAAATGAATATTTCTTGTTGAGAATGTCTCTATTTTATAGAGAAATAATGTTGGAAATTTTGGGTACTTTGGGTACATTGCCTTTGCTCAAGTATAAAAGTTGTCATTGATTTCAAGAAGCTTTTGAAGGAATTTGATTTGATGTCAAATAATTTATTTTTATGAAGGTTACGGCATAAAAGTTTCAAAGGTCTTTTGCAAACCCCAAGCTGACAGGTTTGAGAGAAAGATCTCGCAAAGAAAAGTGTCGCGATTTCGTGACAATTTGCAAGAGGAATTATACGGACAAAAAAGTGTCACGATTTTGCAATAGGTTCGAGAGAAAGAGCTCGCAGTGAAAAAGTGTCGTGATATCGCGACATGTCGGGTTTTCGTGACCCAAAGAATAGAAAAGAGCTAAGGAGGAAAAGTGTCGTGATATCGCGACATGTCGCATTTTTGCGACTTAAGCAGGAGAGAGAAAACAAGTTAGAAAAGTGTCGCGATATCGCGACATGTCGCGATTTCATGATGGGTTACAAGGAAAGCGTACGGAAGCTGAAAGCATCACTATTTCATGACGAGTTGCAAAGAATGCGTACAAATGTAGAAAGTGTCACGATTTCATGACAGGCAGAAAAGAAAGCAAACAAAAGCAGAAGTGTCTCGATTTCATGACAGAAACTGAAATTAGGTCTTCTATAGGAGAAGTGTTGCGTTTCATGATAAAAGCAGAGAAGAAGGCTATGAAGACATAAGTGTCACGATATCACGACGAAAGTGAAGACGAAGTCTACAGAGGCAGAAGTGTCACGATTCTACGACAAAAGCAGAAAGGAGGTCGACGAAGAGAGCAGTGTCATGATATCACGACAAAAGCAAAGTTGATGCTGACAAAGATAGAAGTGTCGCCATATCACGACAAGAGCTTAGTTGAAGTCGACAAAGGCTGAAGTGTCGCGATATTGTGACAAAAGCCAAAAGAAAGAGTATGGTTGCAAAGGTGTCGCAATATCGTGACATGTTGTAGTTTCATGGCAAAAGCTACAGAAGAGTTACAGAGGTAGTTGAAGTCAACAAAGTTAAATGTGAGCCGACGAAGATTAGGGTTTGCAACCGACAAAGTTTAGGGTTGTGCAACCAACTAAAGATCAGGGTTACAACTGACTAAGATTAAGGTTTTGATCTTGAAAGTGTTATTATAAAAGGTAGGCTATTTTGAAGAGTTGGAGGAATTGTGAGTTGCGACGTTCGCAGATAGAGCACAGAGTGAGAAGTTCAATCGTCGAGAGCAGAGTGTGAAATTCGATCGAAGTGTGCAGAGTGAGCGAAGAGTTGTGGTGAATTTTTCTAAGTGCCACTATGATTGCGTAGAGAGTGCAAAGGTTGAAGTTTGACCAAGTGCGGTTGTGATTGCGCAAAGAGAGCAGAGGGTGTAGAGAGCACAAAGGGCAAAGACAAACATGAAGTGTTGTTGTATGAGGACAGAGGTGCACTGGTTCTTTGAGAAGAACCTGAGGACATATTTGGCAAGTCTTTGAGAAGGCTTGTGTGCAGAGGATTGATTTGTTCAAGTGTTGGACAGATCTGACAGATAGAGAAAGACTTGTACTAGACCGACTGACTATGTTTGGTACAGGTTGTTGAGCTGTTGTGGACGTGATCATAGAAGGCAGAGGTCTCTTAGGCTAAGCATTAAGGACAGGAGGTCTTCGGTGGAAAGGAGTTCCACGTGCTAGTAAGAGGTAGAGGTAGTTGATCTTCTGAGAGATCATTTCCATAGCAGAGGGGAAGGTATCTCCTTTGAGCAGAGGCTCATAAATCCAGAGCAGATAGGAAGGTATCTCCTTTGAGCAGAGGCTCATAAATTTTGATTGGGGGAAGGTATCTCCTTTGGTCCAAGGCTCATAAACATTGTAATTGGGAAGGATTCCCAAAGAACTTTGAGATAACTTTTAGAGAAAAGTTTTGTGGACGTAGCATAGCCATTCTGGGTGAACCACGTTAAAATTAGTGTCACTTTGTGGATGATTTTGTGCATTGTTTTGATATTGCTTTGGGTATATTGCTTTACTATTTTGAAGTATAAAGAAAAAAGTAAAAAAAGGTCTTATACTGTTCACCCCCCCTCTCAGTATAAGCTTGTGTTCTTCAATTGGTATCAGAGCAGGTGCCTTCGAAAAGTTTAACAACTTGAAGGAAAAGCTAGTAAAGAACACAATGGATCATTCAAGTAGTAATGCAACACCTATTCTTGATGGGTCATATTTTGGTCTTTGGAGTGCGAGGATGAAGGTTCATCTAATGGCACTTGGTAATGAGGTATGGGAAGTGATTGAATATGAGTACACTATTCCTGTACATGGTCCTAATACTAAAGAAGAAAGGCTCCTACATCACAACAATTCAAAAGCAATGAATGCAATCCTGAAAGGCTTATAGAAAGCAGATCTCACCAAAGTGATTCACTGCAAGACAACTAGTGAAATGTGGAAATAGTTGAAAGTGGTTCATACAGGTGATACAAATGTCGAAAGGCCAAGTTGAGACACTTCAAAGGTATGTTTGAACAACTCCAAATGAATGATGATGAAAATATTAGTGACTACATGCTTCGTATGGATGAGGTTGTTAACTCCATGAAAGACTTAGGTCTTGAGCTTGCTGAAAATGATGTTTGTGATAAGTTTTTAAGATCTCTTCCTAATAGATTTAATGAAAATATTTTTGCTATTAAGGAAGCTAAAGATTTGGACAAGTTAAAAAATGATGAGCTCCATAGTATACTTGCAGCATTTGAGTTGAGAACTCAAGTGAAGGTTGATGTCAAGAAAGAGGCAACTTTCAAGGCTACCAAGAAATCCAAGGGTAAATAGCTTCAAGAGAGTGATGAGTCTTCTAGTGATGAAGAGGCATATTACAGCAAGAAAGGCAAGTTCTCTAGAAAGCACAAAAGCATAAAAAATATAAGATGTTTTAATTGTGAAAAGTTTGGTCATTATGCTACTGACTGTATTGTTCCCAAGAATGAAAGTGATGAAGATAAACAGGATTCTAAGAGCAAGGATTCTAAAAAGCACAAGCATCACAGGAAGAACAAAGATGAGCACAACAATCAAGGAAAGAGGTATTCTCACAAGCACAAGAAGAGTTTCTACCTAGACAAAGCAAGTAAGTGTTCTAGTAGTGATAGTGAAAGTTCTTCAAGTGATGATGAAAATGAGATGTTGTTCATATCAGAAAAAGAGGAAGAACCGAAACATAGATTCATTATCATGAAATGTCTTAGATGTGTAAATTTTGGTCACCTTGAGGATGATTGCACAAATAATGATTTTGTTTCTAGTATGTATGAGGATGCTTCAGAAAACTATAAGGAAGATGCTTGTATGGTTTTTGAAAAAGGTAGCACCTCTATTGATAAGAAATCTGAAAAAGGCTTTGATGATTCGGAAAGCAAACAAATAAAGGATCTTGAAAGTGAACTTATTAATGCTCTTAGTGCTTTGAAAAAGGAAAGAAAGAAGAATGCTAGACTCAAGGATAAGTTAGATGAATGTTGTATGGAGAGATATGATCTTATAGAAAGTCTTGATTTCTCTATAGCTAAGACACAAGAACTCAAGGATGAGTTAGAGTCTAAGGTTCTTGAGTATAGTGAGTTAGAACATAAAATGGTTTCTTTGAAAGAGGAAACTAAAGAGTACAAGGATAAGCTTTACAGGTTTCAAGATAGCTCCAAAAAGGTTAAGTCACTCATCAAAGGTCAAAGAAAGACAATAGATAAAATAGGCCTTGGTTTTGTTAAGCCACACAAGGAACAAGTTGGAGAGTCTAGTAAGAGACTCCAAAAGGAAGAGAGTTCTGATGAGGAAAGTATTTCATATCATGAGTCCTTGAATGATAGATGCACAGAAATAGAAAATAGAATTCAAAATGAGAAGAAGTTTTCAGGACCCAAGAGGTCAAATAAAGAAAAATTTCAAGGCAGATGTTTTGCTTGTCATAATTTTGGTCACATGGCTTCACATTGCATGGCTCAAGTGAAGAAGGTAAATGATAATTTTAGAAGTGCTAGTTTCTTTCAAGGGTATTGCTACTCTTGTCAATAGTTTGGGCACAAGGCAGTTTATTGCAAGGTAAATAACAAGAACAGGTTTGATCAAAACAGGTTTGGTCATAACAGGTTTGGTCATAACAGGTTTGGTCAGAACAGGTGTGGTCAGAACAAGTTTGGTCAGAACAGGTGAATTCAAAAATCTGGTTTACCTTAGAGAAACAACATCGTCAAGTGTTTCAAGTGCAATAATGAAGGTCACATAATCAAACAGTGTAGAGCTAAAATTCTAGATTATAGGAACAAGAATAGTGGCATGATCAGGTCCAAGGATCAAGGCATGGACAAGAATAGGGATGAGAACAAGAACAAGAACAGTGACAAGAACAGGAATATGGACAAAGAGTTCAAGAGAAGGCTCGGCAAGGAAGTTATAGACATTGATGATGATCAGTGCCTAATGGGAGTTTTACTCCCACCCCAAAATTAATCACCTCATCAAGAGGTGGGGGAGGGACTAAGCTAAGAGGCTCATTCTTAGTCTCAAGCCCCAAAGGTGACCCTTTGCCATTGATGACAAAGGGGGAGAGATATGAGTAAGGGGGAGAGATTCAAAGTGAAGAGGAAAGCTTCAAGTAGGGGGAGCAAAACTTCAAAGGACGTTGGTCAGTTGTTAGCACAGTTGGTTTCAGTTTTTGCTCTTGAGAAGTGTTTTCAGTAAAGGTTTGCCATCAATGACAAAGGGGGAGATTGTTGGAAATTTTGGGTACTTTGGGTACATTGCCTTTGCTCAAGTATATAAGTTGTCATTGATGTCAAGAAGATTTTGAAGGAATTTGATTTGATGTCAAATAATTTATTTTGATGAAGGTTACGGCATAACAGTTTCAAAGGTCTTTTGCAAACCCCAAGCTGACAGGTTCGAGAGAAAGAGCTCGCAAAGAAAAGTGTCACGATTTCGCGACAATTTGCAAGAGGGATTGTACAGATGAAAAAGTGTCACGATTTTGTGACAGGTTCGAGAGAAAGAGCTCACAGAGAAAAAATGTCGTGATATCATGACATGTCAGGTTTTCATGACCCGAAGAATAGAAAAGAGCTAAGGAGGAAAAGTGTCGCGATATCGTGACATGTCACATTTTCATGACTTAAGTAGGAGAGAGAAAACAAGTTAGAAAAGTGTCATGATATCATGACATGTCATGATTTCACAACGGGTTACAAGGAAAGCATACGAAAGCTGAAAGCGTCGTGATTTCATGATGGGTTGCAAAGAATGCGTACAAATGCAAAAAGTGTCACGATTTTACGATAGGCAGAAAAGAAAGCAGACGAAAGCAGAAGTGTCGTGATTTTGTGACAGAAACTGAAAGTAGGTCTTCTATAGGAGAAGTGTCGTGATTTCACAACAAAAGCATAGAAGAAGGCTATGAAGACAAAAGTTTCGTGATATCATGATAGAAGTGAAGATGAAGTTTGCAGAGGTAGAAGTGTCGCGATTTTGTGACAAAAGCAGAAAGGAGGTTGACGAAGGGAGAAGTGTCATGATATCACGACAAAAGCAAAGTTGATGCTAACAAAGACAAAAGTGTCGCGATATCATGACAAGAGCTTAGTTGAAGTCAACAAAGGCTGAAGTGTCGCGATATCGTGACAAAAGCCAAAAGAAAGTGTACGGTTGCAAAAGTGTCACGATATCGTGACATGTTGTAGTTTCATGGCAAAATCTATAGAAGAGTTATAGAGGAAGTTGAAGCTGACAAAGTTAAATGTGAGATGACGAAGATTAGGGTTTGCAATCGACGAAGTTTAGGGTTGTGCAACCGACTAAAGATCAGGGTTACAACCGACAAAGATTAAGGTTTTGATCTTGAAAGTGTTATTATAAAAGGTAGACTATTTTGAAGAGTTAGAGGAATTGTCAGTTGCAACGTTCGTAGATAGAGCGCAGAGTGAGAAGTTTGATCGTCGAGAGCAGAGTGCAAAATTCGATCGAAGTGTGCAGAGTGAGCAAAGAGTCATGGTGAATTGTTCTAAGTGCTACTGTGATTGCGTAGAGAGTACAAAGGTTGAAATTCAACCAAGTGCAGTTGTTATTACGCAAAGAGAGTAGAGGGCCTAGAGAGCACAAATGGAAAAGACAAACGCGGAGTGCTACTATATGAGGACAGAGGTGCACTGGTTCTTTGAGAACTTAAGGAAATATTTCGCAAGTCTTTGAGAAGGCTTGTGTGTAGAGGATTGATTTATTCAAGTGTTGGACAGATCTAACAGACTGAGGAATACTTGTACTAGACTGAATGACTGTGTTTGGTACAGGTTGCTGAGCTGCTGTGGACGTGATCATAGAATGCAGAGGTCTCTTAGGCTAAGCATTGAGGACATGAGGTCTTCGGTGGAAAGGAGTTCCACGTGCTGGCAAGAGGTAGAGGCAGTTGATCTTCTGAGGGATCATTTCCATAGCAGAGGGGAAGGTATCTCCTTTGAGCAGAGGCTCATAAATCCAGAGCAGAGGGGAAGGTATCTCCTTTGAGCAGAGGCTCATAAATTTTGATTGGGGGAAGGTATCTCCTTTGGGCCGAGGCTCATAAACATTGTAATTGGGAAGGATTCCCAAAGAACTTTGAGATAACTTTTAGAGAAAAGTTTTGTGGACATAGCCCAACCATTCTGGGTGAACCACGTTAAAATTGGTGTCACTTTGTGGATGATTTTGTGCATTATTTTGATATTGCTTTGGGTATATTGCTTTACTATTTTGAAGTATAAAGGAAAAATTAAAAAGAGGTCTTATACTGTTCACCCCCCCCTCTCAGTATAAGCTTGTGTTCTTCAAATAATAGTATCTAGGTTGAGGCTAAGTTATTGTAGAAAGACGTTCTTGCAGAAGACTTAGTTACTAAAGAAGAGTGAGACATTGACTGAAGATCTATATAGTTGCATCTAGTAAATAGTTCTTGTAGAACATCTAGAAAATAATAGAATGACAACTAACAAAGAAGACTTGAAAACTAAATCCAAACAAGATGCCTCAAACCCAAGCTGTCAGCCACACCAAATCCCTTACAAATAGGAGTTGTAAGTTGTTGGGATAGGATAAAAGTACCTCATGCCAAACAAGGAATAAAATATTGCTAGATTCTCTCATGCATCTAAGAAATAGCAGGGTTGATTGTTATTACAATATTGAATTTGTTAGACTTATTTTAGAATGTAGTATACTTGGTCTAGATTGTTATAAGTTGCTAAAAATGGGAATAAAATGAATTTCTATAAATTAGACATCCCATATTGTAATAAATAGGGTTTAATTTGGAAGAAAAATAATAAATTAGTTAGTTTCAATTTCAAACATTATCCATTATACGATATTCTTTTCTAAGGATTCTAAGCATGAATAAATTGTCATTTTGACTAAGATTTTTGTTTCTACTTTTATACTTAAGTTACTAGTTCCTATATTTATGCTTTATTAATATTTATAGTTAATTACTAATTAGTTACAAGAAGATATTCAAATCTAGGTTTTCTAGGTAGGGCCCACCTTGTTTCAGTAAAGCATCTTGAATTAAACTCTAGATATGTTCAATTGCTTTCTTTAGTAGCTACAAATTTTCTTCAAAAGTCTTCAATTCCTAGATTTTAGCTAGAGGAAAAGAACCACTTAACTACATATAATCCTTTCATTGGCTCATAGAAAGCAATATCTCTTTTAAAGTAGTAACTTTGGTTTGACAATTTTAATTGTATAGTAAAAAACTCATCAACTCTCTTAGGCTATTTATAGTGTAGGGGATGGACCCATAGGGAGAGTGTCATTTCTACTAGCTTCTCTATTGGTTTTTTTATTGGTTCCTTTATACTCTTTAAAGGGGCTACGACCATATCACTCTTTATTATCCTCATATTCCTTATTATTTGAGTTTCTAGGGATTTGAGTGAGGAACTAATGCCATAAAGATCTTCTTTCTTCTTTAACCACATCAAGTCGCTGGTCCCCCTTGATATTAGCCACCTGATTGGTGTTAGTATCCTCAAACTCCTTGGGTATCAACATTACCATCTCTCTTATTTTTGTCTTTATGGTCCCTCAGGCATTTTAACTATGGACTTTTATGTATTGATATTAGGATTCTCTTGAGCCTTATTTCCTTTTTTATTTCTATCATCTTCCATCTTGCATTCACACTTTTCTCTCATCTTATTATATATCTTTGGCCTTTTCAACCCTGAATTTCCATCCTTAATATTTTATGATGTGATATATCCTACCCTCTTAGCCTTATGTATATTTGTCTTCCCAACTTGAGCTAATATTATAGACAATATCCTTTACTTGATAGCTTTTGTAGATCACTACTCAATGTAAGTAACCACAAAATCATATATAATAAAGTTGCAGTAAATTAAAATGGACTTAATAAATATAACTTAAAAAATAATATCAACTTAGAAATAACTCAAAAATACTCACAGAATAATCACTTGGAAATGCTCATGAAAATACTGAAAATAATATAGAATAAATGTCTACTAATGCATTCTATGTGCAATGCATTTTTTATACCAATTATAATATTTTTTCATAAATATATAATAGTATGTGACTCTTCATATGAAGTTCTCTTGACCTTTACTGTTCATATCAAGAAAAATGATTCATGTATGAAGGCTATGAAGTAGAAATCTACTAAGCAAGTTCAAAATATAATACAAAAAATTATTTTTTTTGCACAATTCATGACAAAAATAGGAATAAAAATCCTATCATTCAAGATTTAATTCCTCTTATTCTAAACCCTAATGATACTCCTCCACCTCCTACTCTATAAATCCCTAGAGGGGTAGTGGCTATGCATTTTGATATCATATTAAGAAATTACCAAATCCATTACCTAGAACTAAACATAGAAGCCATTTAGCTCAACATGTCCTCAAATTTTTCCTATGATGGAACTAATAAAGATTATAATTTCATAGATAAATTCACTGTATATTATAAGGATTTGTTGTACAATGACTTTTTTTTATTAAAACTCATAACTATGGATTTAGAGGTCAATTCCTTTGATTGGTTTACTTCCCTCCTCAAATGTTCTTTTTATTCCTTAGATAACTTTATTAAAAATATTAAACAAGAATTTTATGATGACATGGTTAATATTGGAGCTATGAATATTTTCTCAATGCTAAATAATATCAAAATTAATAAGTAGGAAAATTTCATAAATGATGAAAAATATTAAAATCCAATGTTAATTTAACATTGACTAAAGGAGAAACAACTAACTTATTTTTGAATAAGCTTAGAGATCATTTCCAAGCTAAATTCCATGAGCACTCTAGTGGCTTACCCTCTATGGATAAAATTATACAATTGGTTAAAATCCTTAAACATTGGGAAAAGAAAAATGATAGAAATATCCCTAAGGTTTATAACCCTAATAATAATGTTGTAGGGTATGGGAAATATAATGTTGATGACCAAGAAACCTCATATTCAATAGAGATTGTTGGAAATACTATTAATTTTCTAATTAAAAATGAGGGAGGGCCAAAATCAATAATATGGTACTTTAATGGATTCATGAATACATTCTTAGAATGTTCTCATGCCCAAGGATCAAACCCTATTATGATAATAATAGATTTGAGATTCCATAATGGCATGACCTAAAAAAAATTGATTTTATCATAGGATATATGGAAATGAAGCATTTACATGTGCCAAGATTTAAAAATTTTATTTTAAACAAATATTGTGGCCTAACTTTAGTTTTGATAGAGTCCATATCAAATGGTGAAACTCTTTTAGGAGAAATTTAAGGGTTTCTAGAAGAAAAATATCCTTCCTTGCAATTAGAGGTTAGATATTTATAACACAAAATTCTCCAAGCATAATCAATAAAGATATTCCATCTCTAATCAACACCAACCCATCCCTAATCAATATAAAAAATTAAGGTCAAGGGTACAACCAAGAAGGTGCTTAAATATGTTGGGACAAAGGTATAATATGGAATTAGTAAAAATAGGTAAAAATAACCAATGTTAAAAATATATTAGTGGAGGTGTTCCCAAGTGCTTCAAATCAAGGTTATTGTAGTAAATTCTTTACTACACTCTGATTTTGGGGTAATCCTCTACCAAAAACCAAAAAACAAAGTCAGTGCAAGGAGAACATGACCTAGACAACTAGACTTTTGAAAGGAGACATCAGCCACATACTAGCACTGAATCTCGATAACCAAAAATGGAAAGTCGATCGACCAAGAAATATTTTGTGGCACTACCTAAACTCGTTCTCCAAGGTAAGGATTAGTTAATGTCATTTTTGATGATGAACCATCCTTTTCATTGTTGGAACTTATGGTGAGTAGACTCGAACCAATTTTGTATCATCTATTGTCTAGCTATGTGGCGTATTTTTGGTACCTCTGTCAGCTCCATCTAGGTGCAAAAGTTTTGGCAGCCTTAGTACTTCATCATTTTTCTCTTCTACTTTATGGTTACATGATGAAATTTTGGTGCCCTTGCTGGCTTTGTCCATGTACAAAAGTTTTTACAACCTTAATACTTAGCCATTTTTCCACTTGTATTTTTTGGTTGTGTGATGAACTTTTGGTACCCTTGTTGGCTCCATTCGAGTACAAGAGTTTCGATGGGACTATGACTTAGCCATTTTTGCATCATTATACTATCTAACTACGTGTTAGACTTTTGGTACCCTTGTCATATTCTTTTAAGTACAAAATTTTTTATGGGACTGTGATAGCCATTTTTGCATCATTCTATTGTTCGACAATACGATGGATTTTGGTACCTCTGTTAGCTCCATCTAGGTACAAAAGTTTTGGTAGCCTCACAACTTTGCTATTTTTCCTCTTTTGCTTTTTTGTTGCAAGATAGATTTTTCGTACCTTTGTTGGCTCCATCTTGGTACAAAAGTTTTTGCAAGACTGTGACTTAGCCATTTTTGCATCATTCTACTATTCGGCTATGCGACGGACTTTTGGTACCTCTGTTAGCTCCGTCTGGGTACAAAATTTTTGGTAGCCTCATAACTTTGCCATTTTTTCAATTTTTACTTTTTGGCTGTGTGACAAACTTTTGGTATCCTTGTTGACTTCGTTCGAGTACAAAAGTGTTGGCAACCTCAAAACTTAGCTATTTTTCCTCTTTTGCTTTATGGTTGCATGATAGACTTTTGGTGCCTTTGTTGGCTTTGTTTGGGTACAAATATTTTGATGGGTCTAGGACTTAGGCATTTTTTTGATGTTTGATCATCTAGCTCCATGATTTTAAGGGTCCATCCCTAGCATACCTAGGCCAAAAATGCTTGGATTCCTCTTGATTCTATTGTTGGGGCCTAAAATGCCCTCCTTTACACATTTTACCAAAGTGTATGTGGGTAATGCTTAAAAATACCCATATTTTTTGTGACTCATAGGGTATTTGCACTTGTGGAAAATAAAGAAATCAGATAACCATTTTTTGAAATTAATACTTTCTAAGGAAGGGAGAAGTGGAAGAGGAACTAGAAGAAAAATATGGGAGAATATAGTCGATATTTATCACAAGATAAAGGATGGTGGTGGGTGATGAGGTGAAGGGTCCACACAGAAAAAGGTAGAAAGTAAAGGAGGAAATGAGAGGAATTAAAAAACATGGGGATGAAAAAAGATGCTTTAACACTAGAATTTATAAAAAGACTAAATATAGACACCATGATAGTTCATCTATCTCATAATATTACTATGTAAGTCTTCCCTACAAGCATTGGTATGGTTTTGCAATTGCCCTTGTTATAGAATACTAGGACTCAAATTCAAATATATGGTGAACACATTTAAAGATATTTATTCATTGGACAATCACAAAGGAAGTAGTAAGAGAATCTTTCAAAATTCTTTCCTAGAAATTTGGAAATAGGTAAGTAATGCAATAGTGTATATTTTTATCTTGGAGGGTAGATTTACGTACTTGTATAGTTATCATCTTCAGTTTCTTTTAGTCATCAATCTTCCTTAGAACAATGAATAAAGCATTTGTATTCATTTTTATTTTATTATGTTTGTTAAATTTATGGTTAAGAAGGTTTAGAATGAATAAACTGATGCAATGGCCCATCATAGGCTTGTAAAGTTGTTAATTCTAGAGCAGTTGGAAAATACTCTGATCTCATTGGCTAACATGGTTTCTTCAATCCCTATTCTCTGATAATGATGATTCTTCTTTAGAAGGTGAAGATTACTTAGAATCTTCTTCAAAAATTTAAGAGTCTTCTCCAAACTCTCAAGAAGCTCCCCTTAGCGAAAAGAATGCAAAATCTTCTACAAATCTCAAAAGGGGTATAAAACTACAAAGAAATCTAGAGCCATTGGAATATCTAGACCTATAAGACATGCCTCAATTAAGGAGAAGGTAAAAAAGGTCCAAGAGGAATCACCTATTGTTGACATGAAGAAGAGAAAATATGTTGAAATATCTAGTGGAAAATACTCACCCGAGAGATCTACAAAAGTTTGCAATCCTATAGAAGTTGTAGATGGTGTTATTGAAGGAATTCAAATTCCTACATCTCTAACTACTACAAATACCTCTTTGTTTTTTGGAAATATAAAAATTATCAAATATGGGGTAAAGGTAGTAAAGAAGGAAAATACATAAGGAGTTGGCCACAATAGAGAAGCAGTTGAATGAACTTAAGACAATTGCTACTCTCCAAAGCATGCCTAAGGGCCAACCATCATAGGCTATAGAGAAAAGGATTGAAAAAGGAAAATAAAAAGAAATTGGATAGTCCTCTTAGGAACCCTCTATACTAGAAGGAGTCAAACTTAGAACCAAATGCATGGCTACTAGGGGAACTTTCGAGAGGGACAAGGAAGAGGCACAAGGTTAGTTTTCTCTAGTATATGTTTCTACACCAATAGGTGTTAAACACAAGGTAAAATACATTATGCATCAGAAGTTTGATGATCTATTGAAACAAGACAAATATGATAGATGAGAAAACCTATTTCAAAGGATTTGGCACAAAAAATATATGAAGTGCAAAAGACCAGTATTGTCAACCATTTGAAAAATATTCCGTAGTTTTAGTTGCATAAGGGGCATGCAACTAGGTTAGTTGGGGCATAAAATGATGAGATATGACATTAGCCATCCTTTATAATTTTTTTTGTCTAAATTCACCCCTAAATCTACTATATTTTGCAGCCTTATGCACATTTATAAGTGTATTTTGCATATATATATATATAGATAGATAGATAGATATAAATAGATAGATAGATCAATCTTGTTTAAATAGAAATTAAAATAGATGTTACTTGTTTAATTTGATTAATTATATGATTTACTAAGGGAAATATAGTGCTAAATGAATGTTTCTTGTTGAGTATGTCTCTATTTTCTAGAGAAATAATAGTATCCAAGTTGAGGCTAAGTTATTGTAGAAATATGTTCTTGCAAAAAACTTAGTTACTACAAAAGAGTGACACATTGATTGAAGAGCTAGATATTTGCATCTAGTAAATAGTTCTTGTATAACAACTAGCAAATAATAGACTGACAACTAACAAATAAGACTTGAAAACTAAATCCAAACAAGATGCCTCAAACCTAGGATGTCAGCCACACCTAATCCCTTGCAAATAGGAGTTGTAAGTTGTAGGGATAAGATAAAACTATCTCATGCCAAACAAGGAAGAAACAATTGCTAGATTCTCTCATGCACCTAAGAAATAGCAGGGTTGATTGTTATTACAATATTGAATTTGTTAGACTTATTTTAGAATGTAGTATATTTTGGTCTAGATTGTTATAATTTGCTAAAAATGGGAATAAAATGAATGTCTATAAATTTGATAATCCATATTGTAATAAATAGGGGTTAATTTGGAAGAAAAATAATAAATTAGTCAGTCTCAATTCCAAACATTATCCATTGTAAGATATTATTGACTAAGGATTCTAAGAATGAATAAATTGTCATTTTGACTAAAATTTGTGTTTCTACTTTTATGCTTAAGTTACTAGTTCTTATATTTATGCTTTATTAATATCTATAGTTAATTAGTAATTAGTTACAAGAAGAGATTCAAATCTAGGTTGTCTAGGTAGGGCCCACCTTGTTTCAGTAAAGCATCTTGACTTAAACTATAGATATGTTCAATTGCTTTATTTAGTAGCTACAAATTTTATTCAAGAGTCTTCAATTCCTAGATTTTAGCTAAAGGAATAGAACCACTTAACTACATATGATCCTTTCAATGGCTCATAGAGAGCAATATATCTTTTAAAGTAGTAACTTTGGTTTGACAATTTTAAGTGTATAGTGAAAAACTCATCAACTCTCTCAGGATATGTATAGTGTAGGGGATGGACCCATAGGGAGAGTGTCATTTCTACTAGCTCCTATATTGTTTCTTTTGTTGGTTTCTTTATAATATTTAATTGGTCTAAGGTCATATCACTCTTCATTATCCTCATATTCCTTATTATTTGATTTTCTAGGGATTTGGGTGAGGAACTAGTGCCATTAAGATATTATTTCTTCTTTAGCCACCTTAGGTCCCTGGCCCCCTTGATATTAACCACCTAATTGGTGTTAGTATCCTCAAACTCCTTGGGCACCAACATTACCATCTCTCTTATGTTGGTCTTCATGGTCCCTCAAGTATTGTAACTATGGACTTTTATATATTGATATTAGGATTATCTTGGGCCTTCTTTCCTTTTTTATTTCTATCATCTTCCATCTTGCATTCACACTTTTCTCTCATATTATTATATCTATTTGGCCTTTTCAACCCTGACTTTCCATCCTTCATATTTTATGATGTGATATATCCTACCCTCTTAGCCTTATGTAGATTTGTCCTCCCTTTAGGAGCTAATCTTATAGACAATATCCTTGAGTTGATAGCTTTTTTAGCTCAATAGTCAATGTATATAACCACAAATTGTATATAATATAGTTGTAGTAAAGTAAAATGGAATTAATTAAGACAACTCAATAAATAATATGAACTTAGAAATAACTCAAAAATACTCATAGAATAATCACTTGGAAATGCTCATGAAAATACTGAAAATATTATAGAATAAAGGTCTACTAATGCATGCTATGTGCAATGCATTTTTTATACCAATTATAATGCTTTGTCATAAATATATAATAGTATGTGACTCTTCATATGAAGTACTCTTGATCTTCACTCTTCTTTGAAACTCTTCACTTTCCTATTCTAAGGACACATGTGCACTCTTACATAATAGACACTTGTGCACATCCACACTCACAACACTTGCACACTCAATTACATGACACTTGTGCATTTCCTACACATTATTATATTACATGAAATATAAACTCACACTCTAATCTAAGACACACACCTAATATAATATTGTACCAAGGTGGTACATAAGCATATACCAAATAATGTAATATTCTCTAATATCCCCATGTATTACATTATTTGGTTATTGAAGACTTTGTCTTCAATACAGTCTTTATCCTTCATTTTACTTTGCATTGTGTGCCTCCATCTTGATCAAATTCTTTATCTTCTTGCTTGTCTTCATATTTAGTTTCAGAACCGTGTACTTCAGGTTTTGTGTTTTCTTGAACAATCTTCTTATCATTGAATTCTTCAAAAAGAATTGTTCTTTTGCCTTTGTCCTTTATATGATGTCTTCTTTGATATAGTGTATTTTGAACATTCACTTAAAGCATCATGATAAGATCCTGAACTTGATATTTCAATATTACATGAATAATGAAATATCTTTTCTAAAAAGGATTCGTCTATTTTTGCTTTCCTCTTAAGAGATTCAATCAATTCTTTTTGTTTCATGCTTTCTTCTTTGTAATATTTGAGTGTCAACAATGCCATATATAGAATGCTACCAATATCTAAAGGAATTAGAATATTATATGTTCCATTATCAATTGTTTCAATAATCCTAGCATGTAGATAATATTCCAAAGTTTCAAATATTTCTCCTATTGCTTCATTATAGATTAATTTTGTAATTAGATCTATGCTTCCTTCAAATTTTACAAGAAATTTTTTTATTCCAATTTTTATAACATTTATTCTTTCTTTTCTATTTATGTTTTTTCATATCATTATTCATTGACTTCTTGAATGTAGACATCCTTTTGACTCCCTATTTATTGAATAACAAATTCTAAGTTTTCAATTTTGGTAAGAACCTTTGAAGTTGAATACCTTATGGCTCCCTAATTGAATATAAACTAGAATATTTGCAAACTTATGAATTTCTAAATTTTAAGTAGAATTCCTTGTCTCTCCATGATTAAATTATTGCAAATATTCTATATATTTATAATTTCAATAAATCACTAAAGCTATTATTGAATCCTTTGAAAAACAATACTTCAAAAATAATAAAACCTACTTATCACTTTAATCAAGTAGTTAAAGTATTAATTTTTCTATTAAACTACTTATCTCTCCACTAGACTTATTTATCCTTAGCAAATAAATAATAACTTAAAATTATTCTTCTTTTAACCTTAGGAAAATAAAATAATCTCTACAAATCTTAATTTACCTCCTTAGGGAGCGTAACTTGGTGAATGATTTTTGGCTCTACATTATACTCTTCCCTTGATTTTGAAAATATGGCTAAATCACTACAATCATGTGAGGCTTCAATGATAAATTTGTATTGGCCTTTTACTTTGCTTTAGCATGTGAGAAGTGGATTGTAATATCTTAACCTTACTTGAGAATGTGAGAAGTGGATTGATATTCCTTACATATATTCCTACTTGATCTTCTCATAAAACGTTACAGAAACTACCCATCTGTATTCCTTGTGCCACATGGTGATGCATACTTTAATGGTTGATGCTTCTTTATACATTTATAATGTTCAAGCATTTCACTTTCTTAGGCACTTATATTAGGGTAATGTTTGTACTTGCCTCTGGCCACTAATGCATTATCTTTCAATGCTCCTTTTGAATGATGTTATAATGCTAGATATCTTTTGCTAGACGCTTGGATTTTGATCTTCCATGACTCTAGATCCTCTCTTGCCCTAATTTTGACTTCCTTGGCACTTCAATTCTTTCAAAATGGATTTACTTATCAAATATTCATCTCCTACATCGCTTGGGCTTCTGCATGCATTGCTCAGTCCCTATGTTCCTTGGTTGGCATCTATTGCATCCTCTACACACCTTGTCTTATGTATCTATGGATGGCACTTTCTCTGTATCTTGGATGGTGCCTACACAATGTTGTTGATCCTTAGAGTCTTCCTCAATTTTGTTGCTACTTAATGGAGCTAATACCTAAGGTAAACCTTTATTTGTTTAGTTGCTTATGTTCTTTGATAATATTGGTTACCTTGATGGTGTTGCACTTAACATTTGTTGTCTTCTTTGGGATGAGTGTTGTTACACTTCTTTTGGAGCTTTATTGCCTTGTTATGGTGTTGTCGACATCTTAATTTTTTTGTTAAGTTGGAAAAATGCATTTTTGAAAGGAATGCTAACCTTTTACATCAATAGATATGGCCAATCATTGTCCATTTCACCAAGAAGGATTTCCCACTGGCATAAAGCCTATACCAACCGTGTAACAACAAATACACTTCACTAGCCACATCCAAAACTATATAACCAACATACACCTTACATATCTAAATATCATATACTCTATGCTTTTCTAGAAGTCTCTTCCTACTGATTCCCATTGTCAATTCTTGTGGTATTATCATTGTCAACTAAATTATTTATGTGCATTGGGATATCATTCCCCCATTCCTTTCTAGCATCTGCCATAACTCCTTCCTTAACAAGACCATTTGTTATCATATTGGCTTCTCTATAAATATGATTGATAGACACATTCTCGAGTCTATCCAAAATTTCTTGAGCTTCCACCATGATTAAATTAATATTCCAAGTGGTTGGTTGTTCTCCCTTTAAAATGGTCATAATATTTTGTGAGTCTCCTTCAACTATGAGCTTATCTATATTGCAATTGATAGCCAAAGAAATTCCTACATAAGTTGTTCTTGCTTTAGTAAAATGATTTTTTTATTCACCCAGTGGTTCAGTAAAGGCTTTGATTACCTTACCTAGATGATTCAGGATCACCCCTCTAGCTTCTGCCAGTCGAGGATTACATTTTGAGGTCCCATTAAAATTTAATTTGAACCATCCAACCGGTGGTGGTATCCATTTTGGATGAGTTCTAGGATAAACTCGAGGTATTGATAATTTCTCTTTGACTCCCCAATATTCCAATATTTGCCTTTCCTACTCTAACTCCCATCCCTCCTTGAAGTGGATAGTGTGAAAATTGTCCATCAGGAGATTTCTTTCTCTATTCCAAACCATTTCCTAGTCCATTTTCAAGTCCTCAAATATTCTATAGTTTATTTCATTCTAGACTCTCCACCAGATATGTGGAAGGCTTAGAAGCCATAACTTCCTAATTATTTTACCTTTAAGTGGAGGCTCCCATTGCAAGTTTAATTTTGAGATAGTTCTAGGGAAAACCTACTGAACTTGAAATTCACAATAGAGCCGATCAAACAAGTTTTTGATAAAGAATCACTTAATAAGTAGATGATCAATGTTTTCCTCCTCTTTTTCATACAAAACACATCTATTTGGTAAGGAGAAACCACATTTTTTTACATTATCCTAGGTCATAATTTTATTATGCATAACTAGCCACTGAAAATAGTAATCTTAGGGATGAGATCTTTGTCCCAAACCTTTACATGGGGCCACACTACCCCTACACCTTCAGCCAAGTTATAACCAGACTTCACAAAATAATCTCCACTCTTTGTTTTCATCCAAATAAATATATAATTCATCACCAATGGTTGAGGATGTAGGCATTAAGGCATCTATTAAGACTTTCTAGGTGTGGACACAAGTCCTCATTGATGTTCTCAACATAAAGTCGCTTCCACTTCTTGATGCCATTTTCTTCCACAATATAATCCTGAACCAATAGTCCATAAATAGGATTCAAGATTATTCTTAAGTTTGTAAACCTTAGGATCTCAAAAATGGGAGAGTTAAAGAGCCAAGTATCTTGCCAAAATCTCACATTAGCACAATCTCCAATTTGCCATCTACATCCTTACTGGATCAGAGGTCTTACCTATTGAGGGCTATTATAGAAACTAGACCCCTTAGGGGGGTTGAGGTTTTTTAGGAACGAGGAATTACGTAAATACTTAGATTTTACAATTTTGACCCAAGGATTTTCTTCTTCTTCCACCAACTTCCAACCCAACTTTCCCATTAGAGATTTGTTCATTTTGGGAAGATTTCTCAGTATCAATCCCCCATATTGTTTAGAGGTACAAAATTTATTCCAAGCAAGTAAAGATATCCTCTTATTTTTATTAGCCCCAAACCACAAAAAAATCCTTTGGATCTATTCAATTTTTTTGGCAGACTGATATTGGAATTTTAAAAATTGACATGAAAAAAATAGGTATACTTTGAAGGTAAGATTTCATAAGTTGGACCTTTCCTGGTTGACTAATAAGAAAGCATTTCCAGGAATATAGTTTCTTTGTAACACGTTCAATAACCGGATCCCACAAGGCTTCCTTCATACTCCATGGAATAAAGGCATCCCTAGATAGGTTGTTGTTAAATCACCTATGCCATAGTTGAAGATTCTTGCTATCTACAGTTGGAGAGATTTGGAGGTATTCAAGAAAAAAACAAATTTTTATTAAAATTTACCTTTTAGCCTGCTACAAGCTCATAGAAATGCAAAATCATCTTAATATGTCTTGCTTTTGGAAGGGATGATCTTTTCAAAATTAGAGTATCATCCACAAACTGTTGAAAAGAGATCGGTTCCAGAATGGAAGCTAGCCTAATACCTTCTATGTGTTGGAAATTTTGAGTCCTCTAAGTCAAAGTTGTCATTGATGTCACCTGATAGAGTTATCACTCTTATCAAAGAATTCGGCAAGAAATAAAGTCATTCAAGGTTGTCACATTCATCCAGGAAAAAGCTTCATCAATGCAAAAGTGAAAGGAAAAAGGCTCCATAATATTTTAATATTAATGGGAGCACAGGTTAAGCGATTGGTCCATAAAAACCCAAGATGGGTTATTGCAAAAGTTAAAAAGGAGGTTTAATAATTATTTATAAATTATTTAAATTCACAAGGAATTTAAATTTTATAAATAATATTTGATTTCGCCAAGGTTGTGCATTAAGACAAGGCTCCAAGGTTTATTTAAACTAAAACCTAAGGTTGGTTTGTTTTAATTTATAATATTTAAATTTTAATTTAAATTTAAATATATTATAAATTAAAACCACGTCGACGTCGAATTTATTCGAAGCACCGACGTGATTGCATAAGAAGACAAGGGCATTATATATAATGCCATCAAAGACATTAATCACTTACCCTTGCATTTTCGTTGAGCGCATGCGAAAAGGCTTGTGATTCTTAAAGGCTTGACGATTTACGAAAAGTGGAAGCAGAGATCGTGCGGAGTTGTTGAGCACATAGGCCAGCGTGGCTTAGTGGTGTGTTGGCTTGGCAAGAGAGAGGAGGTCCCGCGTTCGATTCGCTTGAGGTTTGCTTGCAAGGACAAAGCGCTCGAAGCACATTTTGATTATTTTGGAAAGCGTTGGTTTGTGAGGTATTTGATGTTGGTCATGCCTTTTTAGGCACGTGAGGGTGCATGGCCCAATGGTGGCTTGGTTGCGGCTAAGGCATTGGGAAGGAGGACGTCGGGGGATCGAATCCCTCTGAGAGGCAAAGGCAAGTTAATTTTTTATGTTTTAATTTTTGTTAAATAGCCTTAAGGAGAAATAAGGGTTATGCTATGCCCTAGAAAATTGGGAAATTTTTGATGGTTTTATTTTTGGAAGGGTAGCATATTATATATCGTTGGAAAGCATTTTTCAAGGGCTATTTGATTAACTTGCTTAGAAGGAGAAATAAGGTGTGTGTAAAGAGATATTTCTAGTTTTGTAAAAGAGGTTCAAAAGTGAGTTTGATTTATTCTTTTTCAAAGGGGATTATTTCTTTCATGAGAGGACATGGTGAATTTTATTGAGTAGGAGTAATAAGGTGTTATTGGGATATTATTTTTATTGTTGTGATATTACTCAAGTCCTCTAACCTCCTTGTGGTTGATAAGGAAATATTTGAAAGTGTGTTGAGTTTGACAGATTTTGTGGACAACTACTTGGCATCAAAAAGGTATGGGCAATCTTCTCCATTGACTTGATTGGGTGATTGATTTATGAAAATATCATTGGAGAGAAAAGGATTGATTGTGGTTTCCTTTTTGAAAGTGGTTGGTTTAATGCTTCAAGGTTTTCTGGATTGAGAGTTGTGATTAAACCTTGTTTTATAAGCATTGTTGTTGAAGCCAATTGGTTATGCAAAGAACTTGAACTTGAGTTAGAAAAGAACATGAGTATCATTGTTATGTGAGATTTGTGGTTGAGCATTGTTGGAAATATTTTGAGTTGGTTGATACATGCTTGGACTAGGGTTTGTGAGAAAGGGTTGTTCCTTGAGGTGATTGGTTGAGTAGAGTTGATTGAGCCTAGTCAAGTGGTTGTATGAAGTGGTTGTTCAAGTTCCATGAAACAAACTATTCTATATTCTGATTTGAGTTGAGATTGAGTATAGAACATATTGAGTCTCTAAAAATTCTCTTTATGCTTCTATGAGATTGATTTGAGTTGATATTGGGATTTGAGTATAGAACATATTGAGTCTCTAACAATTCTCTCTATGCTTCTATGAGATTGATTTGAGTTGAGATTGGGATTTGAGTATAGAACATATTGAGTCTCTAACAATTCTCTTTATGCTTCTATGAGATTGATTTGAGTTGAGATTGAGCTTTGAGTATAGAACATATTGAGTCTCTAACAATTCTCTTTATGATTCTATGAGATTGAACAAGTTCTATGTGGACTTGTTAAGCAGATTTGAGGTAAGTCTTTGAGAAGGCTTGTGGACTGATTTTGTGTAAGCTTTTATGGAAGCTTGCAATGCAGATTTGAGAAAGTCCTAGAGAGGACTTATTGAGCAGATTTGGACAAGTTCTGAGTGAGCTTGTTGAGAAGATTTGGACAGGTTTGGACTATGAGAGTTTAGGATATTTAGATTTAGTTTGACCTATTGAGCATATTTGAGCAGGTTCTAGTGGAGCCTTGAGAGATTTGAGCAGGTTATGAGTGGACCTATTGAGAAGATTTGAGTAGGTTCTGAGTGGACCTATTGAGAATATTTGAGCAGGTTCTATGTGGACCTATTGAGAAGATTTGAGCAGGTTTTGAGTGAACCTATTGAGCATATTTAAGAAGGTTCTGAGTGAACCTATTGATAGAGCTTTGGAGGTGATAGAGTATAGAGGACAGAGTCTCAGTGGATAGAGATCCAATAACCAGGACAATTGAAGATAAATATTCTAAGTGAGGAGTCTTCAAGTGGAGAGAGATCCACCAGTCAATGCAATAGAGAGACAGAGTCTTCTAGAAGATCACTAGCTAGAGTTGAAGGGGAAAGAGTTCTCCTATGGAAGAGATCCATGAACTTGAGATTTAGGGGATCAACATCTCCTTTGGACTGAGGTCCATAAACATTGTAATAGGGAAAGGATTCCCATGATATTATTTGAGAAATATTTAGAAGAAATATTTTCTCTATGGAGGTAGCCCACATTGGGTGAACCATGTTAAAATTGGTGTCTCTATTGTGTGTGATGATTTGTGCATTGCTTTGGTTATTGCTATTGATATTGCCATTGATTATATTGATTAATACTATTTGGGAAAGAAAAGTAAAAAGTGGTCTTATATTGTTCACCCCCCTCTCAATATAAGCTTGTGTTCTTCAATTGGTATCAGAGTCGGTTCCTTCGAAAGAAGTTTAACAACTTGAAGGAAGATCCTACAAGAACACAAATGGCAAAGAAAGGCAAGAGTAGAAGCATGAGACACAAGAAGAAAAGAACACCTATGGTCATGAAAGAAAATAAATATGAGTTTAATATTGTTGTGTTGGGAGGACAAATGGAAATAGATTCAAGAGATGAATCAAGTAATGGAGAAATATCTAGACTGATAAAGTTTTGTACCAGATGTGGGAACACAAGTCACCATACAACTTATTGTCCACAAGAATGCTTTGTTTGTGGTCAACTTGGCCATGATGCAAGATATTGTAATGGGTTTAGTAGTAGTGAAGATGAAGATGATATTCTCAAAAATAAAATTCTAGAGATTGGTTCAAGAAAGGATAACAGGGACAATCAAAATAGGTATGAAGAAGAAACTCTACTTTCAGTAATAGAAGAAAAAGAAGATGCTTCAGAAAAAGAAAAAGGGAAATCCACTCTTAAGGAGCTTATTGAATTGAAAAGAGAGAATTTAGAATTGAAGGCTCAAATACAAGAAGATGAGAAATGTAAGACAAAGCTTCTACAGGATATCTCTGACTTGAGAGATAAGGTTGAAAAAGCAAGAAGAGTTGAAGAAGGTATGATTAAATAATCAAAGGTAAAAGAGATAGAATGTGAAAGGCTTATGATTACTCTTGGAGAATTAAAAAGGGAGAACTCAGGATTAAGGGTTCAAGCTCAAGAAGATGAGAAAGAAAAAGCAAGGTTTCTATAGGAACTCACTAACTTCAAAATCAAAGTTGAAGAGACAAGAAAAATTGAAGAAGGTATGGTCAAAAAATTAAAAACAAAAGATCTAGAGTGTGAAATATTAGAGCATGAGATAGTTTCACTAAGGATGGAAGTAAAAGGTTCTAAGGACAAGCTACACAAGTTTGAGGAAAATTCAAAGACCTTGGAAAGGACTATCAATGCACAAAGGTCATCAGTCACCTTAACAGGACTCAGTTCTAAAGAAGGACAAGGGAAGAAGTTCTTCCAAAGGCAAAAGAGAAGCTACTATGCGGATAATGCAAGTAAGTACTCAATTGATAGTGATGCTAGTTTTTCAGACAATGATAGAGATGAAGTCCTATTTATGGTTGAAGAGAAAGAACAAGTTAAGAGAAAGACTCCAGTTATTCTCAAGTGTTTTAGATGTGGTAGATTTGGACATCTTGAAGATGATTGCACAAGGGATGGTTATAGTTTCAGTGATGATGATTTTGAAGATGCACTTGATAGACCAGATGAAAATCTTCTAATGGCATTAGAAGATGAAGTGAGTGATCCTATAGAAGACAAGCCAAAAGAAAGAAATGATATGGACAAAGGTAAACAAATAGAGGATTATTCAACAGAGAATGGCTATGATCTCAAGGGAGAACTTATCTATGCCCTTGACACAGTAAAGAAGGTAAGAAAGCAACACTCTAAGCTTGAAAGTCAGTTTCAAGAATGTGATGAAGAAATATTATTGCTCATAGAGGATCTAGAAAAGTCAAAGGCTAAGGCAAGCAAGTTCAAAGATAAGTTAGAAGCAAAGATCTTGGAATGTGAAAAGTTAACACAAGAAGTGGCCCTACTAAAGGAATATTTAGAGGATTCCAAGAATAAGCTATACAAGTATGTAAACAGTGCAAAGAGTGTGGATAAAATAGTCAAGATACAAAGAAGAGCAACAAACAAGACAGGTCTTGGAAGCAAACAAGTTCAAGAAGATAAGTCTACTTCAAGTCTCAAAGAAGACACTTTAGAAGAAGGATACTTCAGAAGAGTCATAGAGTGGAAGTGAGAGTGAGACATCCTAAGGATGAGTTGGACATCAAAGATTTCAACAAAGATAGGGACAATGGGCAAAGAAGATTCATATGGAACAACAATCGAACAGGTCAAGAGGAACTAGAAGACCAATGGGGTCAAGGCAAGGTTTCTTCAATGGAAGATGTTTTTCATGTCATAGGTTTGGGCACATGGCTTCACAGTGTAGGACACATGAAAGACAAGATTATGGGAAAGGATAAATTTTCCAAGGATATTGCTACTCATGCAATGAGTTTGGTCACAAGGCAATGAATTGTAGGGTTCATGATAGAAGAGGATATGGCTTCACTAGAAGAAGTCCTAAGACAGTTGCACCTCCAAGGAATAATAACATTAAGTGTTATAAGTGCAATAATGATGGTCACATAGCAAGATGGTGTAGAGAAAATATTCAAGAAACAAGCATGAACAAGAATAGGAACAAGAACGAGAACATGTATGAAAATAGGAATGAGAACAGGAACATGAAAATGGATGAGAATAGAAATAGGAATAGGAACAAGGATGAGAACAGGAATAGGAACAGGAACATGGATGAGAACAAGAATAGAAATAGGAATAGAAGTGATGACAGGAACATGGATGATGACTTGGAAAGAAATAGTGAGAGGATTCAGAAGACTCAAAAAAGAAGAGAGAAAGATAAAGATAAAGAGCAGTGCTTTCAGGGAGTAGAAATACTCCCACCCCAGAATTAACCACCCCATGAGGTGGTGGGGGAGGGGCTAAGCTAAGAGGCTCATTCTTAGCCCCAAGCCCCAAAGGTGACCCTTTGCCATTGATGTCAAAGGGGGAGAGATTTGTGTATGTTGGGGAGAGATTTGATATGGGGAGAGACTTGATATTTGAGAGAGCATTGAGCCAGGGGGAGCAAAGTCCCAGGGGGAGCAAAAAGAAGGTCAGGTTTCAGTAAAAGGATATGGGTTGCCATCAATGACAAAGGGGGAGATTGTTGGACATTTTGAGTCCTCTAAGTCAAAGTTGTCATTGATGTCACCTGATAGAGTTATCACTCTTATCAAAGAATTCGACAAGAAATAAAGTCATTCAAGGTTGTCACATTCATCCAAGAAAAAGCTTCATCAGTGCAAAAGTGAAAGGAAAAAGGCTCCATAATATTTTAATATTAATGGGAGCACAGGTTAAGCGATTGGTCCATAAAAACCCAAGATGGGTTATTGCAAAAGTTAAAAAGGAGGTTTAATAATTATTTATAAATTATTTAAATTCACAAGGAATTTAAATTTTATAAATAATATTTGATTTCGCCAAGGTTGTGCATTAAGACAAGGCTCCAAGGTTTATTTAAACTAAAACCTAAGGTTGGTTTGTTTTAATTTATAATATTTAAATTTTAATTTTAATTTAAATATATTATAAATTAAAACCACGCCGACGTCGAATTTATTCGAAGCATCGACGTGATTGCATAAGAAGACAAGGGCATTATATATAATGCCATCAAAGACATTAATCACTTACCCTTGCATTTTCGTTGAGCGCATGCGAAAAGGCTTGTGATTCTTAAAGGCTTGACGATTTACGAAAAGTGGAAGCAGAGATCATGTGGAGTTGTTGAGCACATAGGCCAGCGTGGCTTAGTGGTGTGTTGGCTTGGCAAGAGAGAGGAGGTCCCACGTTCGATTCGCTTGAGGTTTTCTTGCAAGGACAAAGCGCTCGAAGCGTGTTTTGATTATTTTGGAAAGCACTGGTTTGTGAGGTATTTGATGTTGGTCATGCCTTTTTAGGCACGTGAGGGCGCGTGGCCCAACGATGGCTTGGTTGTGGCTAAGGCATTGGGAAGGAGGACGTCGGGGGATCGAATCCCTCCGAGAGGCAAAGGCAAGTTAATTTTTTATGTTTTAATTTTTGTTAAATAGCCTTAAGGAGAAATAAGGGTTATGCTATGCCCTAGAAAATTGGGAAATTTTTGATGGTTTTATTTTTGGAAGGGTAGCATATTATATATCATTGGAAAGCATTTTTCAAGGGATATTTGATTAACTTGCTTAGAAGGAGAAATAAGGTGTGTGTAAAGAGATATTTCTAGTTTTGTAAAAGAGGTTCAAAAGTGAGTTTGATTTATTCTTTTTCAAAGGGGATTATTTCTTTCATGAGAGGACATGGTGAATTTTATTGAGTAGGAGTAATAAGGTGTTATTGGGATATTATTTTTATTGTTGTGATATTACTCAAGTCCTCTAACCTCCTTGTGGTTGATAAGGAAATATTTGAAAGTGTGTTGAGTTTGACAGATTTTGTGGACAACTACTTGGCATCAAAAAGGTATGGGCAATCTTCTCCATTGACTTGATTGGGTGATTGATTTATGAAAATATCATTGGAGAGAAAAGGATTGATTGTGGTTTCCTTTTCGAAAGTGGTTGGTTTAATGCTTCAAGGTTTTCTGGATTGAGAGTTGTGATTAAACCTTGTTTTATAAGCATTGTTGTTGAAGCCAATTGGTTATGCAAAGAACTTGAACTTGAGTTAGAAAAGAACATGAGTATCATTGTTATGTGAGATTTGTGGTTGAGCATTGTTGGAAACATTTTGAGTTGGTTGATACATGCTTGGACTAGGGTTTGTGAGAAAGGGTTGTTCCTTGAGGTGATTGGTTGAGTAGAGTTGATTGAGCCTAGTCAAGTGGATGTATGAAGTGGTTGTTCAAGTTCCATGAAACAAACTATTCTATATTCTGATTTGAGTTGAGATTGAGTATAGAACATATTGAGTCTCTAAAAATTCTCTCTATGCTTCTATGAGATTGATTTGAGTTGAGATTGGGATTTGAGTATAGAACATATTGAGTCTCTAACAATTCTCTCTATGCTTCTATGAGATTGATTTGAGTTGAGATTGAGATTTGAGTATAGAACATATTGAGTCTCTAACAATTCTCTTTATGCTTCTATGAGATTGATTTGAGTTGAGATTGAGCTTTGAGTATAGAACATATTGAGTCTCTAACAATTCTCTTTATGATTCTATGAGATTGAACAAGTTCTGTGTGGACTTGTTAAGCAGATTTGAGGTAAGTCTTTGAGAAGGCTTGTGGACTGATTTTGTGTAAGCTTTTGTGGAAGCTTGCAATGCAGATTTGAGAAAGTCCTAGAGAGGACTTATTGAGCAGATTTGGACAAGTTCTGAGTGCATTGTTGAGCAGATTTGGACAAGTTCTAGGTGGACCTTTTGAGCAGATTTGGACAAGTTACGTGGACTGTTGAGCAGATTTGAGCAGGTTCTGAGTGAACTTATTGAGCAGATTTGAGCAGGTTCTAAGTGGACCTATTGAGAATATTTGAGCAGGTTTTGAGTGGACCTATTGAGCAGATTTGAGCAGGTTTTGTGTGGACCTATTGAGCATATTTGAGCAGGTTCTAAGTGAACCTATTGAGCATATTTGAGAAGGTTTTGAGTGAACCTATTGATAGAGCTTTGGAGGTGACAGAGTATAGAGGATAGAGTCTCAGTGGATAGAGATCCAATAGCTAGGACAATTGAAGATAGATCTTCTGAGTGAGGAGTCTTCAAGTGGAGAGAGATCCACCAGTCAGTGCAGTAGAGAGACAAAGTCTTCTAGAAGATCACTAGCCAGAGTTGAAGGGGAAAGAGTTCTCCTATGGAAGAGATCCACGAACTTGAGATTTAGGGGATCAACATCTCCTTTGGACTGAGGTCCATAAACATTGTAATAGGGAAAGGATTCCCATGAGATTATTTGAGAAATATTTAGAAGAAATATTTTCTCTATGGAGGTAGCCCACATTGGGTGAACCACGTTAAAATTGGTGTCTCTATTGTGTGTGATGATTTGTGCATTGCTTTGGTTATTGCTATTGATATTGCCATTGATTATATTGATTAATACTATTTGGGAAAGAAAAGTAAAAAGTGGTCTTATACTTGTTCACCCCCCTCTCAGTATAAGCTTGTGTTCTTCACTATGTCTCCTCTATTTGTCATTGTTGTAAAGGCTCTACCCATAGATTCAGCTAAAATTTTAAATAGATAAGGGGATAGTGGCTCCCCTTGTCTCAACCCCTCTTGCTAGGAAAATAACCCACTGCTGACCCATTAACTAAGATGGAGATCATCACTGTGGAGATGCAGTTTTTCATCATAAATATCCAATCCTTATGAAAATCAAAATGTTGGAGCACTTTGATCATAAAATCCTAAGAATCTTTATTATATGCTTTATTCATATCCAATTTACCTTCCTTTTTTATTTAGATATAGAGTACAGGTTCTCATGGATCGAAATGATCCCATCAAGAATATGTCATCCCTAAAAAAAACCCCTTTGGTGTTTGTCAATGACAAAAGGGAGAGCCATCTACATCAAGTTTGCAAGGACTTTGGACACAATTTTGTAGAGAGTATTACACAGGCTAATTGGGCGATAATCTACAAAATATTTAGCACCTATAATCTTTAGGATGAGGTCTAATAACGTACAATTCATATCAGAAGGGATCCTTTTAAAGGTTTGAAACTCCTTAACTACCAAGGTGACCTCATTGTCAATGATGTGCTAAAACTTGTGATTGAAGAGCACTAAAAACCCATATGGGCCAAGATATTTGTCTTCCATCATGGAGAAGACTGCCTCTTTAATTTCCTCATTTGTAAAGGGGCTAAGGAGATATTCATTTATACAGTTTGTAATCTTTAAGGGAATATGGTCTAAAAACGGGTTCATCGCCTCTTCATCCATCTCTGAATCCACTCCTATCAGAAAAATTGAACAACTTCCCCTCTAATTTGGAAAGGATCCCTTATAGAAGAACCATTAGAAATCTTGATCTCCTTAATTTTTTTAAAACTATTGTGCTTGAGAGTTGAAACATGGAAATACCTCGTATTCATGTCCCCTTCCTTTAATCACAAAGCTATTGATTTTTGCTACCAGAAAGCCTCCTCGCACAACTAAGTATTGTGCTAATCACATAGAAGATCCTTTTCTCTAGTCTAGACTTCCTCTGAATACTCTCCCAAATGCAAAGAGTTTTCTAACTCCATGAGTTGTTGTTGTTGTAAAGTTGTCTTTTTAACCATTAAGTCTCCAAACACCTCTTTATTCCACACTTTTAAGTTCTGCTTAACAAATCTTAGTTTCTTTGCTACTTGAGTCAATCTATCCTTGAAAAAATCTTGCTACCACCAAGATTGAATCCTGCTCTCTAAATCATAATGAATGATCCACATCTTTTTAAACTGAAAAGGGGTAGCAAAGAGCCTTCTCATGTTTGTTATTTCCCAAATCAAAGGATTATGGTCTAAGCTAGTTTTTTTTAGGGTCGTGAGAGTAGTGTTCCCAAAAAACACTAAGCTCTCCTGAGAAATAAACACCCTATCCATTTTGATCTGAATCAATTGAATCCCCAACTACCTATTAGTCTAGGTAAACTTTACTTGTCTAAGCTCCAAGTCCATCAAATAATTTAAATTTATAAAATCACCAAACTCAGTCATACTCTTTTAAAATCCTTCAACGCCTCCCTTCTTATCAGACAAATATAGATGGGTATTGAAGTCCCCTGCAATGATCCATGGGATGCCTACAAAGACATCCCTGAGTTCACTCAATTCCCTCCATAACCTTCATCTTCCAACCATAGTAGTGGATGCATAGACATTTGTAATGATCTAGTGGGAATTATCCTCCAAAAAGAAGTGGATAGCACAAAATTTATCATTTGAGATAATTTTTTGTCCTTCCAATTTATTTGGGTCCCAAATACTCATCATTCCTTCTGAGGAGCTCATTTAGGGTTGAGCAAAAAAGTCTTCTCCTCTCCAAATCTTGTATTTAACCATTTCCAAGTTTACTTCTACCACCTTTATCTCTTGTAATAGCAAAATATCTAAGTGATTATCTCTTATCAATGTTTATACTGATCTATATCTTCTAGTCCCATTGAAACCTCATACATTCCATGACAAAACCTTCATTTTTTAGATTTAGCTAATTCTTTCCCTCTCCCACCTATATTGATGATGGTTTGTGTTCCTTTGGCTATCTCTTTTGATGTTTCTCTTTTCCTTACCTTCATTAAATGGGGTCTACCTATAGTGTGTTCCTTACCAACATCCATGGGAGTTCTCTTTGCTTGATTCCTAGTCACCCTTGAGGGCATCATCAAAACATCCTCTGAACCAAAATCCTCTCGTATTGGAGCTACAGGCTTCACCTCTATCTTTTTTAGGATCTACTTATCTTCCCTTAACACTTTTCCAGCTTCATCCTACCTGTCCTAATTTGTAAGAATCATGTCAATAGGGTTAACCTCTACATATGCTTCTAGAGGTTTTACACTCTCCTATTGTATCCCCTCATGATTTACCCATTGTGTCTCCTCCACAAATTTTAAAAGTTCAGTTGGATCTCCCATTTTGTCCTCTTCAGCTCCTCTCAAGCAAGCAAAAGAGTTAGGGTCTGCAAAGTCAAGG
Organism: Wollemia nobilis; assembly: GCA_028583015.1. Lineage (NCBI taxonomy): Eukaryota > Viridiplantae > Streptophyta > Pinopsida > Araucariales > Araucariaceae > Wollemia > Wollemia nobilis. Next base: position 26,300,084 of record JAQPPZ010016888.1, read on the forward strand.
GGTTCCACAACTCTAGGGTGACTGGACTACCACCACTCCATAATAGGTATCTTCCATTGGTTCCTCATAAACCACCATAGCCATTTGGTGTGAGGTACTTCATTCCTTCTTATTATCCACCACAAGATCCATGCCTTTACCCTGCTTTGCATAATTACTCTATTTCCTCTACCAGACTTTCTTATTGGGAGCTTTCTTCTTCAAGCAGAAGCTTGAGATATGACCTCTCCCTTTACAAAGATCACAAAAGGGTGAAATATTTTCATACTCCAGCTCTGATTCTAGGTACCCACTAAGGATGTTAGGTCTATTATTTTCAAAATCTTGCTATCTAGATCAATATTAACATAAATTCGAGCAAACACCATACGAGACTTCAGTTTGGTTACCTTATCAATGGTAACAAAGGTACCAATACCATTTGCAATAGCAATTAAAACTTCATCATGCCAATATTGAAAGGGAAGGTGAGGTAATCTTACCCAAACAACAGTTGTGTTGAGACTTTGGGTGTGAGGATTAAAATCCACATCCCATTTTTTGAGAAATAGGTTATGCTTCCCCATTGACCATGGTCCTCCACCTAGAATTTTATGCATATCACTTACCTCAGTAACTTTAATCATGAATAACCCATTTCGGAGTGCCAAAATCTCCATGCAGCCTACTAGTTTCCATATAGTGAAGGCCCACCTTCGATAGTATCTATATATGGCCTTGCTCCAAAAAAATTGCCCACAAAATTGTGTTCCCCTTCTACCTTCATGTTCAAAATTATCTTCGAGGTAATGTTGATAATGTCATCTTTAAATCTCAAGTTTAAGTTGCTTACCAACAAAGGAAGAGTAGTAGCAGGTTTAGAAACATGTACCACCTAGACCCAAGAGCATTTATGTCCCACTTCTGGGGCCCTATTCTCCTTATCGTCATCTGTCTCTGATTCATCCTACTCCTTCTCTAGGATCATTTTACTAGGAGGTTCTTGAATTTTTCTTCTTAAAAATCCATTCTCCAGCTCTTCATCCAAGGCACCATCTATTGATGTACCTTCCAAGGTCCCAATATGGCCCTACCCTACTCCTATTCCTGCACCAGCCACTCCTCAACCATATTCGATCACTCCAAACCCTGGTCTATCTGCTCCTTTTCTTACCCATTCCATTATTTAACTCAAACACCCATTTATGGGTTGAAAATAATTGAAAATCCTATTTTCTAGGTTTTTATTTTTTCCCTTTTTAGGTTTTGACCCCCCACTGGTTATTCTTGCCTACTACTCCCATAAACTAGGTCTGAGCATAATTTTTGTCGTTGTTGTTGCTCACTACCACCACTGCTTCCAACTTTGTTTGTTGTTTTTTCTACCCATTGTGCACAAGGGTTTTCGTTGTGCAACCCACTACACACCTGCATACTGAACCTGCATCTTGTGTATGTTTTCTAACTCTAACCATTACAGTAATTGAACCTTACCTTTGTCAGCTTATTACTTGGTGCTCTTTGGTTGCTCAACTTTATATGGTGAACTCTTCACCCTTCACTACTACCTTGATAACTTTTAATATTATCGTCTATTGTTGATGTTCTTGTTCTTTGTGTGAATGTAGATTTGAATACCTTGGATTTGACATAGAACATTCTTACAAACCTTTCCTTGACTGCAATATTTTCTTATTTACAAGTGCACATATCGAGCTCTGATGAATGGCACTCTTAAACTCTTCAACTATACCAATATACCTTATTCAATAATGATGCTTCTATAACATACCTTTGCTTTTGGTGCTCATCGTAGACTACACTAGATGCTTCTTGAATAACCTTAGATTAGTGAAAATAACGAATGGCACTCTTAAACTCTTCAACTATACCAATATACCTTATTCAATAATGATGCTTCTATAACATACCTTTGCTTTTGGTGCTCGTTGTAGACTACACTAGATGCTTCTTGAATAACCTTAGATTAGTGAAAATAACGAATGGCACTCTTAAACTCTTCAACTATACCAATATACCTTATTCAATAATGATGCTTCTATGACATTCCTTTGCTTTTGGTGCTCCTCATAGACTACACTAGATGCTTCTTGAATAACCTTAGTCTAGTGCATATTTGCTTCTTAATCATGCATCTTTCTTATTTTGTAGGTGCCTCTATTTGAATTTCAAATGCAGCTAGGAAGTAATACTTCCTTTATAAACTTGACCTCTGTTATTTGTTCTTGACCATATAAATCTACCCTTGGTTGAAACCTTGCTCTCACTGTAAAAGGTAGAAGCTCTTTATCTTTCTTATGTTGTACTTGTCTATCTTTTCTTATAACTTATTTATGAAGGCATTTTCTTTCCTCTAGAACCTGTAATCTTCTTCTTTGGTTCTAGAGCCTTCAACTTTCTAGCACTTTTAGTTTTGCCTAGCTTTACTTAAACTTTACCTTGCTTGGTGTTGCTTGTTATTCTACTTTAGCATTCTTAGATGCTTTGTAGTGCTAATGGATATTATGTTCTTCTCCTTACTATTTACTTTACTAATGCTTTCTTCCTTTTTTTTCACTTTGTTATCCTCTTGCAGATATAGGTGCAAGAAACTCAAGTGTTGGATCACTAGTGCAGGGTGCTCTCCAAGATTAAACTCACACTATGTTGTCCTCTTGAATACCTACAACCATTAATAATTTAACTTCTTAAAAATGCACTTAATAACCTTTAATATGTAACTTTCTCTACCTTGTATATGATTCCAAACTTCTTTATTTCTTATAGTTCCTTTAAGCCTTAATTATTCCCCTATGTGCTCAGTTTAATTCTGAGCATTACTTCTCTATTATCTATGGGCTTGTCATAAAATGGTAACAATTGTCCCAAATCCAATGAGATCTTTATTGAAACTCCTTTCTTTCTCTTGGAACTATTTTCTATCTTTTTCTTTGTCTTCAATGTTGTTCTTCAAGATTTCAATAGTTTTTTGACTGAATATGTTGCCTTCTTTAGCTTCAATTTTTTTATCTTTGATGTTATTGTAATGCTTCACTTGCTTTCAATATTGCCCTTGTGGCCTTCAAATGCTACCTTTATCTTCAATTTTATCCTTGTGATATACAAATACTTTTAATATTGCCCTTGTGGCATTCAGTCCAAATACTACCTTCCTTTTTTTGCTATTCTAAATCTTCTGACTTTGTTGTCCAATGTGGACTACCAGAATGCTTCCTTTGATGTGCTATGTATTGTCCTTTATATAGGACTATATTTAAGACTTTATGTTGTCTTAAATTCTCTTGAAGTATTTTTCTACCTTCAAGTTTGCTTTCTCTATCAAACTTTTCAATAGGATCTCTTTCTTGGGTCTCTTAATTTACCTTCAATGAGACTGTTTTCAAGTCTTCTTTATTTACTTCTATGAGATATCTTTTCTCTTGGGTCTCCTTACTCTTGTTAATATCAAGGTATATCTTCAAGACATGAAAATATGCTATAGATTGCCTTCTATTTCGAATTTATTCTTGGAATAGGTAAACTCAATCTATCTATCAAGTTCTATCTTTGAGACTTGAAATACTTATAAAGATATATATCTAAAAATTAACTGCAACTCAAACTAATCCCTACATGAAGAAAGCTCACATCCTTCTAGCAATCGAAGATGAAAGTCTTCTTTATCCATTGTAGGAAGCTTCTCAAATTTTGAAGATTAATTTTCACTACAACAGAAACTTAGATAACATTTTCTAGTTATAATAAAAAACTTCTATAAAAAATTTCAATAATCTAAAGCAAAATAGCAATGACCAACTTTTCTTCTTGAGTTGGTTCTCTAAAATATCTCTTTAAATCTTCATTGGTTGTCCTTCAACCTAGTGGTATTAATTCTTGGCTTCATTAGTCTTTCTCTTAGCTAGTGGAAATAATTATCTTCACTAGTTTTTATTCAACACAGTGGTAATGTCCTTAACCTCACTGGTATTTCCTTAGCTAGTGAAAATACTTGTCTTCGCTAATTTTTTTTTATCCAGTGGTAATATCCTCAACTTAACTGGTCTTTCCTTGGCTAGTGGAAATGTCCTTAGATTTTTTGCAACTTTAAAAACTTGTGCAAGAAAACTTTTTGTGGTTATAATACCACTAATAGCTTTTGTAGCTCAATACGCAATGTAAATAACCATATAATTGTATATAGTAAAGTTGCAGTAAAATGGACTTAATAAAGATAAATCAAAAAATAATATCAACTCAAAAATACTCATAGAATAATCACTTGGAAATGCTCACAAAAATATTAAAAATATTATAGAATAAAGGTCTACTAATGCATGTTATGTGCAATGTATTTTTTATACCAATTACAATGCTTTATCACAAATATATAATAGTATGTGAATATTCATATGAAGTACTTTTGACCTTCACTCTTCTTTGAAACTCTTCACTTTCTCATTCTAAGGACACATGTGCACTCTTACATAATGGATACTTGTGCACATACACACAACACTTGCACACTCAATTACATGATACTTGTGCATTTCCTGCACATTATTATATTACATGAAATATAAAATTACACTCTAATATAAGACACACACCTAATCTAATAGTGTACCAAGGTGGTACATAAGCATGTACCAAATAATGTAATATTCTATAACGTGACTTACTCATAAAATTGGGCATTTGTTGCTACTCCCTTTTCAATGAGCACCACCTATATTTGTAAGGAGATGTTCTTAATGAATGTACCTTGAATACCCTTGATGAACCTAGCTTCAATGACATCAAGGACAACCAACCCTATATCTTCCATTATTTTATATAACTATGTAAGGTCACTTCCAACCACAAGTTGATGACTATCGCCTAATTTGTAATATTTTATCCAAGCTACTATAGCTTTCATTATTTCCACTTAATCTTATAGACACTTGCTTCAAGAATTTTGAGCATTTTATAATATACTTCTATAGCACATTGATAAATTCCACCCAAAAGTCATTGTAAATATCTCTAGTAAATTGGGCTTCTATGTGATATAGTTTTTGGTTAGTTCTTTCCACTACTCTTTAATTTTAGTACTCGTTGATCTCCAAGAGTCATCTTTAGACATTTACAATGGGGCCCTCCTTAGCCTATTGTTGTTATGACCTAAACTAGGCTTAAAAAACCTCTTACTTTTTACCACCACAAATATATAGAATTGGAAAATTATTTTCCTAATCAATGGGCCAAATGTTAACCCTTAAAATGACTAACAAATGGGGCACACCTAATTGAGTATGTCTTCTATTCATAATGTAATTTCACACAAGAAAAATTATTAAATAATCCACATATACACGTAAACACAAATACACAAGTATATACCAATACCAATATCAATACGTATTATTATTATGAGAAGTATCTCATAACTCTGACATTATAAGGATTACATCCATATATATGGCTAATAGAAGGCCCTCATATGGGTCATAATGTTTGACCAATTAATTAATTATGACACCAACTAACTAATTCTAGTGCCAAGTATTAACACTATGGTACCACCTCGTATAGTGGTGCCAACCCATAGCACTAACAAAGGGGTTGGGGCCAAATTACTTAGACCCTACTAATACTTATCCTTCAAGCATGCCTTATTCAAGTTTCTAAAGTCCACACATAGGTTAATATTATTATTTTTCTTCCTAACTAGGCCTAAATTTACTATCCAAGGTAAATGGTCTATTAGATAGATGTTTACATGTAAAAGTTATTTTTCTTATCTCATTATTGTCTCAATCTTAGGATTGACTCACCTTTGTCTTTATCAAATATGTCTTGTCATAGAAATGAGATCTATAATATGCTCTATTATGTTCTTGTTATAGACCCTGAGATCAACATAATTCTAAGCTATGACATCATCATATTTTACATAATATATTTTTTATTTCTACACTTCCTTTGTGGTACAAGCCTTTCCTAAAAGTCAAGATTTTTCATTAGTGACTTGAGTATTAAAATTAGCTTTATAATTTTACCTAGATATTTTGCTTTTTTACTTGATTTTCTAGGTGGAAAATACTTTCTAAAATGAGTCCCCTTGATAGCTCATTGTCTTTTAGTTGGACCACTCCCTTTAACAAAACATCAGTGTAATATCCTTATTGATGAGCATGTGGCACTTTTTTAATCAAAAAATTGTGAATTTGCTAATAATCATGGAATATCTACCAGTAGTCCATATGATCTAGAGTAAATGCTTGGAAGGTCACCTTGACTTCTTTTGTATTTCACCATATTTCATTAACAATATCAAATCATGCAATTTTTGCTATAAACTAGTCTGCTAATTCATTTTATTCTTAGGGATATCCTAAATGTTGTTTACATTGTAGAAATATATCAAGTTCAATTATTTTTATTTTGTCATTCATATTTTCCACATGTTTGACTACCAAATCTAAATATCCAAATAAATTTAGTTGTTACTTCAAGCTACTTAATCTTGTATAGACTAAGGTAAAGTCCCTCACATTTAGCCATATTATTGATAAAATTAAATAAGAGAAATTATACATACTTGCACACCTTATTTTATGAATTTTATCAATATTATTCTTGCATCGGCCTAATTTCTTGTGAAGCCTCATCAAAGTATATCATTCAATATCTAAAATTACTCCTTTCTTAGAGTTGAAACATCATCTAGGTAACTCAAAACCATGTGATTTCCTTGATTAATTTCTTCGGATGGATAATCTTTTTCAATCCATGGTTTGTATCATTCAAAATTATTATTCTAATTTATTGCATTCAACTCTTATTTCTCATATGATTCTATGTGATAAGGAAACTTTTCAAACCTAATATTAGTGATTCAATTCTTATATGACACCTTAATGTAGGTGAAGTAAATTGATATATCAATTTTATTATAATTTCCTTGTCCTCTACCAAGGCAAGAACCTACTAAAATATGGTGGGAGGTTAATTGTGATTACTTTCTAAATAATTTCCAACTCCATATGTGATTGAACCATTATCATGAGGTCCTTAAGAGCTCCTATTGTGTTTCCATTCATTTGAATAGGTCCACTAAAAGTACATGTACATGTTAAATAAATATCTTATCATACACCCTTTTGTATTATAGATAATGCTACTCTAGAATCCATAAAAATATTATTCAACATAAATATTTTTTTTATGAGTGTGATAAAAAATGACAATGGATTCATATCATGATCTTTGAACCTTATCTTGTATCACAACATTGGCATTTATACTAGGAGTAGAGTTATGATCCACCATATTTTATTGAATCCTAATAAATAGCTATCTTGCAAGAGTTTATTTTTTCTCTACTTGGACTTATCTTCTCCATCAATACATCCTATAAAATATTTTCATGTTTAATCATAATATAAACACAAAGAAGGAATTAAATGATTATAAATACAAGGATAATTAGAGGTACAAGAATTTTGTAAGGTTGGGTCTTATTATGAGTAAAGTTGTTTGTTCATGAAATCATTAGAGAAATAATAAACCCTATAAAAGGTTGGATTATCTTGTAGTATATTGGAAGATTCATAGTGTTCATTTCAATAAGATCAACAACATTAATTTCTATATATAATACAATAATCAAATTATCAACCCTTATAAATTATAGATTATCAAAAGAAGAGACAAACACATGTTGTGACAATTCTAGACTAAAAATCTCTTATCCGAGCATGATGCTAGAATAAATAAAAATTGTATACAATTATAAATGCAAGGATAAACAAAAGTGCAATAAAACTATATAAAATCTGGCTTCCAAATAAAAAATGACATGTAAAAAAGCCCCAATCATGTAAATTTTTATTCTTAGTAATGTTTTACTATGAGATTATGATGCAAATATAAGTAGATACCGAATTCTAAGAACAATTCCCAAAAACAAACATGCACTAACTATATGACATTAAAGTATTTTGAAACATCACTATGTTATGTGACAATAATTTAAATCCTATGTAGTTAACTAAAGAAATTTTGTAGTGAAGAATCACTACACTGGACAAATCCTACTAAGAAGGCAATTTAAATCATGACATCATCTGAAGTCAAATAAGGAAGGACAATATGAGGAGTTCCAAGGCCCCTACAATATATGAAGAAATCGATGTTAGAAGACCATCAAAAGTACATCCAAGAAAGAAATTCTATCATAAAATAATACTGAATCTAAAGTTACCCACACGATGAAGCTTAGCTAACCAACCAAACTAAGATATAAATGGTTTATAAGCCTCTCTAGTAGCAACTAAGGAAAATTCTACCATGAGCTAGAGTATCAAAGTCTTTCTGATGATAGCTAAAGGGGCTCCACTCTTGGAAGGATTTTACCCCATCTAGCATATATGGCCTCTTCTCTTCTTTGGAAGGGGGGAATTGCATGCCTAGCTCTCTTCCATGTTTGATGGTATTCATAGCTCCTTGATGCAATCATAAGTCATAATTAGTTAGTGATGCTAGAGGTCATATTCCATTGTACATGGAGGAAAGAGAAATACTCAAGGTGACTGAATGTGAAAGCAATAAGGAAAGCTCCTATTCCTCCCTTGAGAGGAGCTTAACACTAAAGGGTCATTGAAGGACAAAGCAACTTGAAGCTTTCACGTTGTGAAACCCCTATGAAGGTTGCATTGGAGATCTATGGCAAGGGAATAGTAGAAAGCAAAAGAGGAAATACAAAAAGAGGAGTTCATCTTAGACAAACCTGTTAGAGCCAAGAACCTGGTAGTTTCATTTACCACTGAAACATTGAAAGGAAAGCAATATATGGATCAATGGTAAAGGGCATCCCTCTAGACTAAAATAAATAAGAAATGATGGAAATTAGAATCCTAAAGGGTGCTTAAGGACTTCACCAAAGGAGTCAGTCAAGAAGCAAATAGAACAAAACATCAACCACCATCAGGCAACCACACCAATCTAAAGTGACTAGACGTGAGGGAGAGATGATGATCTAGTCTCAGCCTTACCACTCCAAGAATACAGACATGATACCCTAGGCAATAGCTAGTGCATTTAAAATGGTAATATGAAGGTGGCCTAAGGGGAAAACACTAAAATAGATAACAGTAATGAAGGAGAAGCTCAAAGTTCAAATCACAATATATCTCCAACATGGGAAATCAGGCATAATATCATAAAGGACTACATCCAATCAAACCATCCTGGTTGTGGTATTTATGGCTACAAATCCAAATATCTTGATATCATCTAAAATTGATGGTAAAAAGCTTAGGCAAATTTTGAATTGGATAATTTTGAATTCTTGTACAAATTTTGGAGGGAAATTTTCCCTCTCTTCTTCTTATAAATACCTCCTTCATTGTAAAGGATCAAAAAAATGTTGCATTCGTGCCTTGTATATAGTCTTTCTTTCACACCTCTCATGCATTACGATCTGACTTGAGCCCTTAATCATTTTATTGATAATTTTTTAGCCCTCCTTTAAATTATGAATGTAATATGCTTATTATATATAAGAAGTTTTTTTTATTGGTAAGAGGGGTTTTGAAATGTTCTCATAACCTTTTACAAAACAATTCTAGTTAGGAACAGTTCTCCCAACCATTAGAAACAAAAAGGAGGTACCTTCTTTGGAAACGAGAAGGGACAAAAATAGATAGAGAAGCCCTCGTAGGGGAAAAAGAGGAAGCCTCAATAGATAATAAAAGAATACCTCACAGGGGTAACATAAAATGGAAAAGAAACCACATGACATTATAACCAATTTTTGTACTCCTCTAGAAGGGCATTTTCTCATGTGTCTGGAGGAGGTAAAAATTGGCTCTAGTGTGTCATCTACCAAGTGATAAAATTCCCATAGATGGTAATCAATGAATGTAATGTGATTTTAATTTCTCCACATATGGCTTGCAAAGACAATCTCCATGTTTAACCATAAGCTCCACGTACCTCAAGAATTCATTATATCAAGGTGACGCCACTCATGAGAATAGATGGTAGAAATTGAATCTCAAAACTTAGAAAAATACCACAAACCAATGAAACCTTCGAACATAACTTCTGGAATCGCTATCCAATTAGAAGTGAAATGCTTGGATTGAGACACCTATGAAGTCTAAATTGGAGCATATTTTGGCATGGGAGCAAAATTCCACCATTTTTTTGAAGGAAATAAATTAGGCAAGAAATTGACCCACGACATGGAGAAGATGCATCTAACCAAGAAATCCAAACTCTGAGAGAGCTCACAAAAATGGAACAGGTTTGGGATTACCATCAACCAGGGGTAGGGGAGAACTTTCATTCCAAATGGTAAATTTAGGCAAAGCAACACCCAAGCTAGCTAGAAGACTACTAATAATGTTCATGGAGATATTCCAATATTTCGATTGGGTGCTCAGGAAAAACTTGCCTCGAAGATAAAGCTAGATATATTCCAATATGTCGATTGGGTGCCTAGAAGGCTACTAATAATGTTCATGGAGTCACCTTCAACAATAAGGTTAGGGAAATTTAGGCTGAACATAAGAGACAGACCTTGGAAGAGGGCTCGAGCTTCAACAAAATGATTGGTTTGAACTTTGATATTTTTTACAAAGGCCAACAAGATCTTCCCTGAATGATCTCTAAAGATACCACCTGCACCAGTCGATCCAGGGTTGCCTTTGGATGTACCATAAAAATTATACTTGATCCATCCCAAAGGTTTTGATATGGAATCTCTTAAAGATATTTGACCACTGTAAACAAATATCATTCAGAGAGGAGGGAGGAGCCCAAGCAATACCCACAGTGAAAAATAATGAGCAAATAACTTTGAGGGAGAACTGATAGGAGAGGAAAATATATTGGGTGGATTCACAATATTGCTTGCAAATGTAACAACATTTAGGAATGGGGATACCTCAAATTTAGAGATTTAGAATGGAGATAATTTTTTCCTGAACAACAAGCCAAAAGAAAAAAAAGACTTTGGGAATAAGGTGTTTGTTCCAAATAATCTTTGAAAGAAACCATGGTTGCCCAAGATTTTTAGAAAGAAAGTAGGCAGATTTGACAGATAAAAACTCATTCTCATTGTGTGTCCACAGGAGCTTATATTCAACCAAACAACTAGGAATAACACAAAGACATAAAATGTTAGATAAAACAAGATTATATCTTTTTTAGTCCTTGTTCAGATCACCATGAGGAAGGGTTTTCCAACACTTCCTATCAAATTCAATAAAATTGTAAACTTGTGTACCAAACAACATATTAGTCATGGGTTTGAGGCATATCAGATCAAGGTTTTTCTGAAGAGGGTTGTTACACAACCACTTGTCCTCCCAAAAACTTATCTTCTAGTCATTGCCAATTTTCCTATGGATTCCTATTTTGATTATCTCCCTCATACACAAGATATAATTCTAGGTGGTAGAACCTTGAATAGGTGAAGGATTATCCAAAAATTTGGTTGATGCTAAAGGTATTTAGCCTTGATGATATCAACCCATAGTGACTTTTAATTTTGAAGGATCCACCATTCTTGCTTGGAAATGAGGGTTAGGTTCATCTGTCTGACCTTCCTGAGCCCGATACCACCATATTATTTCTTTGAGTAGACTTGGTCCCATGCAACTAAATGGAATCTTTGTTTGTGTTCTGAGCCTGACCAGAAAAAATTCCTCTGGAGTTGTTCAATCTTGTTATTAACTATAACCAAAATATGAAATATGGACAAAAGAAAATAGGGATGCTCTCGAGAGTGGCTTTGACTAAGGTGGCCTTTCCCACTTGACTAAGGAGCCCTCATTTCCATCCTACCAATTTTTTGTGAATTTTATCAATGAGTAGAAGCCAAAGAGAGTTTTTGGTAGAACCAACAAAAAGTGGAAAACCAAGGTAGGTAGCAGGAAGGTCAACAATGGTACAACCAAGGATATTAGCTATGTTGGTTTGTCGTATGGGGTGCGTATTGAGAAAATATAGTTTACTTTTGGAGAAGTTGACTTTTTTGCCAGCAGTAGGCTCAAAGGAGGGAAGAATGGACTTGATGATTTTATCTTGGGAAATAGAGTTATGAGTGACCAGAATAGTGGCATCCACAACCTGCTAGTGGGATATGGGTATGAGAGACGAGGTAGTTTTAATACCATATATTTATCCTTTGGAACAGGAAGACCATAAAGTTCTCCCTAGGGCTTCCACCACAATGATAAATAGAAAAGGGATAATGGGTCACCTTGTCTTAGACCTTTGATGCTTTGGAAATAACGAGTAGCAAAGCCATTAACCAAGATAGAGAAGTTGGCTTCTGAGATGCATACCTTGATTAGGTTGATCCAATTAAGATGGAAACCAAATCTGGACAAGACAAAGAAGAGGAAACTCCAAGACACTCTATCAAAAGCCTTGTTCATGTCCAATTTGAGGAAAAGGCTAGATTTACCACTTTTAGAAATAAAATGTATAAGCTCATGGATTGTAATTATGTTGTCAATAATTAGCCACCCTGTAATAGAACTACCTTGATAGGAATCGATGATGAAAGGGATAATAGGTTTCAACCTCGTGGTAATCACTTTGGTGGGGATTTTATTAAAAATATTCCATAGATTGATTGGATAGAAATCAGATAAATATTTGGCATTATTAGACTTAGGGATGAGGGCTAGAAAGGTGGAGTTTACATCTTTAGGGATGTTCTTAGTCTGTTACATTTTTTGGACAACTGAAATGATGTCAAGTCCCACAATATCCCAATATTTTTGAAAGAAAATTAGGGGAAAATCATCTAGACCTGGAGCCTTCCCACCTTGCATTGAAAAAACTGTTACGGATTTCCTCAACAAAAAATGGTTTAAGCAAACAATTGTTATGCACCTGGGATACCAACCTAGGGATATTGTTTAGGAGAGTCTCTGACGATTGCATATTGCACTCTAAACTAGGTCCAAGAAGATATTAAAAGAAAGTCATTGCCTCATATCTAATATCTGTAATTCCTAAAATAACGGTCCCATCAGCTCTGGTGAGTTCCCTGATCTTGTTAGAACCCTTGTGCCTCATCATGGTGGCTTGGAAAAAATATATAAGAAGTTGTGACTATTCCACTTTTTTTCTCATTTCTTGTGTATGTGTAACCATGGTTATTTATGTCCAAGGATATTGTAGTCCTTGTTTGTTGTCAACAACGATGAATGTGTTAATTTAATCCTATTGTAATGTAGAGATATTTAGGATCTTGGTGCATCACCTCCTATAAAATAGGTTCTTATTGTTTTAGTTGTTTCTCTTTCATTTTACTATATTCCTCCTAATCCTTTTCCTAGATAAAACTTGATAGAATAGACTAGCTTAGAAAAAGATAGCATTAATATCACATCCAAACAAGGAGCTAACCTTGATAAAAACCCTAGAGGTCATCCCTAGAGCCACATCCCATGCTCCCTAAACTTCTCGATTATGCACTCCATGCGAGGCACGAGTATTAGATGCACCCAACATCTACAATGGGTGGTCATTATACCTAAAGTGCATAATTGAAACCAATCCCTAAATAGTTTTGGTTACTCAATAATTAAATGGCATGCTCATTGGGATGAATCACACAATATTCATCCCATAATATGCTCGATTTATTCTCACAAAGAAATACTAAGCAAAAAGAGATACCCATTGTACATGCTCAACAATTAAATGGCATGCCCAATGGGACCTAAACACATGAAAGAATATTAATATGAGACTTCAATAAATATCTTGATTTGGAACTTATTAAAACATTACAAATATTCACCTAGTGACTCCACTAGAAATTATTCCAAAATCAACCATTGATGCATTTCAAAGATTGGAATTTTGGTGAAGGTCCTAATCCATCTGTTCAATTGAAGCACCTTTATCATTCACCTGACAACTCCTCTTAATCATAAAGATCCCCAAACTCCATGAGTGCAAGGACAACAACAAGGTTCCTAATAAATACATGGTCACTCATCAAAATCAACCAATTAGAAAGTTCCTAGCATGGAATGATGAAGGGCCCCTAATCCCTCCTACCCTGCCTATTGTATGAGGACCAATCCTAACACTAGATCTAAAGTAATTATTGGATTTCATCAAGGAAGATGAAATTGCATCATTGGAACATCAACATAATATGGTGATCTTTTGTATAGTTCAAAATATTAATAATTAGGCTATGACACTAAGACTCTTGGCAACACATTTTAAAGACAAAGTATAGGAATGGTACATGACTCTTTCTTCAAGTTCAATTGAGAACTAGGACTAGTTGGCGGATAATTTTAAGAAGAAAGAAGATGGAGCATCCTTGCTAGAGTAGTTGATGACTAAAAGATAATTTCTAATAGATATGATGGATGAATTCAATACTTGGTTCTATAAAACCTAGTATAGGATTTTGGATGATATCTAACCCCCTTAGGTATGGCACTCATATACCATCTCAAGTATTTTCACTCAAAAATTGTCATGATGATCAAAACTTGAGGATGGAATTCCTTGTTAGCAACCTACTAGTTATCCATGCAAGCAGAGAATGATCTCATCCAAATAGAAAGGCTATCGCCGAGGACTCTAATACCATTACTCTTGAAAGTCCATCCCATCCCTATTATAAATCTAGTTTTATTTATCACTCCCTATCATTTAGTCCTAAAATCCCAACCAATGATTGAGATAAAGTAAATAAAGAGGAGGCTCCATGCCATCTTAGAAGAGGTCTTAGCCTTGAGGAAGCAACAAAATAACCAGAGGTTCCAATATTAGAACTATTTGGAACCTTAATATCAACAACCTTAGTGCCTGATGCAAGAAAACTATTAGTAGATGGAGCTTATCCCATTATAGTAGACCCATAGTAACCATGACAGGTATGCTTCCATCATGTAGGATAACTACTTATGGAGGTCCATCACATGGCTCCTAGAAACTCACCCCCATAATTCCCATATAAAGGAAATTTACCAGTTTTTTGTAACAGTGAGAAAGAAAGTGATACCCATTTGGGTATCTACCCACTATCTAGAGGTAAGGATATCAACTCAATGTTGGCTAGTCCACTCGCAAGTTAACCAACGATAGATCCAAATAACATTTTTTCTAGGTGCTCCATTGGAGGAGGATTCAAAGAAAACCCTAGTAGATCAAGGAAAACCAAGGTCATAGAGGCCCTTGACTAGATGATAAAGTAGATTGGACTAGAACCATTCTATCTAACCTTGATATATGGTGATGAGTTGGTACATGGTTGCATAAATTCTCTACTACATTGTACCACACTACCAATATATACTATACACTCTATTCTCTCCTTTATAATTTCACTCACTATAAGGCCTTTATATAGGAATTTAAGTTCCTTGGTCCTTACTCTATCATTGACTCTATCCTCTGAATCATGTACATGTGGACTACATGCACATTTACATCATTGCACATTCTAATACGTACATTTATTACATGATGAAGTAACTACTTAAATTTACTCTAAAGTAAACTCCTACTCTATTAATGTACCAAAGGTGGTACATTGATATGTACCCAATAATGTAATATATTCTCTAACACCCCCTGTATTACATTATTTGGATATTGAAAACTTTAGTCTTCAATATGGATCTTCAATATGAAACTGGAGTTTGTGTTCTTCTTCTCTGCTTTATGTATCATGTTCAAGCAAGTAATTGGCATCTTCATAAAATGCTATCTTTGTTGTGAAAGCTTTAACTTCATGTTCATTAGTTGGTTCTTCCAATTCTTTAATTTCTTGAATCCTTTGAGCTAGATGTCCTTTCTGATTCCTTTCTCGATATTCCAATTGAGGGTAATTGTATGGATACTAAAATTATTGTTGATGAGGATTATTTTGAGTTTGATATTGCCTTGGTTTGAATGCCCTATTTGGTTGGCTTCCATAGTTTTTCTAATTTTCTTGATTTTGGTTTCTAGGATTAAATTTGTGATAATTAGTGATATGTCCTTTTCTCCTGTGTACATGACAATATCTATTATTCCATGATCTTTGTCTTTTTGAGGATGAAGTAACATTTCCCTGTGGAATATCTTTTGAAACTAGTGCACTGTTAGTCATTTCATATTTAATTGTATTTTCCACCTCATATTCTTGAATAATATTGACTAAATCATTAAAATATGTATCTTTACTTAGGATTTGTAAAGATGCAACCAAATGCTTGTAGCTATCTAGAAGAGCTCTCATAGTTACTTGAACTAGAAACTTGTCTTCAACATTTTCTCCTAAGGTTAATAATTTTCCATTTATATATGCTACCTTCCTTAGAAATAGTTCTATACTTGAATTTGGACCTTTAAGTAGTTGGGATTTTGTAAGGAAGAATTTATTTGTTATCATGATGGTCCTTGTAGGCTACCTTATAACTCCCTAGTTTAGAGTATGTGAACTACTTTGATAAAACCTTTCTAAGACTTAGGTTTTGTAGGATCCTTATATCTCCTTAGTGATTAGAATATACTATAATCTTGGTAATAGTTCACCTCTTGATTTTATTTGGTAATGTTTTGGTAATGATAATAATCAATTCCTTTTTCACCTTCTTTCTTCTCTTGAACTATGCACTTATCAATCTGATGGAGTTTTCTATGGTTGGATTTATTTTATCTCTTTAATGTGTCTATGAGACAAGTATAAGCAATTAATTCCAAATCTTTCAAGAAAACAATATTCTTGCTTCTTTTCAACTTTTAGTTTTCAATAGTTCAATTTTCTAAAGTTTGGTGTAGTATTCCTTATAACTCCCTAATGTAGAAATTTAGAAGATAATAATATTTGCAAACTAATATTTTAATTATCCAATGTTGAAAACCTTATATCTCCTACTATGAATATTTGCAAATATTATAATATATATGTACTTCAACTAATGTACCTTGAAATATCACTTGAAGGTATAAACTTGCTTTATAATTCACTAATGCTTGGTTAATTTGTATTGCTCCAATGCAGTAGTAAATTTAATCTTATAAGGTTCACCTTATAACTCCTTTTAACCTTAATAAAAGCAAGTAATTAATTTGATATTACCTTTATAATGTTGCACATGATATACCTCTATCTTCGCTCTTCCAATAGATCCTTCGAGCATTGTATTTTTTGAATGATGGTGAGCATTCAATGCTCCTCTTTTAGTGGACTTTGACCTCCCTGTGTATAAGAACTTCGATTCTAGTTGAAGATATTACTTTCCTCTATGAGTGCTCCTTTTTATGGTGGCTACAAACGTGGTTCTACCTTCTTGATATGTGTGACAAGTGGCATGAGTTATTACTATACAACATTGTTGCCTTCCTTACTATATTACCTGGAAATTAGTAATATATTGTTGCCTTCCTTACTATACAACACTAACCGCTAACTTATTTTCTTGGATAACTTAGTAACAATGAATCCAATTTCTTAATCATGCAAATAATATGCTATTTTAGAGGTTTAACTTTGCACTAATTTTCACTGCAGCTAAAAATACTTAGTGCACCTTAAAAAATCTTAAAAATAATTAGTATAGTGTAATATTGATCTCACCTTATCACTCTTGTAAAAGAACTCTCAAAGTAAGATGTATCAATAATAACTCTTAAATGCACTATAATCTCTACAAACTTAATGTAGTCTTCTCTGCTTCAACTTAAACAATAGGAAGATGAAACTCCTATTTTAATGTGCAGGTATAAACCTTAAAATAAACTTCCTTCTGTACTCTCTTGAAGACTATAATATGCAACCTTCTATTTGCAACTTCTTAAAACTCTAATATGGTGCTTAATGGAACTTGATAACAAATTAAATTAAAGTTCAACTAATGAACCTATTTGCACCCAAGTTGCTTACCTTAACGAACTTTGTAGATGAAGGATTGCAAGGTGATTAGATTCACCTTATTGTTGTCTTTTACTGGATGGACTTGCAACTCTTCTTGGCTATTCTAAATAGCTATCTATATCACCTATGTGTAGCTTTGAAACCCTCTAATTTATTACCTTGAAACTGTAGTAGGTGACTTCAATTCTCCTTCAGAATGCACTCTGTAAATATAAAGTTTGATGCTACTCAACTTGCTACTTTCTTTCTATCCTCAAATCTGAAATATTTCATATTGTAAAGTAGTCAATCTCTTCGTTGAAATGATGTCCTTGAATCTCAAAAATTTGGTAGGGAACTCCTCCAAATCACAACTGATATTTTCCTTCAAGAACCCTTTAGTATTCTGTTGTAAATTCAGCAAACCCCTATCTTTGAATGAGCCTTCTAGCCTTCAAAGGTAATCTTAAAATATTTTAGGTTTGGTAGTAATGTTTGGCTCCTTTCTCCTTCCACCTCCTTGTTGAATTCTAACTTCAATCAATGCCTTCTTCTCAAAAATCTCGAATTCTTGAGGTCTTCACAAATATCCTTAAAAATTTGGCAAGCTTCTTACTAAATCCTTCTCCCTTGGGCTTGTTATAGGATGGCAATAATTATCCCAAGGTCTTCCTTTATCAGGAAATTATTCTTAGTGGTAAATTTCTCCAATGAGTTCTCCTAGGAACTCCTTTAATGGCCTTCTCTGAATCTCCTTCAATGAGGCTCTCCAAGCCTTCTTCTTTCTCCTTGAGACCTCTTCTCTAGGAGCTTCACTCTCGCAGCTTCTCTAGTCTTATCAATAGGACTTTTTCTTCAATATTCTTCTGTGGAATTTTGGCAATGAGATATCCCTCACGGATCTCTTAAATTTTTTGCTTCAAGAATATGACTTTTTCTAGTCCTTCTCTATCTCTTCCAAAATTGGAAGTTCTTCAATGGGATCTCTTGTAGGTCTCTTTAGCTTCTTAGGCTGATTTCTTCTACTCCTTCAAGGTGAAGTCTTCAATATTCAATGGAGATCACCAATATCCTATATTTACCAAGACTCTTCTCTAGAGTCTCTTTAATATTCTATTTGTAGTCTTTAATGGAGATCACCAATCTCCTATCTTCATTGAGACTCTTCTTTCGATTCTCTTCAATCTGCCATAAGGTTCCTACGATATTTTCTTCTTCTACACTTTGCAAGTCTGCAATATCTATCAATGGGACCTTTTATTTAGGTTTCTAAATATTTATTCTTATGTTTGTTGCTTCTGATGTTGGATTGATTCTAAAGAAGATATTCTTCCTAGATTTTTTGTAGGAAACTTCTCAATTTTCTTTGAATCTCCTTTTTCCTATAATAGCGTATTAGGACTGTAAAGGAAGAAATTCTAAATCTAGATATAATCAATCTTCACTAGTTGATTTATCAATCTAGTGGAATTTATGTTGAGTCCTAGTCTTCACGAGTTTTTTTGCAACCTTGTGGAAAGACTCTAGCCAAATGCAATCTCAAAAATTTTGTAAATGAGATTTTTGGATTTCTCTCAATCTCACTTGTGGCTCTCCCTATTTCCTATCGATATACCATGTGCTTTGATACCACTATTAGCTTTTGATGAGTATATAATATAGGAAATGCAACCACAAGATGCAATATAAGCAAGCAATGATATATATATGATAGTGACACTATCATATATAGGAAAACTAAGAGATAAACTTCTACAATAACTCAAAAATATACTATTAATGAGAGCTCGTAAAAATAGTACAATGCAGTATAATAGAGGACATGAACACTCCATAAATTATTTTAAAGGAACTAAATTCTACCACACTACCAATCTATACTATGCACTCTCTATATTCTCTCCTCTATAATTTCACTCACTATAAGGCCTTTATATAGGAAGATAAGTTCCTTGGCCCTTACTCTACCTTTGACTCTATCCTATGACTCATGTACATGTGGACTACATGCATATTTACATCATTGTACATTCTAACACTTGTGTATTTATTACATGTTGAAGTAACTACTTAAATTTACTCTAAAGTAAACTCCTACTCTAGTAATGTACCAAAGGTGGTACATTGATATGTACCCAATAATGTAATATATTCTCTAACAGGTCAACCCCAGACTTGGTGTCCTAACGACATTAAAAATAGTGGCAAAAACAAGCAGATAAGCTTTTTGGCCTTCCAACAGGGAAACAATGTTATGGGATAGAGGCATATTCCAATCTTATGGGTATGTAAGAGACATCAGATCCATGGTTCCCCAAGCTACCATGATGAATGGTCTCCCAACACCAGTCATTGCCTACTTCATAGGTAACTTCACTTTTGGCCTCAGAAGCTACTTGTAAGTAGATTTGGTAGGGGTGTACTAGAAATCAAAGGATGGGGTAAGGATTGAAGGTCCATTGAAACCTCTCAATCTACCAATAGACTCATTGAACATAAAATGGAGCTAAGGGAGGAAAAGTGAATGGCCAAGATTGAAGGAGTCCCAAGATAAAACATGCCCAAAAAAATGGAGAAAGCAACAAACCATTGAATTCAAGGATTCCAATCTCATTAAAACCTTTGAACACACTGACATGGGATAACATCTAAGAGAATGGTAAACCATCAACCCTTCCTGAGCCTTTGTATATACAAAAAAAGTAAAAAAGTATATTTTCTAACATGTTTATCTAGGTATTGCAGGACACAAGCAATTGTAGACTTGTAGTTAGATCATTATCACACTTTAAGGATATGCCTCACAAAGTGCAACATGAGCACAAGTATTTTTGGGATTATCACCTAAGATCATCTAATCATTAAAAGGACAACTGCCATAAGTAGGCATGAGATAAAATAAAGAATGATGGTGTTTTCACTATCTAAACATGGAGGAAAGAGTCCTTCCACATCTCCTTGTCAGAAGAAGATCGATGAAAGGATAGGCAAGGGGGATAAGCTTTGAGAGTCATCTTAAGGGATGAGGCTTATAAAAGGAGACACATCCCCCTTAGTTTTTCATGAAGCCTTGAGTAGAACGACTCTCACTACCATATCCTTATCCCATTCATTCAAGCTATAGAAAGCCTAAATATTTTCCCTCTTATGACTTCACATAATGAATAAGGCTCTCTTATTTGGGTTCCTTATATCCTGCTAGTAGGATATCCCCTACGAGTCACCAAAGTTGTAGTGAAAATCATTATATTAGACAAATCTTATTAAGAAGGCAATTTTGATCAAGATGTTGTGAAGCTAAATAAGGAAGGATAAGATGAGGGGGTCCAAGGACCCTACAATCTATGAAGTATTCAATGCTAGAAGATCATAAAAAGTGTATTCAAGAAAGAATTTTTATCATAAACTAATGTTGAATCTAAAGCTCCCCTTGCCACAAAGCTTAGTTGACCAGCCAGACTAGGATATTAATGGTTCATAACCCTTTTTGGAGACAATTAAGGCAAATTATGTCATGATTTGGAGTCTCAAATACTTTTTGGTGATAGTTGAAGGGCTCCACTCTTGATAAGATTTCATCTCATCCAATGCATGTAACCTCTTCTCTTCTCCAGAAGGGGAATTGCATGTCTAACTCTCTTCCATATCTGATGGTGTTTGTAGATCCCTGGTGTGGTCATAATTCATTATCAGTTAGTGATCCTAGAGGGAAGAACCCATTGAACATGGAGGAGAGAAGGAGACTCAAGGTGACCAAATGGAAAAGCAACAAGGTAAGATCCTACTCCTCCCTCAAGAGGAGGTTAACATTGAAAGGTTTGCAAAGGATGGATCAGTTTGAATATTTCAAGTTGTGAGACCCTTGTTAAACCTTTAATATTGATGACCCCTATAAAGGTCACCCCAAAGATCTACAATAGAGAAGAAAAAGAGAAAATACCATAAGGGAGTGTGCCTTAGACACACCCACTAGAGCAAAACACTTAGTAATCTTGGTCACCATTAAGACATCAAAAGGGAAGCAACAAATGGGTCAATAGAAAAGGATATCCCTCTAAACTAGAAGAAACGTAACATGAAAAAAATTAGAACCCTAAAGGATACACCAAGGACTTCATCAAAGGAGTTATTTAGGAAGTAAAGGGAATAGAACATCAACCACCACCAAGCAATCACACCAACCTGAAGCGACTAGACACAAGGGAGAGGCGGTGATCTAGTCCCAGTATTACCACTCTCAATAATCATACACGATGCCCTAGGTGACAAGTGGCACAATTAAAATGACAACATACAGGTGGTTTTATGGGTAACACTAAGACCAAGAACATTAATGGAGAAGAACCTCGAGGGCAAAATCATAATGGATCTCCACAATGGGTGATTAGACAAAATGATGTGAAAGAATTATGTCCCATCAAATAGATCCGCCTGTGGCATTTTATGGCTACAAATCCAGAGACCTCAAGATCATCCAAAATTGATGGTGAAAATCCTAGGCAAATTTTGAATTCCTATACAAATTTCAAAGAAATTTTTTCCCTCTCTTCCTCTTATAAATACCTCTTTCATTATAAAGAATCAAAAAATCATTGCATTTGTGCCTAGTATCTAGCCCTATATATAGTTTTTCTTTCAACCTTCTCATGTATTACGGCCTAGCTCAAGCCTTGAATTATTTTTTTGATAAGTTTTTGAACCCTCTTTTAAATCATGAATGCAATATGGTTATTATGTATATAAGAAGGTATGACTATTCCACTTTTTATCTCATTTCTTGTGCATGTGTAGCAATGGCAATTTGTGTCTAAGGATATCATATTTCTTGTGCACTATTAATGACGATGCATGTGTTCATTTAATCTCATCATAATAAAGAGAGATTTAGGATCTTGTTGCATCACCTTCCATAGAAAAGGTTTTTGATTTCTAGTTTTTTCCCTTTCATTTTATTATTTTCCTCTTAACCCTTTTCCCAAACAAAACCCGATAGAGTAGGCTAGCTTAGGAAAAGAGAGCATCAATATCACATCCAAAAAAGGAGATAACCTTAATAAAATTCATATAGATCATCCTTGGAGTCACGTCCCATGCTCCCTAGACTTCTTGACTATGTGCTTCATGTGAGGCACAAGCACTCGAAGCACCCAAAAACTACAATGGGTGGTCATTGTGCTTGGAGCGTGCGATTGAAACTAGCCCCTAGAAAATTTTGACCACCCAATAAATTGATACAAAATATTTAAAAATTGTGAACACTCAAAAGGTAAAATAAACATTAAGGATTCAAATTGCCAACCTTGCTAATAGCATGTAACACAAAATTGTGGCAAAGACAACGTTGTTAAAAAACTATGCAATAAAAAAAAGATCTCCATAAGCTTTTGGATACATCTATTGCTTAAAGATAAAGCATACCATGATCATCAAGTCAAAAGGTTAATTTCCACACAAATTATGCTTTATTCAATTTGAGATTACCATTTATATTTAATTTTATATACAAATATCTAAATACATATAATAATTTTGGATACAACGCATAAGTAGATTTTCACACTAATAATAATAATTTTTTGAATGATTTTACACAAGTTTTTATAAGGGGTCCTGATCCCCTCATACTGAGTGGTGTTTGAACCTTGGACCTCTCAAAGAGAGGCCAAAGCCCTTACCACTGCAGTAAGCTTGTAGCTATAATAATAATGATTACTATTACTATTATTATTGTTATTATTATTTACTTTGGAAAAGAAGGGTGGTACTCCAAGATGGTCTAAATCAATGCAAGATTTTGCTTCATTTGTCAATTCAAATGGTCTTTGAGATGTTATTCCTTCAATTTTTTAATATACATGCAATAATAGACACATTGGGTAAACTAATATAGCAAAAATATTAGATATATTCTTGTTATCCAACACATGGTTGCAAATAGAGTATACAATCTCTTTAGATATTTTATTGTGAGCATGATCAAATCACAAACCCATTCCTTTGACTTGTGATTTACCAAATAATGGCTATCCAAAGCCATTTTGCTTCTAGTCTATGTGGTTCCAAGACCCAATTTTTTTCCATATGCTTATGTTATGGTGGGGTGAAGCAAATTTTGAAGGATTATGTATGTACATGTTTGTTCAAAAGATAAAATATCTAAAGGAACAAATGATGATTTGGAATGCCAAATATTTTGGTAACAAATTTAAAGAAAAGAAGGAAATTGAGTCCAAGCTAAAAAAATTATAAGAGATAGTAGAGATCAATGGAATGGATTAGGATTCTTATTTGAAAGAAAAACAATTACTTTTTTATTATCATAATGCATTGAAAATGGAGTTATATTGGTTCCAACATCTAGGGAGAAAAGGATCTAGGTAGAAGATAGAAATGCAATATATATATGTTACAGCAAAAACAAAATTTTCTTTTTGTTTCATAAAAAATATTATTACTCTAAATGGAAGAAATATTGAGAAAGAAGAAGATATAAAGAAGGAAGCAATTAATTATTTCAAAAATATCATGTTAAATATCAAGCAAGATAAAGAGGCACAAGACAAGCTTTTGAAAAATATTCCATCAATTCTCACACAAGGACAAAATGAAATCTTGATGAAGAAAATATTTGTGGAGGAGATACATAAAGCAAGTTTCTCTTTCCATCCTAAACCGATGTTCAAACTTTGAAAGTCTCCACCATTAAACCCACTCATATTGTATACAAAAAAAACAAAATATATATATATATATATATATATATATAAGAAAAAAATTAAAATTATTAAAATTAAAAACAATGAAAGTATTTTTTCACGTTCCCCTGAATAATATATTTGAGAACAAAGCTTTATTATCTCAAATTAAAAAATAAAAATAAAAACTTTAAAGACTTCTTCTTTTACGAATATAAAAATAAGTTTACGGTTTTTTTTCAATTGATAAAATAACTTTACAGTTTTTAATATATATATTTTAAAGTTTTAATGATAAATAAAAATAAATTTTATGACGTTATTAAAATATTAAAAAACATTTACCAAACAACAAAATGATATTGGTAATACGCAAGAGGGGCCAAAATCCCCTAATGAGACATGATTATCATCTCATGGAATATAAGGGGTGCTAATTCCCCCTCAAAGCATAGGTGTATTAGGGACCTATTTTTAAGTAATAAACCTAATATTCTTTGTATCCATGAAACTAAAATGACAAAAGAAGAAGTTTTAAAAACTTTGAAAGCAGTTTGGGCAAGATGTGAATGAGATGTTATGGATTTTTAAGGAGCAGTAAGGGGAATTCTAACTTTTTGGAATCCTTCTAGAACCTCTTGTGTAACCATTCATAAAACTAGGCATTGGATAGCCTCTTTAGTCACTTGCTACTTTGCTAATATTTTCTAACCTCGCTCGAAGAAGGATGAGGCTTGGCCCTCACATCAAGGGTTGTTTAAGGTAATCTACAATCACTTGTTGGAGAAGTTTCTCAAAGGAAATGTTGTTTTGCAGGAGCAACAAGCAGATTCCAAACAGACAACGGAGGAGGATACGTCCTTTACCCCATCCTCAAGTGCTCATGGGTCCAAGAAGAGGAAAGTAGAAGGAAGTTCCCTGGACATTGAGAAATCGATAAGAAAGGTCAAGGTGGAGGATCGACCCACCCCGACAAGAAGCTCCCAACACTTAAAGGATAAATTTGTTTAGAATCAAGGAAAAATGCATGGTTTCGCTAAGGATGAGTTTGAGGATCCCGCGGTCAAGATACTTCAGGAATACATCATAAATGCTACTTCTTTTACCATAGCCCAGATGGAAAGTGTTGTAACCGTGAGCATGGTGGCCATTGTCCAAATGAAGGAGCACATAAATACTCTAAACTTATTTTTTTGCGATAATTTCTTCGAGGATCACCCAGAAAAGAACATCGTAGGAGCCAGTATTGGTGTCAAGGAGGAGGACGTGGTGGAAATCGCCAAGGAAGTGTTCAGGAAAACTCTTAAGGATGTCGAAAAGGTTGACACAAAGGATTTTGCTAATGTGTAATTATCTGCAGTTTATCTACTGTTTCTAGGTTTTGTTTTGTTGGGATGTAGTTTTTCCTGTTTCGTCCTTTTGGTCTATTTTTGGTTTGTCTAAAATTCTTAGGCTTTATGTGGATGCCATGAGGTTTTTGTGGATGTTGCATCCTTTAATCTTGCTTTTGTACTAAGGTGTTAGGGCACCTTTCAAATGCCCTCATCAATACAATTTTGTTAACTTACCAAAAAAATATTTACTTCATCCTTATCAATGTGTATGGTCCTACAACTCAATCAGGTAGATTAGAATTTTGGAGTGGGATTGAGGCCTTCATAAGAAGTAAAGACCAAGAAATCCGTTTCATGATCATTGGAGATTTTAATGCCATTATCAAGCTGAATGAAAAAATTGGGAGAATTAGGAAATTGACCCAAAGTATGAAAGATTTCTCAACTTTTATTCAAAACAACAATCTATGGTAAGTTGAGTTTGAAGAAGACAACTATACTTGGACCAACAACAGGAGAGGTCGGAACCTAATAGCAAAAAAATTAGATAGATGCATTCTCTCAAATAATTGGCTAGATGAAGGAACTTGTGCTAAAATTAATACCTTAACAAAGATTGGTTTAGATCACTGGCCAATAAGAGTTAAAATGGTGGTTAGTGAATTCAAAAAAATATCATATTTTAAATATGAGCAGATGTGGGAAGACCATCCTCAATTTATTGATATGATAGCTCAAACATGGAATTCTTTAGGTAAATGTGGGTTGTATTCTCTTCCAAACCAAATTAAAGCTATGACATATAGATTAAAAGAATGGAACAAAAACACCTTTGGAAATATTTTTGAGAAGAAAGAAGAACTAAAAGATAAACTTTCAAAATTCCAAAAATATGATGATAATAATACAAGCTCAGAGGAAAGGGAGTTGCTTAGTGAATATCAAAATATTTTGAGTAAGGAAGAAAAATTCTAGAGATTAAAATCAAGATAGACTTGGTTAAAATAAGGAGATAAAAATACAAAGTTTTTTCATAGGATGGCTATAGTACAAAGATCTTCTTCTAGAATTGGTAGAATTAAATCAATAGAAGGGGTTTGGATTGAAGATCAAAGTGAGATTAGAAAATAGGCTGTCATTTTATCATAATATTCTAGGTTCAAAGGAGTTCGAAGTTCTTAATGATAAAATTCTTCAAGATGTTCCTTCAGTTATAACAAATGAAGATAATAGGAAATTGGTGGAACCTATTACTCTAGAAGAAGTTCATTTAGCTCTTTTCTCTTTTAATAAATATAAATCCCTTGGTCCAGATGGGCTCTCTGTAGCTTTGTACCATCATAATTGGGATATAGTGAAGGATTCTTTATTAGTGGCAATGGAACAGTTTAGGGTAAAACAATACATTCCTTATAAAATAAATGCAACTTATCTTACCCTAATTCTAAAAAAGAAGGATGTTGAATTGTTTGATTCTTTTAGACCCATAAGCCTATGTAATATGGCTTATAATATTATTTCCAAAGTGATGGCGAATAGATTAAGGCCATTGTTAGACAAAATAATTTCAGAAGAGCAAGGAGATTTTGTGAAAGGGAGACATATTTTGGATGGGATCATAGTAGCTCATGAAGTTATACTTTCAACAACTTCAAGAAAAGAGAAAGCTATGATCTTAAAACTTGATATGATTAAAGCCTATGATAGGGTTAAATGGAATTTTTTTTTGCAGTTTTAGATAAGTTTGGTTTTGGGAAGAAATGGGTTAGATGGATTAAAGCTTGTGTCTCTAAAATTTCTTATTCAGTGTTGGTCAATGGGTTAGTGAAAAAATATTTTAAAGCCAAGAGAGGCCTTAGACAAGGATATCCTCTATATCCTTATTTGTTCATTATTATGGCAGAAGTTTTGAGTAGGAACTTAAAGAAGGCTTACAAATATGGGTTTATAAGTGGACTTAAGGTTAGTAATAACATTGATAACATCATCCATCAACAGTTTGTAGATGATACAAACCTTTTTGGAAGGGCAAGGATAAATGAGGCCAGAGCTTTGAATAAATTTTTAAAAGAGTATGAAAGAGCTTCAGGGCAAAATATTAATAGGACTAAATCCAAAATTTACTTTCTTAACACTCTTTCTAATATCAAATTAAGGATTTGTAGGTTGATTCAAATGGAGGAGGCAAATTTTCCAACGACTGATCTAGGGATGCATTTATTTGAGGGGAGAATGAGGATAGATTTATGGAATCCAGTTATTAGTAAGGTTCAAAATAAACTTTCGGCTTGGAAAGGTAGATGGTTATCTTTAGCAAGAAGAGTGCAGTTAATTAAGTCAATCTTACAAGCCATTCCAACATATTATATATCTTTGTATTCTATGCCAAAATCAGTTGAAAAAGTTTAATCTTTATTATGTGATCCTTTTTATGGTCAGGTTTACATGATAAAAGAAAATTTTCTTTGGTGAAATGGAGCAATTTGTGTGATGACAAACTAGGGGAGGTATTGGGTTAAGAGCTCTTACAGATGCAAACTTAGCTCTTAGGGGAAAAGTTATCTAGAGATTGTACAAAGAGAGTCAAAGACAATGGGCAAGAATTATTTTAAGTAAGTATGTTGATCCTAATGACCTAAGTTTAATATTTACTGCATTCTCTCTTCCAAATGGTTCTGCTCTTTGGAATGGTTTAAAAATCTATTGATCTTATGATTAAAGGTTTAAGATGGGTGGTGGGAACTGGAGAAAAACTTTCTATTTGGATGGATACTTGGTGTGAAAAAAACCACTCAATTTAGATCCAGTTTTGAAACCTTGGATGAAATTGATTCAAGACAAATATGGTGATAAGGTTTCAAACATTTTGTACAAGGATCGAGAAGGAAGATACAAATGGAAAGAAGATTATTTACAAGTATACAAGACATTGATGCTAGGAGGCAATTGAGTAGATAGATAACAACTATAATTATTTTGAGGGTTTCCAAGGATAAATTGATTTGGGAGTTGAATAGCTCAGGAGAATACACAACAAGAAGTGTTTATAATGTTCAACACCAACATAATACTAATATCATTAGAATTTGGAGAGATATTTGGGATAGCCCAAGCATTCCTAAAGTTAAAATGTTTTTTTGGCTAGTAGGTCATAGAATAATTTTATCTTGGGATAACCTTATGAAAAGGGGTTTTCATGGCCCCTCTAAATGTGTTTTTTGTAATAAGGAGTGTATTGACCATCTCTTGGGACATTGCTCAATAGTCTGGAATGTATGGCAATGGATTCTTAATATGTTTGGTAAATACATGGCTATGAATAGCAAAATTGAAGATTAGTTAAAGCAATGGCAGAGCACTTATAAAAGTGAGGCTTTACAAACAATATGGGATATATCAAAAGATACAATACTTTGGACTATATGGCTAGAAAGGAATAGAAAAATATTTAAAGGAAAGGAAAACAATTTAGAGGTAATGAAAAAGAAGATATGTTTAGACATAGAGGAGTCTAAACCAACCCTATCAACTCACCCAATCCCTAATTTGGAAGCAGAGAGTCTTGATAGATGGAGTCAAGTCATTAAATGGAATCATTATGTTGGGTACAAGAGAAGAAAAAATAAGGTAAAGAATATAAAGTGGAAACCACCAGATGTGGAGTGGGTTAAGTTGAATTTTAATGGAGCATCTAAAGGAAACCCAGGACCAACAAGAGGAGGAGGAATAATTAAAAATAACGGAGGAGAGATTTTATCTCATTATGCTTTCAATTGTGGATTTAAGACAAATAATGAAGTTGAAGCTTGGGCAGCTTTAGAAGGGTTAAAATTTTGTAAACAAATGAAATGGAATAGAGTTTGGATAGAAGTTGTTTCTCTAATAGTAATAAATGCAATTTTGAGGAAAGCAAAGGCTCCATGGAACATACAAGAGATAATTGTGGAAAATCAAGATATTGCTAAAGAGTTTGAAGAAATCAGGTTTACACATATATTAATGGAAGAAAACAAATGTGTAGATAAGCTAGCCAATAGAAGGGTTTTTGTTGAGGATCGTGAATTTAACATCTCCTTTCCATGGTTAGAAGAAGTAGAAAGTTTAGTTGAAGCTGACAAAAAATTGTTGATTGCCTAAATCAATTAATGATTAAGATTTACTTTAATGTTTTCCATTGGTAATATCTATTTTATTTTGTAACAATAATGTGTGTTCATTTACACTTATTTATTATAATTTTTGTGGTTGCACTTGTGTTTTAGGAAGGAAACTAGCAATCCAGGTTTGGTAAAGTGAACTATGTTAGTGTGATGTTTTGGATATATTACTCTACTAAGATGCAAGGCATAGATAGTAGAGGTGAAGTTTTGGCATTGTGAAGGTTGCTATAGGAAAATGTCAAGAAAGATGCTAAATTTTGGAGTAATTGTGTTCATACAAATATTTGAAAAGATCCAGAAAATGAAAATCAAGAATTTAGATATTTTATGTAAAATAATGTAGGTTTCTATCTATAGCATCTCAATTGAGATGAGAAGTGTATCTATTTGTAAACTCTCAAGCTCTAAATAAGAGAGATGTAATTTTTTAAGGGTGGGGGACCCGAGTACAACCCATTTTTATCAAGCAAAAAAAATATATTAATAAACATTGCATCTGAATGATATATATATATATATATATATATATATATAATAAACCATACATATATATTTAATAAGCTATGTATGGCTTTTATTGGGGGCCACTTCCATTACAAAATCAAAACATTACATTGCTCTCATTACATTTCTAATAAGTTAATAAAAAATTATTCAACTTTACCTTTTTATCAAAGATATTTTTCATTTACATTTCTATCAAAGATATTCTTCATCTTCCTCAAACTGCTAAGTTTTCACAATCAACTCTTTTTATATCAGATGCCTTCCAAAATTTAAATTTTGTCAAGATGAAATTTGACATCGCTAATGGCTAAAATATTTGTTGCCCAACTTCTATATCTATAAATATCTTTTCTATAACAACCTCACAAATTCTTAATACCTTTTAATAGGCTTCTTATTCGTTTCCCTAATATTCCAAGATATTATGTTCATTGTTATTTTTTGTTTTTATTTGTGGGTTTAGCCCCACTTCTTGTTAGCACTTGTGATATTTTCTTTTGTTTTCCCATATCAATATCCCTTTGAGTTTCTTTTTCTCTTTGTTTTTGTTTCTTGGGTATTTTTTTTCATTCCCAAGAATACTTTCATCTTCATCAATATCTTCAATATTCTCACACTGCTCATAGTAAGACTTATCATCTTTAGGTTTGCCTTGTTTTGAAGGATCTGAAGTGCAAGGAATAACCTTAAAAACACTTTCTTCTTTATGTTGTCCTTGAAACCCTAAAGTGCAAGGATGCTCTTGTGTAGCAATTACCTTCTTATTTTGCTCTAAAAAACCTAAATTGTTATGGGTTTCCTCCATCCTCTTTTCTTTAGTATGTTGTTCTTGAAACATTAAAGAGCAAGGGATAACATATTCATCCCTTTCACTCTTATTGGTTGGAGAGGATTTTATACTACTTGAGGAAAATGAACATGATTTACCTGGAATAAACTTGACCTATTTTGTTGTCTTTGTTTTAGCATTTCTCTCTACATCTTTGTTTGCACCTTTTATTCCTTCTTAACTTGCCAAATGATATTGTAGACATGTTTTCTTTACCTCTTCTTTTAGAGTGGAATATCCTTGATCTGATCTAGCTTCTATAACTATATGATTTCCTTGCTTTATCTTGAATTTTATCTCATGGCTAGAATTTTTTCTCTTTTTTCATAGTTTTTCACTTTGCAAACTCTTACCATGTGTCCAATCTCATAATAATTGTGGCAACAAAATGCGATATTTTCATAATCTACTTTTTGATCCCATTCTCTTGATTTAGATTTTATCTTAATGGATTGTGGCAAAGGTTTTAAAATATCCATAGCAACACATATTCGAGTATATATAGCATGCTTTCGCTTCTTAGTAGTTAGTCCTTCCTTGATGAATTCCCCTAGGGTATTTCCAATATTCTTTGAAACATCCTTATTTATAAGTTAATATCGAAGTCCAATAAGCCTAATCCATATTATAAGCTTCTTAATAGTTTTAGTCTCAACTAAAAAAATTCATTCCATGGTCTCAAATAAAGTGCATCTCTTCCCCTAAACCATGGGTCACCAACCATTATTTTATTCCTAATTTTTGAATTGGAAAAGATGATGAGGAAAATACCTTTAGGAAGAAAAGTTAGAAAATAATTTGAATTTAATCCCCACTTCCACTTGATCCAATTTTAAATCTCTAAAAATCGTGGTCATGATCTTTGGAACTTACATATTAACCCTCTACTTTTAAGAACCATTATATCATACTCAATCATATCATCCTTGATACTCACTTTTGGTGTAATATTTGCTACCTAGATTGAACTTGCCATGTATTCGCTCTTCTACTTATCTCCAAATTGGACCTCAATACTTCTAAACAGGCATCCTGACTTCCCATTAGGGCTTTCAAATGCCTTTCCTTCCATACTAGCTAATGGGGCTTGCTCTTGGTTTGCACTCCCTCTTGGCTCACATTCCCTCTCATATTGCACTCGCTCCCAGCTTGCACTCTCTCCTACCTCACACTTGCTCCCAACTTGCACTCCCTCTTGGCTCACAATAGTTCTTGTCTCTTCTTTTTCTCGACATTCCTTCGCTTCAACATTTTTCTAGAAACAATGTTCTACACATTCGTGGTAAGGGTTTGAAGCATTGATGTACTTTAGATGAACCTGTTGCTCTTCTGCCATGATTGAATCTTGGCTTGCACTCCCTCTTAGCTCACACTTCCTCTCAACTCACTTCCTTTCAGCTTGCACTTCCTCCTAGCTCGCACTAAAATTTCTTCAACTAGATCACACTTTGCTTTCTAATTCATGTTCACACTTCCTCATTGTTCTAGGCTTGTGCTCACTCGCACTCACTTTCAATTGCACTCACTTCCAGCTAAGAGGGAGTGCAAGCCAAGATTCAATCATGGCGTAAGAGCAACACTTCCTCTCAACTCACTTCCTTTCAGCTTGCACTTCCTCCTAGCTTGCACTAAAATTTCTTCAACTAGATCACACTTTGCTTTCTAATTCATGTTCACACTTCCTCCTTGTTCTAGGCTTGTGCTCACTCGCACTCGCTTTCGATTGCACTCACTTCTAGCTCACGCTCACACTCACTTTTGGTTGCACTCACTCATGAATCATGCTCATCTGACTAGTAAATATTAAAAACATGCATAAATGTATATATTACATGAATAATAAAGACACTAACAACTTATTTGAAGATTAACTCACTTTGACTCAAATGAGAGAGAGATAGATGGATGAGACCTAAAATGAATGGGAATAGAGAGTATGCGCCTATTGCATTTTAAGTGTATCAAAAACATTAAAAAAAACTATCTTGAATGTAAATCCTTTAATAATACTCGAGAATAATTACCAAATCCAAAAAAAACATTCAAGAATAATTATGCCCATGCATTAACAAAAGGTAAAGGTGAAATAGTTTTTTAATGTCCACAAGGCCATAGGTTATATAAGACGACCCTATGGAGGATGTTGTTGGTTCAATATATAGTTCTCCAACCATTTGGTTATAGAAGCATGGTGTACAACCCTACCTCCTGATGATTCAAACCTTAATCCTTTATTCAAACTTTAAAAGTCTTCGCTATTAAAACCACTCATTTTTTTTAATAAGTTATGTGGCTTCTATTGGGGACCACTCATTACAAAAATAAAACATTACATTGCTCGCATTACATTTCTAACAAGTTAATTAAAGCATACCCATCTTTACCTTTTGATTAAAGATATTCTCCATTTTCCTCCAACTACTAAGTTTCCATAATCAACTCTTTTTTTTAAGGAACTAACAACAAGAACAACCCTTATATGACACATAACTCCAACAAATAGAAGGAAAACAAACATAACAATCATCCATCAAAGAGAAAATCAGTTCAATTATTTTTCTTCTATAGTAGAGGTTCTTCCTCCTTTAGAGTGGTAAGATTTGAGAATACATTTTTGCACTTCAAGCTCGCAAGGTAATATCTAGTTGTTACACATTTTGTAGGATCTTCATTTTCAAAAAAGTGATCGTCACCGATTATTTCATATTTAGCTTCAAGAACACCATCAAAGGTGCTAATATTTTCCATGGAACCGTCTGGATGGTCTTTAGTAACCATTTGGCTTTTATCAATGATCTTATTCAAATTTCCTTTTGGGGTTGAGTCTTATGTTGCTCGCATGATTCTTGTTGGACAATTGGTGCATATAGAGGATGAACTTCTTTCTTTTGAACTAGGATATTTGAAGGTTTCAAATCATTCACATGTAGGGCCTTCTCCTCCACCAAGGAGGAATTAGAGCATGATCGGATGATCAAACATCTCTTCTTTAGGTGGCCATATTGCTAACAACCATAACATATTAGGGAGAAGTTTTCATATTCAATATTTTGGATCCATTCCCCTTTGCTTAAGGAGATAGTAATGGATTGAGGCCCATAAATTGAAACATCCATCCAAACAACCAATCTTGCTTTACTCATATTAATTTTATTGGACAAATTTTCCTCTGTTTGGGCATCCATATATTGGAATGCACCAATGACATTATCGATTTTGGTGAATATCTTCTCTCTCCAAAACTCCACAAGGAAAGCATAAAGATTCACCTAGACTGGGAAGCCATTAACTTCTTCTATAAAGGGGTTGAAACTAGGATTCCAAGGTCTTATATAGACACCCCTTTGTCCGAAAAACCAATTATATCTATAATCCATTACTTGGAATTATGTACTGGTGCACCGATCTTTAATGAATCATTTGAGCTCCTCCAGGCCTGGTCTTTTACCCTTGATTTTGTAAATAATTGTTTGGGCTTCATATATACACCCCTTTATCTAAAAAATCAATTATATATAATCCATTACTCTATCTCTATCCATTAAATTAGAAAAGGAAACAAAAAAAATTGGGTAGGAGAGTTACTTGGAATTATGTACTGGTGCACCAATCTTTAATGTATCATTTGAGCTCCTCGAGGCTTGGTATTTTGTCCTTGTGTTTGTAAATAATTGTCTAGGCTTCATGATCAATTAGATCCAACCCAAATTCATCCTTCAAAATCCTCATAGAAGGCAGAGGTTCATCCACCCACAAACCCAAAGATCCTTAAGAGATATTTCTTTTGACCGAAGAGGCTTTCTCACAAACTGAAGAGACGGTTTGTGAATAACCCTCTTCCTTCAACGCTTGAATACACCTAGGGTTTGCATCCCTTTCGTGAAGACTGTAACCAAATTTGTCGCTTTGCTCCATTGCTTGACTACACCTAAGGTTTACACCCCTTTCCACTTATATTTTTTTCAATTGGTTATATAAAATTGAAACGAGCCCCACCCATATTACATCATCCCCACATAGTGGTATTACAACAAAGCTTGGATATTATCCATTTATCACTTAGTAAGATTTGAACCTTGGTCTCCTCCTTAAATGTTTTTTTTTTTTTGTATTTACATGGTGGAATCGGTAGCCGCCATGAATCCGAGCAGGCTGTCCAGCTTTGATGGCCGCTATAGTATTCTGCGCTGTTCGCCTTGGAAGCCACCACACAAATCTTCGCACAGTCCGCCCCTATAACCAACATGCCACAATCATTTTAAACCTTTTACGTCGCTGAAAGCACCAGGAAAGGGACAAGCGTTCAGTTCGATGAGGCCCGAGATTTGAACCTTGGACCTCCACCCCCTTATGGGGTTTGGATGAACCAATTGGTCTAGACCTCGGACCTCTTCTTAAATGTTGAGGAATCTAACCGATTGAGTTAATGCCACTTGAGTTTACACAAAGTTTTATAAGGGATCTCGGTCCCCTCGTACTGAGTAGGGTTTATTATATACATACGATATTTAAATTAAAAATAAAAAAATTATATGTAAGAAAAAAATATTTTTTTAAAATATAAAATAATTAACTATTTTTTTTCACATTCCTCTAAATAATATACCTGAGAACAGTTGCAGGGGACAACACAACGCAATGAGCTTTGGCTCTTCTTCAGGAGGTCCAAGGTTTAAACTACGATGTGGGCGAGTGTGTGAGGGGTTGTGTGTTAAATTCCCTATTGATAAGCATAGGGCTTTACGAGGGGTCATGGTTGGGAGGAGATTGCTCAACTTGTGCGTTGGTCGTAGGAGTTTCTCACACTAACAAAAAAATAAAAAAATATATTTATATTTATAATTGAGAACAAAACTTTATTATTTCATATTATTTTTTTCAATTTAAACATCTTAATTTTTTTTGGTTACATAGATGAATTGGTTACAATCACAATTTTTAGTAACTGACAGCACAGCTGGCAAGGTTCAAACTATCAGCGAAGGCTTCCAACACATCCATCGTCTCGTTAATGGTAACCTGACGTGAGATGGGGATTGTCAGACGCATAGGGTTCACACCGTCTTCGTCAATCTAGTTCAATATGAAGAGGAAGTGCAGTTGGCAAGGTTCAAACTATCAGCGAAGGCTTCCAACACATCCACCGTCTCGAAGGCTTCCAACACATCCACCGTCTCGTTAATGGTAACCTGATGCGAGATGAGACTGTCGGACACATAGGGTTCGCACTGTCTTCGTCAATCTAGTTCAACATGAAGAGGACCGCCTGACAAGCAGGAAACAGATCACCGTCATCAGTCAGGTGCAACACGCAGAGGAGTGAATCGGGCTACTAGCTATGCATGGGTACGCCAGTGGGATTGGAACCTAGAACATCTTAATTTTTTTTGATGAAAGGTTTTTTATATATAATTTTTAAAATTATCAATGGCAAATAAAAATAAAATTTATTAAGTTAATAAAATATTAAAAAAACATTGCTACATATTATTTTGTTGTTGTTTAGGAAACCTTTATAATTCCTAGCTCTTGGGTATAGATAAAGTGATTTAGATTGGGTAAAGGAGACGAAATCAACAAGACCCCATCCCTTTAGGTAACCAAACTAGGGCTAGGTACCATCCTTCAAAGAATTGAATATGGGTATCACCCTTCAAGGAATCGAATTTGGGTTGGGTAAAGGTTACAACAAAATCAACAAGACCTAGACCCTCCAAGGATTGTACCGAGGTTGGGTAAAGGGTAAAGGCGAAGTCATTCGGATTGGGTAAAGGGTAAAAACAAAGTCAATAAAACCTCAACCCTTTAAGGAATCAAACCAGGGTTGGGTACCACCCTTCAAGGAATTTAATCAAGGCTGGGTAAAGGGTAAAGATGAAATCAATGAGACCTTGACCTCCGATGATCACATCAGATCTAGGTAAAGGGTAAAGACAAAGTCAATGAGATCCCAACCCTTCAAGAAATCAAACCGGGTTGGACAAAGGGTAAGAACAAAGTCAACTAAACCTAAAGATCTTTAAGGGAATCAAATCGAGATGGGCAAAGGGTAAGGACAAAGTCAACTAGACCCAAGGGTAAAGACAAAGCCAATGAAACCCTCTTGTATTGGGGTTTGAACTTGAGTTTATACATACCATTAAATATCTCTCACCAGACTAGTACGTACCATTAAATATCCCTCACCAGACTAGTACGTATTATTTTTAACTTAAAGATCCCAACCTTGAGGGAATCAAGTCGGGTTGGGCAAAGGGTAAGGACAATATCAACTAGATCCAAAGGTAAATACAAAGTCAATAAAACCCTCTTGTATTAGGTTAGGTTTGAACTTAAGTTTATATACCATTAAATATCTTTCACTAGACTAGGACGTATTATTTTTAACTTAATATTTTCATATAATATCCATCACCGAACAACTTGTACATATTTTTTTTAAAACAAGCTTCATATTATTATTAACTTATTATTTCTTTGTAAGGCGGAAAGCTTTGTAAAGTGGAGAACTAAACTTAGAGATTAAAACACTAATAAAGGACACTTTCATACAATCGTTTTGATAAAAAAAAATTGATATTTTAAATTTTAAATTTTGCCAATTCCCTATGTCTTTAACTCCGTGAAAAAACGTTTGGGGCATGTTTAGCCAATTCTGTCATCTAGACGTTTGCTTCGTATCACGATATTAACAAAATAATTCATCCGTTCCTGTGAAATTGGTCGGAATAAGCAATCATGATCATGCATGGGAGTAGCGTTTGAGTGTTGAATTAATGAATGAAACCTGCGTCCAAGAAGTTTGGGATGGATTTGGTATGAATTTTATATCGAAGAACTGAGGCGAAGCAGCATCGCGAAAATTTGAAGTCGTGACTCGTGAGAGATTTTGGGGGGAATGGCCTCTCGGAATAGGACTGTGTTGTTTAAGAAGTACAGGAATGCCTTGCGTGATGTACGAAATTCTTCGTCAATGGCAGCGGGGCCATTTTCATCATCAGAGCCTTCCACTTCCGCTTCCACTTCGACATACGGTCCTGTTATTGAATTGTCTACTGCTCCTTTTCTCCATCAACGCGAATACGCATATGCCCCACTCAGTACAGACGATGATGCCGCCGCCACCACCACCAGGTATGTCTATATTCTTTTACAGTTTTATGCCGTCTGAAAAACATTAGTCGCTATCAGGGGTATGCCAGATTTTCGGCATTTCCAAAACGTATTTTCAAGCAATTTTTTATATAAAATATATATTGAGGTTATCAATCACAATGTACAAATACCTAATCCACGCTGTACCAAGAACTGGCTAAACATTTAGCAAACAGCACCTGCAGTTAGGGATGGGTTTATTTAATTTAAAAATAAAACTGTTTTTTCGATTGCAATTGTTGAAATGTTAATTTTATTTTTGTTCTGTTGTGGAAAATCACAATTTTACATAATTTAAATTTCTCACAGTGTAATTAACAAGTGAAAAATTTGAAGCAAAATAGTCATATGCGGGCGGTACTCCAGACAGGTGCCATTTACTACATGAATAGACTGTTTCCTCTATTGATAGCTTTTCCAATATCAAATTTGAGGGTAGGGTTTCAGGCCAGTGTTCTAGAGTTCGTTGTTCCCCACAACCCAAAGAAGTTTAATTCTCATATATCTGATAACAAGGGAAGGTAACGTAATTTTTAATGTTCACTATGCTATGGTTTTCGTTTGGAGCCAACGTATTTTCTTACTCATTGTCATCTATTATATGTTATAGAAGTAGCTTTTTCTGTATCAAATTTGAGGTTAGGGTATTAGCCAAGTGTTGTAGAGTTCATTGCCCCCATAATTCTTATATATCTGATAAGAAATGCATGTAGGAGTTAAATGTAAAATAATTTTTAACATTTACGAGGCCACACGGTATATGTGACAACCTTCCAATAAATGTTTATTCAACCATACTTTGGTTCCCAAACTATGGTGTACAACCATGCCTTTTTAAGGTCCATGAGGCCACAGACTATATGAGACCTTAATGGAGGATGTTTACCCAATATATGGTTATATAACCATACTTTGGTTAGGGAAGCATGGTGTACAACCTTATCCACCTAGTATTTGAACCTTAAACCTTTATTCAGAGTTCCAAAATCTACACCATTAAACCCACTTAAGTTGCATTAACTTGAAATTAGGACTATTTTCCTCGCAAGACTACTTTCCTCACAAATAGTGTGCATTAGAAAAAACTGCCTCTAATATTTATACGTTATTATGGTAATTCTCCCAATGAAAAGAAGATTAGGGTAGGGAAACGTGTCTCTTATATATATATATATTTAAGATGAAGAATTCTAGGGATCTATTAAAAAATTCTGGGAATCTCATATTCAAGAGTGAATAAGGTATTTAATAATTGATAATATATATCAAACAATTACTAATGATATAACTCGTCAAAACATTAATAATATATATTAAAGACTTGACAATACAATTGAGAAGAAGAAGAGAAGAGGTATTAAAGTAGAATGAAATTCCAACATAGGCATATGCCATTGGAAATAAACAGCTTGTATGGGAACAACATCACATGAACCGGTTAGAAAGCAAAAGGGTCAACTACCCCCACATATATGCCATGACATGCCATGACACGATGTTAATTGGGGTGAGGAGTCCCACAACTTGATGTTAATAAGGGTGAGGAGTCCCACAACTCGATGTTAATATGGGTGAGAGAACATATTAAACTTTTGATAATAAAGATAAAAATCAGAAGATTGATAAAACATATCAAAGAATGGATACAACTTTTGATAGAACTTATCAAATAATTGATAAGACTAGTGATGGAAAGGATAAAATGGTTGAAAAAATTTGAACTTCAACTAGATAATAAAAGTATAATTTTTTTTCAAATGAATGATCGGATCCCTTCTCAATTACAGATTAAGACTAAGCCAAAAATTGAGGATCATTTTATAATTGAAACTCAACTAAATGTTAATGGAAAAGAAAGGAATGATGAGATCAAACAGATTACTGAAAAGTATCTGTTGAACTTAGAGATTCACACCAATTTGAAGAAGAAAATTGATCAATATTCTTATGATATAGGATCCGGATCGAAAAATAAATTGGTTGAAAAGAAAATTCAGGAAATAACCGCCCGAAAGAAAAGCATTCGATTCCATATCAATAGGAAGTTGCGTTATTTCAAGAAGCTTTTTCTTAGAGGAAAACTTATTGTTATTCATCTTAAACTAAGTGTTATTCATCTCATCGATTCAATTTTAGAATTTTTAAATCTCTTAAAGAATAAAATTGCAGCAATTCTAAAGAATAATTCAAGTAAAAATTCAATTACCGAAAAAATACAAGATTTCAAAACTAGTCCCGATGGAATTGAAATTTCCCAAGCAAATGATTTAAAAGATTTAAAAATTGGTCCTGATAGAATTTCTCAAGCTTATGTATTTCACAAGATGTGGCAAATAAGAGCAATGAACAAATCCTATGCCAAGGACTTACTAGAATCCAAAACATCATTTCCTTTAATCAAAAAGAATATTAAAGAATTATTAAATATACAAGGAATAAAGAATCACAAGGAGAATTTCTCAAGCTTATGTATTTCACAAGATGTGGCAAATAAGAGCAATGAACAAATCCTATGCCAAGGACTTACTAGAATCCAAAACATCATTTCCTTTAATCAAAAAGAATATTAAAGAATTATTAAATATACAAGGAATAAAGAACCACAAGATTTAAGGGCAAATAATTGGAAACAATGGTTAAAATATTGTTATGGGTACAAGGTAGCAAAACCAAAAGCTTCTCTATTCTCACAGATATGGTCTAGAATAGCACCACAGAAACGGAAAAATAGAATAAACAACCAATGCAGGAGTAAGAGCGAATTTGAAGCTTTTCTAGGAATGCTCCATAAATGGAATAAACGTTACAGATATGATCTATTAGCCTATAATTATCTGAATCCCAAGAAGGAGGATATTCACGGACCCGTGGTACAAGATATGGTAGTACGAGATATACCAGATCATCCTAATACCAATAAAAAAACTCGGAAGAGCGTTTAGTCCAGTATGTGGACATTGGATAAAATATATTTAAATTTGACCAAAATAGGTGGGCTAAAATAGACCTGGCTAAAAAAGAGGTGAATAAAAATATTCTTTTATTACAAGAGACTAAAGTGGATGATTCCAATTTTTAGAAGGTAAAGAATTCAATTTGGAAAATAGCTCAAGTGGAAATGGTTCCTGCTAATGGTGCGTCTGGCGGTTTATGGACTTTATGGAATTTGAAGCGGTTGGAGGGACAGTGTTTGTAGATTAATGACAAGTTTATTTCCATTTTGTTCACATGATTTGCAAACTAAATTTAATAATTTCCTGCTGCTAGCAAGAAATTATAACTAGCAGTCTAGCAGTTTGTTTAGACTATTATTGTTTTGGTCATTGCACTTTTGGTCAGAAAAGGCTGTATTGTTCAGAAAATGCAGAATTTGATTTGTAAGAAGATAAGCTGTTTTTTGTGCTTGGATTGATTCATTTGTTTTTCTTGGATTTCCAGGAGTTGTAAAAGGGAAGGGTCCCTTTCAAAACCCTATTATTTACCAATAGCAAAAAAAAAAAGAGGTGAATAAAAAGGGGCTAAGGCAAAGGATAAAAAAGAATTGGATAAGCCAAACT
Organism: Wollemia nobilis; assembly: GCA_028583015.1. Taxonomy (NCBI): domain Eukaryota; kingdom Viridiplantae; phylum Streptophyta; class Pinopsida; order Araucariales; family Araucariaceae; genus Wollemia; species Wollemia nobilis. The sequence goes on from JAQPPZ010016888.1 coordinate 26,342,178, forward strand.
TGGATAAAATTGAGGATAAAGGTGAAAATGAAACAAATTAATATAATGAAAGCAAAATGGATACAAATTCAATGGAAGTAAAACGGATATAAAATCCAATGGAAGTAAAACGGATATAAAATCCGATGGAAGTAAAACGGATTCCAATAAAAGTGAAACGGATGAGAGTCTGCTGATTGAATTTTTAGATGGTTACGGATTCTTAAAACCCTATTGGTTTTTTCCAATATTCGCAGAAAATCTAGAACTTTCATGGGTGATTCAGACTTATTGAGTATTGTCAAATATGTTTGCCTATGGATTGAATATTTATTCAATCTCAACGCATATTACTTTGAATTATGTAAAGAGAAGGCGAAACAAGTGGAAAATCACAGTAGGAGAAACAATATCAGATGCCACATACATTGACTAAATGTTGCTTTGGAGCAGTTAGACCCTCAAATAGGGAATTTAAAAAAAAAAAGCTTATGAGAAATCCGATATCAAATTACCGTGGTTCAAACCAGATGTTTCTCTTTATTTGAGAGTGGAAACAAAGAGGAATCTGCTTGTTGTGGTGCAGTGGTAAATGCCCTAGGTGCTGGTAGAGGCCGACCCAGGTTCCATTCCCCTTGTCTCCATCCTGCAGATATATGGTATAGTTAGGAATGTCCTATGTGCTGGTAGAGGCCGACAAGGCTCCATTCCTCCTATGCCCAACCTGTTGAAAGTGGCACCTCGAAAGGGGTGTTTTCCACTATAAATTAGTTTTAGGATCCGATCCCAAAATACAATTCTTAGGGAGAGAAATTGATTAGACGTTTTTCGTAGGACTGCCCAAACTGCCGAACTCGTTTCGGCCATATCTCACTCATCCAAACTCGGATTGAGCTGAAATTTTGAGGGTAGATGCCTAAAAAACCCTAGAACGTCTCCACCAATTTTCATATCATTTGGAGCAACACGGATCCTAGCGCATCCCTATGTGTGAACGATATATTTGGCAAGCGGCTATGCGAGGGTTTCATCTGGGTTGAGTGCAAGCAACTCTAGAGGTTGGTTTTTAGGGCCTTCGGGCCCTAGCGGCCAATATTTTTGTGTTTTATGCTCAATATTTTAGCAGGAAATGTTGCGGGGGATACAAGATGGGTTAAAAATATTTTCTTTCAACAGATCATACTGTGAACTTGAGTGACAATGGCTTCCAATTTGCTGCACAAAATAAAAGTGAAAACCATACCTTTCCACGGTGTCTAGGGCAAGGATTAAAGAGATCATGAAACAAGTTTCAAGCAGTTGATCAAAAAATGGCTCATATCTCAAGTGAATCTGGTGCTAAAAATGGCTCATATCTCAAGTGAATCTGGTGCTAAAAATGGCTCATATCTCAAGTGAATCTGGTGCTAAGGTGCACCCACAAAATAATTCTACTGTGAAAACCCCTGTCAAGGGTAAGAATTTTGAAGACTCGGTTCCAAAAATGAATTTTAGGGATGCCCTTCGTGGTGGACAGCCTCAACCCAATGCTAATATCAATATTAGGGCTTCCCATAAACCTCTAAGAATGCCTAAGATTGATCCCAGGAAAAAGGAGTCAGGATGTCTTAAAGCAACTCGATGGAACTCCTATTGTTAAGCTTGATATGGGTAACATTCAGATCGGCATTGAAGATTTGGAAAAAAGAGGACTAATTTGTCGGTTCGTGGGTTTTCGTCCGAGTCTATCTGCTTTCAAAGTTTGGGTTGCAAAAAGCTGGAAAACTAAAGGTGAGTTACAAATCTCTATTTATCCAAATGGTTATTTTCTTGTTTTATTTGCTAATAATGAAGATAGAGAGAAAACTTTTCAAAGGGGTCCTTGGTTTTTTGGAAGGGCGGGCTTTTCATGGGGCTTTTCATGAAGCCCTGGCATACTAAATTTAAAGCCGAAGAAGAGATGCCTTCTATAGCTCCCGTGTGGGTTAGACTCCCTATTGAATTTTGGAATCCTAATGTTTTTTCTTCAATTGGAAACTCTTTAGGAACTTTTATGATGACTGCTGATTGTACTCAAAATTTTGAACATATTATTTATGCTTGAATTTGTGTTTTAATGGATTTTGACAAACCCCTACCTAAAAAGATCACATTACAATTTGGGGAAGACACTTGGGAGCAAGTAGTGGACTATGAGAACATTCCTTTTCGTTGTAGAATTTGTCATGAATATGGTCATTTGGCCAATGCACAAATAAAATTCCTGATCAGAAGAAAGAAGATATAAACTCAAGCAGGTTTCTAAATACCTAAGAAGAAGAACACTCGAAAAAACCAGTTATGAAGGATCAATCAAAGTCATTTGCTAATATGTTTGAAATCCTTTCCACAAATGATGTCCCAAGTGAGGAAGAGGAAATAATGGAAACTGAAATCTTAGAAACACAATTTAAATATGAAGGGAAGAACTTAGAGACAAACCAACAAATCAAAGGTTTTCAACAGAAAAAAAAGGAGAAAATTTACACAAGAAAAACAATATTTCAAATGTCAAAACTTCAAATAATGCAGGTCCCAATATAGACTCCATTGAACCATCTAGTAAAATTTTGGCTGTGTATGAGCATTCTTCAAGGTTAGAAGCCATCTCAGATTCAATTGGAATCAGTCAAGAAACAGGGAAAAAAAAATTGGAGATGGATTCTAATCAAAAAGTAGGTCGCAAGACCAATCAATATCATATGGTAAAAGAAGGTGAAAAGCTTGTAGAGGAAGGTAAGATTAATGCCCTTCCCAACTTTTTTAGCCTTGGTATTAATGAAGATCATCACTTGGAATTTTAGAGGACTCAAAGGGAGTCTTTCAAAACAAAATGAAATTAGAAGAATGATTCGGATAAATCATCCACATCTTGTTTTCCTTCAAGAAACAAAGATGTCAATGGAGGATATGGACTTAATTGCCAATAAAATTTGGCTAGCTGGAAAAGTGGTTTCCCTCAGTTCCCAAGGGACTTCGGGTGGCATTGCTTGTCTTTGGGACCCAAAAGAGGTAGTTATTCACCATATGGTTGGCAGTTGGGGTTTGTTGGCTATAGCTATTCAAGTAGACATTCCAAACAGATTATGCTTTGCATTACTGTTTATGCCCCGACTTCTTTGGAGGAAAAAAGAAGATAGTGGAAGGATATTACTCATATTATCTCTCATTTTCCTAAAGCTTGGATCTTGATCGGAGGAGATTTCAATACCATCCTCTCTCTGGATGAGAAAAGGGGGGGAAATAGAAATTTGGACAAAAGCACTGACCTCATGAGCGAATATATTGCAAACCTCGATCTTGTGGATATCCAACCAGATAATGGCCTTATGACTTGGTCTAACAGAAGGCAAGGCTTAGCTTGTATAATGGAGAGATTGGATAGGTTTTTGCTCTCTGAAAATTTCTTAATCCATGGTCACGTTCCTAAAGTGAAGACTCTTAATAATGTTGCTTCGGATCATTGGCCTATCATGGTGGAAATGTGGAAAACCAATGTGAGTTTCTCTCCTTTTCGTTTTCAATTAATGTGGCTTAGAGACATTTCCTTCAGACCTCGTGTGCAACAATGTTGGAAGGAAGGTAAACCTAGGCATGGGACTAAGATGTTCTGTTTTGCCAAAATACCGCAATACATTAAATCCAAAATCAAGACTTGGAACTCGGAAAGAGTTTGGGGATGTTCATAAAAAAAAACATGAAGTTATTGCTCATCTTGAAAATTTGAATAAGAAAATCCGTTTAGATGGCCTCACGGAGAAGAGAAGCTGCAGGTGAAATTAAACTCACAACTCAGCTTGAGGAATGGGAAAAAAGAGAAGAAATCTTATGGAAGCAAAAATCTAGAATTCAATGGCTCAAAGAAGGAGATCGAAACACAAATTTCTTCCACAAATCTCTTCTAGCTCGAAGATCTCACAACTTTATTTCTTCCTTAAAATCAGATTCTGGAGATGTTGTTTATACTTGGGATGGCATGAACTCTATTGTTGTTGATTAATTTTCCAATCTTTTTGTTGCTACTCCTCTTGACTCAGCTTCACAACAAAATGTTCTTCAAGCAATCCCTTCTCTTATCATTTCGAGGAGAACTCTATTTTGACTCGCTCCTCGTTACTATCAATGAGCTTCAACAAGTAGTTTTTAAAATGCAAAAAGGGAAAACCCTAGGTCCTGATGGTTTTCCTATTGAGTTCTACCAAGAGTTCTGGGATATCCTTCGTGTTGATTCATTAGAGGTGGTGGAAGAAGCCAGGAAAGCCAAAGAAATTTTGAAGGTTATCAATAAAACTTATATTACTCTTGTTCCAAAAGCTCAAGAGGTTGATCATATCTCAGCTTTTAGACCTATTGCTTTATGTAATGTTCTTCTCAAAATCATTACTAAAATCATGGCGGAAAGGTTGAAGCCTCTTTTGCATAAGATTATTTCCCCAGAGCAAGGGGGATATGTGGAAGGACGTCAAATAGTAGATGAGATAGTTCTTGCTCAGAAGCCATCCATTCCATGGATATGCAAAATTCTCCTTCTATGTTCATTCGGTTAGACTTATCCAAATCTTATGACAGAGTGGATTGGCACTTCCTTATCAAAGTTTTGAGGCAATTTGGTTTCTCTAAGGATTGGATGGATTGGATTATGGGATGTATCTCTTCAGTTTCCTACTTAGTTCTTATCAATGGCAGGCCTTCTCACTCTTTCCCAGCCTTCTAGAGGTATTAGGCAAGGTGACCCGCTATCCCCTTATTTATTCATCATTCTTGTTGAATGCTTGGGTAGGACTATAACCAAAAAGCGGGAAAACAAAACCCTTGAGGGAGTTACCATTGCTCATGGAGCTAGACCTATCTCTCATCTTCAATTTGTGGATGACTCTACTCTTTTAGGTAAAGCTACAGTTAAGGAAGCTTCTAATATTAAGCAAATCATTAGCTGTTTTTCTAAGGCTATCGGGCAGCTTGATCAATGAAGACAAATCTAAAGTTATTTTCTTTCACTCGCTTCGCTAGACAGAATCCATGGTCTTGGATAAATTAAGATATAAGAAGACCTCTCTTCCAATCACTTATTTAGGTATTCCCATAAATATTCAAAGGCAGAAAAATAAATATTGGAATTGGTTGTTGGACAAAGTCAAGAAGAAAATTGGAAAGTGGACCAACAAGTGGCTTTCTTCCTGGGAGTAGAATCACCTTGGTAAAATCAGTCCTTCAAGCTATTCCTATTTATGTTTCTTATGTTTTGAATATCCCAAAGGTTGTTCTTCGAGAATTGGATCAAATCAGTCATCGTTTCCTTTGGAGTGGTACTAAGGAGAAAAGAAAATGGGCCTTGGTGAAATGGGATACTTTATGTCTTCCTAAGAGTGAAGGGGGGTTAGGATTTCAGTCTTCAATTAATAACAACAAAGCTTTAGCTGCTAAATTATATTGGAGGATGTTGCATAACCCCAATGCTCTTTGGGCCAATAATCTCCGTGCTAAATATGCTGAGAACAAAAGTCCTGAAGACCTTATTCGCTATCAACTTCTTACCAAAGGTTCTCCCATTTTAGTAGTTCTTAATACTGGTGAGGATTTGATAAAGAAAAAATTATTTTGGATCATTCATAATGGTCAACATGTAAATTTTTGGACAGATTCTTGGGATGGTCACAAGCCTTTGATAACTCGGCTTCCCGATTGGAGGCCTTGGATGGAGGAGCTTCATCGAGCTAATTGGATAAAGGTGGCTAATTATCGTTGGTACCATACTCGGTAATTCAAAGGTTGGTAGATATTGGATCCCTATTGAGGACTCGGCCTATTCAAATCCCGAAAAGGCAAAGACAAGATATCCAAGGCATCCTTCATATGAGATCCCTCTCTTGGTCCCATGAAAAAGATTGTTTTGGATGGAACAACAGTACTAAGGGTATTTAGTTGCTCAAGGTTATTTGACCTTATGCCATAATAATCCCAACCATTCTTCTGACATATTTTCTCAATTGTGGGCTCAAAAGCTCTGGCCTAAAGTGAGGTTCTTTAATTGGCTTTTATTGCATCGTAGGGTGCTTACTCGGTGAGCAACTTATGAAGCGTGGTTTTCATGGCCCTTTTAGATGTGAAATGTGTGAAGAGAATGTAGAAAATATCAACCATCTTTTTATTGAGTGTACTTTAGCCTCTGAGCTATGGAGGAGAATGGCCACTTTACTTGGCTTACAGTGGTCCAATTTTTTTACTTTTGAACAGCTTTGGAGGGATTGGCCTAATCAAGAAGGTGTTGATCTCATTTTATTAGGCAATTAGTTTGGATGGGTTCTACCATTATTCTTTGGAATATTTGGAATGAAAGGAACAACCGAATTTTTAATCAAGATAGGAAGGATATTCACTATATTTGGCAAAAGACCATAGCCAACTTAGTTGAATCAGTCCATCAACTCCTTAATCACCCCCAAAACTCCCACCAAAGATGGGATCAAGTGATGCAAAGATTGAATATTAAATCTTCTAAGGGCAACCAACTTAAAGGGAATGTGAGTATTAGTAAGATGGATAGGACTAGAAATTGGCAACCTCCTCCTAAGGATTTTGGAAAAGTCAATACTGATGGAGCCTCTAGAGGGAACCCCGGAAAAGCCAGTGTGGGAGGAATTGGTAGACTTTTAGATGGCTCCCTGGTTTTTACTTTTGCTGAGAATTTGAGTATTCTTTCCAATAACCTTGCTGAGGGGTATGGTATCCTTAGAGGCCTTCAGGAGGCTACTAAGGTTGGATGGGAAAAGGTGTTAGTTGAGTTTGACTCTCAACTTATGATTAATCTCTTGAAAAGTCCTTCTAAGAATCATAAGGTGGATTGGAGAATAAAAATAATTATTGAGAAGATTCAGTTAATCCAGATGGGATTTTTGAAAGTTGATTACAATCATGTGGTCAGAGATCAAAACAAGAGTGCTGATGCTTTAGCTAATTGGGCTTTGGACAAAGGTGATCTTACTTGTTATGGCCACCCTCCTATATGGACTTTATGGAATTTGAAGCGGTTGGAGGGACAGTGTTTGTAGATTAACAACAAGTTTATTTCCATTTTGTTCACATGATTTGCAAACTAAATTTAATTATTTCCTGCTGCTAGCAAGAAATTATAACTAGCAGTCTAGCAGTTTGTTTAGACTATTATTGTTTTGGTCATTGCACTTTTGGTCAGAAAAGGCTGTATTGTTCAGAAAATGCAGAATTTGATTTGTAAGAAGATAAGCTGTTTTTTGTGCTTGGATTGATTCATTTGTTTTTCTTGGATTTCCAGGAGTTGTAAAAGGGAAGGGTCCCTTTCAAAACCCTATTATTTACCAATAGCAAAAAAAAAAAGAGGTGAATAAAAAGGGGCTAAGGCAAAGGATAAAAAAGAATTGGATAAGCCAAACTTGGATAAAATTGAGGATAAAGGTGAAAATGAAACAAATTAATATAATGAAAGCAAAATGGATACAAATTCAATGGAAGTAAAACGGATATAAAATCCAATGGAAGTAAAACGGATATAAAATCCGATGGAAGTAAAACGGATTCCAATAAAAGTGAAACGGATGAGAGTCTGCTGATTGAATTTTTAGATGGTTACGGATTCTTAAAACCCTATTGGTTTTTTCCAATATTCGCAGAAAATCTAGAACTTTCATGGGTGATTCAGACTTATTGAGTATTGTCAAATATGTTTGCCTATGGATTGAATATTTATTCAATCTCAACGCATATTACTTTGAATTATGTAAAGAGAAGGCGAAACAAGTGGAAAATCACAGTAGGAGAAACAATATCAGATGCCACATACATTGACTAAATGTTGCTTTGGAGCAGTTAGACCCTCAAATAGGGAATTTAAAAAAAAAAAGCTTATGAGAAATCCGATATCAAATTACCGTGGTTCAAACCAGATGTTTCTCTTTATTTGAGAGTGGAAACAAAGAGGAATCTGCTTGTTGTGGTGCAGTGGTAAATGCCCTAGGTGTTGGTAGAGGCCGACCCGAGTTCCATTCCCCTTGTCTCCATCCTGCAGATATATGGTATAGTTAGGAATGTCCTATGTGCTGGTAGAGGCCGACAAGGCTCCATTCCTCCTATGCCCAACCTGTTGAAAGTGGCACCTCGAAAGGGGTGTTTTCCACTATAAATTAGTTTTAGGATCCGATCCCAAAATACAATTCTTAGGGAGAGAAATTGATTAGACGTTTTTCGTAGGACTGCCCAAACTGCCGAACTCGTTTCGGCCATATCTCACTCATCCAAACTCGGATTGAGCTGAAATTTTGAGGGTAGATGCCTAAAAAACCCTAGAACGTCTCCACCAATTTTCATATCATTTGGAGCAACACAGATCCTAGCGCATCCCTATGTGTGAACGATATATTTGGCAAGCGGCTATGCGAGGGTTTCATCTGGGTTGAGTGCAAGCAACTCTAGAGGTTGGTTTTTAGGGCCTTCGGGCCCTAGCGGCCAATATTTTTGTGTTTTATGCTCAATATTTTAGCAGGAAATGTTGCAGGGGATACAAGATGGGTTAAAAATATTTTCTTTCAACAGATCATACTGTGAACTTGAGTGACAATGGCTTCCAATTTGCTGCACAAAATAAAAGTGAAAACCATACCTTTCCACGGTGTCTAGGGCAAGGATTAAAGAGATCATGAAACAAGTTTCAAGCAGCTTGATCAAAAAATGGCTCATATCTCAAGTGAATCGTGCTAAAAATGGCTCATATCTCAAGTGAATCTGGTGCTAAAAATGGCTCATATCTCAAGTGAATCTGGTGCTAAGGTGCACCCACAAAATAATTCTACTGTGAAAACCCCTGTCAAGGGTAAGAATTTTGAAGACTCGGCTCCAAAAATGAATTTTAGGGATGCCCTTCGTGGTGGACAGCCTCAACCCAATGCTAATATCAATATTAGGGCTTCCCATAAACCTCTAAGAATGCCTAAGATTGATCCCAGGAAAAGGAGTCGGGATGTCTTAAAGTAGCTGATGGAACTCCTATTGTTAAGCTTGATATGGGTAACATTCAGATCGGCATTGAAGATTTGGAAAAAAGAGGACTAATTTGTCGGTTCGTGGGTTTTCGTCCGAGTCTATCTGCTTTCAAAGTTTGGGTTGCAAAAAGCTGGAAAACTAAAGGTGAGTTACAAATCTCTATTTATCCAAATGGTTATTTTCTTGTTTTATTTGCTAATAATGAAGATAGAGAGAAAACTTTTCAAAGGGGTCCTTGGTTTTCTGGAAGGGCAGGGCTTTTCATGGGGCTTTTCATGAAGCCCTGGCATACTAAATTTAAAGCCGAAGAAGAGATGCCTTCTATAGCTCCCGTGTGGGTTAGACTCCCTATTGAATTTTGGAATCCTAATGTTTTTTCTTCAATTGGAAACTCTTTAGGAACTTTTATGACGATCGCTGATTGTACTCAAAATTTTGAACATATTATTTATGCTTGAATTTGTGTTTTAATGGATTTTGACAAACCCCTACCTAAAAAGATCACATTACAATTTGGGGAAGACACTTGGGAGCAAGTAGTGGACTATGAGAACATTCCTTTTCGTTGTAGAATTTGTCATGAATATGGTCATTTGGCCAGTGCTTGCCCAAATAAAATTCCTGATCAAAAGAAAGAAGATATAAACTCAAGCAGGTTTCTAAATACCTAAGAAGAAGAACACTCATAAAAAACCAGTTATGAAGGATCAATCAAAGTCATTTGCTAATATGTTTGAAATCCTTTCCACAAATGATGTCCCAAGTGAGGAAGAGGAAATAATGGAAACTGAAATCTTAGAAACACAATTTAAATATGAAGGGAAGAACTTAGAGACAAACCAACAAATCAAAGGTTTTCAACAGAAAAAAAAAGGAGAAAATTTACACAAGAAAAACAATATTTCAAATGTCAAAACTTCAAATAATGCAGGTCCCAATATAGACTCCATTGAACCATCTAGTAAAATTTTGGCTGTGTATGAGCATTCTTCAAGGTTAGAAGCCATCTCAGATTCAATTGGAATCAGTCAAGAAACAGGGAAAAAAAAATTGGAGATGGATTCTAATCAAAAAGTAGGTCGCAAGACCAATCAATATCATATGGTAAAAGAAGGTGAAAAGCTTGTAGAGGAAGGTAAGATTAATGCCCTTCCCAACTTTTTTAGCCTTGGTATTAATGAAGATCATCACTTGGAATTTTAGAGGACTCAAAGGGAGTCTTTCAAAACAAAATGAAATTAGAAGAATGATTCAGATAAATCATCCACATCTTGTTTTCCTTCAAGAAACAAAGATGTCAATGGAGGATATGGACTTAATTGCCAATAAAATTTGGCTAGCTGGAAAAGTGGTTTCCCTCAGTTCCCAAGGGACTTCGGGTGGCATTGCTTGTCTTTGGGACCCAAAAGAGGTAGTTATTCACCATATGGTTGGCAGTTGGGGTTTGTTGGCTATAGCTATTCAAAGTAGACATTCCAACCAGATTATGCTTTGCATTACTGTTTATGCCCCGACTTCTTTGGAGGAAAAAAGAAGATAGTGGAAGGATATTACTCATATTATCTCTCATTTTCCTAAAGCTTGGATCTTGATCGGAGGAGATTTCAATACCATCCTCTCTCCTGGATGAGAAAAGGGGGGAAATAGAAATTTGGACAAAAGCAATGACCTCATGAACGAATATATTGCAAACCTCGATCTTGTGGATATCCAACCGGATAATGGCCTTATGACTTGGTCTAACAGAAGGCAAGGCTTAGCTTGTATAATGGAGAGATTGGATAGGTTTTTGCTCTCTGAAAATTTCTTAATCCATGGTCACATTCCTAAAGTGAAGACTCTTAATAATGCTGGTTCGGATCATTGGCCACTCATGGTGGAAATGTGGAAAACCAATGTGAGTTTCTCTCCTTTTCGTTTTCAATTAATGTGGCTTAGAGACATTTCCTTCAGACCTCGTGTGCAACAATGTTGGAAGGAAGGTAAACCTAGGCATGGGACTAAGATGTTCTGTTTTGCCAAAATACTGCAATACATTAAATCCAAAATCAAGACTTGGAACTGGAAAGAGTTTGGGGATGTTCATAAAAAAAAACATGAAGTTATTGCTCATCTTGAAAATTTGAATAAGAAAATCCGTTTAGATGGCCTCACAGAGAAGAGAACTGCAGATGAAATTAAACTCACAACTCAGTTAGAGGAATGGGAAAAAAGAGAAGAAATCTTATGGAAGCAAAAATCTAGAATTCAATGGCTCAAAGAAGGAGATCGAAACACAAATTTCTTCCACAAATCTCTTCTAGCTCGAAGATCTCACAACTTTATTTCTTCCTTAAAATCAGATTCTGGAGATGTTGTTTATACTTGGGATGGCATGAACTCTATTGTTGTTGATTAATTTTCCAATCTTTTTGCTGCTACTCCTCTTGACTCAGCTTCACAACAAAATGTTCTTCAAGCAATCCCTTCTCTTATCATTTCTGAGGAGAACTCTATTTTGACTCGCTCTCGTTACTATCAATGAGCTTCAACAAGTAGTTTTTAAAATGCAAAAAGGGAAAACCCTAGGTCCTGATGGTTTTCCTATTGAGTTCTACCAAGAGTTCTGGGATATCCTTCGTGTTGATTCATTAGAGGTGGTGGAAGAAGCCAGGAAAGCCAAAGAAATTTTGAAGGTTATCAATAAAACTTATATTACTCTTGTTCCAAAAGCTCAAGAGGTTGATCATATCTCAGCTTTTAGACCTATTGCTTTATGTAATGTTCTTCTCAAAATCATTACTAAAATCATGGCAGAAAGGTTGAAGCCTCTTTTGCATAAGATTATTTCCCGCAGCAAGGGGGATATGTGGAAGGACGTCAAATAGTAGATGAGATAGTTCTTGCTCAGGAAGCCATCCATTCCATGGATATGCAAAATTCTCCTTCTATGTTCATTCGGTTAGACTTATCCAAATCTTATGACAGAGTGGATTGGCACTTCCTTATCAAAGTTTTGAGGCAATTTGGTTTCTCTAAGGATTGGATGGATTGGATTATGGGATGTATCTCTTCAGCTTCCTACTTAGTTCTTATCAATGGCAGGCCTTCTCAGTCTTTCCCAGCTTCTAGAGGTATTAGGCAAGGTGACCCGCTATCCCCTTATTTATTCATCATTCTTGCTGAATGCTTGGGTAGGACTATAACCAAAAAGAGGGAAAACAAAACCCTTGAGGGAGTTACCATTGCTCATGGAGCTAGACCTATCTCTCATCTTCAATTTGTGGATGACTCTACTCTTTTAGGTAAAGCTACGCTTAAGGAAGCTTCTAATATTAAGCAAATCATTAGCTGTTTTTCTAAGGCTATCGGGCGCTTGATCAATGAAGACAAATCTAAAGTTATTTTCTTTCACCGCTCCGCTAGACAGGAATCCATGGTCTTGGATAAATTAAGATATAAGAAGACCTCTCTTCCAATCACTTATTTAGGTATTCCCATAAATATTCAAAGGCAGAAAAATAAATATTGGAATTGGTTGTTGGACAAAGTCAAGAAGAAAATTGGAAAGTGGACCAACAAGTGGCTTTCTTCTGGGAGTAGAATCACCTTGGTAAAATCAGTCCTTCAAGCTATTCCTATTTATGTTTCTTATGTTTTGAATATCCCAAAGGTTGTTCTTCGAGAATTGGATCAAATCAGTCATCGTTTCCTTTGGAGTGGTACTAAGGAGAAAAGAAAATGGGCCTTGGTGAAATGGGATACTTTATGTCTTCCTAAGAGTGAAGGGGGGTTAGGATTTCAGTCTTCAATTAATAACAACAAAGCTTTAGCTGCTAAATTATATTGGAGGATGTTGCATAACCCCAATGCTCTTTGGGCCAATAATCTCTGTGCTAAATATGCTGAGAACAAAAGTCCTGAAGACCTTATTCGCTATCAACTTCCTACCAAAGGTTCTCCCATTTTAGTAGTTCTTAATACTGGTGAGGATTTGATAAAGAAAAAATTATTTTGGATCATTCATAATGGTCAACATGTAAATTTTTGGACAGATTCTTGGGATGGTCACAAGCCTTTGATAACTCAGTTTCCCGATTGGAGGCCTTGGATGGAGGAGCTTCATCGAGCTAATTGGATAAAGGTGGCTAATTATTGTTGGTACCATACTGGTAATTCAAAGGTTGGTAGATATTGGATCCCTATTGAGGACTGGCCTATTCAAATCCCAGAAAGGCAAAGACAAGATATCCAAGGCATCCTTCATATGAGATCCCTCTCTTGGTCCCATGAAAAAGATTGTTTTGGATGGAACAACACTACTAAGGGTATTTAGTTGCTCAAGGTTATTTGACCTTATGCCATAATAATCCCAACCATTCTTCCGACATATTTTCTCAATTGTGGGCTCAAAAGCTCTGGCCTAAGGTGAGGTTCTTTAATTGGCTTTTATTGCATCGTAGGGTGCTTACTGGTGAGCAACTTATGAAGCGTGGTTTTCATGGCCCTTTTAGATGTGAAATGTGTGAAGAGAATGTAGAAAATATCAACCATCTTTTTATTGAGTGTACTTTAGCCTCTGAGCTATGGAGGAGAATGGCCACTTTACTTGGCTTACAAGTGGTCCAATTTTTTTACTTTTGAACAGCTTTGGAGGGATTGGCCTAATCAAGAGGGTGTTGATCTCATTTTATTAGGCAATTAGTTTGGATGGGTTCTACCATTATTCTTTGGAATATTTGGAATGAAAGGAACAACCGAATTTTTAATCAAGATAGGAAGGATATTCACTATATTTGGCAAAAGACCATAGCCAACTTAGTTGAATCAGTCCATCAACTCCTTAATCACCCCCAAAACTCCCACCAAAGATGGGATCAAGTGATGCAAAGATTGAATATTAAATCTTCTAAGGGCAACCAACTTAAAGGGAATGTGAGTATTAGTAAGATGGATAGGACTAGAAATTGGCAACCTCCTCCTAAGGATTTTGGAAAAGTCAATACTGATGGAGCCTCTAGAGGGAACCCCGGAAAAGCCAATGTGGGAGGAATTGGTAGACTTTTAGATGGCTCCCTGGTTTTTACTTTTGCTGAGAATTTGAGTATTCTTTCCAATAACCTTGCTGAGGGGTATGGTATCCTTAGAGGCCTTCAGGAGGCTACTAAGGTTGGATGGGAAAAGGTGTTAGTTGAGTCTGACTCTCAACTTATGATTAATCTCTTGAAAAGTCCTTCTAAGAATCATAAGGTGGATTGGAGAATAAAAATAATTATTGAGAAGATTCAGTTAATCCAGATGGGATTTTTGAAAGTTGATTACAATCATGTGGTCGGAGATCAAAACAAGAGTGCCGATGCTTTAGCTAATTGGGCTTTGGACAAAGGTGATCTTACTTGTTATGGCCACCCTCCTATATGGCGGGCTTCTCAAATTAGGGAAGCTCTTCTTTCTATCATTTCTTTGGATGGCTCCAGTTTCGAAGGTACCTAGTTTCTTCTTGTTTTTTTTTTTTTGCTTCTCTTTGGTTCATTCAGTTTTTTTAGTTCCCTAGCTCTTTCTATTCTTTATTTTGTTTCCTCTGTTGATTCTTGCCTTAATAGTCTTTTGGTCTAGATAGGTCATTGTTTTGTTCATATTTTTTTTTCTTTTTTCTCTTTTGTTTTTTTTTGTTTAAGTTTTTTAAGGTGGGTGGGCTCTTTTGTCTTGTTTTGTTTTTGTGTTGTTTTTTGTTGTTCTTGTGTTTTTGTTGTTTTTTTTATGTTTTTTGTTATTGTTCTTGTGTTTTTTTCGTTCTTGTTCTTGGGTTTCTCTTTGTTTGTGTTATTTCATGTTTTTATGTGCGAGTGTTTTCTATGTTTTTTGTTTTTGTTTATTGTCTGTTGTTGGTTGTTTTTTATTTTTATTTTTATTTTATTTATTTTATTTTTTATGTTTTTTTTTTGGTTGTCTTTGTAGTGTTCTGTTGTTTTTGTCTTGTTTGTGTTTTGTTATGTGGTTCTTGTGTTTTTCTATGTGGTTTGTGTTGTGGTTTCTTTTATCTTATTGTGCGTGTTTGGTTGTGCTTTTGTTCATCACTTTATTCTTACGTACAATATTAAATTGCACTTTACAACATAATTAAATATATGCACGCACATTTCGTCAAACACTTTGCGTACAATTACAAAATAACACATAATACCAAAACTGATTCAACAAATAAGGACATATCAATTTGCCTGTCTATAGTATCGTTCTCTTTCACATACCTTAAGGTCTCTCTCACATATGGTTGCGTATATCAAGAGGACTATTTTCTTCCACGTACCATCGAATATATAGGAAGGGTGGGTATATAGAAAGGTTTGGTATATCGGATTGGTGGTATATTGAAAGGGGGACCATTTGGAAGACATAAGGAACCTTCACCATGGCGATATCAAATTTTTTTCTCACAGAATCACACCTACTCAATGGCCCGAATTTTGCACCATGGAAGAACAAGATCAGGACCATCCTAGTGGTTGAGAAACTCTGGTACATTGTCACTGGAAAGATCATTCGGCTAGAAGAGGATGAAGAGGCCCAACAGTAGTTTGATGAGGCAGATCCCAAGGCACTAATGATCATTACCCTTGCCACAACGAATGTCATTCAACCACACATTTGTGAAGCACAAACATCCAAGGAGGTGTGGGATACGCTTTCTACCATCTTTAAAGGGAAGAATGAAGCCATAATTCTTCACCTTCAATCTCAACTCCACACACTAAGAGTTCAAGATGGAGAAAGTATTGAAGAATTTCTTCATAAAGTTGCTGAATTAAAAGCAAGATTGAACACCATGGGGAAAAAATAGAAGATAGGCTCTTAGTACCCTTCATACTTAGAGCCTTACCAGATTCATTTCAGGTGCTAATGACTTCTTTGCAGTATCAAACAGAAAGGCGTCCTTTGATGAATTGGTGAACATACTTCAACAGGAGGAAGCAAACAATCAGTTAAGGGACCAATTGACAAATAATGCACTCATTTCCACAAAGTCATAAAACAGTCCTTCCTCATCTTCATCAATGTCACAAAAGCAACCTCAAAGACAAAGAAGGTATTGTCATATTTATGAGAAAGAAGGACATGATACAAAGTTTTGTAGATACAATTCTATGACTCGAGGGGGTCAAGCCCACAAGCCTCCTCAAAAGAAGACATAGTTCAAACCATATCCCAAGCAACAACAAGGGCATGTTGCACATGAAGAACAATAATCTAATTGTGACTTCAAACTAGCACACAAGGTACCGATGACCAAAGAAGTGGCAAAATCAAAGGATGAAATTTGGTATATTGATTTAGGTGCCAGCCAACATATGACTGGAGACAAAATGTGGTTTGATTCCCTACAAGCAAAAAATGCCAAACAAGTCACTATTGCTGATGATAAGACCTATCATGTTAAAGGAGTGGGGAATGTTCCTATCAATTTGACTGATGGCAAATGCACAATTGAGAATGTGCTATATGTACCCGGACTAGCAAACAACTTGTTATTTGTTTCACAAATGCTGGATCGAGACATAATAGTTAAATTCAAAGTTATTGATGTCAAAAAGAGGTGTTTCATCACAACACATGGCAAGTTTGTAGTGATTGGTCCTATAAGAATGGTTTGTTTGTCCTTGATGTCATATCATCTCCTAATGTTGCACTGTTTATAGCCACAACACATTCTACCTCCCTTTGGCATAGGAGATATGTACATCTAAGTTATGGATATTTAATCTGGCTAAATACGCATTTTATGGTGACAGGACTGCCCAACCTTTCACCTACATTGCTAGTTTGCTTAGGTTGTCTAGCAGGAAAGCAACACTGAGTACCTTTTGAGCTCAGTATTCATAGAGCTTAAGGACCGTTAGATGTCATACACACCGATCTATGCGGACCGCTGCCAACAATTTACGGTGGACATAGGTACTTTCAATTGTTTTTTGATGATTACTCATGGAAGATGTGGGTATATTTCTTGCCACTCAAATTAGATGCCTTCATAAATTTTCAACGCTTCAAAAAGCTAGTTGAAACAAAAATTTGGCATCATATTCGAGTCTTCCACTCAGATCAAAGGGGGGAATATACATCCAACAATTTTTCAAGGTTCCTCGTACAAAACGGGATCAAGTGACAACTTACTCTTGCCTACACTCCACATCAGAATGGGGTTGCTGAAAGAAGAAACTGTTACATTATAGAAATGGTTTGCTGCATGCTCACAGGAGCTGATCTAGAGTATTAGTATTGGGTTGAAGTTGTCTGTTGGTGTATCTCCAAAATAAAGAACCAACAAAGGCACTTCAAGGGATTACACTTGAAGAAGCTTGGTTTGGGAGGAAGCCATCAGTTGCTCATCTCAAAGTTTTTGGAAGTAAGGCATACATGCATGTGCCAAAACAAAAGAGGACCAAGTTGGATGGAAAACTCTGCCTTGCATATTTCTTGGGTATGATGAGGCATCAAAAGCTTATCAATTGATTGATATAGTTACCAAGAACATACATATAAGTAGAGATGTGGTATTGGAGAAAGAATTTGGAAACTAGAAAATGTTGAAGATCCTAAGGAGTCTAAATATACTGTTGTAAACATTGAGACAAATGAGGAAGTTCATGAAGAAGTTCCAGAGATGAGACAGAGTCAAAAATGGTTGATGAACCAGTGCCGGTAGTGGCTGCTCCACCACAACAAAGAAAGACTCCAAAATGGCTCAAAAATACTATCAAAGATGCTAAGCTTGATGCACCACCTGATCTAACCTCCACACGACCACGTACTTGTAGTAGTACATGACAAGAGGTAAATTTGGGCTTGATGACTTCTGTAATGGAGAATGTAGAACTAGCCTCAATAAAGGAAGCACTAAGCTTGCCACAATGGAAGGAAGCCATGGAAGCAAAATACACATCTTTGATGAAGAATGAAACATGGGATCTCGTTGATTTGCTAGAAGGAAAGAAGCCCATAGGCTGCAAGTGGGTTTTCAAAATTAAGTACAAGGCAAACGGATCCATTGATAAATATAAGGCATGGCTTGTTGTAGAGGGCTATGCACAAAAGGAAGGAATAGATTATGAAGAGGCGTTCGCAACTATCTCAAAAATGATCACCATTCATGTAATATTTGCAATGGTAGCGCAATTTGGTTGGAAAATTCATCAAATGGATGTCAAAAGTGCCTTCCTCAATGGTGATCTTGAAGAAGTGTACATGACACAACCCGAAGGCTTTGTTGACAATGGGCAATGTCAAAAAGTTTACAGACTAAAGAAGTCATTATATGGGTTGAAGCAAGCTCCCAAAACTTGGTATATCAAAATTAATGATCACCTATTGTAGCATGGTTTCACCAGATGTCCTTCCGATCCAAATCTTTGTCAAGAAAATTGGAAATGAGATAGTGATTCTTGTGGTCTATGTTGATGATTTTGTCATCATTGAAGTTCAGATAAATTGGAAGTTCAAACAAATTGATGAATGATGTGAAGGATGGCTTGAAAAATTCATTTGACATGACAAATATGGGGCTTTTACACTGTTGTCTTGGCTTGAAAGTTTGGCAGAGAAAGAACCAAATTTTGGTCATACAAACAAAATTTGTCAAGACACTGCTAGAAAAATATAGGATGACAGATTGTAAACCTATGACAACACCAATGGAGCTAGGGTTACAACTGTCTAGATATGATAAATCATCTCAGGTATCTGCTACTCTTTATCGTCATTTGATTGGGAGTCTCATATACCTAACGAACACTAGGCCTGACATCAGTTTTGCTATAAGTTATCTTTCAAGATTCATGCAAGATCCTAAGGAGAGTCATTGGAAAGCTGTAAAGAGGATACTGGATTATGTCTGTGGTAGAGTAGAATATGGCTTGGAATATAAGAAGAATGATAATTTTTCCTTATAGGGATACACGGACTCAAACTATGCTGGATTTGTAGATGACAACATGTCAACATCAGGATATGTGTTTCATCTAGGATCTAGACCTATCACGTGGCATAGCAAAAAGCAACATGCAGTGGCACTATCGTCCATAGGGGCAAAATATCATGCTTCACGAGGAGCTGCGTGTGAAGCAATATGGTTGCAATTCGTACTATCATATATGGGTGTGTGTAAAAATCAACCAACCTTGTTGAATTGTGATAATTACGGTGTTCTGAAATCAATCAAGAATCCAATATTTCATGAAAGGACAAAGCACATTGAAGTTCAATGTCATTTCATTCGAGAGCAAGTTCAGAATCACCAAATACAATTCAAATATATTAACACTAGAGACCAACTTGTAGATATTTTCACAAAGGCGGATGAGTCAAGTTTGAATTATTTCGCAATTTTTTTTGTATACCAAATAAAGTAATAAGGGGGGGATGTTAGACATTATTATTAGGTTATTTGTGACACATTCTTGAAGAGGCAGAATATGAAGAGACATGCTAGTCCATGAAGCACCAAGAGTCTCTTGAGAAACCAAGAGATGCACTCTTGTATATGTTTGTAAAGCTCTACTTGATTTTTGCTGAATAGAATAATCCTTTCGTGCTCGATTCCATCATGGCTACTATGGCTTTAGTTCTTTCTTCTTGCTCACGACAGGACAAGACTGCATTTCTTCGGTGTTGGGTTTTGGCCACCCCTCACATACCAAGGAGTTGTAGATAGGCGCAACTAACTAGTTTCTTGTCCTCTTCTATTGGTTCCACAACCATGGATGCTAGAAGAGTCTTGAGGGGTTGAATTCCATGTCTTCCTAGGATTATCTAACTAGGCTCTCTTAGTCTTGGCCATTCTCCTGGGAGCATCATTAGATCCTGTGTTGGCCCTTTTGGAATAGTTGGTGACGACAATGATTGTGCTTCTATTTTACATCCCACTACAAATTAATATTGGTGCTTGGATCCATTGGAGCTCCTTTCTATCTTTGTTGTACCTCAACTTCTAGATCTCTCTTAATCATTTCTTTTAGCATGTTTTGGTTTATCCATTTTGGGTAATCCTTGAGGTTGTAATTTTATGCCATATAGTTGTTCCACTTTAGAGTAGTTTACATTAGATTCTTTACTCTAGTTTAGCTTACAACTCTTTTCAATGAGTCCCATTGGCCTACTTTGTCCATCTGTGGACATTAATAGAATTATCATATCTTATCTGTGGTATTTAAAGGTAAAGACACTCGGGTGTTTAAATTAAACAATAGATCTAGGGAAGGACTATATGTAGATCTTTCTGACAGATCTGTGCGACGCATTCTGAATGAAAAAATTTCAAGTTCCCTCATTTTCGAAGATATTTTGCTTCCAAGACGTCGTAGAGAATTTCGAATTCTGAATCGCTTGAATCTGGAAAACAATCTAGGTGAAAGTACAGAATTTTCTAATAGTAAAGAACACATACAGAATGACGAAGAACTCGTGGAAAAAGACCCACATCTTAGCATAGATACAACACAAAAAATGAAACGTTTTCTTTGGCCTCGTTATCGCGTAGAGGATCTTATTTGCATGAATAGATTCTGGTGGAATAGACATAATAGGGGTCAATCTTTTCTGAAAGTACGTATGTATCCCAAAATAGATCATTGGGATAGTTGGGAGAATCTCCTATTTTTTGTTATAGATTATATGAAAAACTCCTATTTATTGATGTATTATGTAATTAGAAAAAGTCCTCTTTAATTTTGATCCTTGTAAAGCTGAAAAATGTTGTAAAGTAGAACATTCTTCTACTTTACAACAAGATCAAAAAAACCTAGGTTGGAAATTTAGGTTTTTTTGATGTATATATTTTGATATTACATATCATATCATTGTGACAATTTGAGTTAGCTACGGGGGGATCTCGTAAAAATCACTAATGACACTTTAGTGTAGCTAGCCCGATGGAGTTTAGGTGTTACATCGGTGTACCTAATCCGATGGGGTTTGAGGTCTACTTAAGGATAATGGAGTCACCTGATTTGGATGGGGTTATCTTTTTGCATGGGTTTAAGTGGATCAATAGTTAGACCCAATATTGGCCAGCACTTGGAGAACTCTACATTTTTCATAGTATTTCCTTAGTTGCATTTGCCTAATAACATAAAACATGACCATGAGGTCTTGGAAAATTGGTGAGTAGGGGGCACTTGTTGTGAAGAGGTCAAGGGTTCAAGTTTTCTTGGCACTCATCAATGCCCTTCATGGTCCTAGGTCCCCATGTGCATGTGTAACATATCCAAATACTTCTTTGAGACCACTGTTTAATAAACACTGGCGGTAGATTTCTTCGTCGCTTTTTTTTCCTTTCGTAGATCATCCTCATCTATGAAGACTTCTTCATTTATTGATCCAATCGAAAAATCCTGTTTCTTTCTACGAGATAGATAGAAATAATCTATCTTTCATAGAAACCTTCGGAACGAATCAGAATATATAGACCATGAACAAAAATGAATGGATCTCATTATTTTTTCTGACTATAAATCAATATTATTTGACTAGGAGGAAACACATTTTTATGATAAATCATTTATCCATTTGTTAATCTTTTTGGTTACTAAAGAACAAAGAGGAAAGAATCTGTTGAATTTCAGGTATGTTCTTTAACCAATCGACTTTTAAGACTTACTCAACATTTGCAATTGCACAAAATAGATTATTTGTCACAAAGAAGTTTGTGGAAAATTATGGGTAAACATGAGCGACTTTTGGTTTATCTCTCAAAAAGAGAGATCTTTACAATGATTTAATTGGTTAATTAGGTATTCATGGACTAAAAACACATTAATTTCGAATGAAGTTTTAAAATCAAAATTTGGTTTATGAACTATCTTGACTAATAAGTTATTCTTTTGTTCTAATCATTTGAGGAGATTTATGATTAGGTTTGGTACAAAGAAAGACCCCATGATCGTAAGTATAAGTCCTCGTCATCCATCAATTTACTCTAGATGGTGAAGATGTTATTGACTGTGAACCTATATTAGGTTATTTACATAGAGGGATGGAGAAAATTGCTGAGAACCGAACAATTGTCCAATATCTCCCCTATGTAACACGATGGGATTATTTAGCTACTATGTTCACAGAGGCAATAACGGTAAATGCGCCAGAGAGATTGGAAAATATTCAAGTACCTAAAAGGGCTAGCTATATCAGAGTGATTATGCTAGAGTTGAGTCGTATAGCTTCTCATTTGTTATGGCTTGGACCTTTCATGGCTGATATTGGTGCACAGACTCCTTTCTTTTATATTTTCAGAGAGAGGGAAATGATATATGATTTATTTGAAGCTGCCACGGGTATGCGAATGATGCATAATTATTTCCGTATCGGAGGAGTAGCTGTAGATTTACCCTACGGTTGGATAGAAAAATGCTTAGATTTTTGATTTCTTACCAAAAGTGGTTGTGTTAGCTTTTGATGAGTATATGATATAGGAAAAGCAACCACAAGATGAAAGATAAACAAGCTATAATATCTATATGATAATGACACTATAATATGCAGGAAAACAAAGAGATAAACTTCTGCAATAAATGAGAAATATACCATTTATGAAAGCTCACGAAAATAGTACAATGCAGTATAATGGAGGACATGAACACTTCATAAACTGTTTTAAGGGAACTACATTGTACCACACAACCAATCTATACCATGCACTCTATATTCTCTCCTCTCTTTATTTCACTCACTATAAGGCTTTTATATAGGAAGATAAGTTCCTTGGCCCTTACTCTACCTTTGACTCTATCCTATGACTCATGTACATGTGGACTACATGCACATTTACATCATTGCACATTCTCACACTTGTGCATTTATTACATGCTGAAGTAACTACTTAACTTTACTCTAAAGTAAACTCCTACTCTAGTAATGTACCAAAGGTGGTACATTGATATGTACCCAATAATGTAATATATTCTCTAACAAGTTGAATATGAAAGACTTATTACACACAATCCTATATTTTTGAAACGAGTTGAGGGAGTAGGCATTATTGGTAGAGAAGAAGCAATAGATTGGAGTTTATCAGGACCCATGTTACGAGCTTCCGGAATCCAATGGGATCTTCGTAAAGTGGATCATTATGAATGTTACGATGAATTTGATTGGGAGATCCAATGGCAAAAAGAAGGAGATTCATTAGCTCGTTATTTGGTACGAATCGGGGAAATGAAAGAATCTCTAAAAATCATTAGGCAGGCTCTAGAAGTAATTCCGGGGGGACCCTATGAGAATTTAGAGGTTCGACGTCTCAATAAGGGAAAAGATTCGCAATGGAACGATTTTGAATCTCGATTTATTAGTAAAAAAGCTTCCCCTACTTTTGAGTTATCAAAACAAGAACATTATGTGAGAGTAGAAGCTCCCAAAGGAGAATTAGGAATTTTTCTAATAGGAGATGATAGCATTTTTCCATGGAGATGGAAAATACGCCCACCTGGTTTTATTAATTTGCAGATTCCTCCTGCACTGGTTAAAAAGATGAAATTGGCCGATATCATGACAGGTAGTATATGTTGGAATATATTACATTATTTGGTGCTTGCTAAAGTACCATCATGGGTACATTTTTAGATTAGGAGTTTATCTTAGATTAGGATTTAAGTATTTGCTTAAAGCAATGTAATAAATGCACAAATATTATTAGAATGTGCAATGATGTAAATGTGCATGTAGTCCACATGTACATGAGTCCTAAGAATAGAATAGTGAGGTGTCATAGGAATATGGAAGGCCAAGAGTCATGTCTCACTATAAATAGGCCTTCTTAGAGTAGAAGAGTAAGAGGTTTTTGGAGTGCATAAGGTAGAGTAGTAGTAGATACAATGTAGAGCATTTTTTTTGCAATATGGAGGATTAGAGACCTCCATTGCATAGCATTGTACATTTTCATGAGATTTCATTAATGGCTATTTCTTGAGTATTTTCAGAAGTTTCTACTCTTATTTTCATGCATATTAGTTAGCCATTATCATAGATATAACATTGCATGCTTATTTCATTACTTGTGGTTGCATTTCCTTTAAGTTTATAGCTTCAAAAGCTAACAGTGGTATCAGAGCACTAGGTAGATCGATAGGAAATAGAGAGAGCCACAAGAGAGATTGAGAGTAGATAGCAAATCTCATTTTCAGAATTTTTGAGATTGCATTTGGCTAGAGTCTTTCCACAGAGTTGCAGAAAAACTTGTGAAGACTAGGACTCAACATTGATTCCACTAGATTGACAAATCAACTAGTGAAGATTATTTTCTATAGATTCAAAGAAATTTCTAGTATCATTTCCTAATACTTTGTTGCAAAAAAAAGAGATTCAAAGAAAGTTGGGAAGCTTCCTACAAGAGCTAGGAAGAATATCTTCTTTGGAATCAATCCAATATCCGAAACAAGTTGGAGATTGAAGATTTGGAGGCCTAAGGAAAAAGGTCCCATTGCAAGATTTGCAGATTGAAGACTCCAAGTTGGAGATTGAGAAGAGATCTAGAGGCCAAGGAAGCCACATTGAAGACTGCAAATCAAGGAGGAGGTCCTAGAAAGAAGACCCCATTGAAGGAAGAAGAGACTCAAGGAAAAGAGTCCTGAAGAAGATTGGAGATTGGAGATCTCCATTGAATATTGAAGACTTCAGATTGAAGAAGAAGACCCAAAGGAGGTCTCATTGAAGAACTTCCATATTTGGAAGATTGAAGATAGAAAAGGACTAGCAAAGGTCCTATTGCAGATTTCAGAAGCAACAGATTTCAGAGATCCAAGAAGAGATCTCATTGCAGAACTTCCATAGTTGGAAGATTGGAGAGATTAAGAAAAAGTCTCATTGAAGACTTAAGAAGCTGCAGGATTTGAAGGCCCTAGGAGAAGGCCTCAAGCTACTTGGAAGGAGATAGAAGGAGAAGGCTAGGAAAGCCTCATTGAAGGAGACTTGAAGAAGTCCATTGGAGAAGATTTGAGGAGAACTCAAGGAGAAGTTCCTGATAAAGAAAATTTGGGACAATTGTCGCCATCCAACAACAAGCCCAAGGGAGAAGGATTTGGCAAGAAGTTTGCCAAATTTTGGAGGAGAATAGTGAAGACCTCAAGACATTCAGATTCTTGAGAAGAAGGCCACTAGATAGGCCAAGGTTGAAGTTAGAATTCGACAAGGAGGTTGAAGGAGAAAGGAGCTAGAAGAAACCACCAAACCTGAGAGGTTTGAAGATTGCCTTTGGAGGATTTGAAGGCTTACTTGAAGAAGGAGGTTTGCTGTTTTTACAGTAGAAAATTGAAGGTTTCTTGAAGGAAAATCTTAGCTGCGATTTGGAGGAGTTTCCTACCAAATTTGTGAGATTCAAGGACAACATTTCGGAGGAGAAATTTACTGCTTTACAATCTGAAAATTTCAGATTTGAGGACAGCAAGAAAGCAGCAATTTGGGCAGCATTAATAGCTGCTAAGTTTCAGATTTTCAGGGTGTATCCTGAAGGGGAGTTGAAGCCACCAAACTACATTTTCGGGCAGCAAGTTAGAGGAGTTTCAAGGCTGCAAATAGGTGAGTTAAAGAGCTGTTTTGGACAGCCAAGAAGAGCTGCAAATTTATCATTTACAGGGCAGCATTTAGGTGATCCAAATCACCAAGAAATCCATCTACAAACCAAGGTTTAAAAGGTATGCAACTAAGGTGCAAAAGGTTCATTAATTGAACACTTATATTTTGGTTCATTATTAAGTTTATTAAGCACCAGATTAGAGTTTAAAGTTGCATGAAAAGGTTTCGAATTTAAAGTCTTCAAAGTAGTGCAGAAGTTAATTTCTACAAGGTTCAAACCTGCACATAAAGAATAGAAGTTAGATATATTTCAAGAGAAAGAAAAATATCAACATTCTATTACCTATTGAAAGGAAAGAAGACTTCATTCTAAAGGTTAGATTGCATATACAAGAGTGCATAGTATTATCATCCAAAAAGGGCACTCTATTTACATGGTTCAAAGAGCTTGGAATCATCATTTAAAAGTAACCAAGCAAGGAGAGAGTTGCCAAAGGTTAGAAGGTAATATTGAATCCTACATTATCACAGCTTGCAAAGAAAGGAGAAGCCACCATTTCATGAAGGCAAGGAAGTCAGTTTAAAGTACAGGGGGCAAGCATTTAAATCAGTGCATCTTAAGGTTTCAAGAGCACCATATTAGAGCCATTAAATAGAGCTCTAAGGTTTAGTATCTCCAAGGTGAAAAGGAGACATCTTGGACATCATCAACCTGCACATTTACAATCAAGCAAATCAGATATTGCTTAGAGAAGAAGTCATATAAAAATAGAAAAGCAAAAGATTGCTTTAGACTTCTCGAGATACATATAAGGACTATTGAGCTAAAAGTAGAAGAACTCAATAGCAAGACTAAAGTATTCAAAAGCCTTTGGTGAAGGCAAAGTAAAGTACATCTAGCCTTTGGTGAAGGTAAGATAAAGAGGTACAATGAAGGTTACTCCAAGCAACATAATCAGAAGGCAACAATGCATTAGAGAAAGCATCATTGGGCACTAACACATTGTCTTCATTCTACCCACGTAATAGCATCAACTTGCACCTAGGCAAGCGTTCCCATTCAACCCACATAACAACATTGAGGATTGTTACAAGTTGCAAAGCTAATCCAACAAGATTACACTAATCATGAAGGAGAGTTATTCACTACCAGAATCCACCCTACAGGCCAAAGCACATACTTAGTTGGCACCTAAAAGAAATATTGGAAGACAAGGGATATTTACATCCTATAACACCATCAAGAAGCTAGAAGGATTACCACCAAACTAGTTGAATCCTCTACCATAGAAGGAGATGAAGATATTCGTGAGCATTAAGGAGTTACAAAGAAGTGCAGTGAGACATTGAGTAGCTTCAAAGGAAAAGGTTGAGAATATTAGGGCATGTGAAGAGAAGGCCAAGTGTTTGAAGAGCACTTTCCATGTGGAGAAGATGTTACATGCCATTAGAGAGCGTGTCATCATCGATAGTGAAGAGGCTACACTCAAGTAAGATAATGCTCTCACAGGAAGCGTTAGGCAAGGAGAATACCTCAGACAACGTTGAAGAAAGAAGTGAAGACCTTGGTGCCACTTGGCACAGGCGTTGGAGAAGTGAAAGGCGCTGCAAAATATGTTACCAAGGAGTTGAAGAATCTTAGCACCACTTGGCATTAGCCACCTTGCATGTTAGTTAGAATAAAGAAGGAGAAGCACATCCAAAGGACGTTTATATAGTGCACGCATTATAAGGCAAAGGAGCACGTAATTAGAGCGAGGAGTGCGAAAAGATACTATGTAGAGGAACGAGGAGTCAAAGACCAGAGCGTAGTAAGGAGTTATTGTAGTCAAAGGCCATTAATACACAGAGATCGAGTTGATTGTAGGTTCAGTTGAGCGCATAACATAGTGATAGTGCATGTAAATATTTGGCATCTTGAAGGTAATATTGATCCTCATTACCTTTGCAAAACATTAAGGAGTAATAAGGGATATATATTAAAGTTGGCATTAATTGAGTTTTTTGTACTCTAGGGATATTTAAATAGTAGGAGTTATAAGGTGTTAAAAGAAACCCTAGAAAGTATATTGAATGCCTTAGAAGGTAATAGTAAATAGAAGCATTGAAACTATTACCCATATTACATTAAACATTTGCAAATCATTAAACAAGGAGACATAAGGTTCCTTACAAATTGAAGTGAAGTTTAATTTGCAAATACATAGTTTTTCTAAATTTCTAAACTAGGGAGATATAAGGAATCCTACATCAAATTGAAATTATAGAAATTTAGAAACTACATTATACAAAGGTTGAAGGAAGCCAAACTCTAGAATTGCTTAAAAGTTGGAAGATTAATTTTATTAGTCTCATATTCAAATTGAAGGGACATAGAGAATCCAACTTGAATACCTTAAAGATATTGAGAGTTTTATTCATTGAAATTACATCTTAAAGCTTTCTACAAGGGGAAATAAAACATTGACTTAAGGTGATAGGAGTTGAACATTATATTAAACTTGTCATCTAAACACTAGGGAGACAAAAGGGATTCAACTCAAAGCAAAGACTAGAAAGCTAAGACTACTATCAAAGCTATATTCAAATACTTGGGAGAGATAAGGTAGTCTACAAAATAAAAGAAAATAGCAGGCAAATACTACTTAGAATTGAAAGATAGTAGTTGATCATATACTCAAAACACTAGGGAGTCATAAGGTAGTCCACAAGTTTTTCCACCATGACAACAAATAAGTTCATCCTTACAGAATCACAACTACTTAAAGGACCTAATTACTCTTCATGGAAAAACAAAGTGAGAGCAATACTGATAGTTGAAAAACTTTGGGATATTGTTAAAGGAACTACAACAAAACCTATTTCAGATGAAAGTGAGATTCAAAAGTTTGAAGAAAATGAAGCAAAAGCACTAATGATCATAACTTTTGCAATCACAGATGAAATACAACCATATATTAGTTCAGCAGTAACATCTACAGATGCTTGGAAAACCTTAGCCAAGATTTTTGAAGGAAAGAATAAAGCCACTATCTTAAATCTTCAAACTCAATTGCATTCTCTAAAAATGAATAGTGGTGAAAGTATAGAACTATTCCTAAGAAAAGTAGCAGATATAAAAGGAAAATTGTTAACCTTAGGAGAAAAGGTTGAAGATAAGTTTCTTGTTCAAGTAACTCTGAGAGCACTTCTAAATAACTACAAGCATTTAGTTACATCTTTACAAATTCTAAGTAAAGATACATCTTTTGATGAGTTAGTCAACATTCTTCAAGAATATGAGGTGGAAAATATAGTTAAAGATGAAATGACTAACAATGCATTGGTTTCAAAAGATAATCCACAGGGAAATGTTGCATCATTCTCAAGAGGACGAAGACCAAGGAATAATAGATATTGTCAAGTTTGCAGGAAGAAAGAGCATAGTACCAATTACTGTAGATTCAATCACAAAAATCAGTATCAAGGAAATTAGACAAACTATGGAAGCCAACCAAATAGGTCATTCCAACCAAGACAATACCAAATTCAAAATAATCCTCATCAGCAACAGTTTCAGCGTTCTTATACTTCTCAGAATCAACACAGTTATCCCCAACTACAATATAGAGAAGGGAAACAAAAAGGACATTTGGTTCAAGAGATTCAAGAAATACAGGAAATAGAAGAACCCACAGATGAACATGAAGTTAAAGCCCTCTCAGAAAAGATAGTATCTTATGAAGATACTAACTATTTACTTGATCAAGATACAGACAGGAAGCAAAATGAAGAAGGTAGAAAAGAGAAGTTCGAATTCCAGAATCAGAACAAATATCCATACCCAAATAATGTAATACAGGGGGTGTTGGAATATATTACATTATTTGGTGCTTGCTAAAGTACCATCATGGGTACATGTTTAGATTAGGATTTAAGTATTTGCTTAAAGCAATGTAATAAATGCACAAATATTATTAGAATGTGCAATGATGTAAATGTGCATGTAGTCCACATGTACATGAGTCCTAAGAATAGAATAGTGAGGTGTCATAGGAATATGGAAGGCCAAGAGTCATGTCTCACTATAAATAGGCCTTCTTAGAGTAGAAGAGAAGAGGTTTTTGGAGTGCATAAGGTAGAGTAGTAGTAGATACAATGTAGAGCATTTTTGCAATATGGAGGATTAGAGACCTCCATTGCATAGCATTGTACATTTTTGTGAGCTTTCATTAATGGCTATTTCTTGAGTATTTTCAGAAGTTTTTACTCTTATTTTCATGCATATTAGTTAGCCATTATCATAGATATAACATTGCATGCTTATTTCATTACTTGTGGTTGCATTTCCTTTAAGTTTATAGCTTCAAAAGCTAACAGTATAGATATCATTATGGGAGAGGTTGATCGTTGAAATGGTGATTAATATAGTGGATCCCGAAGAACAAGCAATCAATTTCTCTTCTCGATTGGGATTTTCAAAGGAAATCTCTAGTCTTATATGGATTTTAATTGACATTATTACTCTTCTATTAGGAATTACGATAGGATTATTAGTTCTTGTATGGCTCGAAAGAAAAATATCTGCGGGAATACAACAGCGTATTGGACCTGAATATGCTGGTCCTTTGGGAATTATTCAAGCTTTGACAGATGGGATCAAACTACTTCTGAAAGAAGATATTCTTCCATCTAGGGGAGATTTTTGGTTATTTAGTATTGGACCAGTTGTAGTGGTCATACCTATTTTTTTAAGTTATATAGTAATTCCCTTTGGCCGCCACATCGTTCTACTTGATCTTAGTATAGGTGTTTTTTTTTGGATTGCCATTTCAAGTATTGCTCCCCTTGGGCTGCTTATAGCAGGATATGGATCAAATAATAAATATTCTTTTTCAGGTGGTCTCCGAGCCGCTGCTCAATCTATTAGTTACGAAATTCCTTTAGCTTTATGTGTGTTATCTATATCTCTACGTGTGATCCGTTGGAATATGAGCTCGATTTTACCCTCTTTCTAGAAGAAAGAAGGAAAAAACAAGTGAATGGGATGAATATGGATTTTTCATTCCGATCAAAAAACTAGATGGTCATATGGGTGAGATCAAACAGTTTATGAATCCGCAGTAAGATGATTGAGTCCCATTCCCCATGTACAAGAGTGAAAGCATGCACAATCAGTGAAAACTGTGTACCCCAGTTCATATATTAGTCATTGGGGCCCAACAGCGGGGAGGCAAAAGAAAAAATGTATGAAGTTACTATCATACATGCAAAAAATGAGCAAAGGTAGGTGGTGAGAAATACCAAGATATAAAAAAGATTAGTGAAAAAGATCAACCTCTTTCCAGATCAGAGATGTTTCCATCAAAAAGGGATGACAATAAGGACTTGTCATTGGTAGGGATGATCAAGCAGTACTTCCCCAGAACCCCGATCTAGAGTATGTTTCTATCTACTGGAAAAAAGAATGACTATCCAGAACGAAGTAATCCTTTACACAGTTCCCCCTCTCCCACAAAAAAATAGTGAAGGTTGAGATAGGTTCAAAAGCTCCTAATATTGAAGCAGACAGAATCTCATTGGTCCAATTTATGAACATTCTGATGCTTTTTTTTTTATTTTTCATATTGTTCTTTTTATTTTTTCAATGGCCATTGAGAAGCCGTATGAAGCGAAAGTTTCACGTACGGTTTTGGAATAGAGAGGGGAACCGTGATGTTCCCATCGACTAGAATTATCCAACAGTTCAAGTACAATTGACATAGTTGAAGCACAGTCCAGATATGGTTTTCTAGGATGGAATTTGTGGCGTCAACCCATAGGGTTTCTAGCTTTCTTCATCTCGTCTTTAGCAGAATGTGAGAGATTGCCCTTTGATCTACCAGAAGCAGAAGAAGAATTGGTAGCGGGTTATCAAACTGAATATTCGGGTATTAAATTTGGTTTCTTCTACGTCGCTTCTTACTTAAATCTATTAGCTTCTTCATTCTTTGTAACAATTCTTTACTTGGGCGGATGGAACTTTTCAATTCCATTCATACCAATTCTGGAACATTTTGAATGGGATTCTATTTCTGGAATTAGCGAGGTATTTAATATAACGATGGGGATCCTTATTCTATTAGCTAAAGCTTATCTGTTTTTATTTCTTTCTATCACGGCAAGGTGGACCTTGCCTAGGATAAGAATGGATCAATTATTGGATCTTGGTTGGAAATTCCTTTTACCTATTGCTTTGGGCAATCTATTACTCACAGCTTCTTTCCAACTTATTCTATTGTGACCAAATATTTATTCTTCGTGAAGAGGTTCTGCAATAATATCTAAAATTGATAGATCAAGTCTATGAAGAGAAAGAATTCTCTAGGAAATGATTATTTAAGGAGATTTGCCGCATGTTCTCCACGGTGACTGGTTTTATAAATTATAGTCAACAAGCGCTACAGGCTGCGAGATACATTGGTCAAGGTTTTATGGTTACCTTATATCACATGAATCGTTTACCTATTACTATTCAATATCCCTATGACAAATTGATCCCATCAGAACGATTTCGTGGACGGATACATTTTGAATTTGATAAATGTATTGCTTGTGAAGTATGCGTCCGTGTGTCTAAATTTTCTTTTTTCTTGGTTTTAAATTGGGTTTATTAAGCTTAGACTATTGCTTCTTCGCGATGAATGTAAGCTGTAACAGAGCTATAGAAAAATTTTCAGGACTCAGAAATCGCCTTGCATAGCCGCCTCGAGGGTTCTAAGTTCTAACCTATTCTATTAGGCTACGCTCATTCCTGGAAAACTCCTGGAGCCATCGTATGACTCTGCTGCGTTCAAATTCATAGTTTGAGGTCTTCAAATACCAGGAAATCTATTTCTTAGTGTTTGTTTCTTCAAGATGATAATAAAAAGTACATTTCATAGCTCCTTTATCAGTAGAATTCTAAGTATTTGTTGGAGTTTTTCAATTACCCCTAGTGCATGAGTGAACCTATTGCCCCTACCAGTTGGGCATGAGTTAACGACCGATTATGGCATACAGATATTATAGAAAATGTGTATATGAGTAAAAAGAAGCACCAACCAAGAAATCAGAGTAAGCATCACACCACTCCCTCTAATATCAATAGTTTTGAGCAATGTCTTCTTTCTTCCTTAAACACCATGCTATAACAGAGCTAATTGTAGTCATTTCTAGGGATGCATTTTGGCTGAATAATATAAGATTGATTATCTTTTCAAATCTAGAGTGACTGACCTGTGAGCTTGACTGTTGTGTCTATTCATTGTAAGTAGATTAGGTTTTTATTTGTTGATTTTTCAGAAAGCTTATTTCTAGATTTGTTTTTTTATATCATTTATGAATTCATATTCCAGAATTTACAAGAAAATTTTTGTTCTAGAATTTTACTGTATTAGACTTCAGTTTTATAAGTTCTAAGTGAGCTTCAATATCAGATCTACCTCAGCTTGTAACAGTTATATCAAAGCCACCAATCCCATCAACATAGACATAATCAGTCTTTATAAGGAAAAGCGACAAAAGCCAACACACAACTTTTGGCTGAAAATGTACATGAGCGTATATAACTACTGGTAGAAACTTTAAGGGAGATGTCTCAAGCATAGTAGAGAAAATCGGAATCGGGTAGTAAATCGATTGGAGAAAAATCGGCAAAAAATTGGGGAAAAAATCAGCAAAAAAAAAAACCGAAAACAATTTTTTTTTTCATGCATATTACAATGAATTAAAATTATGCAAAACAAATATTGCAATAAAATCAACAATTCAAGTCAAGACATCATACAAGGCTCAAGCTTTAAGTACACATGAAAGTGACAAAACACATCCTATATTGCTTATAATATGAAAAGGTACAAATTTACAAGTAACAAGAAGGAAAAAAAGGTTTCATTTTTTATATGCCTGCACATGGAAACAAGTAACAACAAGGGAAAAAAAGGTTTCATTTTTTATATGCCTGCACTTGGAAACAAGTAACAACAAAGTTGCAATACTTGAAAAAAAAAGGAAAAAAAAAAAACCTAAACCCTTAAAGGCTAAACCAAAAGGCTAGGGTTTAGGGGTTAAAAGCTGAAAAATGGGCTTTCATACATAGTTATCAGGCAGCAATATTTACTTAAAAAGAGGAGGAAAAAAACCCTAAACCTAAAACCCTAGGGCCTAGACTAGGGTTTAGGGTTTAAACTTCAAGTTCAAAGTTTCAAATTCAAACACTAACAGCTGAAAAATGGGCTTGCATACATAGTTACCAGGCAGCAATATTTACTTATTTACTTAAAAAGAGGAGGAAAAAAAAACCCTAGGGCCTAGCCTAGGGTTTAGGGTTTAAACTTCAAAGTTTCAAACATTAACAGTTGAAAAATGGGCTTTCATACATAGTTATCAGGCAACAATATTTTACTTAAAAAAAGAAAAAAAGAGAAAAAACCCAAAACCCTAAACTAGGGTTTAAACTTTAAACTTTGAAGTTCAAAAATTATTATTAAAAAAAAAAAAATTGCAGATTCGCCAATGAGTTGCCGGACTCGCGATAGTTTGCCGATTAAATTGGCCCGACAATGAGACCCGATTAATTCGCGACTTTGACGATTTTTTGGCGATTTTCTCAACTATGGTCTCAAGCAATTCAAGGACTGCTCACATTCAACAGCCACTTTTCACATGAAGTTGAGTCATGTCACAAGGTTCAGCCTTCAACTCATCCATCTCCCTATCAAGACCTATGAAGGCCAGCCTATAATGCATCTCCTCCTCCACATTCAAAACTTTAATGATGATCCCATCAAAAGCCTCTAGAGGGTTTATATGGCCAATGATGCAGAATTTCGTGCAGTATAGCTTTCAATGCCTACAAGGCAATGAAAGGTGATACCAGTGGACAAGACTATATGAAGACAAGACCACAATCCTATATACCAAATATCAATGTTCCATGTTATAATGGTACAGTGAAATTTCTTCTAGGCATACGTTTTACATAAATTGGAAGCGTATTCTTGAATACACCCCATGAATAATGTGGACAAAATTCAGTTTGCTTCTCTTCATCATAAGGGAGATGCCTATTAATGATGGCTTCGTTATGACTTGGACGTACAAGATGGTGAACATGATAAGTTATCCATGTGGTAGGAAACTACCGGTCTAATTACTGTTGTTTTTAGCAAAAAGAAAGCTGACGAGAAGTTTTTGAAACTTTAAAATCTACACAAGACAATAGGATTTCATAGATAAATATAAAACAATGTTTTGAATACAATGCATGAAGTTTGAGGCATATCTGCCACTCAAGCTTACTTGTTTGTTGATAGACTACAAAAGGCATTCAAACATCCCATAGAAGCTCTTAGACCAAGAGACTTCGACAAATCCATCTCACAAGCAGGGGCTTACAAAAGAATGACTAAACACCAAAGCTTAGAAAAAGCACCCTATGTTGCTCGAAAAGTATAGAATAATCCTTCCAGGGCCGCCACCTCAACTGAGGTTAAACGTCCTATAAAGAGCAATCTTAACCCAAATAAGTGAGCCTGAGAAGAGCTTCATAAGGAAGGGGACTACTACTCATTTAAGGAGGCATGGTCCTAAGATCGTTAACGTGCTAATAAAAGTCAGATTCAATTAATTGATGTTGTTGATGACTCCTTGCCTAGCAAAGATAGGGGAGAATGGATGGATTCTAGTATGCCTTCATTACCTGAAAAGGACAACACCAAGTAGCGAGACCACAATCATTAGCCGCTATGAGAGGTATCTTCGTTTATTCTACCTTGTGTGTGGAGGGTTTTATTTAAGCTAGAAAAGTCATGCTTTTGATTGATTCCAAAATTCCTCATAACTTCCTAGATTCAAAATTGTATCTTGCTTTGGGCTTATCAAGCATGAAATGTCCTCTATTCAATAATATTAGTATTACCAATGGGTCCCAACTTCAGTGTCAGACATGCATTAAAGGAATCGCCCTTCATATGGGAACTTTTTTTCCCATGAAATCAGATTTTGATAACACACCATTAGGTGGTGCTAATGTAATTCTAGGGATCCAGTAGTGAAGATTACTTGACAATATTAACATGGGTTTCCATGAAGTTTATGTCGTACTTAGAATAAGACCAAATTCATTGGTTCAGACCTCCAAATAGTAAGCTTATATCAACAAATAAAATGTAGAAAAAGATTGGAAAGAAACCATTCGTTATGTAGTCTAATGCAACACCCTTATTAGACTACACCGTTTAAACAACTCAGCAAAACATGTGCATTCATAGACTCTACGTGACATATGGCATCATTTTGCGGATGTGTTTTGAGACCTCCCAAAGGCTTATCACCAGACAAAGGTCATAAACACATCAGAGTTGGAGAAGGGCACCAGACCAACCATGATCTCACCCTATCCCCACCCAAAATTATTCAAGGATAATTGAAAAGGTGATCCAAGACTTCTAAAAACAGGGCAGACCAGGCCAAGTAAAAGCCCATTTGCTGCCCACATCATACTAGTATACACAAAAGACATCTTTCCGCATGTAACAAGTGCACAATTAAAAATCCATTTCCAATTTCC
Source organism: Wollemia nobilis (assembly GCA_028583015.1). Taxonomy (NCBI): domain Eukaryota; kingdom Viridiplantae; phylum Streptophyta; class Pinopsida; order Araucariales; family Araucariaceae; genus Wollemia; species Wollemia nobilis. Next base: position 26,378,293 of record JAQPPZ010016888.1, read on the forward strand.
TGAGTTTCTTCATGAACTACATGGCATGGTTATCATCTCTACAATTGTTTAAGATTGAAGTACCATGAAATTCACAAGTAGGTAGAAGACATGCACAACCCTGCTTTTCAAATGCATCATGGTCATTAGGTGTTCCTAGTCATGCCATTCAGCTTGACAAATTCTCTTGCCACCCTCCAATCCACCATGAATGAGGTATTCTAACCTTATTTACGCAGTTGAGCTGCCTTGAGCATAGTAGAGAAAATCGGAATCGGACTGGAAAAATAATTTGGAAAAAATCAGCAAAAGAAAAACTATTTTTCATTGAAATAAGTTTTTTGCATGCATGTCTCAATGAATTAACATTATGCAAATCAAATATTAATGATGTAAGACTGTAAGCTTAAACTACACATGAAAGTGGCAAGTGATACAAGCTTAAACTACACATGAAAGTGACAAAACACATCTTGTATTGCTTATAATATGAAAAGGTACAAATTACAAAATGTGTCATTAGTCATGACAAATTGTCAAATACAATGCCTCAATGTCTTTGAATGCCTTTGCCCTTTGCCCTAGAAGAAGCTCTAGTCTCTCTTTGTTGATGTGCCCTTGCCTCTTCTTGTGCCCATGCCTCTTCTTGTTCCTTGGTTGTTATCTCCTCCGCTAGGTCTTTGAAGTTTTGTAATTCATCCAAGGAGAAGAGAGGCTCTTCCTATTGCTCCTACTGTGGATCTATGATCCATTCAGATGATGGATCAATCTCACTTAGGTCAATGGCCTCGATACTTGTTTTTGTAATTCTTTTATGGTGGAGGCGAAGGTTGTAATGAACAAACACAAGATCATTCAACTTTTCTTGTGTAAGCCTATTGCGCTTCTTGGAGTGTATGTGTTCAAACATACTCCAATTGCGCTCACAACCTGAAGTGCTGCATGGTTGAGATAAGACTTTGATGGTCCGAGCGTTGCAGATTGGGCTTAAATGCACCAAAGTTTTCCCACCCTAAATCTAGAAACAACAAAAAAAAAAAGAAATTTAATAATTCACATGTAGAATAGTAAATTGAGATTATTTTTTAAAACAAAATCAAAAGACAAAATAAATAATAATTCGATGAGGGTTACTTGGCCTCAATTTTGACCTCATTCGAATGCATTGCTCGAATGCGAAAAGGATGCCACTACATTCCTTATAAGACTGTATCTTATTGCGCATTTCCCTATCAGGGCACATGTAGTCAAGGCAAGCTTGAAGGCCCACCATCACCTCATAATCGACATGAAATGTATCAGAATAAAAATTTGGGGGTTCAAGTAGTACCCCACTGCATGAAGAGGGCTATGGATTTGAGATGTCCATCGTCTATCAATGATATCCCAAATGGGACCGTATTTGCTACGGACATGTCCATAAAATGAGGCAATTGCCTCTTTTGCCTTGTCCATAGCCTCATATACATATGCCATTGTAGATTGTTCTCCATCAACAAGACGGAGAACCCTCACCAAAGGCTCTAACACTTGAAAAAAGGAAAAATAATTTAAATAAAAATATTTTACAACAAAAAAAATTACAAATTACAATACAAGATTCGCAAATGGAAAAATATTTTAAATTAAAAAAATAAATAATAAAATAAATTAATAAACTTAGTCTTGTACCTTGATGGCCTCATTCATGGCTATCCAAAAGGGCTCCTCAAACAAATAGGCATATACCTTCTGCCCCTCACTGGAGAATCGGTATCTAGCAACTTGTTCGGAATTCTAGTCATTGCTCACAAACATCTGCTTCAATGACCCTCTTGCATTATAGATGCTCTGCAATGTCATGAAGTTTGTGGCAAAGCGTGTAACTCCAGCCCGCACTAGCTCCCTCCCACTAGTAAATTGCCTCATGAGCTGGAGGACCCATGCATGGTTGTAGATGAATTTTGTGATAGTCCTGGACTTTTGTACAACCTTTGCCACCCAAGGTAATTTCCCAATGTCTTCGAGGAGCAAATCGAGACAATGGGCTGCACATGGGGTCCAAAAAACAGTGGGGAATCTCTCCTCCAAAATCCTACCGGCTGCTATATATGTTGCTGCATTGTCTATGATGACTTGGACAACATTCTCCTCCCCAACCTCCAACACAACCTCCCCCAACAACCCTGCAAGCATTTCGACACTCTTAACTTGTGTCGATGCATCTATTGACTTGAGGAATGCAATTCCTCTTGTAGAAGCAACCAAAAAATTAATTAAGGTTCTTCCCTTCCCATCCGTCTAGCCATCAGACATGATACTGCAACCCTTCATCCTCCACACCCTACGCTGGTCTTCAAGCACAACTTGAAGTATAAAAACATAATTTAATCATGCATGTGTATAAATTTAAGCACAATCTGAATGTTGTCCATGAATTGTCGAAGGAGAGGGCCCTTAAGGTCATCAAAAGTTGGCGCCTTAAATCTTGCATCGAAACTTGCAACAACATCTATCATGCGCCACCAATATGGAGACCTTGCCACATTGAAGGGAAGGTCGGAAAAATACCAAAAAGTGGCAATGGCTGTCCTCGTTGTGTTGTGCCTCTCTTGGTTCCACACGGTCATACCCTCAAGCGTGGGTTGTGCCCCTGGCATGGAATGTTCTACAAAATGGGACTCATCCGTCCCACTCCCTGTGTGTGCAATTGATGGACTCAAACTCTCATGGTGAAACCGGCTAAAGTTGTTGCCGATACAGGGAATTCGAGAAGGGGGGATGAGATGGCCTTGGTTTGTCTTCGTTTGAGGTCTTTTTTTCCTGTGTGCTAGAGATGATGGCATCTACAACATTACTAACTTCTTCTAGCACCTTTGGGCATGTCCTGACATCATTCCCTTTTTTCTTTGCCAAATGGAATTTGAGGCGGTAAATGCCTCCATGAATAAGAGACCCACAAAAATTGCAATAAACTTCCCCTTTCTTTTCCCCTTCCCTTGCATACTTCCATGCTGGATCTCTTTTTGACATTTTTTTATGCCTACACATAGAAACAAGTAACAACAAAGTTACAAACAATTACTTAAAAAAAACCTAAAATCCTAAACCCTAGACTAGGGTTTAGGGTTTAAACTTTAAACATTGACAACTGAAAAAATGGGCTTGCATACATAGTTATCAGGCAACAATATTTACTTAAAAGAAGAAAAAAACCCTACTAGGGTTTAAACTTTAAACATTGACAGCTGAAAAAATGGGCTTGCATACATAGTTATCAGGCGACAATATTTACTTAAAAGGAGGAAAGAAAAACTCTAAACTTTAGTCTAGGGTTTAGGGTTTAAACTTTAAACGTTGGTAGCTGAAAAAATGGGTTTGCATACATAGTTGTCTGGCAACAAATTTTACTTAACAGGAGGAAAAAAACTCTAAACCCTAAACCTTAGACCTAGTTTTTTAAATTTCTAGCGCAATTGCAACAATTGGGTGGCTGTTGCATTTGGTTTTAATTGTGAAAATAAAACAAAATCATGCTTGAAATGGAAAAAGAAAAAAAAAAAAAGTTTTTGCAAAAGTTTTTCTTACTTCGGATGAATCCTTTGGGCAACTGTTGGTGGCTGCTGGATTTCTTCAAAGTGCAAAAATTCCCTTGTTAGGATGCCCTAGTGTGTTTTGTTTGGTGTGGTAGTAGGTAGGCAGACCCCTTTTTGTACTTTGCGATTTTTTGAAAAAATCAACAAAAAATTGCCAAAATCCAATTTCGATGTGATTTGACTCGAATATCTGTCAAACCTAGAAAAAATAAAGGAATCAGTGATTCTTTGGCGATTTTTGTAATTATGCTGTCCATAGATGGCCAAAGTAGGCCAATGGGACTCATTGAAAATAGCGGTTACAAATTACAATGCTTTGTAGTAACCACAAAGTACTACGAAAATAAGCTAAACTAAAGTAAAGAATCTAGTGTAAACTACTCTAAAGTGGAACAACTGTATGACATAAAATTACAGCCTTGAGGGTTACCCAAAATGGATAAACCAAAACATGCTAAAAGAAATGATTAAGAGAGATCTAGAAGTTGAGGTACAATAGAGATAGAAAGGAGCTTCAATGGATCCAAGCACCAACATTAATCTATAATGGGATGTAAAGTAGAAGCACAGTCATTGTCATCACCAACTATCCCGAAAGGGCCAACACAGGATCTATTGATGCTTCCAGGAGAATGGCTAGGGCTAAGACGACTTGGTTAGATAATCCTGGGAGGACATGGAGTTCAATCCCTCAAGACTCTTCTAGCATCCATGATTGTGGAACCAATAAAAGAGGACAAGAAATTAGTATGTTGTGCCTATCTACAATTCCTCGGTATGTGAGGGGTGGCCAAAACTTGATGCCGAAGAATTGCAGTCTTGTCTTGTCACAAGCAAGAAGAAAGAACTAAAGCCCTAGTAGCCACTCTTGTATGTAGACAAGGGCGCACAGATCTGTCATTAATATTTTGGATAGTTGTAGCTTCCAATGAGTGCTTATTACTCTCGACTACAAAGATAGGGTGAAATAATGAGGTGATTAGTTGAGTAGTAGTCTGTCTCCCTTATAATAACCGATGTTGAAGAGTCATAGCTTCCCTGAGGTAAAGAGCCAACCATCTTTGGTCAGGATAGCTGAAAAAAGTGGCAAGCGATCCACTTGAATCTCTATACTAGCAATAGTACCTCCCTTGAATCTCATAATAAACATGACACTTGAAAATGAAATGTTCTTTAGTCTCCACCTCCTAAATAGAGCAAAGATGATATACCCTATCCTCTCGAGGAATATGGTGGTTCGTCTCCATCTGCAATTGATGGGAGCATACTTTGACCAAGAGGATATTAAGGTTGTGTGTCTAGTGTCGCTCGACATAATTAGGATGAGTAATAATGCCATTTGTAATCCTTATGAAATGCTTAGTGTAGAAGGCCAACTTAGGACTAAGAGGTTGAGGTGGAGTGACCCAAGTCATCTGAATATATTGTTGATAAAAATCATCTTTGACTGCTTGATTAATTACCCTCTTATTAGGAAGAAGGCGGGAAGGAGCATTTAAGGAGTATTTGAAAGGATGAAATTGATCTATAGAGATGCCAATTGACTGAAGAAGAGAAATAACTTTTGAGTACCATCCACTATGGATACCAAAAGAGCCCCTAGATGTAGTGCATTCTAAGGAGCAAAGCACCAAATATGGGTATCTCTCTCGGCCTAAGTTGCAGTCACCTATGGATCTAAGGCAAAGCTGAGAAACAATTTTGAAGATGCTCTTAAGGTGAAGAGGATGAATGCCAAACTCAGCCTGAACAATACATTAGGGAATGTTATTTTACATCGGATAAATCGCTAAAGTAAAATAGTCTTGACCCTCTCAATGCGAGCCCAATCAATGCACCCTAGACTTGGACCCCGAAACTTAGATCCATAAAGGACTAGGGGTTTGATGATGCAATCAAAGAGGTGCATCTTTGTAGGTATGTCTTGAAAGTGTTGTGCATTGGCGTTCCAAGACTGAGAGAGATGTGTATCCCTTGCAAAGACGTGATTGTGAAGCTAGATGAAGATTAAGGGAAGGACCTATAAACTAAACCCCCAAGTTGGTGTAAGCAGTTTTGATCTTAATGGACTCACCCTTATAGAAGAACTAAAACTTAGATAGGGTACTCTTTGATGCGTTAAAGATCATCACCTCAGTCTTGCTAAGATTGATTGCTAGTTGTTTTAAGTCACAAAAGTGAGCAAGAGCATCCAACTGTAGGCCCTCAGAAGTATGAGCAAGAAGAACATCATCTGCAAAAAGCAAAATAGCTATCAATACATGATGTAGAAGGCAACCATCGTCAACATGTGTGTATTGACAAATAAATTCTTCAAGCTTATCAATGTAGATCCCAAAGAGTGGAGGAGAAAGAGTACAACCTTGTTTGATGCCACTAGACATCCTTTGAGAAATCAAAAGCTATCAAAAAATGGCCAACAACTACCTCATATAGTCTCTTGATGGCAGTGATAAAGAGCTCCGAGATGTTGATGTCATATAGTCTTTGAAATAAAAGATATTTGGGAACGGTGTCAAAGTTATTTCTAAAGTCCACAAAACAACAAAACACTTTAGAGGAAAGTTGGCAAGCCTCCTCAATAATAGCTCTGTAAGTGAAAACATGATCAATAGTCTAATGATCCCTTCTAAAACCAGCCTGCCCTCTCGCTCTAAATTTGACTTGATCCAAGAATTCTAAGAGTTTCATATTCAAAATTGTTGCATAAAGCTTAGCAAATGTCTTCCTAATCATGTTAGTTCTATAGTTATTCAGATCTAAATAGTCCCCAAATTTATGGATGGAGTGGATAATATGTTGTGATCGGAAGGCAAGGAACCCAGAACAAACAACCTCATTGAATAATTCTTCAATGGGATAGCCTAGAGCTTCAACACCATTCTTCAAAAACTTAGCCTAAAATCCCTCAAAATCAACAGCCTTGCTAGTGCTTAATTTATGTATAGCTCTTTTGATGTCCCTTGAAGAGAAGAAGTGGCATGATGTTGGGGGGGAAGAGATATTAATGGTGGGCTGCCTTGGGATAACATATAAAGAATTAGCATGGGAGACCTAGGACTTGTCATTGATGCATATGGGATGGAGCTTCCTAGGAAGAAGAGTGTGCCAAAAGGCTTTGGGAGAGTGATGAAGAGCATCTAGAAGCTCACAACGCGTAGCAACAAGAAACATTCACTTCTTAAGTCAAATGAGGCATTTATATTTCCTTCGAGTGGAAGATATAGTTGTAGGCTCATGAATAAGAGCAAAACAGAGCTTTCAATGCATGGACTTACATTCCTCATCATACCAATGATTCATGGGGCAAGCACCAATGCGACGAACAAGCTTTGGCTGAGGAAAAGTGTGGGGAAAGGAGTCAAGTTCTGCATCCCCTAACATACAAGACAAAAATTCATATTTGGTTGTTGTTGTGGTGGAATTAAGAAAGTAGTATTGGGAGATCAATTAGGAGAGACGACAACATGATCATCGACCAAATACGGATCAAAATGAATCATGGGGTGGTTGGTAGGATTAGGCGATGGAGGAGGAAAAGATGGAGAGGTGAAAGAGGAGGAACTCGGGGAGAAAGTCAACATTGCATGATTAGACAAGGGAAGCTGACTAGATACCTGAAAATCGTGAATATTAGAAGGCAAAGTCTTGTTGGTGATGACATAGTCAACCACTCTTGCACCTCTGTATGTGGAAAACAAGTGAACCTGGAAGAGTTAGGAAACTAAGGAATCCCATTGAGAAGCAAGAGGCCGTGTGACTTGCACAACTGAATCAATTATTTTCCATAAGCTATACTAGTATGCTTATCATGTGCATAGGTCCTAGTAAATACAAGATCCTTGGGATTGGGTTCGAAAAACAAAACTTGTCCTCTACTAGACCATGAAAAGGTACTTGGTGGGTCCCAATGCAAGCATTGAAGTCACCTAAAAGAATGACATCACCGAATGATGATTATGTACCAATCTCTAGGTAGAGATCCAAGTATGGTTTGCCATAACAGTGGTCGGCAAAAGTTGACGACGGTAGAGGAAAATAACGTACTGCTATGAAGATTTCTCTAAGAGGGGGTGGGCTCTTTTTGATCTGAAACCACATATTTGGAGTGCTCATCTGACGTGACCAATAACACATGTTGATGAAGGCAGTCCCAAATGAGGCATGCCACACAACCTGAGCCGCAAACGCCATCTAATCAACTTGTCACGTGCCTGAATGCAAAAACACAAAAGTAACCATTGATTGGTGAAAGAGATCGTTCTGGGATCTCATGGGTCTCTGTGACAAAAATGAGATCTCGTGAAGAAATAACGTCTTGGAATGTAGCTAGGGAAGACCATATTGCCCTATTACAACATCCAAAGCTCTTATTTAAATTTAATAATCTTTGGTTTCTTAGTTTTTAATAGAATTTTAACATTCTTAGAATTGGAAAAAATATTCATACAACCCTAGATTTCTGTTGATTCTTTCTCATCTAGGACCACAATCTGCATTTTGATATTGACATGCTTTTTTTTTGGTTCTAGTGGCAAGTTTTTTTGCATTGGGTCAGCTTTGCTTTGGCAAATGTTGTTTAATGAATATATTTATAAGGTTGACTTAAGGGCGTTGCTTAATGGAAACCCATAACAAGCAGCTGCTTTTTGTCTTTAATGTGATGAACAATGGAAATGGGCCTCTGATTATGCTTTTTCAATTTGTATTAACTCATCTCCTTCTGATACATAACAGCAAATGGGATTGCAGAAGGAAAATAAGCACCCTTTTATGATTGTAAGATTTGTGCATGGTTTTTGTATGCATCCCATAATGTCTGGACTCATGCCACCTGACAAAACAATCTACTTCCTTCGCCTGGAATATTGATTTTATCACTTAAATATAGGATTCCGTTTGTTGGAATTTTGAACTCAAATTGTGTGGGAAAATGACATGGGGAAGGTAAAATGCAAACACACACACACACACACACAGATATAGATAGATAGATAGATAAATGGGGACCTGAGACCATGAGGGGCATTGTCGAGTGCTGAGGGTAGCAAAAGCATATCAGAAAAAAGGAAAATAGTTAGAAGTGATCTTAAAAGTAAGAAAAAAGTACAATGAAAAACCAACACACTTTTGAAATGATTTGAAACTTGATTCTATTTAAAAATTAAAAGTGTTTTGTATGAGGGGAAATGTGGTCCATGGGGACTCTTGAATTGCTATTGTGTTGGGTTTACATCTATGGCATTTAAATTTTTATCTGAGGTTTCATCTCATCTAAATCGTTGGATTTAATACTTTGAACCTTAGCTTACTGAATATTAGACCCATCATATCTGCAAGTTTCTGTTATTCTAAATTTTAATATGGGCCATTGTGGCTTAAATGACTTTCTCTCTCTCTTGATCCAAGAGAAGATTGATAATAGTCTTTTTTATAAGTTTATGGTACTTTTTGTCTTGATCTTTTTCCCCAACAATTCTTCTTTTTTCAATTTCTGTCCAAGTCAGTAAAACTGTATTAGATTGCAAAGGCAAGAGAAGTAAGCCAGCTCACATACACTTGGAACTTGTCTCAAAAAGCCATTAAAAAGACACCAAAATAGATTCAAAGTATACCACATAGGGTAGAGGGAGGAACAATCAAGCCCTTACATATTACATTGCAGAGACTGAAACAATTCAATGATTTAGATCTGCTTGATTAAGTTTGAGAATGGGCATATTGGTGCTACCCTCCAAGAAGTTTTATCTGTAAGCATTCTAATTTATTCCTCCTAGAGATCTTTTGGGAGTTAAACATCCAGATTTTCGTTCCACATATCTTTAAATCTGGAAAATAAACTTAATGAGAAAACATGAAAACATCATACCTGCAGTGAGGCACAATATTTTGTCAAGGAGACACCCTCTTGGGAAAGAAACTGAAAATAAGAATCATCTTATTTACTTAGAAGAATGAGATTACACAAGACTTGATTAAAAGTATAAGGGCATTAGAAACTCTTGAGGCTGTGGCTCAGGCTACCTCGAAATGTTACAACTGTAAAATTGAACACACTGAAGTTTCTTTATAACTACACTCTGATACCACATGTCATAATCTATTATTCTAATATTGAATAACTCATAAAACTTTGTGGAAGCATGTAGATTCATTCATATACAACACATATATTCCGCAATACGAATCATGTGCTCATTCTAGGTATAACTGCACCGCTCACGAATCTCATTGAATCACTAGTACATAGTAAAATTCTTCTGCTAGATCGCTGTTTCATACAATTTCATCAATAGGGCACATCATGGTTTGTCTCTTGGCACTGTCCTTGAGAGAAAAAAGCAGTTTGTGGTATAAAGGCCTTCACACAGGCAGTATCCATGGTTGGGATGACCTGGCCAATCCATTCACTCATAGGTTCAGTGAAATGGCTGATGCATACTAATTGCTAACTCCAGTGTAATACCATTATCCAGCATCCTGCCAAGTCAATTTGAGATTTTAATCCGTGCTTCAAGAGGACATGAAATCGTATTCCTGCAACAATTAGGCTGCCTTATGTGCAAGCATTCTTCTATTATTTAAAAGCCTTAGGACCTGCATTGGCCTTGATTGGAGGACAGTCTTCTTACATAGCATTCCCACAAGTTTATCAAGAGGCTGTCAGAACTGAGGAGATATTGATGCAGATGGGCAGATTGCCTCCGAGACCATCAATGCCCCATTCAAGCAGAATTGAACTTAACCCTAGCAATGCAGCCATTACAATAGATGTTTCTGAATCCTCCTCCATTAATGACTTTGCAAAGCACTTTCAATGCTGTGATGGCATGGCCTTCTTCACCTCAAGTCAGGCTTTTTGTGGCCCAATTAGCCGAGCTTGCTTCTCAGCAGGAAGATCTAACGGGTTGCATGCAAAATCAATTAGACAACCTAAGCTTTGTGATCAGATATATATCCAACAAGCTGACTATCTTATAAAGGCAATGATACGAACATGCATATGATAACATAAGCAGAGAAAAATGCCTTTCCTTTCTAGAGATCATGTTAATGCTCAAAACCACTGTTCGATAAGAGTAACGCTTTGCACATGCACAAGAAGACCTTTGATGTCATACTTGCAGTGATCCCAAAAGTTATATAATGGACCAGCATATGTCCCAAACAATAATGCAATAACAGCAATACAGGCTGATCTTGTAGCTAACAAAGCATCTAGCCCTTAGCACTCAGTGCGAAGAGCACATAGCAACCCAACAATTGCAATCTGTAGCCTAGAATATAATGATATTTCTGATTCTGTGACATGAGGACTTCCTATTCTATTATTCATTAACATTTTCATTATCTCTAAATAAGCTTTCCGTTCATTTGCATACTTTTGGATTTTCGTGCATTGAAGAAGTACTAGGTTGTGCCTCGTTTGTCTACACAATTCTGAAGCATAATTCATCCAGCTTAACTAGCTAGGTTGGGGAGTTGTCCTCTGTGCCACCTTCCGAGGCCTTGTCACTGTTGATCAATAGAATAAGTAAATAACAAAATCTTCATCAACAATATGACAACCTAGATTAATCTATAGAAAACAATAGAAAACTCCAAGCGGCTTTATATCTTCAACAATGAAAAGAGTAGACCCATCTCCAGCCATATAATGTGAGCATCCAAAAATTATCTACAATCCCTTGCTTTATAGAGGTATGTCAATGGAAAGCAGTAGTAATAGAAAGGCCTTGATCATTATTACAATTGTTGTCATTCTTATTGCTCTAGTGCTACGGACTTTCTTCCTCTATGTCAATGTTCAATTTCTTTGGTTGGTTGATCACTTTTCTCTCTTTAACATGCCAATTCTTCACATTGTGTTTGATAATGCCACAATACCAGCATCCATCATTCTTCTTCTTAGAGAATGAACTTTACATTCTAGAACAAGCTCTATTGGGAGGGTGTTTTGCTTTTAGAAGTTTGCTGTCTAGATCGCATGCATTACTTAGCTCTTTCATAGTCATAAGAGGTCTTGCTTATAGTAAAATCTACTTGCTCAAGTTTTCCCAATTTGCCACATCTCTTCTATGCTTGTTGCTTAAGTGTGAGAAGCTTGCTGAACAACTCCAAAGTTGTTTGCTAATTCTCCTCTTACACTTGAATTATGTACTTTCAAGTTTCATTGTGACAATGTCAACATGGTATAATTCTTTCTTGAAAATATAAATCCCATACTTCAATTTGCTTTGTATCTTATTGATGTAAAGAAGAAAATCTTCCTTTTGATCATAATTAAGGGGATCTAATGAAATTGATTCCTTCTCTAAAGAGAAAACCTTGTTCTCATTTGCCTTATCTAAAGAGACCTTGCAATTTGTTGTAGATCTTTGGATGAAAGAGATCATTCCTACTACTACACATACTTGAGCATCATTTTTCTCCTTTTTATTAGTAAGAACTTACATTTCTCCCATTTTGATCCTCCTCATGGAACTAACCTTGAGTTCAATTCTTATGTCTTCTGCACAATTTTGACAATTATACATCCATGAAGCATTGAAAGTGTTTGAATCATCGGAACCCTTTGATTTGATGCCATACGTGTCTTTGTCACAACAAGTTGGACATGTTTGGCTAATTTGGCTTCCTCCAAACCTGCCTTTCCTTAGATTTGGTTTCCTTCCAATCTAGCTTCTCCCAATTCTGGTTAGATTTAAATCTCGATTTCCTCAAATTGGGCTTTCTTAAAATCTGGTTTCCCTCAGAATTGGCATCCTAATGGTTGTTGGCTTGGACTTCCCTCAAATTTAGCATCACTGGAACACCTTCCCAAATTGCAAATCTAAGACAAGCTGCGCATCAAAATCTGTTGAGTGCAATGTAGGGATTTAGATCGTGAAAACCTTATCTTAGAAGTCCAAAAAAAACAGTGAACAGGTACTTCTCAGAATCTCAAGAAGCCTTAGAAGATAGGGATTTCCTTAAAATCCTTTGTCTCTTAGATCTTTTAGATTTTATAGCCAATTTTAGTCATAAAAGCCCTCTTCACTTTAAAAGGAGATAAGTTTCCCTTCAATTTTCCTAATGAAAGTCTTCTCACTACTTTGGATGGGATTCTCGCTTTTCCACCACCCACTAGACTAGAGTCTGTCATAGATGATAATCGGTTGTTTGTCCTTATCTTTTTTTGTCAAACTTGCATCTCATTCTTGCTTATGTTTTTCAGACGAAGATTAGGCATTAAGAGTTCACACTCTTTGCTCGAAGACCATGCTGGAGTTCTAACATGTTCTTAATATGGATTGAAAACTCCAAGGCAAAAGAGCTAAAGATCATTGCATCACTAAATACACACATACGGGACAGTCTCGAGAGACCAAATAATATTGATAACTTAATCATATGAATCAAAAGACTACATAGGCCTAATTATAAAGTTGGGTGCATATTAGTGTAGTTATACACCCCACCTCATGAAATTGTGGATCCCAGGGAGATACTGGTTTGTAATCTAATACAATGGAACAAATCAACATGATAACTCAATGGACAATCATATTAAAATAAATCCTAAAGGGCCTTGAAAGTTGGGCATGCCACTAATTCTAACACATTGTTTGAACTTTGAAGGGCTTTTATAAAATTGCCCTTCAAAAAGAGGAAAAAAAAGAAGACAAGAAAAGAAAAGGAAAAGGAAACCTTCAATTGATAGTTCACCTTTATATCAACTCTACTTTTAGTTTTAGGTATTTCATTTGTGGATGTTGAAGTATCTTAGCAATCCCGATTTTTCTATTATAACTTTGTACTTTTGAGTCCCTTCAATCTACTTTAGTCATTTGGGGGCATTATTACAGTTATTCCCCTTCTTTTCTGTATGCAAATAAAAATATGAAGACATCCAGGGGGATTCAAAGTCCTTACAGCAGCAATTTTTGGTTCATAGAATCCTTACCCTAATTCCTTATATTTTTTTGCACTTCAAAAAGCAATGTTATGTTTATATTCAATTGATATTTCCTCACTGCTAGGAGCTGGTGCAGAATCCTTGTTTTGAGATAATTCTGCCACTTTCCCAAAAGTAACATTGAATGTGTATATGTCTTGTAGAAAAGATGCTCTAGTTATTGGCCTACCTCCCTCATAGGTGGATATATCAAGAGATATAGTGACTAACATGTAGTCTGTCTGGTTTGTAGAGGAGATGCTGTAATTATTGGTCTACCTCCTGCTTGGGTGGATATATCAGAAGAGATAGTGACTAACATTCAACGAGCACACAGCAAAATTGCTATGTTGACAAAGTCTTATGCCAAGGCATTGATGCCAGCATTTGGGGACACCACAGCAGATCAGCATGGAATAGAAGAACTGACCCATGAGATAACTCACCTGCTCAAAAGAAGTGAGCAAATGCTGCAAAAGCTTTCTGGACATGGTCGATCTGAAGATGCAAATGTCCAGAAGAATGTTCAGGTGTGCAACTAGGAGGGAAAATCAAGAAGCAAGGGTCTTGTCAAAGACATTAATATGTGGATTCCTATTACTGCTCTGTATCTTAATATCAAAATGTATGATGTATGCAGAGATCTCTTGCCACTGAACTTCGGGCACTTTCAATGGAGTTTCAAAAACAACAAAAGGCTTATTTACAGCACTTACGGCAGCAACAAGATGTGTGGTGCTATTTGCTTCTTCCTATTAGAATGCATGTTTAGCTTGACAATTGTTTTGTGGTAAAACCATTGTTATTTTGAATGTATATAGCTAGCAAGCTACTTATAATTGTGAGATATGTTGCCTCGGATTGTGTCGATGATAAATTTTGGTTTATGAATGAATGTACAGCTAATTAGATGATACTGTTTCTTACTTATTGAATTCAATTTAAAATATTATTTTCTGCAGGGATCAGAGAGAGTTGACATAGGCATGAATTTGAATGACCAGAAACTCAGAGTTGAGGATGATGAATTTTTTGACTTGGTAAAGAGGGTTAACTATTTTCATTATTTTTGAACACTTATCTGTGTTTTGTGATTTTTGCAGTCGACTTAAAATCCATCTTTATTACCTCTAAGATCTGCATATATTAGAATATGATATAACAGTTCCTTAGATTTCCATTCCAATATTTTTCTCAGGGTTTCAGTGCACAACATTCAGCCAGGTTAAAGAAAACTGAAGCACTAACAGCTGAAAGGGAGCAGGAAATTCTTCAGGTAGTCAACTAAAGAGGCAATTTTTACATCATATTTATGGATATCCTTTTTTTATTATTTTTGACCAAATTATCTATTTGATCTGGATATCCTTTGTAGGTTGTTGAATCAGTAAATGAGCTGCATCAAATAACAAAAGACCTTTCGGCTCTCATCATTGATCAGGTAGTAATTTTTCCTGCAAAGAAGAAAAACATTTTTGCATCTTTCATTTGGGAAGAGAATAGTCAAACTAATGACAAAACCATTGATGTAGGTGGAAGAAAATTGAAAACAACAAGCTTATGCAAAATTTAAAAAACTCAATGAAATAATTGTGCATACACTAATTTCATTTGAGGCAAATTAGTTATTCTCTATGTTATTTATAATGACATGGTTACTTCCAATCTCTCCGTGTCTCCTCCCTTATCAAAGGGTTATATCATCATACCTTCTCAAGTACAAAAGACTGTGCGTTATTGCTCTCTGCTTTCTTGCTAAGAGAGCTGCTATTCTTGTATTCTAGAAAATATCTATTTTTTTTTCTAGGAGAAAAGGGGTTGTACTTGGGTCCCCCACCCTCCACAAATCACAACTCTCTTCTTTAGAGCTTGAGAGTTTACAAACACATTCAATTCTCATCTCAATTGAGTTGCTATAGCTAGATACCTACATTTATTTTCATAATAAGTCTGAATTCTTGATTTTTATTTTCAGAATCTTTTTCAATTTTCTTTGTAAATACAAATATTTCAAAATTCAGCATCCTTCTTCTTGATATTTATTATTTTCTTACAGAAACCTTCACAACACCAAAACTTCACCTCTACTACCCATGCATTGCATCTTAGTAGAGTAATATTTCCAAAATTTCGCACTATCATAGCCCGCTTTACTAGATCCAGATTGTTAGTTTCCTTCCTGAAGCATAAGTGCAACAACAATAACTGTAATAAATAATTTATATGAAAACACATTAATGTTATAAAATACAACAAATATTACCAATAAAAAAATTATAATTAATAGATTCAAACAATCAACATTTTCTTGTTAGCTTCAGCTAAACTTACTTCTTCCTCTAACCATGGAAAAGAGAATTTAACTTCAAATCCCTTTGTTAAAACCCCTCTATTGGATAACCTATTTGCACATTTGTTCCCTTCCCTTAACATATGTGTAAACCTGATTTCTTCAAACTTTGTAGCAAGGTATTGTATTTCCACAATGATCTCTTGTATGTTCCATGGAGCCTTTGCTTTCCTCAAAATTGCATTTAATACTACTAGTGAATCACCTTCCATCAATACTTTGTTCCATTTCATTTGTCTACATATTTGTAATCCTTCTAAAGCCGCCCAAGCTTCAGCTTCATTATTTGTCTTAAATCCACTATTGAAAGCATAATGTGACAAAATCTCACCCCTATTATTTCTAATTATTCCTCCTCTTGCTGGTCCTGGATTTCCTTTTGATACTCCATCAAAATTCAATTTGACCAACTCCACTTCCAATGGTTTCCACTTTATATTCTTTGCCTTCCTTTTGTTTCTCCTGTACCTAACATCATAATTCCATTTGATGACTTGACTCCATCTATCAAGGCTTTCTGCTTCAAGATTAGGCATTGGGTGAGTTTATAGGATTGGTTTAGACTTCTGTATGGCTAAACAAATCTTCCTTTTCATTACCTCTAAATTGCTTTCCTTTCCTTTAAATATTCTTTTGTTCCTTTCCAACCATACAGTCCAAAGTATTGTATCTTTTGATGTATCCCAGATTATCTGTAACGCCTCACTTTTATAAGTGCTCTACCATTGCTTTAACCATCTTCCATTCATCACCATGCATTTACCAAACATATTAAGAATCCATTGCCATAGTCTCCAGACTATTGAACAATGTCCTAAGAGATGGTCTATACATTCCTCCTTTTTACATAGAATACATTGTGAGGGGCCATGAAAACCCCTTTTCATTAGGTTATCCCAGGATAAAATTTTCCTATGACCTACTAGCCATACAAACATGTTGACTTTTGGAATGCTTGGGCTATCCCAAATATCTCTCCATATTCTTGTGGTATTCCTATTTTGTTGGTGCTTTACATTATATCCACTTCTTGCTGTGTATTCTCTTGGGAGCTATTCAACTTCCAAATCAGCTTATCCTCAGCTTGCCTCGGAATAATCACTGTTGTTATCTTTCTGCTCAACTGCCTCCTAGCAATGCTAGAAAATATCTATTGTAAAGCTACTTCACTTCCTTTTTCAAAAGTGTCTATTCTAAAACTGTATACTGTTCTTTATTCTTACTTGTGCTGATGGAAGGTTGCTTTATAAGATCCTGAAATGTTATGTGAGCTTTCTCCTTTAGGGATGAATTGTATAATGACTATGGTCCATGGGCAAAATGGCATTGTTTATAGACTGTTGATAACCTTCAAATTTTTGCACCTTGTTTGAAAGAAAAGATCGCAACTGATCTGATATTCCCACCAATGGAACCTTATATAAATCCTTTTTGAAGGTTTGGACTTTGGAGTGCCTTTGGGCTTAGTTTCACTTGGGCTCTTGTGAAACTAATCAATACTGAAACCCTCAATCTTGCATCAAAATTACTCTTTTATACACAAAAGTACTCATGTGAGAAAACAACAGAGTATGGACAGTCCATAAAGAGACTGATGAAATGTTTATGAAACCAAAATCTTGTAGAACCAATAATTTACTGCTGTATCAAACTTGTGTCCATTTCTAACTCAAACTTAGTTTCCAAGAATGAAAAGCACATCAACTTTGCAAAATCCCATATAATGAACACAGTGCAAGTAAACTGCTAAAATGCTTAGAAAATAACACATATATAACAGCAAATAACACAGTGATTTAACATGGGAAACCTCTTGGCAAAAACACACACACGGATGAATAATTCAGGCTTCATATTACAATCTATGTCACCATCTACTTTGCCCTCATTGAGATGTACAATCACCATGTCCTTGTTTGCAGCTTCACATAGTGCCTCTCTGTGGTATTCTTGCTCTCCTATTGCTAGAAATGACTTGCCCCTGTTTTTGGACCTCCAAATCACTCCTCTTGTTGCTGGTCTTAGCCCAAATAAGCCCCATCTAGTCTTCTGTTCCAAATCCTAGACGGCAACTAATGTTTTTTGATTTCTGATGTTCTTCCAAGTGTAGAAATGCATGGAGGTGATATGACCTCCTTCCCCCTATACATATTCCTTTGACACTTGCCTAGATTAGTTTAAGGCTAATTTTCACATGCCAACTCATCTTTTGGGTCCTCATTAGGAGATTGTACAACCAATGTTTTCTTTTTCATGTCTTGCAATTTGAAGCATTGCCGAAGATGCCTTTCCTTACAAAAAGTAAAAACTTTTGGGGATTTAGGAGTTTTGGATGAAGAAGAAGAGGAAGAAGATGAAGAGGGAGAAGGAGAAGAAGTAAAATCCTCAATTTGTTAAACTGGAAAATGTACTCTTGGATAGTCATGTTGTATCCTTGCATTAAACGAAGCCATTTGTAGACAAGGTCTTCACCATAATTTGAAGGATAAAAGGTATCCTTCAATGCTTTCACCAAATCGTCCTAATTGTCAATGGGATTTTGATTTCCTTGGCGGTCTGTTTTAAAAACTTTGGCTACACCAGAAAGTTTTAATTTGGCAAATGGGACTTACTCATATTTTGGAATTTTTCTGTAGGCAAACCAAGTGTTCATGTTGAGGATCCAACTGTTTAGGATCTTTGGATCATGAGAACCATCATAAATATTGACCTTGCATTTTGTTTGTGGGCGAAGGTCGTTGGCTTTGACTTAACTAGGACCACTAGGGGCTGCTATACCATTCACTTGATTGGCCAAAAGACTAACTATTGCTGCTAAAAAGGTCATTTGCTCTGTTATATCAGAAGCCATTTCTGATCGTGTGTAAGCCAACAAGATTATTACAAAAATACCTATTTGATGCCCAAAAGGGTTACAATTTTTTTTGTGCTTTGGCCTAAATAATTGCAAAAACAAAAAATGTTTAATGCAATTTTACAATTTTTAAAAATATTAAAAGCACTAAAATATTTAATTAATTAAGAAAAAGATAATTAATTAATAATAATACCCCTTTTAGAAAAAATATTGCGCGCCTTATCTTGTGTTAATCAATCAGTTGGTCAACCTTCTAAACGGTCAGAAAGGCAATGATTGGCAAGTCAACACGTGTTGCGGTGGTGAAGATCAACCGAGTCAAGCGCTATTTGAGCAAACCACTGGCCAACCACACAATAGGCAACGTGTAAAAAACTTTGACGAACTGCAAGAATGCATGACCAAAGCAGTCTTTTGATTGTCGCCACGTGTTGTGGATCTTCTTGCAGGTATGTGATTGGCTGATAAGGGTTGAGATTCACCAATGAGGGTTTAAGATTTGCGTGTGCTGGTCCTTTGTTGGAGTCCATGTCGTTAGGAGAGGGAGGGTCGTCTACGTCAGACCTTGCTTCGACCCCTGTGCTGGTGCAGCGAGGGCGGATTGTCCGCCTATCAGGGTGGCGTTGCGAGGCAGGTTGATCCTGCCTAATGTCTTTGGCCGATTTTGCGACTTCCTATTGCCAGCTACTATTAGCTCGCGCTTGCGTTCCTGATGGCGGAAATGTGTAGGCTGTTTCACCCGTTGTCTGCAACGTTGGGAGATGGCCAAATCGGCATCCTCGTCCTGCATTGGCGTTCGTGGCGGTAAATATTGAAGATCGAGGCCCGTATTGGCGTTTGAGACATTGGAAGGGCGCGGTATCCTATCCCTATGCTAACGTTGACGTGAAAGTGGTCGGGGAGGTGACTTCATCCCTATTGCGTAGGGTTTGTTTTTGTCGAAGTGTCGCTGGAAAGGCGACTTTGTTTTGTCGCTTTACTTTTTATTTTTATTTTTTTTAAAGCAAGAAGCTTTAATGCCCTGAAAGGAAATTGGTCAACAAGGAGCAAAAGCCAAACGAAAAGCAACAAAAATCTTGTTTAGCAAAGGCAGTTAACAACAGCAAAAACCAATCGACACATGACCGGCAAGAAGATCTAGATCTCCAAGAGAACGAATTAATACTATTTTGATCTCCTTCTCGACCAGAAAGTCATTCGAGGTCCACCTCTCCTTTGTTGTTGTAGCAGGCGCAGGAAGATTGCACGCGGAGATTGTCTTCGAAGCTCGTTCCTTCTACGAATGATTCTGTAGTGGCAGAGGGTACTTTGAATATAAGGTCTTACCCTCATTTCTTTCTCTCCTAACAGTAGATCCTAAGTCCAGTTCAAGGGAACTTGGATTCACAGATGCAAACTACTACCTGCAACAATAAGCTTCAAATATGCATATGAAAGCTAATGCATAATTAGGATCACTAACACTAATATTGGCCGGAAGTTACCCAAAACCAATACCAGCAGCATAAGGTTGGAAATGACCCAAAACCTCTGCAATCCAAACGCTCTGATACCACTGATGTGGATCAAAATGAAGCTAGGATTTCATTGAAATGGAGTGCTTAAATAGGCACAATTTACAGCCGCATTTCCTTTGAATTTGCAACTGATTTCCAAATTTAGAAGATAAGCTTCTATCCAGTTGCTTATTTCAAGGATTGCCTTTTATCAATCCAACTACCGATATCTCTCTAGAAGATATTGGCAAACTAGGTCTAGAAAGACTAAATCTAACATGAGCTACTAATGCTTACATTTTACAATAAGCATAAAATACTTATTTAGCAATAATAAAGCTAAGTCTTAACTATGTCCTAATCTAATATTGGGCCGTCTGGACTGTTGAACTATGCCGTCTATGTTCTTGACAAGGCCGTCTAACCTATTTGTATGCAGGAACGTCAGGCATGATATGACTGTGTTGTGCAGGCTGTTTGAGGGAAAATACAAGACCATTCGACTGTTTTCCTAACTGCATGTTGATTCGTGTTGCTGAATTGCTGTCATCCCTTCTTTGTTTGTTCAATTGTGGAATACCATTTCTGCGCTACAGAATGATTCTCTTCTTTGAATTGTAAAGACTTCATGAAACATCTCTTTTTAAATAAAGTGAAAGGATCCTCTTCTCTCTGTATTGTGTCATGTTGTGGATGATGAGCAATTTCATTCATAACACATGCTTCTTGTATTTATGTATGTGTAGGATGAGATTTCACTTTCGTCAGATTCATTTAAGATGCCTTGTAGATTGTTTAACTGTATCTTAATGATAGCTTGTGATATAATTAGATTGGGTTATTTATTAATGAACTCTTATTCTTCTTAATTTCTTCTTTCCTGTCTTAAAATTAAATCTACGACAGTAACATGGCCCAGTGCATAAGACACCGGTAAATTGTAAAAAGATTCCTTCAATTTTTTTTTTGGTTACAGAATAAAAGAGCTACAACACAAATTATATGATGTATTTCTGATCACTGGGAGTAAGGGTGTAACATTTTTTGAAGTAAAGTGAATCAGATTATTTAAGGGAACTGACCCTTAGTTGTAGTCTCATTCAATAGGCCCAAAGCAGAGGGGCTGAGCCCTGTGATCTTGCCTTGAATTCTGTCAGGTCATTAGATCCAATATGACTGGAGGGGTACCAAATTGGAGAACAGATTGTACATTAGATTTCATGCATGAAAGAACTTTGAGAAAGAAAGCCAACATGTAGTCAGTGTTGCAGACCATTCTTCATGTACTGAATGCAATGTTTCGTCAGCTTCTTGGCATTTACAAATTTGGAGACATGTAGGTGTGGAAAGACGTATCAAACAATGGTTGGAACCAGAAATCTTGTGAGAATCGAACACATAATCTTGAACTTGTGAGGATGGCACTCCGATGCCTATTAGACGTGGAGCATGAAGAATTCTTAAATGCTTAGAACATAAAACAGCTGACGCATGTCATATATATTTATCAAGCTTCTGCCCTTCCATGTCTTCAAAGCACACCTTGAATTGCTTTCTTTCGATGAAATTGAAGACTTGATGCAACTACTATACTGTGGAAATATATGCCCTTAGTGAACAAGATAGTAGACTTCAAGAAAGAACGGCTTGTATACTATGCCTTTAGTGAAACCATATGAATATTATAATTGCAAAGTAAGCACCCTAAAAGAATTCAAAAAATAATTTTCACATTAGAGATACTATAAAGCTAGTATGAATCTAAATGTTCTTCAGAGGAAAGAGTAAAAGGAACACATCTATCTATCCTATGCCAGAAAGAAAATGAAAAGTAATTGCAATAAAAAGAATAGTAGCTAACCTTTTAAAACTTTGATAGCTTTTCTTTTTACAAATGAGTATCTCCTACTGGAGTCAAAAGAATGCCTAGCTGTTGCTCAAGATTCAAACTTGAAGCCTATTACTCAATAGTCCCAAACAAACAAACAAAAAAAAGACATGGTTGGGGTTGGTGGCCTTTTACAATACTTTTTATGAAATTCTAAGGCCCCTTGCTTGAAGGATCAAACTAGGTGCAGGGGTGGTTAAAACAGAGTAGTGAGACTAACAAAAGCAGATGTATTTTTCACAGCCTTATCATGAATTGGGAGGGCAATGGCCATTTAATGACCATGTGAATATGGCCTGAAGTTTCTCCTTTCGAAAATGGTATTTGTCAAGGTTTCTCAGGATTGAATGGCAGTTCATCATGAACATGTTGAATTGGCTTGGTGTTTATTCCTTTTTTCATAGGGCTGCAGTGTTGCTCTTCAGATGCTTCTAGAATAGTCTTTGGAATTCCATTTTACTCAAATCACCTGCATGGATCCATTAGATAGATCCTCCTTACCTGATCCAGAAAGAATTGTTAAAGTCTCGTATGGGAAACCATGGTCACCTGATGGCCATTGGAGGTTGACCAAAACAGATGATCCCCAGTAGGTGACCTAGCAGCTCACTGGATCCATGGAACATTTTTTGGGTATCATAGGAACATGAGGTCATTTCATGGCATAAAACGATATTGTTGGAAGCATCTCAGAATGAAGTTTCCAATGATATAATATACAGGGGTGTGGTAATCAGAAGGCCTCAAAAATGGTCAAAAAAAGGTAACCAGCAGTTATGACTTGCAAGTGGAGGTTCTGTTCTGCAAAAGTGTTGGTTTTGTAATGCAAAGTGGCAGTATTGTACTGCTAAGTTGGATTTGCCTTCCGTACATGTGGACGTAGTTCGACCCTCACCACCACCTAGGATATCTTTGGAAGCCTGTGGCACATTGAAAAAATTTAGAAATGTAAGAAGTTCTATGTGTAAGAAGATTCTTGGAATGGAGCTGCAAGCTTACTGTAGTGGTAAGGGCTTTGGTTTTTCTTTGAGAGATCCAAGGTTCAAACCCCACTCAGTATGAGGGGACTAGGACCCCTCATAAAAACCTGTGTAAACTCATTGAAAAGAAAAATCAAGTGGCATTAGCTGAACTGATTAGTTTCCTCAAATTAAGGAGGAGACCAAGGTTCAAATCTTGCCAAACGATACATGGATAATATCCAAGCTTTGTTGTAATACCACTATGTGGTGATGATGTAATATGGGTGGGGCCTGTTTCAATCCCATATAACCAATTGAAAAAAAAAGAAGATTCTTGGAATGATGCCTTGTCTCACAACTGAAGGGAAATCAAAGAAGTTGAAGCCTTACCGCTGAAAACTGTTCTTGAAAAGCTAAAAGGAAACCTCAAAATTCAAATAGAGGGGAGTAAGCATGCCATAGGATTTTGACAAGGCTGTATAGAGCATTGGAAGGTAGAGGGAGCAAAGGAGGAATCGGTTTTATATTTGCTTGTATTGCCACGGAAACTCCATAGTTCTGTAGAAGTAGTCTTTTTGTTTTCCTGACTAGTTGGAGGCAAAGCTTATATGGAACATAAGAGAGCAAAGAGGAGCAGAGATGGTTCTGGAATGCTGTTGGAGTAGCCGGAGCCACCATATGGAAATTGAAACAACATGAACATAAATCCCATTGTTTTTGAAGTCTTCTTGATTTCTTGATAAGTTTTATCGGCCAAGAAGCTTTCTCCTCATTAAATCTGGTGTCATACTCGTATGATGTTTGAAATCTTCGTATGAAGTTTCTTTTCCAAACTTAAAGCTTAGAATAGTTTGGTTTCCTTGATTTTGTCTAGTTCATTGCAAACATATAGCACCTACATCACATGGAGTTCTTGAATCTGGGTGTTTTACTCCTAAGGGAACTGTGACTAGATGAATCTTTTTAAAGCAATTTCAGGTCACTACCTCTCTGTGACTGCAACATTTTTTGTTTTGGGTGGTGGTTTGGGGAAACTGGCCAGGGGGCTTGAAACTGGCCGGCTGGCCCAAAACGGGTTTGGGGGGTTAAGGAGAAGAGGGAGGGGATTTTATTAGAGGCATTTGGAATACAGGGTAAATCAGTTAGTTATTATGCACTTTGGAAATGATTCAGCGCTGGCCCTTAACCCCTGAGTTGTCTCAACAGTTTGTTGAAAGCATCATGCTTTTGTTTGGACCTTTTACTGAAGTATCTGGAGCACTAGTGAGGAACAAAAATGAAATCCTTTCTTGTTGGCCAAGACGATCACCTAACTGATTGAACAATAAGGGTGAAATTACAAGGCATTTGGATTGTTTTGATATATTTAATGTAAATCAGCGGAGGTTGGTAATGAACAAATTACAAAAGATCCAAACTTGGTTTAATCAATATCTTCTATTAGCTGACCTATCATGGTCGTAGATAATATATGTTGCAGCAGGATGCTTTTGTAGGAATGAGTACAGATGTTTGGAAAACTTTCTTTGGGGTAAGGAAGGGGGTGAAAGGAGTTCCCTAGTGGCATGGGACCATTACACTCTCCCAATGGATCAAGGAGCTATATGCATCACATGTATTAGAATCCAATGCTCAATTTTTTTTCAGAAATTGAATGACCAGGGCAGTTGTTGGAGAAGCTTCATGGGACATTTTAATTCAACATGGATATTCAAACACTCAAATATGGCCCCGTAAAGAAATTCTGAATTGTTTGGAAGATGACAACGGACCATCTACACTGAAACTATGAGTGGTCACAAGATACATGGGATTTAGCATGGAGGCCTAGTTGGACTTTCTTTTCCTTGCTAGGCTAGTTTAACTTCTACGTCAGAAAAAGATTGGCCAGGAAAATATGTTTTTTTCAGGTCAGTTAATTCCAAAGATCTCCCCAACAGAATAAAAACAAAAAAGGCTACAAATGCTATGAATAAATATCCAATATATGATCAAAGAATCTCTTTCCCTGCAAGCTTACCATTATCAACACATTCTCAATTTTTATATTAGTACTCCAACAAGATGATGGCTGGAATAATAGAAGGACAAATTCATGGTATTGTGCATTTTTTTATAGGATGGAATCTCAGTCTCAAGGGTACCGTTTATTTGGAGAAAGAAGAATACCTGAAGCAGGCAAAACAAATGACTTTTGAAAGGGAACGCTTAAATGGACCTCTAACATTGTATTGCTCAAAATGAGCTCCAATGGAGAGCACATGAAGAGCAAGCCATATTTGTCTCTTCCTTCAAGAGCCAACCTGCACACTCTTAAACATCCCTGTTAAGAATACTGCTTATGTTCATCTATTGTATAAACAAAAAGAAGACATTTCACTCATGCTATAGCACACTGATATTAAGTTTCATTTAACCTACTCTTCAGTGAAGTTTTTATGCCACCATAGGAAGAACAGTGAGAACACCCTAGTCATAATATTTCCTCACAGAGATGTGTCTCCTAGCAAAGATATTTACTGTTAAAATTGTAGAATGTTCTTGAACCTGCAAATTGTGTGTTGGAAAAACATGATTATTGGATAGTTTTAACATTTTCCTTTTGTGAATTTTGGAAGATTTTAAGGTGAAAATGATCAAAGACATTTTAAATTCCTTTTCTATGCTGATGAACATATTTTGTAAATGCAGGGGACTATAGTTGATCGGATAGACTATAATATTCAGAACGTTGCAACTTCAGTTGATAAGGGTGTTAAAGAATTAGAGAAGGTCAGGCCATACATATTTAATAGCTTTTTAGCAAGATTTCTTAGAAATATGTCCGAGTCTCTTCTTGTATGGTGGTCTTGTCAATGATTTCAATCTGTATGAATTTGAATTGTTGTTTGTTTTGAACTCTGATGAAAGCCATAATTTTGGTTTTGGACGTGCAGGCAGAGACAAATCAGAGGCAGGGAGGCATGGTTATGTGTGCTACAGTGCTTGTGTTTATGTGCGTCATCATGCTTTTTGTGCTCCTTATCAAAGAAATATTCTTTTGATTTTCAAATTGGATGCTGCCTTTTGTCATTGAAAGTAGTCCGGCTCTAAGTATTTGAGATTACCAAGCAAATGTTTCTCTTTGTTTTGGCTGGTGCGCTTACGCAGCTTCTGAATGTCAAGTAATATGTATAAAGTTGATCACATTGTATGTCATTAGGAGAAATTTTATTGTTTTGTCTAATCTTCTACATATTCATATATGCAATTATAACTCGCAAAGCTAGCCACAATAACTCACTGCCGTAGGATTTGTAGATGTTATACAGGTACACTTTTTGCAGCCGTATTGTTCTGTGACACCAACTTGAGAATGATATATGCTAACAAGTTGTGTGAAAAATTCTTCGTGTTCCATTACATATAATTATATCTGCCCCCCACCCACCACAAAAGAAAAGGTCTGTATCATCTCAATTTTGAAATTTTGAGAAGCAACATTTTATGTTCAAGATGAAATAACATAATAAACTTATTTTCAGCCAAAAGAAGCTGGTGTGAAATGAGTCTTCACAGATAAAAATATTAAACATGGCAACAAAATTTGTATGTTTACTGCAACCTATCCATCCTTCTACATGGTAGCAATAGAGCAGAAATGCACACAGAGGTAAAGCAGTAGGACCTCTATTATCTTTCAATAACTCTGATTATTATATTTTGTCACATATCAAAATAACAGATTGAAGCTCTGTTATGAAACTTCGCGTGTTTTTAAAAAACTTGATGAGTCGGAGTCCAAGTCGACCAAACCGAGTCACTTGGAAACGACTTGGCGAATTTTTTTCAGCTTGCTGAGTTTCCAAGACTCACGAGTGAAAAAAAAAACTTGTCGGGTCCCCAAAAAAACTTGGCCCTCCACACACGTGTAGTGGAACCAAAAAAAACTTGGCCCTCCACACACGTGTAGTGGAAAATGGCATAATTTTTTTTTTTCATAGCCCCCTCATTTTTTGCTGTTTCCAGCTGGGGAGAGAGCAGAGACAAGCTAAGAAGAGACCAACAACAGCACTAAATTGCATCCTACAACCAATTTCTTTTTATTTTAATGAACTTAAGAGCCACCCAATAGTTACATTTGAGGTAAAAAAACTCAGTTTCAGCTGTCAATGCTTAAATTCTAGGGACTTTTTTTATTTTTTTAAGTTTCTAACTAGTTTATTGTTTCCATGTGCAGCCACATTGAAACAAAATGACAGGAAAAAGAGATGCAGCGTAGAAATATGCAAAGGAGGGAGAAAAAAAAGGGGAGGTTTACTGTAATTTTTGTGGAGACAAAATTCGTGTTGTCATAAATTACCTCAAATATCACTTTGCGAGGTGGAAACACCATGATGCCAAGCAATGTTCAAAGGTGCCTACTGAGGTTGAAGTGGAATGCAATGCCCTACTGATAGATTATAGTGAAAGAAAAGAACTAAAATGAAGAACAAGCAAGGCCATGGCTAGTCTCCCTTCTTGACCTCATATAGAGGGTACCAGCAGCACCTTTAGCTGGTTTTAGCAGCGCCACAGTGGGTCTAATTCATCAATTGCATACCTGGGGAGTGGGACGGAGGAGTACTTTTTTGTGGAACGTTCCGCACCAAGGTCACAACCCATGCTTGAGGGTATGATTGCATGAAACGACAAGGCCATGAGGATGACTTGTGCAAGTTTTTGGTATTTTTACGACATTCCTTTCAATGTGGTGAGGTCTCCATATTGGCGGGGAATGGTAGTTGCCCTAACAATTTGCAGCCCAAGATTTAAGTCAGCAATTTATTATGATTTTAGGGGCCCTCTTCTTCATGAATCCGTGGAGGATATTCAGGTGTTGGTTGAAGAGCAACGCAACGTATGGAGGAAAAGGGGTTGCGCAATCATGTCTGCTAGGTGGAATGATGGGATGAATTGGACATTGATTAATTTTTTGGTTGTTTCTATAGGAGGAATAATATTCTTAAGTTAGTGGATGCATTGACACAAGTTAAGTGTTTTGAAATGCTTGCATAGTTGCTGGAAGAGGTTGTGTTGGAGGTTGGTTCGGAGAATGTTGTCCAAGTTATCATGGACAACGCAATAGTGTATGTTGCAAGTGGTTGGATTTTGGAGAGATTCCCAACCATTGTTTGGACACCATGTGCAACCCATTGTCTTGATTTGCTTCTTGAAGACAACGAGAAATTATCTTGGGTGTTCGAGGTTGTACAAAGGCAAAATGTATTACCAAATTTATCTACAACCATATGTGGGTCCTCCAAGTGATGAGGCAATTCACTAGTGGGAGGGAGCTTGTATGGCCTAGAGTTCATGCTTTGCCTCAAACTTCATTATATTGCAAAGCCTCTTTGATGCAAAGGGGGCATTAAAGAGGATGAGTGATGAGTAGACTAACAAAGACACTGCTATATACCGATTCTCCAACGAGGGCTAGAAGGTGTACAAATCATTTGGATAGCTATGCATGAGGCAATCAAGGTACAAGACTAAAATTTTTAAACTTTATTTTATTAATTTTAATTTTATTTTTTTTTAAATTTAAATTAGGATTGTAAATTATTTTCATTTAAATTAATTTTCCCTTTTTTATTCAGGTGTTAGAACCTTTGGTGAGGGTTCTTCGTCTTGTTGATGGAGAAAAATCACCAATGGGGTATGTATATGAGGTTATAGATAGGGCGAAAGGCAATTGCCTCATTTTACAACTATTATGAGCCCAAAAACAATCCCATTTGGGAAATTATAGATTGGCAATGGACTTCTCAGCTTCATAACCCACTTCATGCAATGGGGTACTACCTCAACCCCAATTTTTTTATTGATGATTCATTTGAGGTCAACTATGAGGTGATGTCGGGTCTTCAACAATGCCTTGACCAGGTGGTGGCAGATGAGCACACTTGCAATTTGATCCAGGATGAGCTACAAGATTATAGAGATGTGAGGGCATCTTTTTCACATTCACATAGTGCATTTGAGCAAGGTCAACTTTGAGGCTAGGTAACCCTCGTTGAATTATTATTGATTTTGTCTTTTGATTTTGTTTTAAAAAATAATCTCAATTTATGATTTTACATAAATTATTAAATTTTCTTTTCTTGGCTTATTTTAGATTTATGTTGGGAGGACTTTGATGCATATACGTTTAATCTACAACGCTTCATAAAAGTTTTAAGTCAACCATGCAATGCTTTAGGTTGTGAGCGCAAGTGGAGTATGTTTGAGCACATTCACTCCAAGAAGCGTAATAGGCTTATGCAACAACAATAAATGATCTTGTTTTTGTTCACACAACCTTCGCCTCCACCATAAAAAAAATTGCGGGAACAAGTTACGAAGCCATTGATCCAAACAAAATTGATCCATCATCTAAATGGATCACAAAGCTAGAGGAGTAGCAACAAGAGCCTTTCTTTCCCATGGATGATTTTGAAAGCATGGCAAAGGAGTTAACGGCCAAGGCACGAGCCGATAGGCAAAAAGAGAAATGACTCGAGCTTCTACTAGGCAAAAGGGCAAAGGCATTTCAAGACATGGATAGTGGGCCTATTAAGGCACTGTCATGACACATTTTGTAATTCGTATTATATTATAAGCAATACAAAAATATTTTCATTTTCGCTGCATCACAATTTTTCTAGTTGAAGTGTGTTTTGTCACTTTCATATGTAGTTTAAACTTGTATCACTTAATAGTATTAATTTTGTATTTTTATAATGTTAATCAATTGTGATATGCATAAAAAATAACTTTTATCCCGTTTTTTTCGGGTTATTTTTTTTGTCAGAGTTTTTCTTGAGTTTTTTTCTGAGTCCAAATGCGAGAGCGAGTTCGAGTTGTGACTTGGCCTACTGAGTGTTTGCCTAGTCCGAGTTTCTCTACTATGAATTGAAGTATTATCATTTATGTCACAACTCACCTTGGCAGGACTCTTGACGAGAAGACGATATAATTTGGTTTAATGTTTTAATGTCTAATTTTGTTGGTGCTATGAATATGCAAAGATAGGATGTGGCATTGGTTGTCTTATAATTATGGTGCTGCTAAGTTTGTGGTTTTGCAGGACTAAGCATGCTTGACGAGAAGACGATATAATTTGGTTTAATGTTTTAATGTCTAATTTTGTTGGTGCTATGAATATGCAAAGATAGGATGTGGCATTGGTTGTCTTATAATTATGGTGCTGCTAAGTTTGTGGTTTTGCAGGACTAAGCATGCTTGCAGGTGGACAATATTGAGCTAACAATTTAATATTAAACTTTGATATTGCTTTTAAATTGATTAGCAAAGGAATTGAATAATATTATCTTATGCATATAATGGTTTTTAATTAAAATGACTAACCATTGCAATATTAAGCTAACAATTTAATATTTGCTTTGATAATGCTTTTAAATTGTTTAGCAAAGCAATTGATTAATATTTGTTTTATGCACATGATGGCTTCAATTAATGTGACCAAGGTCATGAATTGTTTAATACTTTTTATATAGGCATGAGTCTCTTTTGACTTTCCAAAAGAAGCAAGTATTTTTTAATACATTAAAAGATGGCTATTATGGAAACTGAAATTAATGGCCCATGTTTGGGATTGAGCAAGGGGATTTGACCTTAATGTCAAGTATGCCCTTGCCAACTTAAAAAGGCACCCAGGAAGCCATGATGACCTTGGGGAGTGGGTGGAAAAAGAAAAAGATAAGGGGCTTGTGAGGAAAAAGAGGGGGATTCTGGTTTTGAAAAGGTGGGAGGAGACGAGGAATGGGAGGCTTGGAAAAGCAAAGGAGGGGATTCGAAGGAATGATGGAAAAAAGTAAAATAAACCTAACTTGTCAAGAGTTTCAGGTTGGAGGATTCTCACCATTGCTTAAAACTTCAATGGATTGAATATGAATTCGTTATCTCGTAAAAGAACTTTGCTCTTTGTTGATTCTTTAAAAGCTTCAAAAATAAATGTTTTTATAAAGCTCTGAACGTATGTATGTTATGGGTGTTGAAGACCTATTTTGGCAAACGAAAGTTACGCTTCGAAGACCCCTTTTGTATTTGTTTTTTTGTTGAGGCGTTCCATTGCTATATCGGCCTGTGATTGCCTAAGATAGGTTTATCTTTGAAACTCTGCCCTTGTAAAGCTCTGTTTTGGTTTGTGTGCTTCAGCCTGAAGTTCAATGATGGATGTTTGCCCTTATTCTCGACTGAGTTTTGCTGCCTTTGAAACTGATTTAATTTCTTTAAGCAATGTTCCTTTTCGTCGTGTTACGACCTTAGATTCTCTTGCTTGTTTTCGGTGAACAATATTGTTGTATCAGTGTTTAGGTGTCGGATTCAGTGTTTTTCTTTTGTCAAATACCATGATATCAATTTTTGAAACCACTATCTTCCCCGTCAGGTGTATTCGTCGATTCAACTTTGTTGCAGAGAAGGATAAAACAAAGCTTCTCCATTAATACGTCTCCTCAGGATTTTGAAGGGCTTATCCAAGGTGAAACCTAAGTTTGGGAGGTCTTAAAACCCTTGTTAGACACCCACTTGAGCGGTTGATGTGCTGTTAGTTTTCGTTGTTGCCTTCTCCGGTGCCAGAGCAATGTTTTTAGGAGTTCTTCTGTCGTCATCGTCTCAGAGTGCTTCGGGTGGCTAAACCCTTCCGTCGCTGCCTAGTGGAACTCCCCCTAAGGTTTAACCTTAGGGGGTTTGATTTATTTAATGCCTCCACCACTGCAACACAGCCGTTGCGGTGCTACGCCTGTGCTCAAGCGTGCACAAGCTTTCATAGCCTTCCGTGAGCAATATCCCACATGGAACATGCTCGGGCAGATGGAAGTTTAAAGGGAATTAGGCTCCCCATAAACTTTTGACCATCAAGTGGTGGTCGGGACAGAGCCGCTTGGTGGCTGCCTAGTGTCAGATGTGGCGCGATTTATTGACACTTAGAGTACCCTTAGTTTGTTTGACCGCCCTCCTCTGGTTGATGCATGATACCTCGTTTGATGCATGATACCTCGTTGTTCGTTGTTGTTGACACTTAGAGTACCCTTAGTTTGTTTGACCGCCTCTTCTGGTTGATGCATGATACCTCGTTGTTCGTTGTTGGTGTTTTTATCAAGTTTAAACCACCTTTTGATTAAATGAAAGGATATGGACTGGTTTAAATGTTTTAAATCAGTTTAAAATTTTGATTAAAGGAAAGGTTATTTATTCCATTTTAAACTTTGATTAAATGAATAATAATTTATTTGATTTTAAACCTGGGTTAAAAGAAAGGTTATTTATTGATTAAATGAAAGATTATTTATTTGATATTTAAACCTTGTTAAAATGAAAGGTTACTTATTGATTAAATGAAAGATTATTTATTTGATTTTAAACCTTGATCATATGAAAGGTTATTTATTGATTAAATGAAGGTTAATTGCTTGACTTTAAACCTTGACTAAATGAAAGGATATTTATTTGATTTTAAACCTTGATTAAATGAAAGGTTATTTGTTTGATTTTAAACTTTTATTGAATGAAAGGTTATTTATTGATTAATTTAAAAGGGATGGATTATAGACCTTTGATTATTCCTTTAAGAGTGGTTAAAAGTGTATTTCTTTTGGGTTAAATAAGTTAGAAATACATTAGTGGATAATGTATTTTATTTGGATTAAATGAGTTTGAAATATATTAGTGGATAATGTATTTTTTTTGGATTAAGTAAGTTTAAATACATTAGTGGATAACATATTTCATTTGGAAATAATGAGTTTGAAATATATTAATGGATAATGTATTTCATTTTAAAAGAAAAGAGTTTGAAATATGTTTTAGAGGATATTGTATTTCTTCCTAGTAAGACGAGTTAGGAAGTATATGAGAGATAGTATAATCCATTTTTGGGATGAGTTAGTGATGGAACCTTTATGAGAGGATTATGGGGTCCTCATTGATTCTTTGTGAGCAATTCTATAGTGAGTGTATGGAGAATTGAATGTGGAATTCATTTGAGGGAATTATGGGGTTTCCTCATCGATTTTGTAACATGAATAAAGAGAGCAATTCATGATTTAGGGACATAAGAATTATGGGGTTCTTATGTGTCCCTAATTGTATTAACAATGTGGAAAAATGAATTACAAAATTCCTTTGATTGAATCTAAATTGAGACAAGTTAAATATGAAATGAAAAAGGATTTTTCAATGTTGGGTTTTTCCCGTAAGGGTTTCCCAGGATATATGATGTGTTGTGGGTATGTTGGCTATTGTCATCTTATGATCTTGTATTTATTGCTTTCTAAATCTAGTTTATTATGGATATGTTGTTCTTCAATAAAAGAAGAAGTTCATGGTATTTCATAGACCATAGATGTGAGTTTATTAAGAATTACATGTAATTGGTATGTAGTGTTATTTATGGTATTTGTAATGGTTAAACTAGAAGTGACCTAGTTATGATGATTAAGCAATGCACACTTTGTATTATTGAATAGTACTTACTACAATGAAGCGTAGATGAGTAAATAATGACATCTATTTATGTTTATGCTTATGGATTCAATATATATATAGACACACACACAAATAGAGAAGACTAAAGGATTATGAGATAGCCTAATTGCAATACACTTAGTGCACCTACATAGACAGACTTATGTATGATGTAGGGGTGGACGTACCCTTTTGACAGACTAAAGAGATAAATAACTTATTTGCATGATGCTTAGTGCACCTACATAGACAAACTTATGTATGGTGTAAGGATGGGTGTACCCTTTTAATAGACTAAAAATGATAAGTTGGCTCATTGTGGAGATGAGACAAATAACTTATTTGCATGACGTTTAGTGCACCTACATAGACAGACTTATGTATGTGGGGATGGGCGTACCCTTTTGACAGACTAAAAGGGATGAGTTGGCTCATTGTGGAGATGAGACAGATAACTTATTTGCATGATGCTTAGTGCACCTACATAGACAAACTTATGTATGGTGCAGGTATGGGCGTACCCTTTTAACAAACCTAATGGTATAAGTTGGCTCATCACAGAGATGAGACAAATAGATTAATCATAAGATATTAGGACATTAGCCAACTAACCAGGATGATATATGGATGACAAGGATTTGTAAATCCCTAGTGAGTGTATAAATTTTTTTTTCTCTCAAGTGGGTTGGATTTTTGGGTCGTTACAATTTCTCTTTAAAGTGGGTTTGCTTTATTTTCAGTTTGACATTTTAAAAATATGATATGGTATGCATGTGTAAATGGAGATAGTGTCCGAGTTGTTCAACATAAACTATTTTAGACAAAGAGTTGGCCATTTAAAAAAAAAATTAAATTTAGGATTTGGGAAAATGACAAATGTAAATGTATGGGTCACGGTAGCTCCCGTGTAATGGGATAGTTAAGCCCAATACTGATGGAGCATTGCATGCAAATATGGAAGCAACAAACATTTTGGTTACATTATTAGGAATGTTAAGCTTGAACCAATGTGCTTTGGCCAAATTGGTACCACCTAAATTGGTACCATCTCATGTCGTGGATGCAAGCTAATGCTTATTACTTGAATTGATTTGAATAGTTAATTATGATATGGTATTTAATTTTTATTTTCATTACCTGATTTGTGATATTAGGTTTCCATGTATGAGTACAACTAGTTTTGGCATACTCTTGAAATGCAAACTTGAAATAAATATTCCTTGTAAAATTGTTTTGGTAATTTTACGTTGAATTTTTTATTTTTTAATTAATTAATTTATTTGAGGATGAAATATGTTTGTACTAACTATTTTCCTAGTCTCTAATACGATGCATTTTTTAACCTTTAAACAACTACATAGTTTCCTAAGTTGAGGAGGAGGGGGATTAAAGATTATGTATGCACCCCATCAGATGCTACTAATGTGTGGTATATGGTTTCAATGTTAATTATGAACAAAGGTCCTATTATTTTTAGGATTATTAATATATGGCAATAGTATAAATGATGTTTGTCAATGTGTATCCTCAATTTGTATATGATATTGGCAATGAATTAATATCAACCAAGTCACATTGTGAACAACCAAGAAGGCTATTTGAAGTCAAACGCAAGGGGCCCTTGGATGCATGATCATACTCTTTCAAGATATGACATGTATAGAATATGTTTTTTTGTGTGACAAGGTATTTTAAAGGTTATTGTCAAGAAGGTTGTGTGGGATGGTCAAAGACCTTCTGTTCAACTCTTACAAGTTGCATCAACTAGCTATAGTTGGATTAGTGTAGAAAATATTTTTAACAAAGTTGTACTATCAGGTTGTATATTCCAAACTATTTACCATTAGATGATCTTCTAAAAGATGTTAAAACACTATCATTTTGCCCTTGACATGTTTAGTATTTTTGGAGGTTGGAAGCAAAAGGTTCTAGATGTGTTTACTATTTTGTAGTTTGGAAGAAAATGGTGGTTTCATAGTTGAATGGGTTGTATATATGTACAATAGTGGAATATATTGCTCTACATCATACCTAGCTTATGAAGAGCCTTTGGAAAGATAACAAGTTGGTATCCATAGTATGGTAGGGTTCATGGAGAGGTTTTGCTCATCCTTTTAATTCATTTTTTTACCTTTAATTCTCTTTCATTATTGGCAGGAGTATTATTATATTTTAATTGGTTATACGAGATTAAAAGAGGCTGCACCCCTATTACATCATGAATACGTCACACAATATACCACTAAATTACACAGTTATAATATCATGATTATTACCACAAAAATTCAACAAATTACAGTGTTATTTGACAATTATGCACATGTTGCGTAATAAGATGTGAACTTGGGTCTATGTGGAAGTCCATGCTTTTAACTTCTTGATATTATGGCATTTCATTGGTATGAGTGTTATTATAGTCTCACTTTTTATTATTATTCAATACAATATTTTCATTTGGTCCTTTAAATGTAGAAATCAATATAAGATAATAAATTAGCCATGTGAAATCATTGATATTCAATCTCTCTCTTTCATATAGGATTCAATTAAATATGGAGCTAGGTAACATGGGGTTTATTAGTGACATGTGCTTGACAAACGTAGTCAACAAATATATCAATTGGTTCCATAGCTTAGCAATTGTTATAGAGTATATTTACAATAAAAAGACAAAACAAACATTTTCATTATTTGCTTGCTTTAAACTAATATACTTTGGGTTCATGAGCTTAGATATATAGGAAGTCATCAAAAGGCATGTTATTCAACATAACTATTAAATATCTAGGAAAGCAATTATAGCAACGAAGTTGAAAAACAATACATATGGAGTAATGAAACAACCAAGTGGATGTGCTAAACTCCATAAAGCTAAAAATTTAGGGAGTAGATTGAATAGAGGATGAGCCAAATACTCTAAAAGAAAGTAGGTAGAGGGACTTGATTGTAAGAAATCTAAATAGTGTTGGATAGAGTAAAAGGTGAAAATGGAAATATTTGAGATGGTTAATAGGGCCATAATTTTTAGGCTTTGCTACCAAATAACATGAGCACAATATTAACAAATAAAACATATAATATTTTGTAATTGTATATGTTTATTCATTCATATTATATATATGGGAGAGAGAGCAAAGGATATATGAGGAAGATCCTAGAAGAAAGATATACATATAAGTTGCTTTAGAAGGAAGAATTTTTTTTGTTGTAAAGGATTCACATCAATATCTGTAAAACATATGTAAGTAATCCAATTAAGTAAAATAAAACACAATACCTTAGTATTTTGTCATGTGATTGGTTGTTCTTGTATCTAATATAAAATAATTAATGGTCATTGTTATATGCATGTACAGTTATATGATAAATCATTTCGATCGTGACTTTAGTTTTGTTCATGTAGGATTTCACTATACTTTGTTGCAATAAACAGAAGCAACCCATCAACTCAAATCATAAAGGTAAAAATTAAAGAGCAAAAGGAAAGAGTGATTGACATATAAAATATGAATGCCCTTGGACACCCACACAAAATAATCAAGATAAGATCACATTGATGCAATGGATTGAGTGGATGATCCTAATAACAATTACAATTTATTAGGCATAAAAGGTTAGTGAGGGTTAATCATGACAAGGTTAAACCATGTTCCAATTGTCTAATTACATTAATATCATAAATACATTGCATAATGGTTATTTGAAGGCCTACACATGATTACCTCATACAATCCCTGCCTTGGTCAATATAGTCAAATTACATAACTTTCAACACCCTTTATTATCTAAACTAAGGGACCAAGGATAAAAGATATTAAAGATAATAACATTTTTCTTAACTTAATGAAGACTTTATTATCTGGAAGACTACTACTCATGTTTTGAAACTTTACCTCAATGTTTTGCAACCTTCCCAAACAATTATTTGTAAAATGACTTTCCCATTTGTAGTATTTGTAAAGTGGGTTTTGAATTTAAAAACATAGGCTTAATACTGGCAAGCTAAGCCTTAGACTCCACTAGTTTGAAATCCTTTGAATGAACTTGTACCTGAGGAAAAACACCATAATTTTCATAGCAACTTGAAAGTGAATAAAAAGAGAGGAGAGCATCGAGGGGTATAGGAACATATTTCTTTACACTTGTTGAAACTACATGAATCACTAGTCCATTGATGTGAAAGGGCAAATTCAAATCCTCAAGGAAAAACTTAGCACATTATTCATTAGTATTCATTGTATATTCTAAATATACAATATGATCATAAAGCCTTAAATAATGAGCTAAAGGCCACATTGTTATCAAATTTTGATATCTCGATCCTGCAACTTTATCCACAACTTGATGAAAGCCTCTGCTTTCTAATAGGAAAAAGTACATCAAGTTCAACAAAAAAAAAAAAGATGTGTCTCCTTGTAAATCTGAATGTTTTCGTCAGGATCCTCCATTGTTATGTTGCCAAAGATGCATTATAGATTCTTGCTTCTCAATCATCATCCAAAATTGACCAAGTACAATAGTTTTTCCCATAGAGGCAAGTAATATATGCTAAGGGATACATTTCATCCAAATTCTATGGGATGTGGTGGTACTCTAAATAAAAAATTCTCTCACATAGAAAAATAGAACATTTCATCAATCTTCAAATCTTTGTATACAACTTCATATAATAGAATGTCCTACACATAATCTTGATTCTCTCAAAATTTGGGTGAGAACATTTCATTTTTATTATTTAAAATATTTTCCACTTGCAACTACAATTTTATCATGAAAATTTTTTTATCCTATTCTTGTCTTTGTTATGATTATTATCATATTCAATATCACAACTTCCAACATTCTAACCCATGAGACTTGTAGGAGATTAGATACTACCTTCATATTCTAGCAAGACATTAGCCATAAACAATGAAAAACTAAATTTTGTAGCCCTAGGAGCAACATTATAAATCAACAAAATAAATTAATAAATAAACCAAAAATTTGGCTAACTTTGGGAAGTGTGATTGTCCCAAAATGGCGAATTGCCAAATTTTCAAATTTGTGAATCATAACTTTAAGACTTACAAATCACAAATTTCTAGCTCAAAATAGGATAGAGTTAACACAAAATTTGAGGAAACTACCTAGAAAATAATATTTTACCTTCATATGGTGCCAATTAAGAGTTAGAGGTACATTGTGCATGTTTAGAAGATCTTTGAAAGCTTATAAACTTTAGTGGTACATTAATTTGCTAGAGATGCCTCTAAACTAGATATTTTACTAGGAATAAAAATGATTTACCTCTAGTAACTTTTAGGTAAATAATTTGCTATAAATAGGAGCTATAGGCTCCATTCGAAGGAAATTTTGACCCTTTGATAAAATTAAATCTACACTTTTTGAAGTCCATTTTGTACTTGTGAGCTCATTTGTCAATAATACAAAGACTCTGTAAGATATTTGCTAGTTGAATGCCACCAACCTTTTGATTTGTGGATGCAGAGTGATTGTGGCACTGTCCATTTGCTTTTTGTTAGTCCTTTATTTTATTATTACAAATTCATTATGTGATTGGAGCACACTAATGTTATTATGTTCCATCCATGTATGCGCTTAGATAAATATCGATCATACTATAATTATAGTCATATTTTATTTTATTTCATTTACTTTATATTTTGTGCACCCTTTCCTTCTCAAATATATTTTCATACAATTAGATAAATTTACTTTAGATTATTAGTGGGGATCTTATCTAAATCAAATATTGTAGATATCACATT
Source organism: Wollemia nobilis (assembly GCA_028583015.1). Lineage (NCBI taxonomy): Eukaryota > Viridiplantae > Streptophyta > Pinopsida > Araucariales > Araucariaceae > Wollemia > Wollemia nobilis. The sequence goes on from JAQPPZ010016888.1 coordinate 26,417,596, forward strand.
CTCTTTCCTTTCCAATTGTTAAATACAATCATGGGCACACATTATATGAGGTCAAAGGATGATAATTTTATGAACAAATTTGATCCATTGAAGTTATTAGAGAAAGGTTCAAAGGAAATAAACCAACTACTACTATTTGGATACAAGAATCTAGTGAACCAATCCTAACTCCTTCAAAAGAAAAACAATCTATGGAGACTCCAACTAAAACCAACATGAACCCAAGATTTTTATTTTCATCCTCATCACTAGTTTCCCTATCCCTGTCAACTTTGAGAAAATATCTTGCCAGCCACAATTCAATCCAATTAAACTTGGACCATAGCTAGTCCATCTGCACATACTATTGTAACAAATCCTTTACACAACATGCCACAAATTATGCAAGCTCTACCAGATGTAAATAATCCACAAGCCTTTTGGATGGAAATTATTATATCATAACTAATCAACCATTTAATGGCTTCAAATGATCAACTGACTACCTTGTCTACCTCATAGTCTAGTAAATATTTACAATTTAGATCTAACCCATAAACTAGTGCTAATCAATTACAAGTTGTACTAGAATCAAAAATTAATTCTAAACCTATCACTAGTTAGCCATAGCCTAGAACAAGTCAACAAGTAAGTTTCCCAAATACATAAGCCCCATTGAGTCAACCAATGAAACTAGGCCATAGGTTGTGGGGCAAGTACCACATGATCTATCGAATACTAGTACTACATAAGGCCAATTTTTTCTACTAAATCCTAGACCAAGCCAAAATAATATGCAATTGATATGGTTCATCTAGGTAATCAAGGGAACAAATGACTCGAGGTATTACCTGTAATTAGTCATTGCTTCCTAGTGGCCAACCTCCATAATATCCACAGTAGACTCAAAATCAACTAGTTCTACAATATTACCAATACCCAAAAAACCAACAAAATATGCCTAAACCATAAAGAATGCCAAATCCTAATCCTCAAGCATATCCCAATCTACAACTAGTACAAGTTCTAAAATAACCATTCTTTCCTTAGCAACCTATGGCTACCCAAAAGCCTCAAGGGGTTTTGTAGCAACAGATAGTTCAATATGTGCCATAGCCAAAGACATACATGGGCCCTCCCTAGTGTCACATGCAATAAACACTACAAATGCAGTATGAGCAAGGACCCTAATGTTAACAAGAACCAATGCAAGTAAGACCTCAAAACCAATTGCTTAATTATCCATTCTACGGACTCTTGAAACTAATTTTCTCTTCTTCGATACTGATTACCACTATAAAGTCCTTGCCTACTTTTAATGGAAATGGTAAGAAAATTGATATGGACCATCTTAACGAATTATTTATATTAAAGTCTATGCATAGAATCCAAGAGAAAGATATTATGATGCAACTACTTATATATTCATTAAGGGATAAAGCAACTTTGTGGTCAAGAATCTTGCTTGATAACTCAATCACCATATGGGCTTTTACCACTAAACCTTTCATGAAGAGATTTGGTAACCTTGACAATGTTTATTCGGTTATTTTTTAGCTAAATACCATGCAAAGAAATCCTAAGGAAAAAATTCATGACTACAACACTAGGTTTATGAAAATGTTATACCTCATACCCCTCTAATATTCAACAATTAGATGAACAAGCATTGTCATATTACATATTACGATCAAACCTTAGCCTTGATGGTTTAGAATGCTAATCATGTCACTTTATTTGGATCTTTTAAGGAAGCAACCTATGCAAAATATGTACTCATGCAAGTAGGGAGCCATGTACATAGCATAAACCTAAACCTTACAAGTACAATGTCATCCTCCTCCCTTGGCATCAAATTTTGAATACTCAATAGCAATCTACTCAAAACTATTAATATGCTTAGCCTACTACCTCCCAAGTGACCTAGTCACCACTCAGAATGCCTATATATCCACAAATGAGTGTTCCATATGTGATAACCTTCCCTAGAGAAAACATGGCAAGCATTGTATCATTCCATCCATAGTTTTCAACATTACCAACTTTCCATTCTAAATTTTGTCTTCATATATTAAAATCAAGATATGGATTACAGAGTCAATAAGCTAAGCCAAACAATAAATACCTTGATAAAACATATTAACTTAGAGAAGTGATAAAATAATGGTTGGAAAAAACAAGTAATTGACTCTATCAAAAATTACAACTTGTTGTTGCAAGTATTTCATTATTTGATAACTTGCAAGAATATGACAAGTACCATATAAATAGTTTAGTTTAGAGTGTGATTAATATTTGAGTATATAATAGGTGTCATGTAAGTAAGTGTGGAGTTATGTAAGTGAGGAGTTATGTAAGTGAGGTGTCATGTAAGTATGAAGTTATGTAAGATTTTATCATTTAGTATGTGCAATCATTAGAGTCTTTGTCCTTATGTGGATATGTAGAGTTAATAATAGATTTATTATTATATGGTATTTCTCCTATGAGAAATATGAAGTGTTAGATCTCCTATGTGTGTGAGGAGATGAAAAGTTTGTGTAAGTAGAAAGGTCAAGGGTTGTGAATGTGAAGAGTATTATATCCATGTGTGTATATATTGAAGATAAAACATTGTAATAAATGATCGAAGAAGCTTTGTAATACATTGTATTTACATTGCTTGAGTTGATATATTTGTATTTATCAATAAAATATTTTTGTGAGTTTGTTATTGAATTGTGTGAACATTTTATATTGATCCTATGGAGAATATTGTTGGATTGCTAATAGTGGTATCAAAGCCAGGTGTGCTTGATAAAAGCCATATTTGAGAGTATTCTAGGAGAAAGGAGATAAGTTTGTGAGAGATCAGGTTGAAAAATGCACCTGAGTTCATCTTTAGGGCTGGATAAAAGTGCCCAAAAATCAAAGACAAAGTAGTAAATTCAAGTTGAGGGGTGAGTAATTATTCTCAAGTCTAGGAAAAGACATCAAACAAGCTGGTATTACATAGCAAATGTAGGAGAAAAGAGTGTGTGTTAGAGATGTTGTGAAGCGTTGGTGGAACGCTGAAGAAATTACCTTAAAGGAGAACACTTGAAAATGAGAGAATATCTAAATATGTTTACAATAGAGAAGACTATACCTGCTTGAGAGAGATGAAGAACATCCAAGTTTGAAGAACGAACAAGCACAAGCAAGGCATGAACGTCCAAGAGCGTTACTGGTAATGTATTGATAGTGAAATTTGTGTAGAGATCGAAAGGTGTTTAAAGAAAGAAAGGTATAGGAAGACATCAAGAAGTGCTGAAAAAATTCGTTAGAAAATACACACGAGAAAATAAGCAATGTAAAGAGTAATCTAGGTATTTAATTTATTATAAGAAGTTTAATGGTTAAAAGTTATAGAAGGAAAGAAGAATTAATTGGAGAGAGAAAAGTATATGGTGAATTGAAAAAATTAAAGGAAAAAAAGGAAGGAAATATTAATATTGAAAGTAGAATTAAAGAATGTAGAGTTAAAGGGTAATTTATTACCTTGGAAGAATTATAAGTGAAGGAAAAAAATAATTGGAAGAAGTTATAAGGAGAACTATACAAAGATGAAATTATTAAAGTGGAGAAAATAAATATTTGAAGAAGAAGAAATATTGTTTAAAAGAAGATATTGTTTATTGAGAATATTAAGAAGAAGAATATTAAAATGAAAATTTAAGAAAGAAAATATAAAAAGAGAAGAGAATTATTTGAAGTAAAAATATATTATTGAAGGAAAGAATATTATTTATTATTGAAGAAAGTATTGAAGAGCGCTATTCATTTTTTTTTAAGAATGAAGAAAATAATTATTTAAAGGAAAATTATATTGAAGAAGAAATATTTGTTTTAAATTTAAAAGGATTTCAAAAACCAAAAAAAATAATATTGTATTAAAGAATTAAAAATTGAAGACTAAGTGAATATTGTAGAAGAAAGAAGATTTATTAAATATTAAATTTGGGAGTAATAAGGAATTCTACTACAAAGGAAATTAATTATATTTTGAAAAATATTGAAAGAATTATTGTTATTCATTGACTTATTAAAGCAAAAGACACAAGCAAACTAAAAATTGGTAAGAGAAACATATTTAAGGATATTTTTTTTCTCTAAATTAGATTTGGAAAGATGGTATTGGTGTGCAATTATTTAAAAATATTAAAGATGAATTCTAAGATACCATCCATGAGTAATGGTCAAAAGGTTCCAAAATGTCTTTCAGTAACTTATAAATAAGTAAACCTTGATTTGAGTAGGGAACAAACTAAGGCATCATGGAAATTGTCAAACAATGATATCATACAAAACCAACCAATATGGATAAGAAAAAATTTCTTCATGTATAATCCAAGTACAAAGAAATTCATGATAAAGGGCATCATAAAGATTCTTTGTGGTACTTATAAAACCATGACAACAAATGTGTGTTATGACCTTATTCAAGAAACATATATGACATATGGAAAAAGGAATTTGAGCATAGACAAAGAATGTACAAGAGGCATATGTATTGATACAAAATATGTGGGTTTAAAATCTTCAAAACATAAACAAGGATATGATAGATCAAGAATAACAAAAACGATGAATTGTTACATCCTATATTTGAGAGCATTGATAACAAGTTTCACAATAATACTTTTAGAGATAATGAGCCTTGGGATTCAAATAATAGCAAGGATGTCAAGGACAATATTGATATCAATAGACTATATTATTGTGATGACTTGCTTAGAAATGTGAAAGGTACAGGTGACGACTACTGTTGGTATTATGATAGAAACATATATGTCTTGAATAAAGACAAAGAAGAACAAATTTAGTGCCCAAACCTAAAGGAGTACCAAAGTTAGAGCAAAAATACCAAAACAAGAATGAAGGATTGAAAATACATGAAGGCAAAGTACCTTCATACCAACTAATGTAATACGAGGGGGGTTGGAAGTATTACATTATTTGGTAACTTGCAAAATTATTGCAAGTACCATGTAAATAGTTTAGTTTAAAGTGTGATTAATATTTGAGTATATAGTAGGTGTCATGTAAGTGTGGATTTATGTAAGTGAGGAGTTATGTGAGGTGTCATATAAGTATGGAGTTATGTAAGAGTTTATAATTTAGTATGTGCAATCATTAGAGTCTTTGTCCTTATGTGGATATGTAGAGTCAATAATAGATTTATTATTATGTGGTATTTCTTCTATGAGAAATATGAAGTGTTAGATATCCCATGTGTGTGAGGAGATGAAAAGTTTGTGTAAGTAGAAATGTCAAGGGTTGTGAATATGAAGAGTCTCATATCCATGTGTATATATTGAAGACAAAGAATTGTAATAAGTGATTGAAGAATATTTGCAATACATTGTATTTGCATTGCTTGAGTTGATACATTTGCATCTATCAATAAAATATTTTTTATGAGTTTGTTATTGAATTGTGTGAACATTTTATATTGATCCATTGAATAATATTGTTGAATTTCTAACAAATGTAACAAACATATTGAATGATTCCAAGCCCAAAATAATAAAATTGCTATCATTCTATATTACCCTTAAAAAATTACTTGTTACGCAATTGCATTATAGACTTTGGGGCCTATGTAATAGTAATGCTTAGAATAGTATGCTAAGAGATGGTATTGCCTTATATTAAAACTATTATGAGGCCCATTCAAATAGATGGAATAAGGGTAAAAATAGTAGGTATACTAAAAGACCTAATAATGACAATAACCAAGCACTTGAAGTTAGTTGTTGTTCAAGAACTATTGTGGTTGATCTCCCTTTATATTTTGGGATGTTTCTTTTTAAGAAAGTGGACCAATAAACCATCAAGGGGTGTCTATTTAGAAATGGAATACACTCACATGAAGGTTCCTAGAGATATGAAGACCATTAGAATTGAAAATGAGCCTCTATGCAAATACCTCTTGCACAAGTTGGATGATGATGGAATAATTAATTGAAAAGAGTTTCTCGAGTTTTTGGATGAAGAGTTGAATGAAGAGGAGCTTATTTCCAGGAAAAATATGAATATTGGAGTCTTACAAGAGGATGAGGTTGAAGATATAGAAGGAACATATGAAGAATTTAATATTGGTAACTACTTTATATCAAAAGAACCAATTAAGATTCTAGCCTTGATAAGTAGATGAGTTTAAGGACCAAAAGGGACTTACAAATTACACTTTGATGGAGCCAAAACCAATTATAGAGATGATATTGGTATAAAATTCATTGATCCTAAGGCATATAAATGCATTATGCTTGTAGGTTATGAATCACAACTGTAGCAACAAGACACAAACAATCTACTAAAAAAATAGGGAAATGCAATAGGAGCCCAAATATTTCTTGTATTACTTTTCCAAAAAATGGAGTTATAGAGACCAACCCCTTTACAATTTTAAAATTCCCCTAAAATACCCTGTTTTCCATTTTCCCGCCTAGGACAATTCATTTGAAATTTGAATTTCGGGGGTAAAACTTCCCAGGGTCATAACTCCTTGCTCATTGCTCAGACTGACTATTAGCGCATGTTTTTGAAAAGCAATGGGAAATACCTACAACATCATAATTTACTAAAGGAATTACCCCTAATTTTCACCCCTTTACGAGTCCTATAATGCCTTCAAAATTCACCTTTAAGTTTTAATGGCAGGATTTTTACCATTTTGACACGGTTTTTACCATAAAACTTACATTTCTCACAAACCGCTTAGGATATTAGGGTGATTCTTTTACCATAGGTCTATTTCTCCATTCCCTAAATAGCTAAACAAACTTTAGAATAGAATAAAATAATATAAATTTGGATGATGCAAGATCACTCTTACACCACTGGATGCTCCTACATCAGGTTACTATTCGATTGCATGAATAATATAATATAATATAATATAATATAAATAATTGTGCACTAGATTGTAGAAAGCATAAAATATGGGAGTAGAAAACCTAAGAGTATTTGGTGATATAAAACTTAGAATTTTGAGTTAAACAAAACTAAGAAAGAGTGCAATTAAAAAGTAATAAAGTATAATAAATAAAAAAATAGAAATATATAGGTAAAATAACAAATGATTTTATTGCTAAAAAATGTAGTACAATGCAAACAATATTTGATAATAGATGTGAGGCTATCATATTTGTAACAGTTCCAATATAGCCATGTCAACTATCTTTATTTTTATTAGATAGGGCCCTAGGTTTAGTTAGTCGAACCTTGAGCAATAAGGTTAAAAATTAAGGTTGATTTAATTTTTAAATAGGAAGAATTATGTGATGGTTGAATTTATCTTTCATATTGGAATTTAAGTAGCATCTTCTATGTGTAAGAGACTTTGCCCTTTCCAAGTGGTTATGAGACTTCGACCTCTCTAAGTGGCTAAATATTTGCATTAATTTGAATATGAAGTTAGATTATCACATGTTAATTTTATAGCAATTGGAATTTGAATTATTATCATTTTGATATTGATATTTGCACAATATTTGGAATTGCTTCTACTATTGTTATTATTCTACAATTGTTACCTAATAATTGGTACTAGAGCAATAATATTAATGCAACAATTATGGTAATAAAATCATTGATTTATTTTATTCCTTGCACTCTTGTCCTATGTGTGCCTAGTTCAAGAAAAGATTTTTTTTTGTGTTGCAGGATTTCAAACGGAGAACTTCCACAAGCTATCTAATTCGACCTTTAAATTCCTTTACCAGTCGATTTGTTATGGTAATAAATTTGATCTATTTAGGCTCAACATGTATAGTTGAGCTAGTTGGTAGAAAAACGTAATTACTACACATAATCACTAGACTATTAATATGACCTTTGAGTCTTATGCACTCTTGGAAAAATAATGCTAGACCCTGTAAGATAAAATAAAATAATTCTTAAAAGATAATTTGTGAGGACCAAATAAGGAGAGCTTGCAAAGATGTATTTGGATAAAAATTTGGATGAGTACAAGAAATTTTGCAACAACAATCTAGTGAATTCAAATATTTCAATCAACTTCTTGCATGAAATTGATGTCGATTGTGAGTTTTGTGTGCTATCCAGGAATTTACTTCCATATTTAAAAAAAAATATTTTCCTTATTTTTTGCTTGCTATGTTGTTTTTCTTTATCCTACAATATAGGTTTGATATTTTTGACAAATTTGGATGGTCTATCAGAATCATTGGACAAATCACAACCATAGTAATACTAGAGTTAAGTTGTGTGGTGTATTCCAAAATACGTTTTGGAACTCAGAGTCCTAAGGCATGACATGTGGTTTTATGGTAGTCAACCTTTGCGAAAATCTCTGGAAAAATATGTGTTAGTGTGAATAATAAAGTGATGACTCAAGTTAAATATTCCCAATATCATTAATCCATTAGTCTGATCTAAACATACTCATAATTCCTAATTATCTAATTAATCAACACACAAATTCTATAACGAAATGCCATCGCCATAGCCTTTCACCTATTTTTTTCTAATTTAATAAGCAACGATTAAAAAGGTTAAGGTTTAAAGCTAAACAATAAAATTTTCCATGACCGTTGAAAAGGTTTAGAGCGAATTTGGAAGTTATATGTTTACCCCCAACATATTACCTCCTTTTTATTATTTGAATAAATAATAAAAAATGAAATAAATAAATTTAAAATAATAACGATAAATAGAAATAAAAAAATTAAAAAGTGAACTAAATATCAAGTGTTATTAGACCCTTGCACTTGCGATCATCTCTTCAAGCTAATCAAAATAGGAAGTATTTTCACAACTCTTTTTCAGTACTATTCCAAGTATTTGTTTGAGTTCTTCAATTACCCCTAGTGCATGAGTGAACTTTCCACCATTACTAGTTGTACACAAGTCAATAGTCTATTACAACGTACTATTATTTTAGAGGATGTGTGTATGAGTAGAAAGAAGCACCAACCTAGAAATCCTGGTAAGCATCACAACACTCCTCATAATATCAATAGTTTTGACCATCTTCTTTTTTTCTTAAACACCATGGTTTTACCTCCACCTAACACATTAGGTTCTTTCTTTCCTCCTATTAACCCTCCCTTAATAAATCCTATCATTACCCTTCCAAATGGTATTCCTCTTCCTAGTACTATTGAACCTGGTATGCATAAATATCTCCTGTATCAAGAATAAACAATTTCTTCCATTGAGAAGTCCTTAAGTGATCAAGGTCAATTAGTTACTTCCATTGTCAACACCTTGAATTATCAAGCCAAATACTTGAATAACATTGAAAAAATCCTATATCTATCCATTAATATGACTCATCTTATCTAAGAGTCACAAAAAACCATCGGGGAACAACCTATGATCATTCATCAAGCACCAAATACTACTATTCTTCCACAACTGCCACCTAGTCATAATCCTCCAAATTCCTATGTAAGCTCCTATAGCCTAGGATTTATTTTTTATTTGGATTCCATGGTAGGAAGTGCTTTTAATTTCCTTGAATATCCTCATGACATTCATGTTCCTTGAATTGACATGCCCACCTTTGAAGGTATCGATCCTTAAGGATGACTAGCCAAAATGGAACCTTATCCATCTATATCATGTTCCTCAAGTAGGTTGCATCACATTAGCATATTCTAAGCTGGGTATCCAAGCTTATCAATGGTTGTTATAACAACTCCACCAACATGGTGGTCTTATTTTGTGGCCTAACTTCAAAGAATTATTTCTTAAAATATTTGACAAGGGATCTTCCACATCTTATGTGGTATATCTTATGCAAACAAATCAAATTAAAATAGTAGAGTAGTGCTTTGAGTACACAAGTCTTCTCACATATACCCATCAATTGAGTCTACCAGTGGTGGTCTCAGCATTTTTCTATAGTCTCAAGGATAAAATTTATAAGGAAGTCAACATGCATGATCCCAAAACTCTTCATGATGCACATAATGTTGCTTTGGTAATAAAACAAAATCTCTAAGATTATGGTCCCCCATAGAGAAATGACTTCAACTCTCATTGTCCTTTATAAAATTTAAATATTCCCAGATATTTTTCTAATTCAATTATGTTCTCACCATCTCTAATATCAGGCCTATCAAGAACATCTTAACTTTCAATTGGAAGGTAAAATAAAAATGGTATGTGAAGATGAAGAGTCATTATAGTAGGATCAACCAATAGAAGTATATGAAGCAAAACAAGAGGATGATACCAAGGTTATCTTTGCTCATGTGCTTATGGTACTCCAAGCTCACTATAATATCAAGGTACATATATTTATTAAAGGACATGTCAATGTGTTGATTGACACAGGTAGCACCCACAACTTTATATATAGTAAGACAACAAAGTCCTTGGGCTTGTATGCCAATACTTTACATCAATATAGATTTCAAGTCTTAATTAAAAATAGGGTTACTGCTTAGTGTGTGGTTTGAACAGCTAAAGTCAATATCCAAATGGAAGATTATACTTGGGTGGGAAATTTCTTTGCAATGAACCTAGGAAGTTTATGTCATCTTGGAAGCACAATGGTTATCTTGGCTTGGCGGTGTTAATATTTAACTTATGAAAATTATATGTCAAATGGATGGAGAATGGAAGAATCATTTGTCTCCAAGGAATCCAAACCACTCCCTCCAAGGTGGTTAGCTCACATCGTATGGAAAATATGTTTAAGCAAGGTGCTTGGGGTTTCTTTTCCCAAGTCAATTGCATGGAGATTCAATCCTCAAATCTATATATTTCACTACTCAATGAATAAGTTTGAATCACTCTTTAGCCTATAGCAATATGCAGTTCTGATTTTATCATCTTCAATCTTGACAAATTCAAAAGTTCCTCATTAAGTGGTAGGACCTTCTAGAAGAAGATGCTATGTGGGATCCTGAGAGCATTTTCTAGTCTTTTGCAACTTTGAGGACAAATATTTATGATGGGTAAGTCATGTAATAGTTCCAATATAGCCATGTTGGTTGTCTTTATTTTGTTTAGCTTGGCTTAGGATTAGCTAGTAAACCCTTGATCATTAGGGTTAGGGTTAAGGTTGATTTGATTTGTAAATATGAAGAATTATGTGATAGTGGGATTTATATTTCATCTTGGAATTTAAGTAACATATTCTATTCAAAATAAGCTTCACCCTCTCCAAGTGGCTATGAGACTTTTCCCTCTCAAAATAGCTAAGTATTTGCATTGAATTGAATCCAAAATTGGATTATTGCATGCTGATTTTTTGGTGATCAGAATCTAAATTAAAATCATTTTGATATTGATATTTGTAAAATATTGGAGTTGCTTATAATATTTTTATTATTCTAAATTTGCATAAAAAATAAAATATAATACCAAGCATTGTGTACTAAATTATGGAAAGCTAAAGATCTAGGATTCAAAAACTTGAGAGTGTTTGGTGATAAAGAACTTAAGATCTTGAGTTAAACAAGACTAAGAAAGAGTGAAAATAGAGCATAATAAATCAAAACATAGAAGTATATAGTAAAAATAATAATATTATTTTATTTCTCAAAAACATAGTGCAATGCAAACAATATTTGAGAAGATATGTAAGGCTTATAGTTAGGTTACATCTCCCTCTATAAAATAATTTGGTTTTTTTTGAGATCCGTTGTATTAAATATTGAAGGTCACCCACATAGAAATATGATGGTTCACCTTTCATGATTTATCAAATACATATTAAATAAAATTACATACATATGACTTGTTCTTTTATGCTTTATATTTTAATTTTTGTCAACATGGCTAAAGATGCATTTTGGCTATAAGAATATAAAAATAGAAAATTATTATTTCTAGTAAATATTTTGTTTTGCATTTTTAGGTATTCTAGAGCATTTATTCCATGTATTGTTGGAAACCCTATCGATGATAGTATTACTTATTGAAATTGTTGTTCTACCTCTAAGTTTTATAGCACTTCTTGAATGGATCAAAATCAAGTCCCAAGCATAAAGTTATAACCTTGATAGTGTGGTTAGAATGAATAAATAGGTTTTAGACCTTTTAGGACATAAAGCCATACCCCAAAAGTTTACATACCTCAAGCATTTGTAAAATATGAACTTATAATAAATTAGGGCAACTTGAGGTGTGTTGCCAAGAAAGAGCACTTAAAATCATACAAGCATCAAGTACGAGACTTGTTGGAGAGATTTGATACATAGAATTGTGGTCATGCCTAGTGAAATAAATATAAAATAAAATGAACTAGCCTCCATAGCTATGAGGTTTGATCTATCCATGGATATGTAGAATAAACTAGAATATTTTGAAGTGGTTTGAGGCTTGCCATCCTAGATAATTTTATTAATTAAAAAATGCTTAAATACATTGAATAGATCATTGAAAATTTACTTAGAGAAGCTCAACATGTTAAAGAAAGAAATATGTATGGGAACTATCATTATCTCCAATTGTATTGGTGAGGAGAGTCAAAACAATCACACCTCATGCAAAGCAACACAAAAAGGCCTCTCCTAAGAGCACGGGGTTTGTCTCAATTAGGGGCCTTTGAGAGTTCTTGCAAGGTAGACTCCTTGTTGAGATGTGATATCTAGGTGTACTTTGAACTCATGGTAAAATGGATGCGAGATATAAAATGAAAATAACCAAAAAGGATTAAAAAAAACCTAAGCTTATAAAGGTGGTGATGCACTAAAGATAAAATAAGATCTCCCTACACAATAGGCTTGAATGTATGTGCCATTATGAACACGTCTTCTCCCTTACATAGATGCGCCCAAATGAGAGTTACAAAAAAGCACATGCATGAAGAGATGGGTTAGAGCATTAGAATCACATATGGCTACTAAAAATAGATGTGTAGGCCTCCCATATACACACTTACGCAAGTAAAACTAGAAAATAGTTAAAGATTACAAACACATACACACATATAGAGATAGGTCAGAGCATGAGAACCATATATGGCTATCCAAAATAGACACAAATACCTCCAATATATATATGTAAACAACATTACAAAGATTGTGCCATAAGTGGGGATTCAATTACCCACAAGCCACTTAGGATATGATTGCTATACAAAAAAGAAACGAAAGAAAATATTATAAAACTTGTATATGTAAAATTGTTGATCTTTTTTATAGCCTAAAAAATTGCCATTTATAGATTACAAAGAGGGGAATTTCCCTTCAAAGCTATACAAAGATTTCAAAAATGATCGTTACTCCAAATGTTGGGTCATGTCTTCATTAAATTTGTGTCCTTCCAATTTCTCTAGTTCTCTAGATCCAAGATCATTAATGTTGAATTTTTTGAATCCTTGGATGCTCAACTGTCTCTGCTATTGCCATCTACCTCATTTGGATATTTCCAAAGTTTGAGCATATGAAAATAATGTTAGATGGCTCAAGGTTTTCTCTTAATATGGATCCCATCACTTCTACCTTTAATGTGCCAACTACTTCCCTGGGTTACCATGCCTTTTGGTCTTATAACCTTGAATATTATATCGACCTTGAAATTCTTAGATGTCTTAGTTAGAACTTTTCTTCCAATCTTTGGGTATGTTATGTGCTTTGCAGACCATAAAAAATTTTGTTCCTTCTTTTTCCTCTGACCTTTCGAAACTTTTGATTTTTGAAGTTTTTGCCTCCTTTTCACTTATCAAAACTTTTGATTTGAGCTTTTGTCACATCTTCTTTTGCTTCCTCATTGTTTTACCTCCACTTAGGCCATCTTTCAAGATTTTCCAAAGGCAATATTTTTTAGTGTAGTGAGAATTCACTACAATTCTAGAGACTCACATGGGATATTCATCTTTATGAAGATAAATAACCCAAAAATAAAAGTTGCCTTGTCCATTGGGCACAAAATCAAGAAAAAGCAAGGAGACTTGTAGCAGTATTTAGATATATATAGCCTTTACAAAATTTGAATTACTCTTGATTTATGGATGAGGCTTGCTCTTTGAGTGCTCTAGAAAAAGCATGGATTTCTAGCTATATGTATCATATTGGGATGATGGAATGCCAAGGGTGAGACTTTACTTTGAGAGCTATTATAATTTGCTCTTATTTTATCCATCCTCCTCAACAACCTTGCAATTTTATTCACAAGTGAATAATAAATGGTATGATTATTCATTATTTCTTAACTATGCTACTGATCACAAATCCTTTTTATCTGTGCAACCCTTCTTTAATTGCTTGGTGTATTTTTTTGAAAGCACTTAGATATTTATCTCTTTTATATATTCCACTACAGATTTATTGAGTTTATTCATAAATGCCACTTACTTACAATACAAAATATTGGTGCATTTCACATGTCAAGGGACCTACATGCAATTCCTTCATAAAAATTTATAGTGTGATCCAAAATTTTACCACTCCCTCATATTCATTTTCTTGAACATGTGAGTTATTATTTCCTGAGGTCCTTGGTTAGTTGGCCCTGATGGGCAATGAGTTCCTAGGCTTATTGAAATTTCTATGGTGAAACTTGGCATGTAAAATGCATCATCTCTCTACGACCCTCTAATTATTTCCTTTAGGCATTCTAGAGACTACCCAATTATATTTTGAAGGCTCTTGGGGTTGTGGCTAGCAACGTTTATGTCTCAGCATCACATTATCCATTTCTTAGTTTTTGCTTTTTCCTCTAGCTAAATTTTTGAGCTAGCTAATCTATCAAATACCACAACCATTTATTCCTCACCATAGGCACTGAGGCTTGGGTCTAGGCTTATGACGAGCATGGTTGATCAAGATTTTTATTTAGGAAGAATGTGTAGTATATGTGTGTCTAGATATGGATGATAAAAAGCAAAAAGCTCCTCCTCATTATTTTCCTAAGTGAGAGCAACCTCCTTAGTAGGTCCCATATATTTTGGATGAAGAGGATATAGCTCCAAGATCCTACATTGGTCGTGATCATGGGTTGCCTCCCCTTCCTCATTGATCTCGTCCTTTGCTTCATTTTATTTTTCTTCAAACCCTTCCATTAAGAGGATGGTGAATTGATCCTAGCTAACAATGGAGTGCAAGGAGAGATAATCATACCCTTGACGAGCCTTCCCTTAGAGAGAAGCCACTATTAATTTGAGAGACACATCTTGCTCTATGATATTTTGTGTTTGATACAAGAAGACCATCCCACACAAATGTTCTATTAGGGTCACTTCACTTATGTGTTTTGGTAGGATTTCTAGCAGTAATTCTAAATATTTTCCCAAATGGTTGGTGAATTTAGAGGTTGCAATAGGCTATTATCATCCCAGGTAAGAGACAATTTAGGTGATAGAGCAACCATCTTCATGTCCTTGGGTCCTTTGGTTGCAATGGAACCACTAGGTGAATGAAACTAGTGCTTTAGTAGTAGATATATTGAGGTCTTCACTAGAACCTCAATTTAATGTCTTCAACAATGGCTTCTTTTGGTGTTTGTTCTTTGAGTAAAATTTCT
This sequence comes from Wollemia nobilis, assembly GCA_028583015.1. Taxonomy (NCBI): domain Eukaryota; kingdom Viridiplantae; phylum Streptophyta; class Pinopsida; order Araucariales; family Araucariaceae; genus Wollemia; species Wollemia nobilis. The sequence continues at coordinate 26,433,043 of JAQPPZ010016888.1, forward strand.
AGGCAAATGAGAGGTGTTTCAACAAGAAAAAATAGGTAAAGACCATCACCAAGTCTAGGCCTAAATTTTTTTAATTATGGGACCAATTATATGTCATTGGGATCCTATTAGGCATGTCATTAAAATATTATCATCTTCAATTGTCCCAAGAAGAATAGTCAAGACAATCCCACATTGCACATAGTGACACAATAGGGCCTCTCCTATGAGCATGGGGTTTGGCTCAATCAGGGGCATCCAAATTTTTTTTACAAGGCTAACTCCTTTTTGAGTTGTGATCTTTAGGCACACTTTGAACTCAGGGGAAAATGAATGCAAGAGATAACAAAAAAAACTAAGCTAAAAAAAAGTAGCGATGCACCAAAGATCAAATAATATCTCCTTGCATAATAGGCTTGAAAGCTATGTGTCAACATGAATACTTCCTCTACTTGACACAAATGAGCCCAAATAAGACTTATATACATACATACACATAAATATATGGGTATGAGCATGAGAATCACAAATAGATACTCAAAATAGATGCATATGCCTCCCATATACACATGCAAATAAAAATCAGAGATAGGTAAATATTGCAAACACATACACACATACAAATATAATTCAAATCATGAGAACCATATAAGACTACCCAAAATATATGCATAGACCTCCAATATATATGCAAACAAAATTATAAATATTATGCCAGAAGCAGGAATTTGATTACCCACAAGCCGCTTAGGAGCTTACTGCTATACAAAAAGAAATGAAAGGAAATCTTACAAAACTTGTATATGCAAACTTGTCAATCCTTTTTACAACCTATACTGCTGCTATTTATAGATTAAAAAGAGGAGAATTTCCCTCCAAAATTATGCAGAGGTTTCAAAAATGACTATTGCTCTAGATGTTGGGTCATGTCTTCATTAAACTTGTGTCCTTCCAAGTTCTCTAGATCCAACATCATTAATGCTAATTTTTTTGAATCCTTGGATGCTCAAATATCTCTACTACTTCCATCTACCCCCTTTGAGGATTCTCAAATTCCATGTGAAATTAGTGTCAGTTGGCTCAAGGTTTTCTCTCATTATGGCTCCCATCACTTATGCCTTTAATGCGCCAACTGATTCCCTAGGTTTCCATGCCTTCTGGCCTTAGAACCTTGACTATCATATGACCTTGAAAATCTTAGATGTTTTAGTTAGATATTTTCTTCTAATCTTTGGGTATGTTATGTGCTTTATAGACCATTAAAATTTTTGTTCCTTCCTTTTCCTTGGACCTTTCAAAACTTCTAATCTTTGAAGTTTTTGCTTCTTTGCACTTATTAAAAAAATTATTTAATATCTTATAGACTCTTATTTTGTTTCCCAATTGTTTTACCTCCACTTAGGCCATCTTTCAAGCTTTTCCAAAGGTAGATTTGTTTAGTATAGTGAGAATTTACTATAGGAAAAAAATCAAATATGGGGTTATTCACTTGAAAACAAATAAGTTACCTAGAAGCCTAATCATATTAGAAAGTTTATTTAATCCTAATGACTGTGACAAGAAGTTCAATATTAAAGAAAAACCCTCATGTTATCAACCCATTGAAATTAGTAATGGCAAAAAATTGATGAGTAAATATTGTACAAAGGACAAAGCTCACTTGTTCAAGGATTTGTGTGGAGAGTATGGTGATGTTATTGCCTAGGGGTATAAATACCTCAAGGTCTATGATAGGAGCATAATTGAATATATAACTAACCTTGAGCTTGGGGTTAGACTATTTCATCAAAAGTAAAGGATTAAATCTAAACATTGAAGCAATAATTAAGAAGGAACTCCTCAAATTGTTAGAGGTAAATATCATATTCCCCATTAAACATTCAACATAGGTAGCAAATTTGGCCCTAACATAAAAAATCACTAACAAACCACTATCCATTGCCATTAATGGACTAAATATTGTAGAAAGTGCAAGGATCACAAATGTTGTTATTGCTTCATGGCTTATTAGGTGACAATCAAATGTGGGTCAAGGATAATGACCAACATAAGACAATACAATGTCCCATTAGATAAGCAAAGTCATCAAGAACCAAGAAGGATGAGAAAATAAAATAAAAAGAATTCAATAGAAAAAATATCCAATAAACCATATCACAAGGTAGCCAAGTTAAAATATAAACATATGCCTATCCCACTAAGGGAATAGGTGATGTGATTTGCTATATGGACAAGGACTAATTCATGGATCATTAGCCACATCTAGATGTTTGGTTCACAATAACCTTGGTGCTTGAGGTATGAGATTGCCTAGAGATTATGAAAGGATGTGTAGAGAAATATGACAAGGATAGGCATGCCATCTATTACTAGGTTTGGGATAAAATATACATTTTGTGATTGATGATGATATCTACAAGATGATGGGTGTAGAATAAAACCCAACCCACTATGTAATGTGTAACCCTAATTACAAATGAATTACTACAACAAGTTTGATGACAATAATGGAGGGACTTCCTAGCCGCTTTCTGAGAGAATCCTTAAGATGCATAGATATTTGATCTACTTCTTAATATTAAACAAATTTATAAGGATGTGTAAATGGTCCTATTTGGTATTGCAATGATCCTTAGAGATATGAAAAATGAACTAGTTAGACAAGATCATATGATGTTTTTGCACATAATAGAACATTATCCAAAAAACTCCTAGATGTTAAATTACATCAAATATATTGCTAGTCACATAGATTGGTAATTATAGAGGATTAAGGATACAAAATAATTTAACTACATGTTCTAGCTCATCTAGTTAATATTAACCTAGAAAAAACATTAATTTTTAAAGCTGCAAGTAGACCAAATAGGATTTAATAGCAAGCCACTACCAATTTGTGATTGTATAGACATACCCTATAAAGCCATAAATAAGAAAAACTATGATTTCTATGCCATGGTATATCATACAATAATGATCGAGCTAAAGGGGAGAGTGCCTATCCTATTTGATGAGTGTTGAGGTCTCTTAAAGGCTAAGGATCTACTAAAATAGATACTTCTATGTTGGAAAACATGTCCTTCTTTAGGATTTATGGATTTTTAAAAAGACCTTATGAAATACCTACATTTGTACCCAATTATTTTTTTAATTTGAAATATGTGAGATAGATGGATTAAATTGGTGAAAATTACTTCAAAGGGTAGAAAATACCATTTTTTAAAACCAAGGAATCCATCATGAAAGTCACCCCACACATAAGAGTACATGTTATCATTGGTAAAATGCTGGAGAGCATGGGAATAATAGTACTATAATATTTGTAGCCCTAGATTTTGGAGTAATGTTCCTAAGTAAAATGATGGCACACAATATTAGTACATTCTATGTTTATGAAAAATAGACAACTTGGAGAAAGAGTTCAACCTAGAGGATACATTTATTTCCAAACTAAATTTTCAACATGGTTATGAATATGAGCTATAGTTATATACAAGCAAACCCCCCATGGTTTTCCTTCTACACCAGTATGAGGGTAAGGACAAGTTTTGATCTAGATGCCAAGATCAATCACTATACTATAAAAATCATGCTATATCAAGGCTATACAAAAGATAAAATTTTAGTTTGGAGAAGAATAAGATATAATATCAATACTATAGGAGATCCAACACTCCAAGGATGATTTGATAAAAAATTCTCCAAGGCCTAAGATAGAGGGAATGAAAAAAAGGAGCAAAAAGGCCCTAAGAAGACACTAGTACCCAAATTGGTACTTCAATAACTATCATAATTGCCTCATCATCATTAGTGGCCCTCATAAGAAATGATATAAAGGGAACAATTTGAGGGAGGTTAGACCCAATTGGATTAGTTTTGGGAATAATTATAGTCCAACAAGACATAGCGAATACCTCCACATATCAAGGTATGGAAGGTATGGTAGAAGGAGAAATAATAGAAGGTGCTACATAGGCAATACTTCACCATCCAAGGATGGAGCTATAAAAATAGGGGTAGTAAATTTAGAGGCTATAACAACCTATGCATCCACTCCCATCATCACTTCTTTATCATCCACCCTTTCTTCTTCTATCTTTCCCATATTCTCTCCTTTTACTTCTAATTTTCTTGCTCTTGCACTTCTTTTGTTGTACTTATCCCATCACACAAAAGTGCAATCATAGGGTCACTTGGAGGTATACCTTCTACCATTGGGAAACAATACCCAAACTCTTCATCTCTAATCCATAGATCACCCCCACCAAAATATGTTGTAATACTTTTTAGCTTTTGACGTAGATTGCAATGGGATATGGCAATCACATGATGCAAAAATATAAGATAAAGTAAATTTATGAGATTGCAGAAATATGCTATAAATGGAATGACAAAAATGAATACAATATTGTTATGGAGGAAATGGACACTCCATGCAAGATGCTACAGGACTACATTGTAATCCATTACTAATGGAGTCACACAATATTACTACTACCTACTGACTTGTCAATCTCTTACAATGAGTCCCTTTTATAATGGAAGATAGATTCCTTGGCCAAAACTCTACCTAGCTATACAAGGGACACCTTGCACATTGAAATTTGTGCATTTATTACATTGCATAAGGTAACTAGATAACTTCCCCCCATGATCCAAATGATGTATTAGACTCTAACTCTAACACCCCCCTATATTACATTATTTGGGCACTGAAGACTTTAGTCTTCAATATTGATCTTCTTCCATTGGATAATGGAACTTGTATTCTTCTTCATTGCTTACTATGATCAAATTCAGCTAGTATTTTGTTTCTATAGTTGATGCAGAGTAAGCTAATGTTGTAGGTTCTTCTTTCAATTGAGTGTGCTCAAAAGGTTCAGTCTTTGTAGTGTTGTGTTCCTTTTTGTCATGCCTTTTCTTCTTCTTCATTTTTCTCTTTTTGAGATTCTGCATTGGATGTTTTGGATAGGATATATGATCAATATAGTGCTTTTTTTAAAATTGTAGTTCAATTTTAAGTTGATTTTGTAAAATTTTGTAAATACAAAAAATAACTTTTCTATCTCCTTATTACTCCTATTGAACTAAGCACTATTTTCAATTCTTTGAAGAGGTTTTGAAGTTGGATTTATTTTTCTTCCTTTAAGTGTTTTGAGACAACACTATTATAAAAATCCCAACCTTTGAAAATTTTAATAAACCTCTTTAAATACCCCTTTTTGGTTGATTTTAATGTTTTCTAATTTCCAATTCCTAAATTTGATGTTGTATTCCTTATAACTCCCAAATTTGGATAAATTAGAAAATAATATTTGCAAGTAATTTAAATTTCAATAATAACCCTTATTTCTCCTTGATAACCTTTTGCAAATATTAAAAAATCTAAAATATGCTTGCTTAATAAATCTCTAATGTTGAATATTGCAATAGAAGATAAAATGTTCCCTTATAACTCCAAAAATTTTATGTTAAAATCAAGCTTAAAAATCAACCTTTATCTCAATAGTCCTTCAATGTTGTGCGTTGGTAGATTCGTAGCTATGTGTTGTGTAGCACTCATAGGTGGTCAGATCCCTCTTTGACTAATATTGATTCATTCCTTGATTGAAAATCCTTATCTTCTACAACTGGCATTGAAAGATACCTTGAGATATGCATTATAGGGCTTCTCCAAATGCAAGTCTTTGCTGGTTTTATGACGTCTTAAATATTTTTCTTACATCGTTGAATGGTGTATGGCTTGAAATAGTTATTTTCTTTGAGTAAGCCTCAATGATTTAACTCCATTTGACTACTCTCTTGCTTTGCTTTACTGTGTTTTGCTTCACGCTATTGTATTCTTTGTTCTCCAAGATCAGCATCTTAAGTAAGATGGGCTTCGTGATAAGTGTCACATAAAGCATTACAATATAGACGTCTTTAACATTCCTTTAGCAATTATGAGGTTGGTGGTAACCTCCAAATATTCTTAACTCCCTCCAAATGAATGTAACTCCCTTTAGGTGAGCACTTGGGTCTTCATGAATGTTGGGAAGTGTAGAGAATTTGTGCCAAGTGGCACTCAAGGCTTGTGCATGCAAGCCTCCTTTATAATGCTCCAAATATGAGCTTGCAACCCTAATTATTTCTTTATCTTTGCACCCTTCATGAGCTTGCTATGTTTCTTTATATGTAAGCTTTCTTTTGAGTGTTGTCTTGGTGAGGATCACATATGGCTATAGCTAGATTGCTTCATGGTCTTATGACATACTTTTGAGCTCTTCTTTTTGTGGATGTTCACTTCAATGAGCTCTTATCTCTGCAATTATTTGTAGATTTTGTAGCTCATTTTTAATGTCGATTTGTACCTTTCTTCAGTTTTGGTTATAACATCCAATGATTAGACCTTTGCTTTGTCTTTTATGTAGATAACCTATCACTAAATGCTACCTTTTTTTTTATGTAAGCATGAGTGATAATGCCTTATTTCTATGGCTCCACTATTACAGGTGATGTTCTACTTATAGGGTTGGATTTTATGGAGGAAAATGGTGTTTTTAAACACCTCAACTCTTGGACGTGTGAGCTCTTCGGTGGCTCCTTCCTCTAACTATAAATCTGTTGTTCGTGTGAGCCCTTTGGTGGCTCCTTCCTTTGGACACAAATTTTTTGTTCGCGTGAGATTTTTGATAGCTCCTTCCTTCGACTGTAAAATTGTTTTTCATGTGAGATTTTTGATAGCTCCTTACTTTGGCTACAAATATGCTAGATAAAGATATCCTTTTGGCCCCTATAAATAGTAATACTTTTGTTCTTCCAAGGAACAAAAGAGGTGCCTTTTGTAATATGTAAATACTTGCACCAAAATGAAGAATTTTTATAATCCTTCTTGCTCCTTCTACTTTGGATGATAGTCAATCCAAGTTAATGAAATGAGGATTCCTACACTTTGTGTTGAAAAATAAACCCTTATATTCTCCTTGAATCTTGAAACTTCCAAGGTCTCAATTTGGGGCTTCCTTCAAGGACTTCAATGGTTGTTTTCTACTCCACCTTTTTTCTTGTAATGGTGGCTTATTTTAGCCACGAAAGTGCTACAGATTGTTTTGATTTTTGTGCTTCTTAACAACACAAACTAATTGAGATCAACTACTTAAAAAATCAACTAGAATGGTATTTAATAGATGTACTTTAAATGGTAACAATAAATTCGCCTTATTGCTCCACTAATTTCTCAAAAATGCTCTTAACAGTTCCACTACAACCTTTCAAACATAATCTGGAATAAATTCTTGCAAATTTTACTACAAACACAGTTGTAGGATCTAGTCTTATTTTTCAATATATAAGATAGGTAGTTGATTGTAACTTTTGAAATCAACTCCTAATTCTGCAAATGAACCTTAAAAGGAATTTTTATATTTTGCACCTTGAATATTATAATTCAATTTTCCTCTTTGCAACTTTTGATCTAACATAAGGTGCTTTAACAAATCTGATAAGTAATCCAATTAATGAATTTACTTGCACTAATAGTTGCTTACCTTTTTGACAAATTTTTTAGAGAATGTAGATCAAGCTTGTTGCTTTAGATTTTTTCAACTTTTGTTAGCTTTTCCAAATAGCTCCTCCTTCACCAAAAAGAGGTCTTGAAATTTCTTTCATGAGCCTGGGGTTTGGTGGTTTGTTCTTCTCTAGTAATATTATCCTTTCTACTATGGATTCAAAGGAATATTTATGCCTTCTTGAAAGATAATATTCAAATATCTTAGCTTTGACAAGCTTCTTTTATCTTCAAGTCTTCTTATTGAATTTTGACTTCAAGCAAAAATCTTCATCTCAAGACTCTAAATGTCTTGAGGTCTTCTGTATCTTCTTTGGCACTCCTTACCAATTATTCTTCTCTTGATTGGGCTTGTTGTTGGATGGCAATAATTATCCCAAATATTTACCTTATCAGAAAGTTTCTCCTTTATGGAGAATTTCTCCAATGAGTTCTTCTAGGAACTCTTTTGATGATCTTGCTTCAGCAACAAGGCTCTCCAAGCCTTTTTCCTTGATACCTATCCTAGGTCTTCAATTTTGTAGCTACTTTGGTATTCCTTGAGACATTATTCAAGTTTTGGAATTGATATCTCCTTCGTTGATTCCTTTATTCTATTGATTTTGTATTTGAACAAGGCTCTCCTAGTCCTTATCATCCTTCCAAGAATGGAAGTTTCTTCAATGAGATCTTTACCTTTAAGTTTGATTCAAGTGCTAGATTGATTCTAAAGAAAATGCTCTTCCTAAATTTCTTGTAGGAAGTTTCCCAACTTACTGAATCTCCTTTCCCTGCAACAAATGATTAGTACTAAAATATAAATATGCTTTTGAATTAGGTACTCTCTTTTGGAGTCTTCTTCAAGATCAAGGCTTTTGTGGCCTTTTTTTAGATCAAGGCTTCTATGGCCTTTTCTTAGATCAAGGCTTCTGTGGACTTTTTGAATCAAGGCTTCTATGGATTTTTCTTAGATCAAGGTTTCTATGGCCTTTTAATATCAAGGATTCTATGGTATTTTCTACTATGAATTTGACTTTATCAATAGAGATCTTCAATCTCTAGGCTTCACTATGACTCTTTCTCCTAGAGTATCTTCTATAGTATTCTTATTTTACAACAACTAATCTCTACACTATGAAGGCACTCCGACCTTCGGGAAACAAAGTTGAAATATCCTAAATTTATATTGTAGGAGGTGCCCCAATCATCTGAGGGTTAGTTCCCTGCAACAAAAGAAACTTCTGGCAATAGTAAAAATTTTCAGATCTCGTAGATGAGCTTCACTAGTTGATTCATCAAACTAATGGATCAATTGTTGAGTCTTTATCTTCACGAGTTTTTTTGTAACTTTGTGGGAAGACTCTAAGCCAAATGAATTTCATAATTTCTCTTTTCAGTCTGTTCTACTAAACAATATTAATGAAATTCACATGCAATGGGTTCATGGAATATCCAGTGTGTAAAAATTAGAGCTATGGTGATTGACCCCATTTTAATAATAGCACTTTCTTGAAGCTCTCCCTACCACCTTGATTCTTCTAAAGATGTTTGCAAGATCTTGTGCACTGTGGAAAATCAGGTTCACAAAAATTTAGGCTCAATAATAATGGTGGTTCTCCTCTCAATCTACAGTAGCTAGTTCTACTGTGACTAGATCTACCATGGCTCTGATATTACTATTAGATTTTGAGGTAGATTACAATGGGAGATGGTAATCACAAGATGCAAAAATATAAGAGAAAGTAAATTTACAAGATTGTAGAAATATGTTATAAATAGAAATTATGATAATGAATACAATATTTCTATGGAGGATATGGACACTCCATGCAAGATGCTACATGACTACACTGTACTCCATCACTAATGGAGTCACATAGTAGTACTATTACTACCTACTAACTTGTCAATCTCTTACAATGAGGCCCTTTTATACTGTAAGATTGATTCATTGACCAACACTCTACCTAGTTGTACAAGGGACACCTTGCACAATTACAACTTGCACATTGACACTTGTGCATTTATTACATTACATAAAGTAACTAGAACTTCCCCCTAAAGTAATATAATGTCCTAAGTATGTACCTAGGAAGTTATATTTACATGATCCAAATGATGTAATAGAATTGAACTCTAACAATATTATTTCCTACACCTACCATCTAAATGATAACTCATCGACTAGTCTTATATTATGCAAGTCATACCGTATCCACCCTTGTGTCACCACTTGCAACTACATTAATATAAATTACTATCGATGTGTCAATACCCCTATAATTTTCCTCACTTGTAGCTACCTAGTTCATATTGTCCACCATATTATTGCATTCCATGTTTGGTTCAACCATCTTGACCAAATTTTTTTTTAGAACAATGATGATGACACCTTTTAAACATCACCACCAATGTTTAAGTCAACCCAAATCATATAGGAGAAAAAACCTACTGTAAAATCCAACCAAAAATTCATTTGGAAAGATATAGAAGGCCTTGGGAGGAAATCCATCAATAAGGTCACTATCTCAATGCAATCGGCCAAGGTGAAAATAAGAGAAGATAACATCAACCTCAAGGATTTAGCACCAAAGGCTCATATAGTCTTGGACTAGAACTAACAAATAATGAAAATAAATTAATTATAGCATAGGCACTCTCTATAGATCTAAGTGGACCAAGCACTACACTAACATACTATACCACTAGGTTATCTACACAGATCTATTAAGATTTGACTCATTCCAAATGTTACAACTAAGAGGAAAATTACAAGTGGCTACTATCACCTATACTCAAATAGCTATTTGTAATGATTCCAATATAGCCATGTAGGCTATATTTACTATTATCTAGGGCATTATGATTAGGTTAGTCAACCCCTAAGCATTAGGGTAGGGATATTATTTATTTAATCTATAAATGAAAAGAGTTATGTTGTAGTCAAGATAATGTTTTATACTTGAATCTTAGTCGTCTTTGTTGTAAATATTAGACTTCACTCTCTCCAAGTGACTATGAGACCTTACCCTATCTAAATGCCTATGATTTGTATTGAATTAGAATTTAGAATTTTGTTACTTGCATTATTGACTTTTAATATTGAATTGATTGACTGTTCTAGTTGACGTTTACTTATATGCATTACTTAATTGTTACTATTGTTGTTATATTTATGGAAGTTGTTTAATTCCATTGGTATTAGATCATTGATATTGGATCCATGTTAGTGTAAAAAAGTAGTAGAAGGGCATGCAAACTATTCTAGACCCTTAAGCAACCAGGTTTGCTTCATGTCATCTAGATAATTTTTATTAATTATTTAAGGATACATCTTCCTATGCATTTTTCTTCTATCATTTTTTTTTTGGTAAAAAATAATTTATATTATACGATTCAAATAGAAAATATACATCATATGTCTTCCCACAAACATAAAATTTTGATCCAATATTTAGTAGAATATGAAATATTACATTCTCTATCAACTAATCTACTATAATGACCTATGTATAATAGGAATAACCTAATACAGTGAATTACAGAACTAAATACATCTAATGCTACTACCATAAAGAGATAAGATAGATAGAAGATATTACCTAGTCCATTTTTCCCACCATATAGGAGGGTAGCCTTTGTCTAGTCCATGTTGTCTAGAAGTGAGGTTGCCTTTGTCTAGAGCCCAGTTGGCCATCGTATATACAACTCTATTTTGTTCTATAGGTATGTGATTGTATTTCATAGACAAAAATATTGTCTATACCATCTGAATCTTCTCTATGATTCTCCTTAGTTTCCAGTCAAGCTTTCTATTCTCCCTTGGAATATTTATATGGTTGATCATGACTTGTGAGTTAGATTCTATCTAGACCTTCTTCTAGCCTACCTTAACTTCCTCCTAGAGCCCTCTAAGGATGCCACAACCCTCTGCTAGATTGTTGGATAGAATTCTAAGATTCTCTACAAAGGTGAAAATAGAAACCCCATTTTACTGTCTTCGTATCCCTCCTGCACTAGCTCTTCCTAGATTCCCCCATGAGAGGCTACCACTTTCCCTTTATGACTACTTTTGGGTGCCTTATGTTTACCATTTGTTCATTAACAATCTTAGGAACAATTTTTAATCTGGTCATGATTTATTCCTGTAGTTGGTGGGGCTCCTAGGGATACTTCAGTGTATGTTGGATTGTCTCTGCTATGTTGGCTATGGTATTTTTGTCAAATATAGTGGATGTCCATAGACTCTTGTTTGAATATGTAGTTTTTCCTTTCCTTCCATATGTTCCAAAGTAGGAGAGTAGTTCCTACCCATACTATTTACCTAAAATATTGGTTTACTCCATCTTGTGTAGTCCATTCCCTCCACATATGCTCTAGGGAGGTAAAGTCAGACCAGTTAATACCAAGTAAGATAGCCATCATCTTACACAACTTTGAGGCTACAATACATTCAATAAATAACTAGGAGTGTTTCAAGGTTCTTCCCACACATATCGCACCTAAAAGGACCATGGTATCCTCTTTTCATAAGTTATTCCCCTATTAGTACCCTTTTATGTAGAAGAGGCCAAATGAAGAATCTCACTTTAGGCCATAACTTTAGTTCCCATATTTTTTTGAATAAGTATTAAAGCAATTTAGGAGTACTTTGGCATAGAATTGCATATCCATTTGCTATTGTATACTTCCCTTAACTTGTGTTAACCCATCCAAGGGAAAAAAACTGTTTGAGACCAAGAAAGTGGTATCATTCGTAGAGTTTTTTGGATATTTATCTTCTACCTCTTTAGGATTTGAATTGGTCATTCGACTATGGGGACCCAATTTCTCCCAACTTTAGAATTTCTAGTTTGGTACCTATAGTATTTTGTTACTTTTATCCAATTTTCTCTATGTAGTTGTTCCATGAAAGGTCTCCACTCTAGAAATTGAGCCACCAAAGGTTGGTGCCCATCCCAATAATTTGTCCAAAATTTTGTATGTTGACCATTGTAAATTATCCAAAAGACCTCCTTCTTTATCAACTTCTCTCTTGTCCTCATAACAACTAAGATGTAAAATTTTATTTTTTGTATAATTAGCTCTCATAATTTAGGCCCATAGTGCATTGGGGTTGTTCAACATCCTCCAATATAACTTAGCTGCTAGTGCCTTGTTATTAACTATTGATCTGAATCCTAGTCCCCCTTCATGTTTGTGAAGACATACATTTTTCCAATGCACCAATGCCCATTTCCTTTCCTCCTTAGTGCCCCTCTAGAGGAATTGAGATTTATTTGATCCAAATATCTCAATACTATGTTAGGAATGTCCAAAAATATGGAGACATAAATAGGTATAGATTGAAGGATTGATTTAACCAAGGTTATTCTTCCCCCTAATGATAGCCATCTATTAGTCCATTTTTTTATTTTTCTTTTTACTCTATCCACTAGCTAGACCCAATCATTTTTATTTTGTCTACCTATTTTAATAGGAACACCTAAGTAGGTGATGGGAAAGGAAGGTCTTCTAATATATTAGTTTTTCAAGAACCATGATCTCCTATCTAGTTGAGCAGTGGAAGAAAATGACTTTGGAATTCTTCTCATTGATCTATTGTCCTATGGCTCTTGAGAAACAACTTATAATATGTTTTATTCTTAAGTCTTCCTTCACTATTTATTTACCCAACAAAGTAAAGTTATCAACAAACTAGAGATGAGTGATTGGTATAGCTTCATCTATAATGGTGATTCCTATTAATGTTTACTTTTCCATGCATTTGACCATTGTCCTTCCTAGGTATTTAGCCATATTGATGAAAATATCTAAGGACAAGGGATATCCATACCTAATATCTTTGGATGTAGTGAACAATTGAAGGAAAATCATTGATCAAAACTAAATAGGACACTAATTTAATACATCCCTTGATCCAATCTATCCATTCATGTGAGAAGCCAAATTGACCCATTACTTTGAGAAGGAAAGTCTAGTCCACCCTATCATATACTTTGGATAAATCTAATCTAATAAACATGGATGGGGATTTCTATGCTTCCATGGAGTGAATGGCCTCTTAAGCCAAAACTATCTCATTCACTATTTGTCTGCCTTCCACAAAACCACCTTGTTTTAGTGAGATAATCTTATGCATAAGTATTTTGAGCCTCTCTGTCATTACCTTGGTGATTATTTTAAGTAAGATATTACATAAAGCTATTGGTATAAACTCATTAATATATTTCATATCTTGTGCCTTTGGGATCAATTCTATATATGATTTATTAATTTCCTTAAACATATCTTTAGTTTTCCTAGCTTCCTCAACCACATCCACAAGATCCTTATGTGGGATATCCTAAAATTCTTGGTAGAATTCAATGGGGAATCCATCTGGCCTAGGAGTCTTGCCTTTCTACATTTTGAAAACCACTTGTTGTAACTCTGGTAGTTATTGGTGGAGTCAAAACTAAAATTTTCTCATTTGTTATTAGTGTATGTATCTATTATAACACTTCTTATTGGGATTTTATATCCAAAGCTTCTATTTTCAATAGACGCATAAAATATTTTACTGCAATAGACCTCATACCTTCCCATGTGTGGATAGTATCTCTTGCTTTTGTTCTCAAGGAGGGTATGAAGTTGTGTGATCTATGGGCTAGAAGATATTTGTGGAATAATCTTGTGTTTCAATCCCCCTCCTAGATCCATTGGATTATAGATTTTTGCTTCTATAATAACTCTTCCATTTTCTCCCATTTATCTAGCTGGGATGTAGGTCTAATATTTTCCATACTTAGACCCTATATGAAGCCATCCATGTGGATTTATTCATTCAAATATTCAAGTTGGGCTATCACTTCCATATTTTTCTTCTTGACATCTCCAAACTCTTCCTAGTTCTTTATCTTGGATTTGATGTACTGATGATTCCTCATAAAGCAATACATCTTGGTTATATGTTAAGGTTTGTTTTCCTTCCACCATTGTTGCACTCTAGGCCTAAAAAAGCTATCTCTAAACCACATCAATTGGAATATGAATTGTGAGTGTTTGACCTTGTATTTCCATATTTCTATCATGATTGGTCCAATGATATGAACCTGCATTGTTTAGGATCTTCACCCTAGAAATGTGCCTATGAATTAAAAAATTATGTAATAGCAAGAATATATCTAATATTTCTAAAATGTAGGTAGATCCTTACCTCATATTAAACCATGTCATCGAACCATTATTTGGTCTGGCATCCACAATATGGAGGTTTTTGATGTATTTCTTCATGAGGTCTATGCTTCCGTCTAAGCTATCATTTTCCCCAACTTCTTATCTAAGGATAGGATGGTATTGAAATATCCTCATATCAATGCCCATGCTTGATAGAATTAGGTAATAATGTAGTTTATATTCTTCCATTTTATATTTTTATCCTCCACTCTAGTAGGTGCATAAACATTCATGTAGAGCATAACTTGGTTTGATTACCTACTCTTAGTTACTATCAGCAAGACACCCCAACTACCCACAACTTGGTGGATAACTACCTCTTTAGGGTCCCAAATGCATGCAATTTCTCTTGATATCTCTTGGGATCTGAGGGATTTCATTCTTCTAGTAGACCATACTTTCTTTGCTATTGTATCCATCTATTCCATTGACACCTTTGTCTCATGAAGGAAGACAAATTGTGGTCAATTTTTTTGTACCATTATTCTAATTTCATTTTTTTTTAGGGACTCCCCTTGAGTCCTCTAATGTTATAATAAATGATCTTCATCAGTATTGAGGACTAAATACGTGAGTAGGAGAATTGACATTACCTTTTGCTATTAGCTTTTCTTCTTCTTTGCCACATGATGCTGATTAGTTTTGTGTCCTACCTTTTGATTAGTGTCCATTTTCATCTTCTTACTTGTCTTATGCCTTACCCATCCTAATACTGGAATAACATCCAACCATGACATATTCATGTACAACACTAGGATATTGTTGGTAGATCAAGTGAGCTCTTCACTAGGCTTTGGGTTTTTTACGATGCCTACCTTTAATAGACTGTTACTCTTATTTTTATTTCCCCTTGTTTTTTTATTGGTAGACTATTGGTTGGTTTACTACTTCCTTTTGTTGCTCTACATATCTAGGGTGGTGTTAGGGGTGTTATTTACCTCGTATGGAATATATTACTTCTTCCCACCATGGAACTGTGTCTCTAAATTTTTTCTCTCCATTGTACCCTCATCATCCAAAAGGTCATCAATGGGGAGATTTCCAAACATATTATTTAACACCACTGCCTAAATCCTTACTACTGATTTCTTTTGGATATTCTCTTTTTAGGCACCTAGAACCTTTCAGGATTTGTTCCTCTCTACCATAATATAGGATCTTATGTGGGTAGTATATTTCTAAATGTCCATATTCATGGCATAATATGTAGTAAAAATGTATGTTCTCATAATCCACCTCATGCTCCCATGTTTCCTCCCCAAAATCTAGAGTGATTTTTTTTGGAGAGGTTTATTAAAATATATTAGGAAACATATCTGAGTATAAATATTTTGCCTAAATTTATATGTAGTATCTTCAACCATCATGACTATTCCTAGGGTATTCCCAATGATGAAAGAACTGCTGGATTTCAAAATTCTACTAGCAAGCCAAACAACCTCACTCAAACTGGTGTTGTGGATGGCATATCTTCCTTTGATTTGAATTTAGTATGCCAAGGTTTCATAAAGAGGCCTACCCTTCCAAGAAACTATGGCCCCCCTTGGAATATTTATTTCCTAGCTTTCTCAAAAGCAAAAATAACAAGAAAATAACCATTAGGGTATGTAGATATTTGTAATTCACCTTTTATTTGCCATTGTTTAGCAACCCATATTTTAAATATTGAAAGGATTAGTTTGAACCCTATAAATTGATATATCAACCATCTAATTTCCATGTCTTCTATTCCATTTTGAATTTCCTCTGTATTAACCTTCACTATCATGGAACCATCTACCACCTTTAAATACCCAATCATAATTTTCTTAGGATCCATATTATTCATCCTCAAAGGTCTTCATGGTGCCCTCAGGTTATTTATCACATTTGTTTGGGATTGTTCCCCACAAAGGGCATCCATAAAATTCATTTTTTTGGTAGCTCCCCTGACTCCTTCCCCATATTGGGTATTTGGTATAATTGACCCCTTTTGGTAGTTTTTCCTCACAATAGTCTTGCTCATGTTTTGGACCATATCAATTTTCCCCACTTCAAGTTCTCTAATCTGGTCTTCATCATGAATTTATTTTCTGGTTCTCTTCAACCCTTGTCTTCATTTTTATTGAATATTGTAATCTCCCATCTCTTTTTGCACTATGAACTAGAAGTGCTCATTATTTTTTCCTTCACTCTGTGTGGCTTGTAAAATTGGTTGTCTACTATATTTTGAATCCACTGCATTTCCTTGAACTATACCTTTTCCTTACTATGATCATCCCTTTCATAATTTTCCTATTGGTCATTAGGGCCAATAGGCCTTGCCGTCTGTATTTTCTCTGCAATTTTATCTAAAACCCTTCAAAACCATCATCCCAACTCTCTTAGGATCTCTTCCTTGCCTTCACTCTTCACTCATATTCCTTTTCAATCTTCTCCATTAGTCTCTACAGATACACATGTTTTAATCCCATAAAATTTATTTCTTTTTCTTCTATAATATTGTAATTGAGTCATTGTTTTCTTTTCCCAAACATAATTTAAAAAATAATAATTTTCTAAATAATACTTAAAAAATTTATCAAGGGTACTAGGACCATTGCAAGAAACCCATATAATTGTCATCATCTCTTCAATTTGGTCAAAATAAGGGATATCTTTAACAAACAATTCTAGAAATGCTAAAAATTATTCTTTTAGTTTTCTCTTTCATTCTTTGTTTATGGATGAACTTGTTGCTTCTACTATTTAGTTGTGAATCAACAACCATTTGCAATGCACTAGTCAACCCAAAAATAAATGTAAAACTAGAAATATCAGTAAGCATCATAAAATCCCTATAGGTATCAATAGCTTTTTCCTATGTCATTTATTTTTTAGGAACCATGGATTCATGTCCTACAACCATACCTCTTCTATTCACTCCTTAATTGATAGTGCTCTACTCCATGATATTGATATCGATATATGATCCTATCTTGTATCTTGAGAAAATATCCATTTCAACCTAGATAAATTAGTATCCTCCATTGATGATATTCATCTTAGAACAAACAATATCTTAGATTACATCCTATATTATTTGGAACTTGTTAAATGATGAAAAACAACAAGGTTAGTTTTTACAAGGGAATCCAACCTCCTATTTTGAAGGTGATCAACTCCCATAGCATGGGAAGATATTAAAGAAAGGTGGTCATGGATTCTTTGGCTAGGTCAATTGCATGGAATTTTAGTATTATGAGTTGTTTATTCCAATTCTTTATTTAGACTTGTAAACTATTATTGATTGCTATGTGGATGTCTTTGGAGAACCCATGTGTCTTCCCTCTAAGAAAATATATGATCATGTCATCCATCTATTTTTAGGCAATCTTCTTCTAGTTATTCATCCTTACTGCTATCATTAGCCCCAAAAGTGTAATATTTAAAAACTAGTTTAGGAGATGTTGGCACAATAATTATCCTTTTGGGCATCAATCCTTATTTATCCCTTATGATTATGGTTTGGCATAAGTACAAATCTTGGCACATGTGTCCTAATTTTTTATCTCTCAATAATATTACTATCAAATATAAGTTTTCTATTCCAATTATAAATAATTTATTGGATAAATTACTTGGTGCTATATACTTTAATCAAGCTTAAATATATATTTTGGATTTCATCAAATTAGGGTTAGAGAAGAGGATATTTCCTAGATTGTTTTTTGTATACATAAGGGTCATAATGAGTTCTTAGTCATACCCTTTAATGCTCCTTCCATTTTCTATAGCCTCATGAATTTTGTCTTTCATCCATTTCCCTACAAGTTTGTACTAGTTGTATTTAATGATATCTTTGTTTATAGTAAGTCATGGTAAGGTCATCTAGTTTATGTTGACCAATTTTTCCACCTATTATAAAATAACAAAATAATTGTCAAGTGGTACAAGTGTTCCTTTGGAATCCATGAGGTAGAATACTTGGGATATATAGTATCTCAAGAAGGGATCAAAGTGGATTACAATATTAAAGCTATGCAAGATTGGCCCTGATCTAAATCTCTCAAGCAACTTCAAAAAAATTAGGTCTAATATTAAAATAAAATTTTCTACAACTATGGCATTATTTTTGCTTTGCTCATTGCTTTCACTAATAAGGATATATTTGTTTGACCTAAAGTAGCTTTCCAAACCTTTAATTTTGAGAAGGCAAAGTGTGCAACTCAATTCTAGTTACTCATAATTTCATAAAATAATTATCATTGCATGTGAAGCTTTAGGCATAGGTATTTGAGTTGTTTCAATATAGGATAAAAATACCTTGGCATTTTAAAGCAAGAATATCTACAACAATAATTTGTATCATTCCACTTATGAGAAGGAAATGTTATATTTCTATCATGTTGTGGAGAAATAATGGCTTTATTTTTTGGGGTGATGGTTCATTATCAATACTGACCATAGTATCCTTAAGAATTTCCTAGAACAATGTATCTTATGCCCATAATAGGATAAATCGCTAAAAAATACCTTGGATTATGATCTTATCATTTAGTGTAATAAGGAGAAGAATAATGTAATGGATGATGCTTTTTCTTGCAAATATGATAATGTTGTTGCTTTCAATACCATCTCTAGTCCTCTTCCATAATGGATTTTATAGTGTAGACACTTAAAATTGATCCAACCAAATGACTCAATTTTTCCTAGTTACCCATTAAGGATAAACTAAAGCACAATTTTTGGCCCATCCAATCTTAGATTCCAAAGCCTTCCATCTTGAGGCAAAATTATGGGCTTTCAAGTTACTCTGCAATGTTGTGTTGAGGTTGTTCCTGCTCATATTTTAAAACTCCGTTTATCCCCTGCTTGAAGTGACCCCCAATGATCACATATATAGAATCATAGTGTCTAGATACACCCTATAATTTTAAGTTTCTAGGTCAATACTCAAAATCTTGGATCCGCTATCATCCTTAGGATTTTGGGTCATTTATGGCACTATTCCCTAAGGACATCCATGCTTGCATTTGTTTCCCAAAGAAACCCTTCATATATTTGTATTTTTTAAAATTCAACAACCCTTATCCATTTCCATGAATACCTCAAGCCCTTCCTCCTTGAGCCAAAAAGTTATAAATTGGGGCCTTGGGCCTTCATTTTAAAAGCAACTCTGAAATATTATGAAACTAACATTTTTATTAATCACTTATTTGTTTTAAATTTTGCTTGGTGCTCTACTTTAAAGACTTGGAGGTTCCCTTTGTCAAGCTAAGGAGAGATCCTATCTCCTTGGTTTTTGTCTTACCTCCTTTAAGATTTCCCTTCTCTTTTGATTATTACTTGTATAGACACTAACATTTGTTTTGCATATTTGTATGATATTTATTTTTGGTTTGGATATCTAATGGTTTTGTAGCTATAGATCTCATCCTAGATCAATCCACTACCCTTGGTGTGCTCATTGGAGGTCCCCATTTTGGCCTCAACTTGCTTTAGGTAGGTTTACATAGGATGAATTATGACCTCTCATTTCAAAGCATAATTTTGAGCCTAGTGGATGTGGGGGCAAGATTGTTATTCCTATCTTCTCACCTATTGTCAAAGTCCTATTTTATATTATCCTTTGCTCCTTGTGGTAAATCAATCAAAAACCTCACCTTAATCCCTACCCATCTAGAATAGGCTTTTCATAGTTAGGATCATGACTAGTCTTAACAAGGTATGATTTTGACCCTAGAGAACTTGGGAGCAAGATCATGCATTCTCTATTATATCTGTCCCCTAGAATCACTTCCTTATTATCTCTAGAAGTTTTCCTAGATCCTCCTAACATATTGTAACTTGGTTTTTGTCCATTCCTTGTTCTTTGACCTATTTTTTTGCAAGATCACACCTATTTTTATAAGGTATGATTTTGCTACATTACCTACTCAAGGCACAGTTCTACTTGTTATTTTCCTCATTCTTTTTCTCTATGTTAATTCTATATATTCCTATAGAGGCCTTACCTTGGCACCTATTTATCATCAAATACAATCATTTAAGATACTCTCAACAAAAATAATAGTATAATATGACCAGACATGATTCTACATTAGACCAACCCCCATCATCCCCTTTGTTGCAACTCTACCCGTCACATTTTATATTTCTTGTCCAAGATCATGCCTCTTGCTCCTCTGACATGATACTACTCTACAAACTTATCATTTTAATTCAAATGCAAATATGGTATTTTAAAAGAGACCTTGGGATATATTGTATTTTAAAAGAGACCTTGGGATTTAATCTTGATCAAGAAAGCCCTTAGCCTTCTCTACTTAGGCAAGTCTTGAGACCTAGCATTAAATATTTCATGTTTTCGTGGTGTATGATTATAGGTTTTTAGAATGATGACCCTATTCTAAGTAGTGTGATATTGTAGGACCGCGGTTCTATGAGAAAGAGCACAGTATTGGCTCAAGCATTGATTGAGGTAATTTCTTTAATAAACTTAGTCCCATTCTATTTAGAAGCATTGTTTGCAACTTTGTGTGCATCTATTCT
The DNA here is from genome assembly GCA_028583015.1 of Wollemia nobilis. Classification (NCBI taxonomy): domain Eukaryota; kingdom Viridiplantae; phylum Streptophyta; class Pinopsida; order Araucariales; family Araucariaceae; genus Wollemia; species Wollemia nobilis. Next base: position 26,454,278 of record JAQPPZ010016888.1, read on the forward strand.
GCTATAAATTTCATTAAAATAAAAAAGGAATCAAAGAAACTTTTTTTTAGTCTTTATCCTATCTTAAATACATAAAGGAAAAATAAAGTTAAATAACTAAGAGCTTTAGTTTTCTTTTGTTTATATTTTCTAAACTAGGTAAGGAATACAAATGAACATATAGCTTGCATTAGGATAGACTTGTGTATATTATCTTTCCCTTTGCTTAAAATAAAAAAAAATTTACTTTTTTTTTATCATCCAAGGAAAGAATCATGCTAAGGTAGATTTTATATGTTGCATATTATTGTCTAATGCATCTTAGTTAGATAGGTTTTGCTTTTACTTAGCTTATTTCTAGATAAACCAAACTTAGGTGTTTATCAAATATGCACATCAAACAATAGGATTTAGAGTAATTCTTTAAAAATACTCTTGGTGAACCCCCTTTTCACATGAGAAAAACCTTCCAACAGAGGTTTATAGGTGAGAAAAACATTTATGAGGATTTTTGCCCTTACAAATTTTTTGGAGCCTCATGGGTCACTTGTCACATAAATCAATCACCGATTGAGGTAATTCCTATAATAGACTTAGGTTTATTCTATTTAAAAGTGTTGTTTTCTTCTTTGTGTTAATTTTTTCTACTGCAAATTTCATTAAAACCAAAAGTTAATCAAAGAACCTTAGGTTTTAGTCTTTACCCTTGTCTTAAATACATAAAATAAAATGAAAGTCAAGGAGCTAAGAGCTTTAGTTTTCATTTGATTTATTTATCTTTTCTCAACTAGGCAAGGAATACAAATTGGCATATAGCTTGCATTAGGATAGAATTGTATGCACATTCTCTTCCTCTTTTCTTAAAAGAAAAGAAACTTTAATTTCTTGTTATCATCCAAAGAAAAAATCATGCTAAGGTATATTTTGTATGTTACATATTATTGTTTTATGCATCTTAGTTATATTTGTATTTTACTTAGCTTATTTCTAGATAAACCAAACTTAGGTGTTTGTGAAATATACACATCAAATTATAGGATTTAGAGTAATTCCTTAAAAATACTCTTGTTGAACCCCTTTTGCACATGAGAAAAACCTGCCACCGGAGGTCTTGAGATGAGAAAAATATCCATAAGGATTTTAGCCCTTGTAGATCTCATGGAGCCTCACGGGTCACATCTCACATTTTGGTGAATCCAACATGAAACACAATTCCTTCTATTTCAAAAACTTTAACTTAAATTAAAATATAATATATATATATATATAAAACATAAGCAAGACCACTTAATTTATGTTTATGTAGATTAAATCATTTAATTAATATTAATAATTGGTTCCTCAAGTTGTCATGTCAATATCAATATTGAGTCATGTATCTAGATGTGACTGATCCTCATACTATATCTAGTCTAGTACCTCAAGGTTTTTCCTCGTGTACTATCATGTATATTGAGGGAACCGAGTCACTTCTAGTACCATCGGGTATATCGAAAGGGTAGGTATATGTTACATACCAAACATAGTGTCAACTATGTTTCTCCAAAGAAGATATTTTAATATATATACCTTGATTTTATTTGATTTATAATCATATTTTACATTCTCAAGTTTTATTCATCTGCGTTATCGCAATTGCCTATAAGGCGGGGATCTGCCCTCTTGAAGAGGCAATCATTTATTTCATTTTTGATTAGTTATTCCTTCTATTGCATTATATGTTGTTTTATATTAAATTCATTATTAAATCTGCATCTGCGTTGGAAGAGCAAGGAGAATCCTTGTAAGTGGTATCAGGTTGGTTTGATCATACTCAGGAGCCAAGTCAGTTTCGTTGTTGCACGCACATAAGGAGCTCTCTATCACTAGTCACAACCAACGTTCACCAAACGTAGATAGTGAGTGCAACACATGCCGACAATTTAGGATTTTGAGCCGTGTTTTAAAATCTAGGACAAGCATGTTCATGAATAATATACGCCATCCTTCGAGCACTTAATACAAGGTTGCAAGCAATTCCGAAGTGTCAATAAACAAGCGTTGTCTAGGTGGGTTCATGAATAAAATACACAGTCATCTGAATGCATAATGTAAATTTTGAGTAAATATTTAAAATACTTCCAAACACTATCCAAATTAATTCACCACATGCATCGCAAAGGCTAAAGGAGACAAACAATTCCTGGTGGGATTCAAAATGCATTACTTCTTTTGAAAAATGTCGAGCGAACAAGTGCACACCTCGTCGGCCAATCACATCAAGTACACAAAAAAATTAATCGCTATTTTATAAGGTTTATTCTAAATTCAAAACTGGTCATGATAACATATAAATTATTTATCCCACATTCATGAGGGATTTGGCACGCTGTGCTTTATAAGCAAAAGGAGGTAAATATTGAGTTGTGGCTTTGGCCACACGAGTCTCCTCTTGCACGTAGCCAATTGATTTTCCATCCAAGTGTTCTCGTTCCCTGTTGGTTCAATGTTATCCATGTGTCTCATTCCTCGTGTCGACTCCCTTGTGATTGGTTTGCTGCTAGGCCACGTGTTCCTTCCATCAGTCATATTGTGTTTGCTTCACATCCTTTCGCTTATGATTGGTTCATTGTTGTGGTCATGTGTTCCTTTTGTCAATCCCCTGTGTCCACTCCCTTGTGATTGGTTCATTGCTAGACCACGTGTTCCTTTCATTAGTTATCTCCTATCTACTTCACATCCTCTCATTGTGATTGGTTTACTGTTGTGGCTGCATGTTCTTTCTATCAGTCATCTCGTGTCCACTTTGTGTCCTCAGTTGTGTTTGTGTGCTGCATTTGTGTCATGCTTAGCTGTCGTGAGCTATCACGTCTTTGTGTCACATCCCAATATCCCTTGGGTTACATGTACTTGTTGGGTCCCTCGTGTCCTCGTCTCCTAGTCTCAGTCATGTGCCTCATCTCCTATTCCCACTTGCATGTCAAGTTGTCAAGACAATTTTCGAAAACTACTTTGAAAAGTTATCCAGAAAATTGTCAAAAATTGCTTCAAAAAGTTGCTAAAAGTGTTGATCGAGGGTTTGAGTTAAGAAAAATTGCCAATTAAAAATTCAAAAGTTGTCTGAAGTCACAAGGAGGAGACCCAAAATTCGAATCGACGTCGCAGTTGGAGTGACAATTAGGCGGACTATAAACCAGATTTTTAGGCCATTTAACAAAAAGTTTGCAAGAAATTCTAAAAAGTGCATGAGCAGAAGGTGGATCAAAGGATCAAATGGTCGACTATCAAGCTTGGAGACCTCCAACAAGGAGAACTCGAAATCACCAAGAAGACCTCGTAGAAGCAAAGGTACACAAAATTCTTCTTCTCCTTTAGGAATTGGTAGCTATAACCCGAGTCATCCATTGATTAACAAAATGGCATCCAATACCTCCCCAAACTCCTCCCAAGAGAACATCACTCAAGAAGAAATAGGACATCCCAAGGTCACTGATGAGATGTTACTCCGCTTAGTAGAGAGTATTAATAACATGACTACCAACTTCAACCAAGTATTCAACAAACAATCCCAACCAAATCCTCCTAGTCCCAACCACTAGAGTACTGACATTCACTATGAAGACTATACACACCAAAGAGGTCATAATAGTCAGTCCCCAAATCTCAATGGCCAAAGAAATAATGAGGATATGGGAAACGAAGAAGTTTTTGAGCAACAAAGGGGTTTTGATAGACCTTACCAAAATCGCATCCAACAATAGAGGAATAACGAGGAACAAGATAGGAACAATGTTCACCACCAACCAAGAGGTCCTACTAGAGTCAATTATCCATGCATTGACATGCCCACCTTTGAAGGTCATGATCCACGTGGGTGGATAGCCAAAATGGAAGGCATCTTGGACTTCTACCAATTTTGGGAGTCAAAAAAAGTTCCTTTTGTGGCAACCAAATTAGGCACTGAAGCTTATCAATGGTTTACATGGTTCAAACGTGAGGACAAAAATTACAACCACTGGCAAGAGTTCTCAGATGCCTTTCTTCATAGATTTGACAAAGGTCCCATAGGTTCCTACACAGTGCGGTTGTTGTCACTCAAACAGACAGGATCAGTAGGGGACTATATCTCAGAATTTACCAGCATGCTTCACTATGCAAAAGACTTACAACCAGAGGTGGTGGTAGTGGCTTTTAGAAATGGATTGAAAGCAAATATTAAAGTCGAAGTGGACCTACAAAATCCATCCCAGTTAGATGAGTGTATAAGGATTGCCAATTTGGTAGAGACGAAGGTGCAACTGGAAACATCCACACGACGTGATTCATATGGTCAACCTCAATATCACAACTCTTTTCACAGAAATGATCAACCATCAAGATATTTTTGCTACAAATGTCGCACTCACCATCCAAAATATCAGGCATGTGTACCAAGACAGAACTTTCAAATTGAATATGCTGACAAGGAAGATGACGAAATAGAGGAGAACAACTCACCTGATAATTCTCTAGATGATGACCAAAGTGAACACAAGGTGGTTGTAGATGGAGAAGATACCATGACTATTTTAGTACATGCTCTTATGGGGTTATCCTCTCACCATACAATCAAGGTAGCAGGATTCATTCGACAAAGAAAGGTAACAATATTAATTGATTCAGGAAGTACTCACAACTTTATTGATGCAAAACTTGCCAGGACATTAAATTTGCCCATCTATTCTTCCAGTCAAGACAGATTTCAAGTTAGAACTACAGGTAGGGAAACTTGTCAATGCCTAGGTAAGACATCTTCAATTTCATTACAAATGGGAAGTTATACCTGGCAGGGTCCTCTTTTTGTCATGGAATTAGGGAATTCAGAAGTTATTTTGGGCGTTGCATGGATGGAACAAATGGAAACCATGGTCGGTTTTAATTACAAACAACGCTTTGTTGAATGGAAAGAAAATGGGAAGACCATTCGCCTCCAAGGAATGCCAACACCTCCATCAAAAATAGTAAGCTCACATAGCATGGAAAAGATGTCAAGAAAAGGTGGCTACGGATTCATAGGCCAAATTAATTGCATGGAAAAAGTAGTACAAGAGGTGCCAGAAATCCAAGCAGAAGATCTACAAAACGTTGTGGCCAAATATGAGGAGGTTTTTCACGAACCAAAAGGACTACCACCCAAAAGATCCCATGACCATGCCAGACAATGTCTCATGAAGGTGATCGACCAGAAAGTGAAATCTCAGTCAGAATTACCAATACTAGATACAGAAGGGTGTATATATCTCCAACCGAAAGCCATTCTACAAAGCAGAACACGCATCCTGAGGTCACATCACATCCAAGAATTTCTCATCAAATGGTAGGGCCTACCAGAAGAAGACGCTACATGGGAACCTGAGAGTATTTTCCAGACATTTCCAGCTTTGAGGACAAAGCTTTTCGAGGAGGGGAGTCATGCTACATACCAAACATAGCGTCGGCTATGTTTCTCCAAAGAAGACATTTTAATATATATACCTTGATTTTATTTGATTTATAATCATCTTTTACATTCTCAAGTTTTATTCATCTATGTTATCACAATTGCCTATAAGGCAAGGATCTGCCCTCCTGAAGAGGCAATCGTTTATTTCATTTTTGATTAGTTATTCCTTCTATTGCATTATCTATTGTTCTGTATTAAATTCATTATTAAATTTGCATCTGCGTTGGAAGAGCAAGGAGAATCCTTGCAGTATATCGAGCATGTTTAGGTATATCAAGATATCCTCCTAAGGTATATCATCCAATTGAAATTGATATTTGTAGCATTGCTACCTTTATTTAATCAAGAATTTATTTATTTCATTCTTTCAAAAGAGGGCTCCTTATCTCTGTAGTAGAAAAATAATTATAGAATGAAATAAACCTCCTATGTGGGATGACAATGAACAACAAATTGATAGAAAAAATCCAAACCTTTAAGAATATGATGATGAAACTTCAACCATTGGATCTCGTAATCCAATAGAAGGATCCCATGGACAACTTAAATTTAAATTTTTAAATCATATTTTAAGTTTTTGAGGCAGAACAAACATATTATGGCATAAATTTTAGAAAGAAAAATTCATTTTGAGGACGGAGGACCTTCAAATAGAACCAATTCCAAATTCTAGCTCCATGTCTCTTCATGGATCAAATATTAATCCTCTATTTATTCAACCTCCTATAAATCCAAGTGTAAAACAATATGTTTTTAACACCTCATATGCTAATTATATTAATACCACCACTATAACAACAAATGTAGGAGGTATCTCTCAACCTCCACCAACTAATCATGCTTCTATACTTTCTAAATTTAATAATTTTTCTATTCCTCCTAATAATATTTTTCCTCTATACCACCTAATATTAATAATTCTTCTATCCCCCATCAAAATAATACATACTATCCTCCTTATTCTAACATATCTCATAATTATTATAACAATACTAATATTCCTAACATGAATCAAATTTTATTTCAAAACCCCATGTCTAACACCTATAATCAACCCTCAAATAATTTTGGGATAAATATACCTACAACTCAACCTTTGGTTTTACAACCTTCTAATCAAAATCCTGAAATTCAAAATCTAACCACATTAGTAAAACAACTTGCTCAATATATGGATACCATTCAAGCACCTAGTTTCACTTATTCATATAAATAAATGTGCAATCAACCTTTGGATCCTATGGTAGCATGTCAACCATACCCTAAGAATTTTTAGACACCTCAACTTTCAATATATATATATTTTTATTTGTGGAAAACATCCCAAAAGGGATGCCACTTTCGGGTAAGACCCAAGGAGGCAGGGGTATCCATTCCGCCAAAAACGCCCAGGGACTCGGACCTGGCCTACCACCTTTGACATACTCAAGGAGCAAACAAACACACAAAACCAAATTAAAAAAAGTAAATAACAACAAAAATAATAAAATAAAATAAAAAACATGCTCCTTGAGTGTGTCAAAACCAAAAGCACAACCAAACACGCACAATAAGATAAAAGAAACCACAACACAAACCACATAGAAAAACACAAGAACCACATAACAAAACACAAACAAGACAAAAACAACGAGAACACTACAAAGACATAACCCAAAAAAACATGAAAAATAAACACAACCAAAACCTAAAAAATAAAATAAATAAAATAAAAATAAAAACAACCAACAACGAGACAATAAACAAAAACAAAAAACATAGAAAACACTCACACATAAAAAAATGAAATAACACAAACAAAGAGAAACCCAAGAACAAGAGCGAAAAAAAAAACACAAGAACAATAACAAAAAACATAAAAAAAAAAACAAAACAACAAAAACACAAGAACAACAAAAAACAACACAAAGAACACAAAAACAAAACAAAACAAAAGAACCCACCCACCTTAAAAAACTAAACAAAAAAACAAAGAAGACAAAAGAAAAAAAAATGAACAAAACAATGACCTATCTAGACCAGAAGACTATTAATGCAAGAATCAACGGAGGAAACAAAATAAAGAATAGAATGAGCTAGGGAACTAAAAAAACTGAATGAACCAAAGAGAAACAAAAAAAAAAAAACAAGAAGAAACTAGGTACCTTGAAGCTGGAGCCATCCAAAGAAATGATAGAAAGAAGAGCTTCCCTAATTTGAGAAGCCCACCATATAGGAGGGTGGCCATAACAAGTAAGATCACCTTTGTCCAAAGCCCAATTAGCTAAAGCATCGGCACTCTTGTTTTGATCTATGACCACATGATTGTAATCAACTTTCAAAAATCCCATCTGGATTAGCTGAATCTTCTCAATAATTCTTTTTATTCTCCAATCCACCTTATGATTCTTAGAAGGAGTCTTCAAGAGATTAATCATAAGTTGAGAGTCAGACTCAACTAACACCTTTTCCCATCCAACCTTAGTAGCCTCTTGAAGGCCTCTAAGGATACCATACCCCTCGGCAAGGTTATTGGAAAGAATACCCAAATTCTCAGCAAAAGTAAAAACCAGGGAGCCATCTGAAAGTCTACCAATTCCTCCCACACTGGCTTTTCCAGGGTTCCCTCTAGAGGCTCCATCAGTATTGACTTTTCCAAAATCCTTAGGAGGAGGTTGCCAATTTCTAGTCCTATCCATCTTACTAATACTCACATTCCCTTTAAGTTGGTTGCCCTTAGAAGGTTTAATCTTCAATCTTTGCATCACTTGATCCCATCTTTGGTGGGAGTTTTGGGGGTGATTAAGGAGTTGATGGACTGATTCAACTAAGTTGGCTATGGTCTTTTGCCAAATATAGTGAATATCCTTCCTATCTTGATTAAAAATTTGGTTGTTCCTTTCATTCCAAATATTCCAAAGAAGAATGGTAGAACCCATCCAAACTAAGTGCCTAATAAAATGATCAACACCCTCTTGATTAGGCCAATCCCTCCAAAGCTGTTCAAAAGTGAAAAAATTGGACCACTTGTAAGCCAAGTAAAGTTGCCATTCTCCTCCATAGCTCGAAGGCTAAAGTACACTCAATAAAAATATGGTTGATATTTTCTACATTCTCTTCACACATTTCACATCTAAAAGGGCCATGAAAACCACGCTTCATAAGTTGCTCACCGGTAAGCACCCTACGATGCAATAAAAGCCAATTAAAGAACCTCACCTTAGGCCAGAGCTTTTGAGCCCACAATTGAGAAAATATGTCGAAAGAATGGTTGGGATTATTATGGCATAAGGTCAAATAACCTTGAGCAACTGAATACTCACCCTTAGTAGTGTTGTTCCATCCAAAACAATCTTTTTCATGGGACCAAGAGAGGGATCTCATATGAAGGATGCCTTGGATATCTTGTCTTTGCCTTTACGGGATTTGAATAGGCCAGTCCTCAATAGGGATCCAATATCTACCAACCTTTGAATTACCAGTATGGTACCGATAGTAATTAGCCACCTTTATCCAATTAGCTCGGTGAAGCTCCTCCATCCAAGGCCTCCAATCGGGAAGCTGAGTTATCAAAGGCTTGTGACCATCCCAAGAATCTGTCCAAAAATTTGCATGTTGACCATTATGAATGATCCAAAATAATTTTTTCTTTATCAAATCCTCACCAGTCTTAAGAACTGCTAAAATGGGAGAACCTTTGGTAGGAAGTTGATAGCGAACAAGGTCTTCGGGACTTTTGTTCTCGGCATATTTAGCACGGAGATTATTGGCCCAAAGAGCATTGGGGTTATGCAACATCCTCCAATATAATTTAGCAGCTAAAGCTTTGTTGTTATTAATTGAAGACCGGAATCCTAACCCCCCTTCACTCTTAGGAAGACATAAAGTATCCCATTTCACCAAGGCCCATTTTCTTTTCTCCTTAGTACCACTCCAAAGGAAACGATGACTGATTTGATCCAATTCTCGAAGAACAACCTTTGGGATATTCAAAACGGAAGAAACATAAATAGGAATAGCTTGAAGGACTGATTTTACCAAGGTGATTCTACCCCCAGAAGAAAGCCACTTGTTGGTCCACTTTCCAATTTTCTTCTTGACTTTGTCCAACAACCAATTCCAATATTTATTTTTTTGCCTTTGAATATTTATGGGAATACCTAAATAAGTGATTGGAAGAGAGGTCTTCTTATATCTTAATTTATCCAAGACCATGGATTCCTGTCTAGCGAGAGCGGTGAAAGAAAATAACTTTAGATTTGTCTTCATTGATCAACTGCCTAGTAGCCTTAGAAAAATAGCTAATGATTTGCTTAATATTAGAAGCTTCCTTAGCTGTAGCTTTACCTAAAAGGGTAGAGTCATCCACAAATTGAAGATGAGAGATAGGTCTAGCTCCATGAGCAATGGTAACTCCCTCAAGGGTTTTGTTTTCCCTCTTTTTGGTTATAGTCCTACCCAAGCATTCAACAAGAATGATGAATAAATAAGGGGATAGCGGGTCACCTTGCCTAATACCTCTGGAAGCTGGGAAAGACTGAGAAGGCCTGCCATTGATAAGAACTAAGTAGGAAACTGAAGAGATACATCCCATAATCCAATCCATCCAATCCTTAGAGAAACCAAATTGCCTCAAAACTTTGATAAGGAAGTGCCAATCCACTCTGTCATAAGCTTTGGATAAGTCTAACCGGATGAACATAGAAGGAGAATTTTGCATATCCATGGAATGGATGGCTTCCTGAGCAAGAACTATCTCATCTACTATTTGACGTCCTTCCACATATCCCCCTTGCTCTAGGGAAATAATCTTATGCAAAAGAGGCTTCAACCTTTTTGCCATGATTTTAGTAATAATTTTGAGAAGAACATTACATAAAGCAATAGGTCTAAAAGCTGAGATATGATCAACCTCTTGAGCTTTTGGAACAAGAGTAATATAAGTTTTATTGATAACCTTCAAAATTTCTTTGGATTTCCTGGCTTCTTCCACCACCTCTAATAAATCAACATGAAGGATATCCCAGAACTCTTGGTAGAACTCAATAGGAAAACCATCGGGACCTGGGGTTTTCCCTTTTTGCATTTTAAAAACTACTTGTTGAAGCTCATTGATAGTAATAGGAGCGAGTCAAAATAGAGTTCTCCTCGGAAGTGATAAGAGAAGGGATTGCTTGAAGAACATTTTGTTGTGAAGCTGAGTCAAGAGGAGTAGCAGCAAAAATATTGGAAAAGTAATCAACAACAATAGAGTTCATGCCATCCCAAGTATAAACAACATCTCCAGAATCTGATTTTAAGGAAGAAATAAAGTTGTGAGATCTTCGAGCTAGAAGAGATTTGTGGAAGAAATTTGTGTTTCGATCTCCTTCTTTGAGCCATTGAATTCTAGATTTTTGCTTCCATAAGATTTCTTCTCTTTTTTCCCATTCCTCTAAGCGAGTTGTGAGTTTAATTTCATCTGCACTTCTCTTCTCTGTGAGGCCATCTAAACGGATTTTCTTATTCAAATTTTCAATATGAGCAATAACTTCATGTTTTTTTTTATGAACATCCCCAAACTCTTTCCAGTTCCAAGTCTTGATTTTGGATTTAATGTATTGCGGTCTTTTGGCAAAACAGAACATCTTAGTCCCATGCCTAGGTTTACCTTCCTTCCACCATTGTTGCACACGAGGTCTGAAGGAAATGTCTCTAAGCCACATTAATTGAAAACGAAAAGGAGAGAAACTCACATTGGTTTTCCACATTTCCACCATGGTGGCCAATGATCCGAACCAACATTATTAAGAGTCTTCACTTTAGGAATGTGACCATGGATTAAGAAATTTTTAGAGAGCAAAAACCTATCCAATCTCTCCATTATACAAGCTAAGCCTTGCCTTATGTTAGACCAAGTCATAAGGCCATTATCCGGTTGGATATCCACAAGATGGAGGTTTGCAATATATTCGCTCATGAGGTCAGTACTTTTGTCCAAATTTATATTTCCCCCCTTTTCTCATCCGGAGAGAGGATGGTATTGAAATCTCCTCCGATCAAGATCCAAGCTTTAGGAAAATGAGAGATAATATGAGTAATATCCTTCCATTGTCTTCTTTTTTCCTCCAAAGAAGTCGGGGCATAAACAATAATGCAGAGCATAATCTGGTTGGAATGTCTACTTTGAATAGCTATAGCCAACAAACCCCAACTGCCAACCATATGGTGAATAACTACCTCTTTTGGGTCCCAAAGACAAGCAATGCCACCCGAAGTCCCTTGGGTCCAGCTGGCCAAATTTTATTGGCAATTAAGTCCATATCCTCCATTGACATCTTTGTTTCTTGAAGGAAAACAAGATGTGGATGATTTATCTGAATCATTCTTCTAATTTCATTTTGTTTTGAAAGACTCCCTTTGAGTCCTCTAATATTCCAAGTGATGATCTTCATTAATACCGGGGCTAAAAATGTTGGGAAGGGCATTAATCTTACCTTCCTCTACAAGCTTTTCACCTTCTTTTACCATATGATATTGATTGGTCTTGCGACCTACTTTTTGATTAGAATCCATCTTCAATTTTTTTTCCCTGTTTCTTGACTTATTCCAATTGAATCTGAGATGGCTTCTAACCTTGAAGAATGCTCATACACGGCCAAAATTTTACTAGATGGTTCAATGGAGTCTATATTGGGACCTGCATTATTTGAAGTTTTGACATTTGAAATATTGTTTTTCTTGTGTAAATTTTCTCCTTTTTTTTTTGTTGAAAACCTTTGATTTGTTGGTTTGTCTCCGAGTTCTTTCCTTCATATTTAAATTGTGTTTCTAAGATTTTAGTTTCCATTATTTCCTCTTCCTCACTTGGGACATCATTTGTGGAAAGGATTTCAAACATATTAGCAAATGACTTTGATTGATCCTTCATTACTTGGTTTTTTAGAGTGTTCTTCTTCTTAGGTATTTGGAAACCTCTTGAGTTTATATCTTCTTTCTTTTGATCGGGAATTTTATTTGGGCAAGCATCGGCCAAATGACCATATTCATGGCAAATTCTACAATGAAAAGGAATGTTCTCATAGTCCACTACTTGCTCCCAAGTGTCTTCCCCAAATTGTAATGTGATCTTTTTAGGTAGGGGTTTGTCAAAATCCATTAAAACACAAATTCGAGCATAAATAATATGTTCAAAATTTTGAGTACAATCAGCGAGTCATCATAAAAGTTCCTAAAGAGTTTCCAATTGAAGAAAAAATAGTAGGATTCCAAAATTCAATAGGGAGGCCAAAGAGTCTAACCCACACAGGAGCTATAGAAGGCATCTCTTCTTCGGCTTTAAATTTAGTATGCCGGGGCTTCATGAAAAGCACTGCCCTTCCAAAAAACCAAGGACCCCCTTGAAAAGTTTTCTCTCTATCTTCATTATTAGCAAATAAAACAAGAAAATAACCATTTGGATAAATAGAGATTTGTAACTCACCTTTAGTTTTCCAGCTTTTTGCAGCCCAGACTTTGAAAGCGAGATAGACTCGGACGAAAACCCACGAACCGACAAATTAGTCCTCTTTTTTCCAAATCTTCAATGCCGGTCTGAATGTTACCCATATCAAGCTTAACAATAGGAGTTCCATCGAGCTGCTTTAAGACATCCTGACTCCGTTTTCCTGGGATCAATCTTAGGCATTCTTAGAGGTTTATGAGAAGCCCTAATATTGATATTAGCATTGGGCTGAGGTTGTCCACCACGAAGGGCATCCCTAAAATTCATTTTTGGGACTGAGTCTTCAAAATTCTTACCCTTGACAGGGGTTTTCACGGTAGAATTATTTTGTGGGTGCACCTTAGCACCAGATTCACTTGAGATATGAGCCATTTTTTGATCAAGCTGCTTGAAACTTATTTCGTGGTCTCTTTAATCCTTGCCCTAGACATCGTGGAAAGGTATGGTTTTCACTTTTCTTTTGTGCAGCAAATTGGAAGCCGTTGTCACTCAAGTTCACAGTATGATCTGTTGAAAGACAAATTTCTAACCCATCTTGTATCCCCTGCAACATTTCTTGCTAAAATATTGAGCATAAACCACAAAAATATTGGCCGCTAGGGCCCGAAGGCCCTAAAAACCAACCTCTGGAGCTGCTTGCACTCAACCCGGATGAAACCCTCGCATAGCCGCTTGCCAAATATATCGTTCACACATAGGGATGTGCTAGGATCTGTGTTGCTCCAAATGATATGAAAATTGGTGGAGACGTTCTAGGGTTTTTCAGGCATCTACCCTCAAAATTTTAGCTCAATCCGAGTTCGGATGAGTGAGATATGGCCGAAATGAGTTTGGGAAGTCCTGCGAAAAACGTCTCTACCATTCCATAACATAGGTTTTCTAACTCTTGCTATCCATTTAGACTCGAATCATAATTACTTTTGAATCCAAATTCAAAGAAGGGAATATCCTTGTTTAAATCCTATTGTGTGCAAGAAAAAATAATGAGAAAGGACATAGAGTTCACCTCAACTTTCAATATTTAAGGGTATGGAATACCTAATTATGCATATAAGAGTATTTTGAACTTCTTGTCACAACATTGCTTATGATGACATGCTACTATTAAATATGTTTTCCAAAAGTCTTGGTGGCTCAACACTAGAATGGTATTATCAATTACCTTGTAATTCTCTCAAATATTTTGAAGAAACTACCTAGATGTTTATTCAATTTTTTTTTTCTTATGTAGAGAAAAGAGTTAGCCTCCAAGATCTCTACCAACTTAAACAAGCTAAGGATGAAATTTTCATGGATTTCTTGGCCAAATGGAGAATATTAGTGGGTAAATTACACTATATCCCACCACCATTGGATATTTTCATTTCTAATTCTTCAAGATCAAATATCATATGAATTGAAAAATGCAACCAGTACATATTTTGAGCAAGTGATTGATTTGGCAAGACGTGTTGAAAATAACCTTATAAAAAGGAAACAATTAAAAATTAATAAGGAAGAAGATAAAACCACTAAATATCAATATAAAAGTAAACATAGGTAGGTGAAAATATCATCGATAATTTCCAAAAAAATAATGTTAACATCACAAACAATTTACAAAAACTAGTGCTCAATAAACCTCAAAAACCTAAAAGAAATTTCACCAAACTTAATCGAAAATTATTTTCAATTCTTAAACAGTATTTGGAAGCCAAAATGGTTGAAATCCCATCCATTATATAATCCAACACCACTACCGTTTGGTATTATGTAAACCAACCTTGTGATTATCATTGAGTGGAAGGATATACCATGAATCAATGTAAATGACTCAAACTTGTCCAAGATTTACTAGATGAAGGTTATCTTGTTTTGGGTGATTCCAAACTAGTTGCTTCCACTAATCAAGATATGGAAATATTTCAAAATCCTCTACCTAATCATGATCAACAAACAACTAATCAAGTTTCATATCATAATGTTCCACCCCCATACCATAATATGATTGGAATGATATATACCACCACTAGATAATAACAACAACAATCTCAACCACCTCAACCTCAAAGTACCTCATATTCAAATCCATATTCTCAACAACCATTAGTTATACAAAATAAAAAGGTTTTAAATTATGATAAACCACTTTTATTTTTTAAACCTCAATCTAGAATATCTTTTAATCTTAAACAACCACTTGCTAATACCCCAACTAAAATATCTCTCCTAGAACTTCTTCAAACTTCTTCTATTCATAGAGAAAATTTAATTAAATTATTAAGTGAACAAATAGTACCCCAAGATCTTCCACCTAATAATATTGCTAATATTGTTGGATATCTTAGAACTAATAATGTTATAATAGCATTTTATGAAGATGATCTGCCTCTTCCAACAATGAATGGAAAATATCCTCTCTATATTACAAGCTACATAGGAGATAAATTTATCAAGATAATTTTGGTAGATAATGGATCTTCCTTAAAAGTATGTAGCATCCAGTCCATTCAATGATTTGGTATGGTAGAAGATATTAAAAAATCTAATAATAGAATTTAATAATGGATCCCAAGAATATTGTGGGTCTATAACTTTACCTCTTAAAATTGGATCAAGAATTCTTAATACACTTTTCTATGTCATACCTTATAAAAAAATTTACAATATTCTTCTTGGACACCCTTGGATTCATGCCATGAAGGTCATCCCATCAACCCTTCATCAATGTCTTAAATATGAATATCAAAATAAACTCATTCATGTTCCTAGTGATCCTCAACCTTTTCAATATTGTACCATGGTTGAGGTTGACCAAGCTAGAAAATTTTTTTATCCATATATATCTTTAAATGAATTTCCTTCTTCTAATTCATCATCTTCCTCTTTGCAAGTAACAAAATAATTTAAGAATTTAACTATTAATGATCAAACCCAAACAAGCAATATTTCAAATATCAATATTCAAATTAATCAAATCAATCAAGAGTCTTTTATAGATATTTCTATGCTACCACATTCACCTAGAATTTTAGGACTACCTCATAAAAAATGTGAAGTAGTACATATCGATATGTGCACATTTACTTATGTAGGAACCTCCTGCTATAAAAAAAATAGTGGTAGCAACCCATACCCCATTAAAAACAATTTTCTACATGTTATCTATCCAAATATTTTCCTCTCTTAAATAGAAATCCTCACCAACATGGAATGTCAATAAAAGGGTCTAGTCTCCCAAGGAGAAGGAATTAAAGAACCATTAGAATTTGAATCCTAGCTTGGATTATGTGGAATTGGCTATATTCCAAATAAAAATTGACCTTTGCCCATGGATATTGATGATGATCAAACCATAACTTATGAAGAATTCTTTTCCCAAAATGGACTAGATTGGGATAATCAAGATGAAGAACCTCCCTTTCCATCTTTAACAATATTTTGTAACATCAATCTCATCACAATAGTCCCCCTAAATTAATTTCCACCCAAGGTGAATATGCCAATGTGGATATCTTTTGTGATGTACCCCATGAAGACATCCTTCAAAATAATTTATTCTTTAATGGATCTATCCCCTGTATAGCACATGTTGAATATGTTAAAATTAAGGAAGAGATTAAATGTCTTCAAAATATTTTGAACTAGGGGTCCCACTTGCCCCTCCTCAATATGAATATGAATCATGTACTCTCATTGAGAAAATCAACATTAACATTGGAACCATGTATAACCCTAAAATTATTAATTAGGATAATCTCTCACCACAACAAAAACAATATCAACCAACTAATTTATTAACTAAATTTCAAGATATTTTTTCTTGGTCATATTCTAATATGCCTGGTCTAGATCCCTCTTTAGTTATGCAGCATTTAGTTTCAACCAACTAATTTATTAACTAATTTAGTTTGACTAGATGCTAATATTGTTAAGCAAAAGCTTAGAAAAATGCACTCTAAATATACCTTGTTAGTAAAGGAACTCCAAAAACTTCTTGATGTTGGTTTCATCAAAGCTATCAACTATTCTAATTAGATCTCCAATATTGTGCCTATTTCCAATATGGAAGACACTATCATAATATGTACCAAATTTTAAGATATTAACAAGGTATGTCCTAAAGATGATTTTTCTTTACCTAATATTGATGTGATTGTAGATTTGCCAACCAAATGTGGGAAGTTATCCCTAATGGATGGTTGTTAGTATATAATCAAATCAAAATCACTTCTGAAGACCAAGCTAAAACTACTTTCATCACCCCTTTGGGAACCTTTTGCTATCAAGTTATACCTTTTGGTATTAAAAATGTAGATGCCACCTATCAAAGGGCTATAACATACATATTACATGAATTAATGCATGATTGTGGGTGAAATTTTGCATCCCTTATCCCACTCTTCTTTGCAAAGATAATGATCTATAAAATTGGCCAAAATTTGAAGCATTAGTGGATGGGCGAAAGATGATGGTAGGTAACACTGGTGGGTGGGAAAAAATGACAAATGGGTGAAATCTAGGGGTAGTTGAGTATAGAGCAGTTCCAAAAACCCACAATAGACATCAAATGTTTTTTAAGGATGGATGGAAAACTGATCGAGCAAACACTTTGGAACTGCCTCAGGGTGGAACTATCTTAAATTCTTGTCCAGAGGAGGGTAGAACTTTGGTACGGTGAGGATGTTGAGCAAGGTGTTGCAAGAAGTTTGTCATTGTTGTCAACACAGGCAGTTAGATCCAATGATGCAGTGGACAGACAGTGTAGGAGTCATTCAGATGCAGAAGATAGAAAAAATTCGAAGAAAAAGTCAAGTGAGAAAACTGTCGCGATATCGCGACATGTTTTCTGTCGCGATTTCGCGACAAGTCGGAGGAGAGAGAAGGCGCATTCGAAAATGTCATGATTTCACGACAAGTCGGAGGAGAGAGAAGGTGAAAATGTCATTTCAAGAGAAAGCATCAAAATGTCATGATTTCATGACAAGTCGGAGGAGAGAGAAGGCGCATTGAAAATGTCATGATTTCACGTGACAAGTCGGAGGAGAGAGAAGGAAAATGTCGTCATAAAGGAGAGAGAAGGTTGAAAATGTCACGATTTCACGACAAGTCGGAAGAGAGAGAAGGCGCAAGGCAAACTGTCACGATTTCATGACATGTCGGAGGCCAAGAAGCTAAGTCGAGTAACTGTAGCGATTTCGCTACATGTTGAATTTTCGCTGGCCAAAGTTGGGAGAAAGTGTTAAGAGAAAAGATGTAGCGATTTCGCTACGAGTCAAAAGTGCTCAAAACATAGGTGTAGCGATTTCGCTACAAGTTGAAAAAGCACAACTCAAAGGTGTAGCGAGTTCGCTACGTGTCAAATTGCACAAAACAAAGGTGTAGCGATTTCGCTACAAGTTGAAAAAGCACAAACAAGAAGGTGTAGCGATTTCGCTACAAGTCCAAAAATGCACAACGTGAAGGTGTAGCGATTTCGCTACCAGTCAAAAGATCAGAACTCAAAGTTGAAGCAAGTCGAAAGCACAAGGCACAAAGGTGTAGCGATTTCGCTACCGCATGAAGCAAGAATTGTACGGAGGCCGAAAGCGTCGCGATTTCGCGACAAAGCTGAGGATGACGTCAGCAAAATTGAAAGTGTCACGATTTCACGACAGGTGAAAGAAAAAATCATCAAAAAAAAACATGAAAAAAAAAAAAAAAAAAAAAGTTTGAAGTGTCACGATTTCACGACAAGAACGATGGCAAAGCTACCAAAGGCCAAAATGGTCGCGATTTCACGACAGCAAGGATATGAAGGTGTACGGCTACAAAAAGGGTCGCGATATCGCGACATGGTTGTGTTTCACGGCAACAGTTACAAAAAGGTGACAGAGGTGGCAGTAGCGGTTGAGGCCGACAAGTTGAATCGAGGCCGACGATTTTTAGGGTTTTGAAGCCGACATTTTCTAGGGTTTTACAGCAGACGTTTTTAGGGTTTTGAAGCCGACATTGTCAAGGGTTTTACAGCGGACGTTTTTAGGGTTTTGAAGCTGACATTTGCTAGGGTTTTACAGTGGACATTTTTAGGGTTTGCAGTCGACAATCACCAGGTTTAAGCAGCCAAAAAATTCTAGGGTTTGAAGTCGACATCATTAGGGTTTGCAGCCGACGTCCTAGGGTTATAGCCGACTATGATTTAAGAATTGTTCTTGAAGATTTCTTCTATAAAAGGAGGGCTAATTGAAGATGGAAGGTGACTTGTGCGAAGATAAGGTGTGTATGCAAAATTTGTAGTGCGCAGAGAGTGAGTCATTTCGATTTGAGCTAAGGCCGAAGCGATATTTCTTTAGTGACGAAGTGAAGAGTGCATATCGAATCTTCGAGAATTAAGAGCGCGATGTGCAGAGGGTGTGTTTCAAGTCCGAAGTAATAATGTGCAGACTGTAGAAGTGATCGATCTTCTGATTACAGCAGAGAGTGCGAAGAAGTACAGAGAAGCGGTCGGATAGTGCGAATCGTGTTGCGCAGAAGCAGCAGAATGCAAAAAAATAGTAGACTGTGAGAAATGAGGTGAAAGTTTTATTCTGTAATCTTTATTATTGTCTTCCAAGTTGTAGCTTGGCACAAGGGGTTGGTGCCTCTTTCCAGTAGGTGCTGGTAAATTAGGAGTCGGTGCTCCATTCTGTTGAAGCAGATAAAGTTAAGGGGTTGGTGCTCCTTCCGGTTGGTCTTTGGTAAAAGATATTGTAAAGTTGTAGCTTTGCATTGGCTGGATTTGGATGGTAGTCCAAGCGAGTCATTTTGAGGAGTAGCCACATTGGTGAACCTCGTTAAATTGTTGTGTTGTGTGTCATGCTTTCTTAATGCATTTTGATATTTCTTTTATCAGTTTAAACTACTACTGGATTTAAAACTATATGTTTTAGAATTTTTAAAGATCACACTGATTCACCCCCCCTCTCAGTGTCATTGTGATTACAACAATTGGTATCAGAGCCAAGTACCTGAACAGGCTTAAACAACTAAGGTGATCTTGGAAGTTACGCAATGGCAAGTGGTGAAGGTTTCTCCTCGAACAAAGCACCATTGTTTGATGGGACTAACTATGCGTTCTGGAAAATTAGAATGCAGACATATCTTAGTGCTTTGGGTTTTGACATCTGGGGTGCAGTAGTTAATGGTTACAAAGCTCCTGCCACCGCTCCAACAGACACTACTGGTAAAAAGGCATTTGAATATGATTCAAAAGCAAAAAATGCCATCATGTGTGGACTAGTGGACGAGTGAGCTAGTCAAGGTCATAAATTGTGAATCAACAAAAGATATATGGGATAAACTAGAGAACATCCATGAAGGAGATGATAGGATCAAGGAGGCCAAGCTTCAAGCACATCGAGCTCAATACGAATCTTTAAAGATGGACAATGATGAGAACATAGAGACCTTCATGCAAAGAGTCAATGGGATCACCAATTCAATCGAGAGGTCTCGACGAAGAATTAACCGATGCTTCTATCGTGAAAAAGGTATTAAGATCGCTCCCTCCTAGATTTGATTCTAAAGTCTCTGCCATAGAAGAAGCCAAAGATCTAAATAGTTTTAGTATGGATGAGATGCATGGTTCTTTGACTGCTTTTGAAATGAGAATAGGAAGGTCTAATCCCACAGACAGAGAAGCAGCTTTCAAAGCCCTAAAAGGCAAAAGCACAAAACAAGAGTCTGAAGAAGAGGATGCTTCAGATGAAATGGAAGCAAATTTTGTCAGAAAGCTGAGAAAAGGAAAAGGAAAATACAAAGGAAAGCTACCTTTTAAATGTTTCAATTGTGGAGGCATTGGACACTTTGCTATCAAATGTCCTCTCAATGACAAGAACAAAGGTGAAGAAACTCAGCATCAAGAAAGAAGTGAATGGAGGAAGAAAACAAACTTCAGAAAAGGCAATTTCAAAAAGAAAAGCTTTATCTCCCGAAATGCAGAATCTTCAGAGGACAGTTCTAGTGAAGACTCTGAAGAAGGAACAGGTGAGGCTCTCTTTATGGCGTTTGAAGTAGAAGAATCAGAAGAGGCAGAAAACACACAAAAGAGAGAAGGAATGAACTCTGAAGTATCTATTGAAATAGGTGAGGCTGAAGTTGATTTAGAAGGTGAGCTGGTTTCTGCTCTTATGGAATGGAAATCTGAGAAAAGAAAGAATAAAAAATTGTTAAGGAAGCTTGAGGATGCAAATGACATTATAGCCAGTCTAAAAACACAGACAGAGGAGTACAAGAAAATGTTCGAAGATCTTGAAGTACAGGTAACCATGAAGATAGATTACTGTTGCAAATTGGAAGAAGAAAATGTTAGTCTTCGAATACAGATACAAGAGCTGGATCGAAAAATTAGCTGTCATTTAAAACGTGATGAAAGTTCGATGAAGCTGGACAAAATCCTAAGCGATCAAAGACCCACAGGTATCAAATTCGGTCTGGGCTTTACTGAAGGAGAATCATCAAATGGACCAAAGGCAAGCAATGTTGAATGTGAAAAGAGTAAAGACAAGAAACAGGCTGTTGAAAGAAAAACAAATCAGGCAAAAGAAAGCAGTAATGCCAGTCCTGAAATAGGAACTGACAATGACGGTTTTACCAAGGTCACACATCAAAAGAAAAGAAGATCCAAGGCTCCTGCAACAACTTGGCAAAAACCATCTTTCAGGTTCAATCATTATTTCTATGGTTTCTATTTTAAATGTAATGGTTATGGGCATAAAATTGTGGATTGCAAGTACAATATAGGTCCTAGAAGTTTCACTAGTAGAAATGCTTTTGCTCCTCTAATGAGTTATGCAGTAGAATGCTTTAATTGTCACAACTTTGGGCATATTGCTAGAAACTGTCATAGTATTTCTGTTTCAAATCAATCTCAGAAAAGAAGAATTCAACCATATAGGGCAAAACAAAATAGAATTTCTTCTGAAGGATATGTGCAAGATTCTGAAAAGGGGAAATCCAAGCTAGAACCCAACACCACAGTTAAAATAGAATGGAAACAAAAAGAACAGCTCAGGAAAGAACAAGAATCTTTAATAGTGCAAGACAACTTTTAGAGCTCGAAAATAAATGTGTACCGTGGATCCTTGATAGTGGGTGCTCAAGTCATATGACGGGTGATAAACAGAAATTTGAAAAACTACAGAAATATGAGGGTGGCTCTGTGAAGTTTGGAAATAATGATGGAGCCAAAATTATAGGAAAAGGGTCTGTCAAAATTAGTGAAGGGAAAATCAAGTCAGAAGAAGTTTTATTTGTGGATGGTTTGAAACATAACCTGTTAAGTGTTAGTCAAATCTGTGATAAAGGTCATGAAGTAGTCTTCAAGAAGCAGGGTTGTGAAGTCAGAAAAATAAACAGTGGGAAATTGATAGCAACTGGTTCAAGGACGTCTGGTAATCTGTACACACTCTCAGAAACTTCAGAAGGTACGTGTTTTATTGGACAAGAAGAAGAGAACTGGTTGTGGCATAAGAGGCTTGGACACATAAGTTTTGATAATTTGGTGAAAATCAGCTCTAAACAAGCAGTGAGAGATATTCCAACCATTAAGAAACCTTCAAACAGTGTTTGTGCTTCATGTCAAAAGGGAAAGCAAACCAGAGTGTCATTCAAAACAAAAGAGTACCACACTAGCAGGCCTTTAGAACTTATTCATACTGACCTGTGTGGACCCATGAGAACTCAAAGCATAAACGGCGACAAATACTTTATGTTGTGTATCGATGATTATTCCAGAATGACATGGATATTCTTCCTAAAAGATAAAACAGAAGCTTTTGAAATGTTCAGAACCTTCAAACAACTAGTTGAGAATGAAACAGGAAAAAGGATTAAATGCTTGCGATCAGACAGAGGAGGAGAATTCATTTCGAATGAATTTATAGAATACTATGAAAAATATGGTATCAGGAGACAATATTCAGCAGCCAGAACTCCTCAGTAGAATGGTGTAGTAGAGAGAAAGAACAGAACTATACAGGAAATGGCACGCACCATGCTGGCAGAAAACAAAATAGCAGATAGATTCTGGAAAGAAGCGGTTCACACGACAGTATACATTCAAAACAGATACATGTTAAGAACTCATGAATGCAAAACACCTTATGAGTTGTGGTTTGGTAGAAAAGCAACAACAAAACATCTCAAAGTATTTGGTTGTAAGTGCTACATCAGAAAAACTGATGACAACCTTGGGAAGTTTGAAGATAGAGCAAATGAAGGTGTTTTTGTTGGTTATTCTCCAAATAGCAAAGCTTACAAATGCTACAACAAGAGACTCAAGAAAATTGTGGACAGTGCGAGATGTTAAATTCGATGAAGGGAGGAAACAAATAGTTAACTTTCAAGAAAACTACCCAATCTACGAAGAAGTCATTGAAGGAGATGAGGTGCATGGAACAGAAAATACGTCTACGGTTGATGCAGATAATTTATCCGATGACTCAGAGGTGCAAGAAAACAGAAAATTCAAAATAGGCAGTTGGCAGAAAAATCATCCTAGAGACCAAATAATTGGAGATCCCACAGCTGGCATTCAGACAAGAAAGAAAGTAATAAGTAATTACTCTCTTTTATCCAGCATTGAGCCCAAAAACATAGATGAAGCAAGCAAAGATGATAGCTGGATGAAGGTAATAAATAAAGAGTTGGATCAGATTGAAAAGAACAGAACTTGGGAATTAGTACCCAGAACTGCAAATAAGAATATAATCGGCACCAAATGGATATTTCGGAACAAATTAAATGAAGACGGACGGGTCATTAGGAACAAAGCAAGACTGGTTTGTAAAGGGTATGCACAGGTCGAAGGCATTGATTTTGAAGAGACTTTTGCACCGGTGGCCAGATTAGAAGCAATTAGAATGTTTTCGGCCTTAGCCAGTCCACAAGAACTTTAGAGTTTATCAGATGGATGTAAAATCTGCTTTTTTAAATGGAAAACTTGAAGAAGAGGTCTATATTGAACAACCAGATGGCTTTCAAATTAGTGAAGATCCTAACCTTGTCTGCAAATTAAAGAAAGCACTGTATGGATTAAAACAAGCACCACGGGCATGGTATGCAAGGCTAGATAATTATCTTTCTCAACAGGGATTCAAGAAAGGATTAGTGGACAGTAATCTGTATGTAAAAATAGAAGGTGGGCATCTCATTGTTCTAGTTGTCTACGTAGATGATATCATATTTGGCAGCAACAAAGATGAATCTTGTAAAGACTTAGCAAATAAGATGCAGAATGAATTTGAAATGTCTATGATTGGTGAACTGTCTTACTTTCTTGGGCTACAAGTTAATCAAAATGAGAAAGGCATATTCATTTCCCAAATTAAGTATGTGAAAGAAATGTTAAAGAGGTTCACTATGGAGGACTGTAAGCCAGTAAGCACTCCCATGACAACAGGCTGCAAGTTGAGTAAAGAAGACAAATCTCCACCTGTAGATCAAACCATGTATAGATCAATGATAGGAAGCTTACTATATTTAACAGCAACCAGACCTGATATTCTGCAGGCAGTTTGCATGGTAGCTAGATTTCGGGCCAGTCCCAAAGAGACTCATGTGACAACAGTTAAAAGGATTTTTCGGTATCTCAAGGGCACCATTGAGTATGGGTTGTGGTATCCAAAAGGCAAAGACTTCACTCTTATATCATATTCAGATGCAGATTGGGCTGGATGTGTTGATGACAGAAAGAGTACCAGTGGAGGTGCATTCTATTTGGGGGACAGATTGGTTGCATGGCACAGTAAGAAGCAAGAGTCAGTTTCTTTATCTACAGTTGAGGCAGAATATATTGCAGCAGCAACATGTTGCACACAAGTCTTGTGGATGAAACAAACTTTGAAAGATCTAGGTATTAATTTTAGTGAACCAATATCAGTAAAGTGTGATAACACCGGTGCAATTAACATCTCTAAGAATCCAATAATGCACTCACGGACAAAGCACATTGCTATAAGGTATCATTTCTTGAAGGAGAAAGTTGCAGAAGGAGAAGTTAAATTGGACTATGTCCCAACTACAGAACAAGTAGCGAGATATTTTTACAAAACCTTTGCCCAAGGAAGTATTTGAGTACCTTCGAAGCAAATTAGGAGTAGTCACACTTCCTAAGAAGTGACTAGCTACAGTGATCACTTTCTCGAGGGGAGCATTTGAGTATTTGACTATTCTTTTGCTCATGATCATAATTTGTGCCACATGCAACAAATTGTGCCTGAGAAGTGTGAGGATGGACTCGGGGGAGTCTGCAGCAGCCCTTTGGTATTATTGACAAAGGGGGAGAAGAGGTACAGGAATGTACACGAGTGTTGCCAACAATTCCAAAGGGGGAGATTGTTGAGCAAGGTGTTGCAAGAAGTTTGTCATTGTTGTCAACACAGGCAGTTAGATCCAATGATGCAGTGGACAGACAGTGTAGGAGTCATTCAGATGCAGAAGATAGAAAAAATTCGAAGAAAAAGTCAAGTGAGAAAACTGTCGCGATATCGCGACATGTTTTCTGTCGCGATTTCGCGACAAGTCGGAGGAGAGAGAAGGCGCATTCGAAAATGTCACGATTTCGTGACAAGTCGGAGGAGAGAGAAGGCACAGTTGAAAATGTCATGATTTCGTGACAAGTCGAAGGAGAGAGAAGGTGCAATCGAAAATGTCACGATTTCATGACAAGTCGGAGGAGAGAGAAGGCGCAGTTGAAAATGTCACGATTTCATGACAAGTCGGAAGAGAGAGAAGGCGCAAGGCAAACTGTCACGATTTCGTGACATGTCGGAGGCCAAGAAGCTAAGTCGAGTAACTGTAGCGATTTCGCTACATGTTGAATTTTCGCTGGCCGAAGCTGGGAGAAAGTGTTAAGAGAAAAAGATGTAGCGATTTCGCTACGAGTCAAAAGTGCTCAAAACATAGGTGTAGCGATTTCGCTACAAGTTGAAAAAGCACAACTCAAAGGTGTAGCGAGTTCGCTACGTGTCAAATTGCACAAAACAAAGGTGTAGCGATTTCGCTACAAGTTGAAAAAGCACAAACAAGAAGGTGTAGCGATTTCGCTACAAGTCCAAAAATGCACAACGTGAAGGTGTAGCGATTTCGCTACCAGTCAAAAGATCAGAACTCAAAGTTGAAGCAAATCGAAAGCACAAGGCACAAAGGTGTAGCGATTTCGCTACCGCATGAAGCAAGAATTGTACGGAGGCCGAAAGCGTCGTGATTTCGTGACAAAGCTGAGGATGACGTCAAAAAAATTGAAAGTGTCACGATTTCGCGACAGGGTGAAAGAAAAGCTGCTGGAAGCCGAAAGCGTCGTGATTTCATGACAAAGTTGAGGATGATCTGTAAAAGTGTCACGATTCTCGACAGGGTGAAAGAAAAGCCCGCAGAGCAAGCGTCGCTGATTTCATGACAAGAATGAGGATGACGTAAGCAAAAGTTTGAAGTGTCACGATTTCGTGACAAGAACGATGGCAAAGCTACCAAAGGCCAAAATGGTCGCGATTTCGTGACAGCAAGGATATGAAGGTGTACGGCTACAAAAAGGGTCACGATATCGCGACATGGTTGTGTTTCATGGCAACAGTTACAAAAAGGTGACAGAGGTGGCAGTAGCGGTTGAGGCCGACAAGTTGAATCGAGGCCGATGATTTTTAGGGTTTTGAAGCCGACATTTTCTAGGGTTTTACAGCGGACGTTTTTAAGGTTTTGAAGCCGACATTGTCAAGGGTTTTACAGTGGACATTTTTAGGGTTTTGAAGTCGACATTTGCTAGGGTTTTACAGCGGACATTTTTAGGGTTTGCAGTCGACAATCACCAGGTTTAAGCAGCCAAAAAATTCTAGGGTTTGAAGTCGACATCATTAGGGTTTGCAGCCGACGTCCTAGGGTTACAGTCGACTATGATTTAAGAATTGTTCTTGAAGATTTCTTCTATAAAAGGAGGGCTAATTGAAGATGGAAGGTGACTTGTGCGAAGATAAGGTGTGTATGCAAAATTTGTAGTGCGCAGAGAGTGAGTCGTTTCGATTTGAGCTAAGGTCGAAGCGATATTTCTTTAGTGACGAAGTGAAGAGTGCATATCGAATCTTTGAGAATTAAGAGCGCGATGTGCAGAGGGTGTGTTTCAAGTCCGAAGTAATAATGTGTAGACTGCAGAAGTGATCGATCTTCTGATTAGCAGAGAGTGCGAAGAAGTATAGAGAAGCGGTCGGATAGTGCGAATCGTGTTGCGCAGAAGCAGAATGCAAAAAAATAGTAGACTATGAGAAATGAGGTGAAAGTTTTATTCTGTAATCTTTATTATTGTCTTCCAAGTTGTAGCTTGGCACAAGGGGTTGGTGCCTCTTTCCAGTAGGTGCTGGTAAATTAGGAGTCGGTGCTCCATTCCGTTGAAGCGAGATAAAGCAAAGGGGTTGGTGCTCCTTCCAGTTGGTGCTTGGTAAAAGATATTGTAAAGTTGTAGCTTTGCATTGGCTGGATTTGGATGGTAGTCCAAGCGGTCATTTTGAGGAGTAGCCACATTGGTGAACCTCGTTAAATTACTTTGTTGTGTGTCATGCTTTCTTGCTATACTTTTGATATTTCTTTTATCAGTTTTAATTGTTGTGGTTTTTAGAGCTGTTAATTTATGTTTTGGAATGCCACACTGATTCACCCCCCCTCTCAGTACCATACTAAGTACAACAATTGGTATCAGAGCTAAAGATGAAGGTAGGTAACATTGGTGGGTGGGAAAAAATGACAAATGGGTGAAATCTAGGGGTAGTTGAGTATAGAGCAGTTCCAAAAACCCATAATAGACATCAAATGTTTTTTAAGGATGGATGGAAAACTGATCGAGCAAACACTTTGGAACTGCCTCAGGGTGGAACTATCTTAAATTCTTGTCCAGAGGAGGGTAGAACTTTGGTACGGTGAGGAGGGTGAAACTATCCTAAAACCCTACTTGAGAGGAAGGTGGAACATTGGGACATCAATGGGGAAAACTTGTCCCCAAACTCCGCCCAATCATAAATAATATATTGGGTGGAACAATAGATCCTTAGCAAGAAAGATAGATCCTAAGGGTCCACCCTACATTAGAATCACCCAGCTACCAAGGCATGGGGTTCATGGGAAAATGAGCCTTCTTGCTGAGAAGATGAAATTTTGAAACATGGATCTCGAGGTAATTGTAGCCAATCACCTATTTGAAGAGGTAGGGTAGGTGAGAAAGTTATGGCATAATAAAATCTAGACCTATGCAGAGTTACCTACCCTTCCCTAATAGCTATCTCTAGTTGCATTCTTTAGAGATGGAGGGTACCAGTCGAATGTCTATTTGTATCAATATTATCTTCTTGCCTAGCACCATTAAAGCTTATGGTTGAATTTATTATAAAAATTATTATAAATATTGGAAGGAGGATCTTTTCAAAGCATGGATCTTTAGCTATTATAATTCATGTGTAAGGTATTTGCCATTCTGATAATTTAAGTCTATTATTGTTTGGTCTCCAAATTAGCTCTCAAATGTATGCATAAGTGTTGTGAGTTTATTTTTGTTAAAGCTTGTTGAATGGATGTGCAATTAATTCTACTATATGGATTTCCTGCATTTCATTCATAAGTTCTGAAATTAACTCATAGCTAGTGTGATAAATGGTAGCCGAGGGTTAAGTTGGCTAATTTGTTAGGTATAGGCTTGCATTTTTTGCAAGGGCTTTCATTTATCCTATGCGTATCTTGATGCGGCTATAACTTGTCCTTATGAGTTCTAGCTACGACCTATTTCTCATCTCTTTCCATCTCTTTTCCCTTATTTGTGGCACCAGTAGCTAGGACCAAGTAGTCAACCTTCTTCAAAGATCTATCGCACTACGTCTTGGGGTGTGGTGGCCATTCAATATTTTTGTAGGTCTGTAGGTGCACAAGACTTCCAACCTCACCTTTCCACTAGGTTGTATTTGCAACCAACAATTTTTGGTGACTCTACTAAGGACTCAAAAGTCTTTGTTATTCAAGGAAATAAAAGTTTGGTGATACTCTGGTTTGCACAAATATGGTCAAATCACCTAGAGATTCCTCTAAGCAAAAAGATCCAAATTCTATGACCAGTTGCCTCTTCAATGCTTTGAAATATTTGCACATCTCAGATGACTCAAGATTTGATGAGTAGTCTTGATCTCATTGGTAGATAAAGTATGCTCATTTGAAAACTTTGACTCCAAAGGAAGAGCCTAATTTTTTTGAATACCAGTGCCATGATGGCTCAACAGTGCTATCCCCAATGGGATGATCCTAGTCCACTCAATCTCCAATTTTGGCATGAGATTCCTAAAAGTGCCCTGAAGACCTTGACAAGATATTATGGCACTGAAGGAACTACCCGAGAGCACCTTGAAGATATTACTACTCTAAAGACCTCCATGGCATTACTAATGAAGATGTCACGACCAGGATCCTAGTTTTATCTCTTGAAGGGAGGGCATTATTGTAGTGCCGATCTCTTGATAAAAAGTATCTGCTCATAGGTAGTTTTTGCTGGAGCTCTCATTGACACATTTGATGACTCCAAGGATCCCTTCCAACTCTTGATGCATTTCTCATTCATCAAGAGGGCCCATTTTGAGTGCATTATAGACTTCAATGTTTGATTCAAGAGGAGTTGGGAAAGGATTCCCCTTGAATACTAGTAATCCACCGCCTAGGCCCACCTATATTATATTCGAGCCTTTAGTTTAGATATAAGCCTCCTCCTGTATCAATATGAGGAAAAGAGATTCCCTCAAATATTTTAGAAATATTTGTAGGTTGAGTGAATCCTACTTCAAGCAGGAAAGATACCTTCAAGAGTTTTCGCTCTCCCATTCCTTTCCCCAATCACTTATACCCCCTTTTGACTACATAGTGTCTACTAAGGCTACTATTTGAAGTTGTGTAAGAGCCATGGCCATAGCTATGTGGAGCATAAAGAGTGGATCCTCTCTCGAGCCTGCATAGAGAAAAACACAAGCACATTTCTTGCAATGGATAACTTCATTGCTTGTAGTTTTCTCCAACACCCAGAGGACCAAGATCAATAGGAGGGCCAAATGGTGGATCTCACTTTCAAAAAGGGTAAATATTTATACCCTTTTGTATTCGGAAGCACATAAAGCAAAAACTAAGCTATTCCCTGGGAAGCTTGGTCAATCAGATACAGGTTTTGAGGATATTCCAATAGCAAGGTTATTACTGAATGAGCCCTACTATCATATTTTTGTAGGGACATTGAAGGAGCATGTGGTAGGGATTGCACAATAGATGGATCCCTAAGAATAGAAACAATGGAGTCTATTGCCATATGAATCATTATTTGAGAGGATTTCCGACGTGGCAAGATTTTTTACTACATTGATCATTGATTGCATAAGTATTGGTATGTATGATGGCTCACCAAGCTATGGATACAATACAAATTGGAAGGTTCTAGGGTGGTACCAGATGGACTATAAAGAATACCTCAAGCTCAATTTAATTTTGTATGGCCATTACAAATTCACTGGATGATTTCCAAGGTGATTTATTGGTTGTGGCATGCCAATTGTACCATAATTTTTTTAAATAAGTAAGCAAATAAATAAATGTGTAGGAATCATGTGGCTATGTAATAAATAACATCATCTTGTACCGAGGTGACCCAGGATGGAAATGCAAGAGGAGCTTCCATAAAGCTTATCGGTTTTGAAGCATTTCCCCTCGTAGTCTATGTTTTTCCTTTTGTTTTATTGTTGTGACCATGTTGCCCTATGGATCAAGGCCTTAGATTCAAAAATCATTTCGTGCAATCCCTAGAAAATATATCTATTGCATGTACCAGTAACAAGCGTGATATCATGTGATTACAAAACAAATGGGAAAGCCCTAGATCAATCTAAATCACTTGCATCAAACTAGATATTTTGAGAGCAGTGTTCACTCCTCAATTGAATGGAAAAACTAATCTATAAATAGCACCCCAAAAGGTGATTGTAGTATGGAATAATGCTATGATTAAAGATTCCCTAGAGGAGTGGTAATGAGAAAATGAATTTTTTCTTGATTGCATTAGAAAGAAGTGTTGCATCAGGATTGGTAAATGCTCCTGGTATTCTGACTATTCTTGAATGGGCCTTGGTCTTTTGTGGGGTATGTTTATGGGAGCATGATCTGTGGGGGTGTCCCATGAATCACATTCCCTTTTGTTCTTGTTAATTTTTTGCATCCTTTTCTTCTTATATTTCCTGTGTGTGTTTATTGATACTAACTCCCATAGTTAGTATCAATTGTATCCTTGATTATATTGTTTCATATGTCTCCCTCCTTCCCCTCATGCTCTCTTGTTATCTTTCCTTGGTTTTACTTGTTGTTTTCACTTTTGGTCCCCTTTTTTTCTTCCCTTTTGCCTTGTGCTGCCTTGTTTTCCTTTCACCTTTGGTCATATTTCTCCTTTATCTTATTTCCTTTTTTGGTTAGCTTTGTTTATGCCATCTCTATTCCCTCCTCTATTTATGAGTGTTTCAAGGTGTAGCTTTCTAGGTTTTGCTTTTCCACAAGTGAAAAATCCTTATGAGTCACCAAGAGTGTGGGTGAAATTTTGCATCCCTTCACCCACTCTTCTTTTCTAAGATGATGATCTATAAAATTGGCCAAATTTTGAAGCATTAGTGGATGGGCAAAAGATGAAGGTGGGTAACACTGGTGGGTGGCAAAAAATGGCAGATGGGTAGAATATCTGAGGGTACCTGAGTAAAGAGTAGTTCCAAAAAAACACCATGGAAGTCAAAGATTTTATAAGGACAGATAAAAAACTGATTGGGTGAACACTTAAGAACTACCTTAGGGTGAAACTATCTTAAATCCCCACTCGAGAAGACGATAGAATATTGGGATGGTGAGGAGGGTGGAACTATCCTAAAACCCACCCAAGAGGAGGGTGGAACTTTGGGATGTCAATGGGGTGGACTTGTCCCAAAATCCTACCCCATAATAAATAATATACTGGGTGGAACAACAGATCCTTATAAAGAAATATAGACCCTAAGGGCACACCCTACATCAAAAGTGCCCAGCTGCCAAGGCATGGGGTTAATGGGAAAAATGATCCTTCTTGCCGAGAAGATGAATATTTGAAACACAGATCCTAGGGTAACTATAGCCCATCACCTTTATGAAGAGGTAGGGTAGATGAGAAAGTTATGGCATAATAAAATCTAGACCTATTTAGAGTTACCTACCCTTCTCTAATAGCTGTCTCCAGTTGCATTCTTTAGAGATGCAGGGTACCAGTCGAATGTCTGTCTGTATCAATATTATCTTCTCGCCTAGCACCATTAAATCTTACATTTGAATTTATTGTAAAAATTATTATAAATACTGGAAGAAGGATCTTTCCAAAGTGTGGCTCTTTAGCTATTACAATTCATGTGTAAGGCATTTGCTATTATGATAATTTAAATCTATTATTTTTTGGTCTCCAAATTATCTCTTGAATGTATGCATTAGTGTTGTGAGTTTATTTCTATTAAATCTTGTTGAATGGATGTGCAATTTTACTCTCTGGATTTCTCACATTTCATTCATAAGTTTTGGAATTTGCTCATAGCTAGTGTGATAAAGGGTAGTTGAGGGTAAAGTTGGCTGATTTGTTAGGTGTAGGCTTGTATTTTTAGAAAGGGATTCTATTTGTCATGTGTATCTTTATGTGGATATAACCCATCCTTATGAGTTCTGGCTATGGCCTATTTCCTATATATTTTTATCTCCATTTTCCCTCATTTGTGGCACTAGTATGATGCAGGAGCATCCAGTGGTGTAAGAGTGATCTTGCATCACCCAAAAAAAATTGTAATTGTTTAATTTTGTAAAACTAGTAAAACTAGTTTAACTTGCAGGAGATTTTTGAAGGTCTTAGAGGTCGAATTTGAGGATTTTTGGCTAGACATGAGCTCGCTTAGCTCGTTTCATGCCATTTCTGAAAACATGTTGTAATAGTCAATCGGGTCAACGAGCGCGAAGTTATGACCTCGACAAGTTGCCCCCAAAATTCAAATTTGAATTTTGATGGTTTTAGGTGGGAAAAAGGGAAAACAGGGTATTTGAGGGAATTTTCGAAATTGTAAAGGGGTCTTTTCTCTTGTATCCTTATTTTTGGCATAGAAAGTAATGAAAGGTTTGATTCTCTGACTTGTTCAAAGAAAAATACCTATGTATCATTTGTTTGGTGTTGCTTGTGTAATGTGATCTACACCAAGTGGTATCAGAGCGGGAGTTCCTGAGTGTGTAAACAGATCGTCGGACGTGAGGCAGTTTACACCAGGATCTGTGGTTAAGGTTTGTGAGAGAAGTGAGCAGAATGCCTCCACGAAGAAACCATGG
This sequence comes from Wollemia nobilis, assembly GCA_028583015.1. NCBI lineage: Eukaryota > Viridiplantae > Streptophyta > Pinopsida > Araucariales > Araucariaceae > Wollemia > Wollemia nobilis. Next base: position 26,487,544 of record JAQPPZ010016888.1, read on the forward strand.
TGGTGGGAGAAATATGGTGCCAGAGGAAGATTTCAGAGCTTTGCAGAGGCAAGTTCAGGCTCTGCAAGAGGAGCTGCGTAGAGGGTTTGAGCCAAGGAGAGAAGAAGGTAGTGAAGATGAAGTTGAAGAAGAAGAGGACCAGTTTGAGGAAGAAGAAGAGGCAGTAGATCCTGCACAAGCCAGGTTATACAGAGCCATATCTCAGATTGGAAAGAGACCGAAGATGGAGGTTTCTACGTATTCTAGAAATCTTGATCCAGAGGAGTTGATTGACTGGATCAATGATTTGGAAGAATACTTTGAGTATGAGGAGGTTGAAGATCCTGATAGGGTCAAGTTTGCTAAGACCAAGCTGAAGGGTCATGCCAACATATGGTGGAAGGGAGTGCAGCTAGACAGAAACAAAAGAGGAAAAGAAAGGATAACAAAATGGGAGCGGATGTTGGAGAAGTTGAAGAGGCAGTTCATTCCAGGTGACTACGAGTTGGATCTGCTAAAGAAAATGCAAGGTTTGAGGCAATCAAGTAAGTCTGTCAAAGAATACACAGAGGAGTTTTATAAAATTTTAATCAGAATAGGCCATTCAGAGGCCAACAAGGAGAAGGTAGCCCATTATATTAATGGGTTACGAGCAAGTATTCAAGAGGAGTTAAGTCTGGTCAGGATGACCACCATAGAGGATGCTTACCAGTTTGCCTTGAGGGTTGAAGAGAAGCTGAACAGAAGGTTTGAGAGCAAGCAAAGAGGAAGAGGTCATGGTGGAAGAACTGGTGGAAGAACAAATGGAGGACGAAATGAAGATTATAAGAAGAATGGAGAAGCTAGCAGTAGTCAAGACCAAAAGGGAGATAATGCTTACCGCCTCGTGATCAGAACAATGGTTACCAGAGAGGAAGAGGAAGGTCTGGACGAGGGTTTGGAAGAGGAGGATTTCGTGGAACCTGTTTCCACTATGGGGAAGAAGGACATCGAGCATACGAGTGTCCACAACACCAAGAGAGGACAAATAGGAGGCTTGAAGGTAATGCCCGAGCTGCGGTCATTGATGAAGGTGCTGAATCTGAGCACTCTAAAGAAGCAGAAAGAGGAGAAGTGCTAATCACAAGGAGAGCCTTGCTGAATGAGGAGAGAGACCCAGATCAGAGGAAGAGCTTATTTTGCACAAGGTGTAAATGTGCAGGTAAGATTTGTAATATTATCATAGACAATGGTAGCACAGATAACCTAGTTTCAGAAGGAATGGTTACCAAATTGTAATTAGAGAGGAAGAGACACCCGCATCCATATCGGATTGCATGGTTGTAGAAGGACCATAGGGCTTTGGTCAGTGAGCAATGCTTGGTAAAATTTAATATTGGGAATTACCGTGATGAGGTCCTGTGTGACATCCTGCCTATGGATGCTTGCCATTTGTTGTTGGGAAGGCCATGGCAGTTTGATCGGTGTGCAGTGCATGATGGTCATGCCAACACTTACTCCTTGACAAAGAATGGAGTGCGCCATAAGCTGAAGCCCCTGAAGGAGGTGGACGAAAAGGTATGTAGCAGTGCCAGAATCTATTTAGTTGAAGGGAGAAGGTTTTTGGATGGTTTGAAGCATGAGCATATGTGCTATGCATTAATTCCTAGAGTTAGGGAAGAAGAATGCAAAGATACCCCAAGTAGAAGTCTTAGGTCTGTTAGAAGAATTTCTAGATATTATATCAGATAATGTGCCTGAGGGTTTACCACCAATGAGGAAGATCAGTCACCATATAGATTTGGTACCAGGATCTAGTTTACCCAATAAGGCAGCCCATAGAATGACTCCTGTAGAAAGTGAGGAGCTAAACAGGCAAGTCCAAGAGTTGCTAAAAAAGGGACTGATTCGGGAGAGCTTGAGTCCATGTGCAGTACCTACAGTACTAGCACCAAAGAAATATGGAGAGTGGAGAATGTGTACAGACTCTCGAGCTATTAACAAGATCACCATAAAATACAGATTTCCATTGCCAAGGATGGATGACATTATGGACTGTTTGAGTGGAGCCAAGTACTTCACAAAGATTGACCTGAAGAGTGGGTACCATCAGATTCATGTCAGAGAAGGAGATGAGTGGAAGACAACCTTCAAGACCAGAGAGGGTTTGTATGAGTGGTTGGTCATGCCATTTGGGCTAACCAATGCACCAAGCACATTCATGCGGCTGATGAATGAGGTATTGAAGGAGTTTTTAGGAAAATTTGTCATTGTCTATTTGGATGACATTTTAATATTTAGCAAGACCCTGGAAGAGCACCTGATGCATATCAGAAGGGTTTTTGAGAAGCCGAGGGAGGAGCAGTTGTTGATTAATTTGAAGAAGTGTAGTTTTGTGAAGGAGTTAGTGTATCTGGGATTTGTCATCTCAGTCGAAGGTCTAAAAATGGACCCAAAAAAGGTGAGGGCTATCATTGAATGGCCTACTCCAAGAAGCATAACTGAGGTAAGATCATTTCATGGTCTAGCAAGTTTTTACAGAAAATTCATTAGAAATTTCAGTAGTATTTGTGCACCCCTTACAGAAACAATGAGAGGGGATAAGAAAGAATTTAAGTGGACCTTAGGAGCAGATAAGAGCTTTGATATGTTGAAGAAGAAGGTCACAGAGCAACCTATTTTGGCACTTCCAGATTTTAATAAGGTATTTCAGGTAGATTGTGATGCTAGTGGTAGTGCCATAGGAGTTGTATTGAGTCAAGAAGGTAAACCTGTTGCTTATTTTAGTGAGAAACTCAATGATGCTAGGAAGAAGTATTCAGTTTATGATCAAGAGTTTTATGCTATAGTTCAGGCTCTAAAGAAGTGGAGGCATTATTTGTTGCCAAAAGAGTTTGTTCTATATACTGATCATCAGGCCTTACAGTATATTAATAGCCAAGGGAAGCTAAATCAGAGGCACTTGAAGTGGGTTGAGTTTCTATAGAGTTATACCTTTGTGTTGAAGCACAGGAGTGGAAAGTCAAATAGAGTTGTAGATGCCTTAAGTAGAAGGTAGTGTTTATTGATAGAAATGAAGGTGGAAGTTGTAGGGTTTGATGAACTTAAGGGTTTGTACCCTGAAGATCCTGATTTTGCAGAGGCTTGGAGGGCTTGCTTGGCACCTGTTACTTTGGATAGGACTAAGTGGTTGGATTTTCTGATCCAAGATGGAATGTTGTTTAGAGGAAATCAATTATGCATTCCAAGGAGTTCAATGAGGGAGAATCTAGTCAAGGAGAAACACAATGGAGGGTTGGCTGGACACTTTGGTCGGGATAAGACCATTGCCCTTGTTAGTGAGAACTACTATTGGCCATAGTTGCAGCAAGATGTGAAGAGATTTGTGCAAAGTTGTAGAGTATGCCAGATGGCGAAGGGTGTGAGATAGAACACTGGATTATATCAGCCATTACCTATACCAGAGAGACCATGGGAGGACATCAACATGGATTTTGTTCTTGGCCTACCAAGGACACAAAGGGGAAATGACTCCATATTTGTGGTGGTTGACAGGTTTTCAAAGATGGCACATTTTATTCCCTGCTAGAAAACTAATGATGCAGTTCATGTTGCAGGTTTATTTTTCAAAGAGGTGGTACGACTTCATGGTCTACCAAAGAGTATAGTTTCTGATAGAGATACCAAGTTTGTTGGGTATTTCTGGAGAACCTTGTGGAAGAAATTGAAGACAGATTTGAAATTCAGTTCGCATACCACCCACAGACTGATGGACAAACAGAGGTGGTGAATAGAAGTTTGGGTAATCTATTGAGATGCTTGGTAGGAGATAAGCCCAAGGGATGGGATTTGGTTTTGCCATAGGTGGAATTTGCATACAACAATTCTATCAATAGGAGTACTAACAAATCTCCATTCCAGATAATATATGGGAGCAGTCCAAGAAATGCTTCTGAGTTGAGGAAGATGGATACAGGGGAAAAGTGCAGTGCTGAGGCTGAGGACTTTGCAGAGCATCTGAAGAGCTTGCATGAAGAAGTGAAGAAGCATATTACTAAGATGAATACTCAATATAAGACAAGGGCAGACCAGAAGCGACGGTTTAAGGAATTTGAAGTGGGAGATGAAGTTATGGTCCATCTGAGAAAAGAAAGGTTTCCTGCTAAAACCTATAACAAGCTAAAAATGAAGAAGTTTGGACCATGCAAAATCATAGAAAAATGGGATTCAGGCAATGCATATGAAGTGGAATTGCCAAGTGGGCTTAACATATCACCTATTTTTAACATTTTAGATTTGGTAGAATACCATGAAGGAGACAATGGTGAGGGACCAATAGCAGAATTGTGGAATATTCCAGCATCTACTCCAGATACGGAAGAGATAGAAGAGATCCTGGATACACGCATCGGCAAAAGTACCAAAAATAGGTAGTATGCAGAATATCTGGTTAAGTGGAAAGGCAGACCTGTTGAAGATTCATCTTGGTTGTCGAAGGCTGAGGTTGAACGCCTTGGTTTTCTTCCAACAATAGAGAAGTGAAGGTCACTTCTCAAAATTACCCTGGGTGTCCGATGCAGGAGCATCCAGTGGTGTAAGAGTGATCTTGCATCACCCAAAAAAAATTGTAATTGTTTAATTTTGTAAAACTAGTAAAACTAGTTTAACTTGCAGGAGATTTTTGAAGGTCTTAGAGGTCGAATTTGAGGATTTTTGGCTAGACACGAGCCTTGGTGCGAAGAGCCAAGGATCGCCTCGCTTAGCTCATTTCATGCCATTTTCGAAAACATGTTGTAATAGTCAATCGGGTCAACGAGTGCGAAGTTATGACCTCGACAAGTTGCCCCCAAAATTCAAATTTGAATTTTAATGGTTTTAGGTGGGAAAAAGGGAAAACAGGGTATTTGAGGGAATTTTCGAAATTGTAAAGGGGTCTTTTCTCTTGTATCCTTATTTTTGGCATGAAAGTAATGAAAGGTTTGATTCTCTGACTTGTTCAAAGGAAAAATACCTGTGTATCATTTGTTTGGTGTTGCTTGTGTAACGTGATCTACACCATAGTAGCTAGGACCAATAGCCATTCAATGTTGGCACAGGTCTGTGGGCATGCAAGCCTTCCAACCTCACCTTCCCACTAGGTCATATTTATGACCAAAAATAATATTGTAGAGGACTATATGGACAACCTCCTTGGTCACTCCATTAATCGTGAAACTCATGTACAAGATCTAAAGTGTATTTTTGAATGATTAAGAGAATATAATTTTTTTCTTAAAGACTCTAAGTGTGTCTTTAGAGCTACATTTGTCAAGCTCTTAGGTTTCATTGTGTCTAGGAGAGGCATTGAGTTTCATCCAACTAATATATCAATCATTATGGATATACCTCCATCATGCAATCTAACAAAATTATGAAGTCTATAAGAAAAAATCCAAGCTATTAGATGATTCATATCATAATTAACTAATAAATATCAACCATTCTTTAAGCTTCTTTGTAAGAATGTAGATTCTATATGTTATTATGAGTGCCACAAAGCCTTTGAAGATCTAAAGAAATATCTCGCATCCCCTCCCATCCTTGTAGCACCTAATCTAACGCAACCTTTATTTCTCTATATTGGTACTACTGCTCAAACATTAGGGGCTATGCTAGCCCAATATGATGATCAAAATAAAGAAAGAGAAATTACTATATTAGTAGGACCCTCATTAGCTATGAAACCCATTATACCATTTTATAAAATTTGTCTTGTAGTAGTGTTTGCATCTCAAAATTTACGACATTATATGCTTAGCCATAAATCCTTAGTTGTTGTGAAGGTTGTTCCCCTTTTCTATTTAATATTCAAACCTCATATTTTAGGGTGAATTTCCAAATTGCTCATTGCCCTTAGTGAATTTGATTTAACCTTCATAATCCAAAAGGTTGTTAAGGGTTAGGTCATCGTTGATTAACTAGCCATAACACCTATAGAGTCCACTCATCCCTTAGTGATTTAATTTTTGTATGAGTGTGTCTTTGTTATTGAAGAAGAACCTCAAGATTCCTAGACTTATTACTTTTATGGTGCTAATTTCTTAAAGGATGTAGGAGTAGAAATCATTTTAGTCACCCATAAAAACCAATTGATCCCTCTTTCCTTTGATTTGCATTTTTAATACAACAAAATATGAATCTCTTATCTTAGGACTTTGTGTTGCTTTAATACTAAAATTCAAAATCCTCTCTATCTTTGGAGATTATCAATTTGTAGTTAACCAAGTTAATGGTACTTATCACACCAAAGATAAAAAGTTGAAGCATTACAATGATATTATTGCAAGGTTTATGCTAGCCTTCGATAAGGTAACCATAGAGTCTATTGTTGATATTCCAATTGCCATTTAGATGTCATTGTGAAAACTACATTTCTTATCCCTTTAGAATTATAGGAAGATCATGCTATAATTATCATATACCAACTTTGAGAACCTATAGAACCTAATTCTAGTCAATTATTTTTAAATGTGTTCACCATTGAAGCTTCATATGTTTCATTCAAACCTTGGTACAAGAACATCTTTGTTTTCTTCAAAGTTGGCATGATGCTTGAAGTCTTAAATTGGAATAAGAAAAAGTTATGCAAAATAGCTTGTAGATTTGTAATCATAAATGATATCCTATATTTGCAATCCTTTGATGGCATTGCCTTACAATACCTAGATATTGACAAAGCCAAGATAGCCCTTTAGAAATATCATGAAGGGTCATGTGGTGGTCATTTTAATGGCAATGCAATTGCAAAGAAGCTCCTTCAAATAGGTACTATTATACTTCCATGGAGAAGGATGCATGAGACTATGTTCAACACTGTGATAAGTGTCAATGCCATGATAATATTATTCATGCAACCTCATAAAATATCCAAGATATTGCTTCCCCTTGGACCTTATCTATGTGGTGCCTATACATCACTGGGAATATTAATCCTATATCTTTTGATGGTCACAAATATATTATCACAACCATAAAATATTTCACCAAGTGGGTAGAAGCTATACCATTATCCACGGTCACTAGACCTCAAGTTTCCAACTTTATTCTCAATGAAATCCTATCGTTCATAATTTTTGATAATGGAATACCTTTTAAGAATAAATATGTCAATAAAATTTGTGCTAAACATAAAATTAACATAAATGGCCTACTCCTTATTATCCTCAAGGAAATGATCAAGCAAAAGCATCTAATAAAATATTAATTAAAATCCTTAATAAGTTAGTCAATAATATTGGTCATGATTGATATCTTTAGCTTTACCCCACTTAATGGGCTTATTGTACTAGCATATGAAAACCCACAGGGGTAATTCTATATGTATTAGTGTATGATACTAAAGTAGTCTTCTTGTTTGAACTCAAAATTTCCTCTTTGAGCATAATGTTTCAAGACATCGCTTCAATTGGTGGTGAATATCACCTAGCTCATTTAAATCAATTAGAGTTACTCAATAAAAAGTGTATTAATTCCTTATATCATCTTCTTGCCTATCAAAATAGGCTCAAGTGTTCCTACACTAAGAAGGTACATGATCATTGTTTTAAAATAGGAGACCAAGTCCTTAAAGAAAATCATAAGAACACCAAAGCTAAAACTAATTTAAAAGATAAGTTTGAACCTAATTGGTTAGGCTCCTTTGTCATTACAACCAATTTTAGCTTAGGATCCCATAATATTGCAACCTTAGATGAAAAGGATCTTAAAAAACCCATGAACATTATGCACTTAAAGAGATACTATGCATGACTTGTGCCTATATAATGGCCCTCTTTGGATATTTTGGAGTTTGGAGAAGTTTTTAAGGTTTTGATGATGAATCCTCTAGCCAGGTAGTTCATATTTATAGGACAATCACATTTCAACACCTTAGTCTCTTCTTACATATTCTATAATGTTCAAATAACTAGTCATGGCCCTCTTTGAATCTTTTGGAGTTTGGATAAGTAATTGAGATCTTGACAATAAGGCCTCTAACCAGGTAGTTCCTAGTTACACTGCAATCACCCTTCAATCTCTCCTTCCAGATTCTATAATGTTCAAAAAACTAGTCAATCCATCTTTAAGCCCTCTATGTCTTCTACCATATTCCCAAATATCCTTTGTGCCATCTCACTTTGATTAATTGGTCATATTTCTTGCTTGCATCTCATATATGCATGATTTCTTGATATTTGTTGCATGAATAATTTATTTCCTTTTTATGCTTATGCTTTATATAAATTGCATATCTATTTATCATGTCCTACACATGATTTATTTTCATATATGTATGATTTTCTTGCTCATATAGAACTCAAGGGACTTCACAATGAGGCAATGATTACAACTAGCCAAGTTAGCTCATATGCATTGCACTTACAATAGGTCATTGATGCTAGTGGATTCCTACCCTTAGGTTATTGAATTTCTTTATATTTACTCTTATCTGTCATGATGCTACGATTACCCCATTTGCATACATACATGGGAAAATATACACTAGAAAAATTTATTGTTTTGCATAAGCATGTTTATTTGCATTTATTGATTAGCAAACTTTCCCTTAGAATACCCTAGGTAGCCATGTCCATTCTATTTTCTCCAAAACCTTATATTTTAAGATTCCACCAAAGACTTTCCCCTATAGATCCTAGTGATATCACCTAAGCTTGTAGCTTTATGATCATAAATAACACATTAAAGGAGTAGGTACTATCCTATTTTTCTATGTAATTACAAGTTCAAAGTTAATGGTATTCTTTACTTCCAATTGTTGTTTGTGACTATAGACCTTGCACCTCTTTTACAATCCCCCTTTATGGTGATTTATACCTCTTGGATCCCTTGCAATATGACATGAAATGACTCTTTTTTTCAAGAAGATTTGCATCTCACCAATAAAAAAGTAGTTTTATCTTATATTTTTTGGGTGCCACTAGGTGTTGAGAACCATCCTTTCCTTATCCTTAGTAAGAACCTTTAGTTAGATCCTTAGCTTGATATGCCTACCCATATCATTAGTTGTGGGGTCCATGATGATGTTAGATGATGATTCTGGTTAGGATATACATTTTTTATCCCTATAGCACTAGATGTTTTACGGATAGTGGATCGACCATCCCCTATTGGTATTAGGCATCCAAGCACATGCACTATGAGATTATCCAAACCTATCCTTAGCTTGGTTGAGTAAGTCCCTTCTTCTTGTGTATGTTCATTTGTGTGAATATATCACCATCTATTTCCTTCTCTTATATGGATGCCCTAGTACATTATTGTTTTGCTTAGGTAATTGAGTGTCACTACTCCACATCAAGGCCTCAAGGCCTCTCTTATCATTTGCTTGAACCTTCTTTTTTCCCTCCTTTGATGGCTTACCACATCAAGTGGTGGTACATGACTTATTGTATCCTTCCTTTTATATATGATTCCTTGCATTTACATTATCACTAGATGATGATTTTGAATAAACCACTTAATTCTCTAAGTGATCAAAGCATCAAATTTTTCTTGTCTTCTTTTTCTTCTATTTGTATATCATTTGACTATGCAAGTTTTCATATATTTATCTCATCAACTCAAGGGATATGCATTTGAATCCTCTCTTATTCTTATATCCCGTATATAACATATTTTTCCTCCTTATCTATTGCTCCTTAATAGCTCCTAATCAGTTAAGGGAGAGATCTTATTTTATCCATTTATGGGCATGGGTGCATTCAAATCTATGCTTATAACCCTTAGATGTAATAGGACATCTCTCCTGATTGTTTGTGATATGGATGTGATTGCTCCTTATGTATATCATCTTGTTCAATTTTCTTCTTGTTCCTCCTTCCTCTAAATTGACCACCATATCAAATCATGGATCATGGATCATCATATCATTTTTTGCACATACATAACCCATAATATTTGTGTTGGTAATTGGATGATGACCTCAATTACATCACTCCATTTTCTATATCATAATGATTCACCCCACATTCTTCTTTGCTCACCTCTATTTTCTTCTAGTGTGTATATCGCTTAACTATGTAAGTTTTAATAATAATTTAAAAAATACCTACCTATTTCCTTTTGCCTCTCCCATAGGTCCATTATTCATCCTTTATAGTTGTCATAGATTACTAGCTTTCATTGCTTAATTATTTCCACATGCTATATTGATCAATAAAAAGGGATACACTAATAGCATATACGAATAATAGAATTTTTCCTCCTCTTGTGTTCTTTTCTTCCTCTTTTATATCCATGTTTTTTCCCTTTTCCTTGTTAGCCTTTTGAATTTTGAGGGGTGAATGTAGGATAGGCTAGATACATAAAAAATACTATTTTGGTGTTTGATAGGACACTGGTTATTCTATTAATATCTCTTGGCTATCAAAATGTTAACTTGGAGTCTTTGCCTCCACTTCCACTTATTCTCATGTTCTTGATCCATTGAGAGATTGAGGGAAGTATATACTTGTTCAATTGAATTAGAACACTACTACGTAATGTGATGTTATTGGTTTTCCTTCCAACATCTCTTGTTTATCTATTCACAATATTATTTGATTTTCCAACATCAATTTGTGTGTGGATAATAAATTTTACCCATAGCACATGCATTACAATACACTTGTTATACTTCAAGATTGTTGCTCTCACATATTTGATATTCCTCTTCTTGCTCTTTCATCTTACATTTTTATTTCTCTTTGAGTTATTCTTGTATAGCATATGGAACCTTGCATATTTGTGCAAGAAATTCATTCTTCTTCCTCCTTTATTTGCTTGGTATATTTATTTATTGATATATCCATCACATAAAGGGGAAAAATATATTTTTCTTGCATGCAATTGTGATAAGGTTGTCCTCTATGTACCCTCTCATCCTTTTTCTTCCTCATTAGCTCTATCAATGAATTCTTTACTTTACCTTTAGATAGGATGGGCATATCTTCACCTTTATGTCCATATTTCTAAGCAAGAAGTAACAATTTTACCTAACCTTCTATTTACACTATGTATCTCCTTCTTATGTTCACTCTTGCCTATGGCATATTGCACATTTGTCAAGGTAAATTATTTATTTTACCTTTAAGCGTGATGGGTATATCTACACCTTATGCCCATTGAATTAAGCAATAAGTAATAATTTTTCTATACATGTACTTTATATAAGCATGCCCTCTATGTGTCCTTTATAGTTCACCCTTCTAATCTAATCCAAAAAGTTGGAACTCATCACCTTCTAAGATTGATTTTCATTTCCACACATACTATCTAGCCTAGATGATGAATTCCAACTGCTTGGAATCATTTGATATGTGATTTCACCCTATTCTGATTTTACATGGCCTCTTACACATTGGTCTAGGTATATAATTCCATTACTTTACCCTTTAAACATAATGGGCATATCTAGATATTATACCTATCTATATAAATACAATATAAGGATTCCCCTCTTATCCAATTGTGATAGCATGGGTCTTCATCTTGTCTATGTCCTACTCTTTATCTTACTTCCCTATCACCATATTTCATATCACCCCTTCTCTCTCCCTTTGTAGTTCAAAATCCATTTTTGTTCTTTTCATAGGATGGGCATATCTTCACCTTGTGCGCATATGCAAAATGGAAGGATAAATAAATCTTTTTTTTTTGTCCTTTCTTCTATTTTCTCCATAATTTTCTAGTCTTTGCTCTTCCTAATAATTTTGAGCCTTCACCAACCCTTGTAAATAGCATTTGTATAATATTTTGTAAATATTTGTGTACATAGCACATGTTTCATATAGATCTTAACTGGTCGTTGCTCATTTTTTTTGCTCATATAGACCTTAACTAATCATTGCTCATTTTTTTTTCTCATATTGACCTCAACTAGTCACTACTCATTCTTTGCTCATATAGACAATATATGTTTGTTGCTCTTTGTTTTTTCTCATATAGACCTTAATTTATCATTGCTCATTTTTTGCTCATATAGACCTTAACTGGTTGTTGCTCATTTTTTTTGCTCATATAGACCTTAAATGGTTGTTGCTATTTTTTTTGCTCATTTAGACCTTAATTACTCATTGTTCACTTTGTAGACCTTCATTGGTTTCTAACCATATTAGGCCTTTACTAGTTGTAGACCATTGTACATAGTTATTGTATACATATACACTTTATAAACCTTAACTAGTTGTTGTTCACTCTATAGGTCTTCACTGGTCATTGACCATAATAGGCATTTACTAGCTATGGACCATTGTACTTAGTTATTCTATGCATATACATTATATAGATTATAACTAGTTGTTGTTCACTTTATAGGCCTTAAAATGACCACAAAAAAATTGTGCATAGTTATTATATTGTATACTTATATATTTTATAGACCTTAACTAGTTGTTCACTTTATAGGACTTCACTATCCATGGACCATTGTACATAGTTACTATATTGTATACATATATAGGCCTTAATGACCCCTATACATAGATATATATTTATCTAATGAATGTCTTGAACATTCCTTCTTGGTCAATGTTGATCTTGGTCACATTGGTCCCAGGTGACCTATGCTAATCCTAGTCATATATACCATTGCATCAATTGATGATGATTTTGGTCACATTGGTACCATGCAACCTATGTTGATCCTGGTCCCACCTACTATGTGATTTTTTTTTATCTAGCCTATTTTTCATCTCTTATTAATTGACCATATTTGTAGTCTCATCATTTTTCCACTTTCTTCTCATTCTATATTATCTTACAATCATAAAAAACTACCATAAAAATAGAATTAAACATTACATCATATTTATTCCATCACAAAAAACAAAGCATCCATCATTAATCTCATCATCATATACATAACTTCTAGTGAATTGGTGTACCACAATATAAAAATAGGTACACTCAACCATCATCTCTTTCTACTTCTCCTAGGAAGTATTCCATAATCCCAAAATTTAGCATGTCATCATCATCCTAAGTCCATGAGATCAACTTATCTACTCCTCCCTTCGATGGTGGTTATGGTGGTGGTATGTCTATAGGATATGATACCATCCTCATATTTGTCCTTTTTCTACTCCTACTTTATGAGCATTAGGAAGGTTATGATGGATATATTTATCCCTCTAGCATAACCTAATAAGATAGGGTATGGTAATGAACCACTCACTCCCCTACCACCCATGCCTCCTCCTTTACCCTCACCATATCCTCTCATAGGATCATGATCACCTAATATTGTAATCCACCTATCCTTAACACCATCCCCTCCTTCCTAGCCTACTATATCTCATGGTCTAGTTTGGTCATATTCCCTTGTAGGTACTATACCTCTATTCTCATTTTGTCTCACTCAATTGTAAACCAATATCACTCGATCATCATGTGATTGATCTCTTCCGTAAGATCCATTGTCCTTTAGACTTGGTCATCCTAGATAGGATCCCTCTCAATGATATTTGTATATAGCTATGTCTCCAAGTATAAGTTTACTATATTCTACTTATAGTCCCTCCTCTCATCTACTAGGGTCTTCTCATAACCCTTCACTCTAGCTATCATTCATTCAATCTCAGCCTATAATACATCCCTTTGCCAAACCTACTCTAGGAGCTACACCATGCTCATAAAATACATCTACCTTTCTATCCCATTGGAACTTACCTCTATCTCCATGGGGATAGAATTTTTCTCTCTCTCCCCTTGATAATACTACCACTAGAATATTGATCCTAACCTCTATAAGATTTATGATCCTCACCTCCACTAGCAATTGCCTAGGCTACCTCATCTTCCTACTCTACCTATCCTCTATGTAGTAAGACACATGTTGAAATACCCATTGCATCTTGATGTTTATGACCTATTGATACTAAATAGGCACTACTGGAGAAATGCATATTGATAGTATCTCCCAGTACCATCGCTAATACCCTCAAGCTATCTCTATGTTATCCAATTCTATCTCTATCAGCGGTGGGTCATCCTTGTTCTCCTTGACCAAACTAGTAGGTTTAGAATATCTACCTACTCTAGCCTAGTATTTTATTGCTCAATAAAACTAGTAATATTTGATCTCTAGCTACCACTATACCAAACTAAACTACCTTTGCAATCGATCAAATTTGTGTGGCTCTCACTCTTCCTAGTCTATTATCACCTTCTAGATATTTTAGATCTATTTTAGCTCAATTTCATCCTCTACCCATTTGGATGTTGGTGCCATGACCTCAATATAATCCATTTAAGTTATATATTATCAACCATCCATTATGAAAATGCCTAGGAGCCTTGGAATACCCTCTATCCTCACTCAAAATGGTGTGCCCAATTAAAGGTTGTTGATCTCTCTTTGTCTTGCACTCCCCTTGACAACCCCTATGTTTGCTTCACTATGATGTGATCCCAACACCATACTTGTAGTAGCATGGAGCATCCAAAGATATGAATACTTTTGTATATGTCCTTGTATAAGGTCTAGTACAATCATGCTAATATGACTTGTCCCCACTCAAACCTAACCTAGTCATCATGCATATCAATGACCACTCCCCTGAGTTCCTATGGTAGTAGTCATTTGCTAGTGTGGCAAAGCATTAGTCCTACCACAATCCTACTCAATAGGTATGCTAGGCCATCGAGTTCATGATGGTCAAAAATATCGTCCACATGAACTCCTTCACTAATTAGCTTGTGCTTTGAATCCCTCGTTAACCTCTCTAGTTTTTACCTCTGACCATATGCCCTATACACTGGTCTAATCTAAATAGGTACCCTTAGAATCTACCATACATCCTCTAGTGTAACTTTCATCTCATCCAAAAAAATTTTGAGTGTTGATAACTCTAGGTACCATATCTCGATTAGTGTAGTCATCATAGCTTGGTCACCCTCAATATAGGGCATCTATGCCAAATTAAATTTCACTATGTTTAATACCACCCTATCTACTACTATAATATGTTCTATTAACCTCTCCAATGTATGCAATGACCACTTCCATGGCTCTATGATATCTAACTACAATCATTCAAATAGTTTCATCATTAGTTCATCACATATAATAACTTAAATCATTTTAGTTCTACTTTACTATCTATGTAAACCCCATTAATCGTTCATCCTCTCTAATCAATAATAATTTCCTTCCTTTACCCTTAATATTTTTCCTCACCCTATCAACTCCCCTTTATCTAAATGCTTTCCCTTTTCTTTTATTATGATTCCCTTATCTTACCTAAACTTCTTTTTCACTTAACTACCCGTATCGTGCCTTGTTCTAGGTTTGCATGACATCGTAGAATCACACCCTTTTTAGTGGACCCATGATTCTACGATGGCCCAAGCAAATTGATATCATAGGATACCCATGATATAATTATCATGTTATTATGGGGTACCTTGTGATATTACACTATAGGCCATACTCCTCTCATCATGAAAACCAAAAAAGTTCAATAAATTTTTTTAAATTTTACTCCTAACCTAGTTCCTACCCTCCTACTAGTACAATTCGATGCCTACCTAAGGTCCCACACCTACTGCTCCAGCCTCTTCCCTAATAATCATAGAAAAATGGATTGGAAACACTATCATTCTTGAGATATCTCCTCCTCTTATATAGGGTAGAATAAGTTAAGTTTTTACCCCTCCCAACCTTTTAATCCCTCCTCTTTTCTCTTGCTTTTCCCCCTTTGCTCCCTTTCTCTTCTACTTTTTCCTGCTCATACTTTTATTTCCATTTTAAGTTTCTTTTGGGTCCTTTTTTTCCCCTTTTAAACTCAAGAGGGCACCTTATAATAGGGACATTAATGCAATTAATACCTCATAAAATGTGCAAAATACTCTTGGAATTGCATCATTTTTGCACCATCTTCTTGCCTAAACCTTATCTCCATTTAGAATCCATTTTCTTCAAGCCTAAGTATATCTACAATTATTTTTAACACTTTAATTCCACCATAAATACATCAAAGAGGGGAAAATATAGACACCCAAATAAGGATAGCAATTTTTGGCCCATCCAACATTAGATTCCAAAGGTTTCCATCTTGAGGCAAACTCATGGGCTTCCAAATCACCCTAAGATCTTGCACTAAGTTTGTTCCCACTCATTTTTTGAAGATACATATGTCCCCTATCTGAAGTGACCTCCAAAAGTTATATTTGTAAAATTATGGTCTCTAGAGACACCCCATGATTTCAAGTTCCTAGTCCAAGTACTCAAAATCTTAGATCCATTATCATCCTTAGGATTTTGGGCTATTTATGGTACCATTCCAGAAGAATGTCTATGCCTACACTCATATCTCAAAGCAACCTTTATTAGATTTGTAGTTTTTCAAATTCAAATACCTCTCCTCCCTTGTGATGAATTTATTTAGCCCTCCCTCCTTAAGCCAAAAAGCTATAAATTGGGACCTTGCACCCTCATTCTAAAAGCAATTCCTAAAGCTAGTGAAACTCTAGCATTTTTTTAACTCACTTTTTTGCTTTACATCCTACTTGGTGCTCTACTTGAAATAATTGAAGGTCCCATTTAACAAGCTAGGAGAGAGATCCTCCCTCCTTCATTGTTGTCTTACCTACTCTAACATTTCTCTTTTCTTTTGATCATTGCTTGTATTGACACTAAAATTTTATTTTCATCTTTGTATGATATTTATCTTTGGTTTTTGTCTCTAAAAAATGTGCAACTATAGGCCTCATCCAAGACCAACCCTCTACCCTTGGTGTGCTCATTAGAGGTACCCCTTTTGGCTTCAACTTGATTTAGGTAGATTTACATAGGCAGAATCATGACCTATGATTTGAAGATGCAATATTGAGCCTAGTGGACATGGGATAAATTTTTGTTCCTATCCTCTCACCTATTTTTAGACTCCTCTTATATGTTATCCTTTAATCCTTATCTCATGGTAACTCAATAAAAAGACTCATCTTAATCTCTACCTATTTAGAATAGGTTTTTCATGGTCAAAATTATGGTTGGTCTTAACAAGGCATAATTTTAACCCTAGAGAACTTGGGCGCAAAATCGTGTGCTCTCCATTGTCTCCATCCACTAGCATCACTTATTTCTTATCTATAGAAGTTTTCTTAGAACATCCTACTATCTTGTAACCTATTTTTTTTCATTCCTTGTTCTTTGGTCTATATGTTGCAATATCATGTTTTTTTTTATAAGGTATTATTCTACTACATTACCTACTTAAATTACATTTCTACCTATTGTTTTCCTCATTCTTGTTATTTGTGTTGATCCTTTATATTACCATAGAGACATTACCTTGGAACATTTGTATCATCATAGATAATTATTTAAGATATCTTCATCCAAAATCATGATATATACTAACTAGGCATGATTCTATATTAGATCAACCCTCGTCATCCCCTTTGTTACAACTTTACCCATCACACTCTATGTTTCTTGTCCAATATCATGCCTCTCACTCCCCTAGCATGATATCACTCTACAAATCATTCATTTTAATTCAAATACAAATTTTATCTTTTAAAAGAGACCTTGAGATCTTATTTTGATCAAGGCAACCCTTAGCCTCCTCTGCTTAGGCAAGTCTCGAGACATAGCATATAAAGTTTCAAGTTTTCTTGGTGTGTGTTTGTAGGTTTTTAGAATTATGACCTTATTCTAAGTAGCACAATATTGTTGGATCATTGTTTCATAAGACAAAGCATAATTTTGGATCAAGCATTGGTTGAGGTAATTGCTTTATTAGACTTAGTTTCATTATATATAAAAGTATTATTTTCCACTTTGTGTGCATTTTTTCTACTATAAATTATATTAAAAGAAAAAGAAAATGAAAAACCTTATATTTTAGTCTTTACCCTTGTACATAAAATAAAAATAAATTTAAAGAGCTAAGAGCTTTAATTTTTATTTTATTTGTTTATCTTTCCTAAACTAGGCAAGGAATACAAATCAACATATAACTTGCTTAAGGATAGATGTGTATATGCATTCTCTTCTCTTTTTCTTAAATGAAAAGAAAATTTATTTTATTGTTATTATCCAAAGAAAGAATCATGCTAAGGTAGACTTTTTATGTTGCATATTATTGTTTGATGCATCTTAGGTAGATTTTACTTAGCTTATTTCTAGATAAACCAAACTAGATGTTTGTGAAATATATACACCAAACAATAGGATTTACAGTAATTCCTTAAAAAATGCTCTTTGTAAATCCCCTTTGTACATGAGAAAAACTTTCCAACTGAGGTTTTGAGGTGAGAAAAAAACCCACATGGATGTCAGCCCTTGTAGACTTGATGGATCCTCATGAGTCGCTTCTCACACATATCTTTGGGAGGAATGACATTATGATCCAAATAATGCTTGTATCATTCATGATATAGAGTACAAATATCTATCACCTTCCTTATTCTCATATTTTTATGGATTTATCCATAAGAAGGATTAAATTTATCTTCCCCATATTTGGTCATCAAGACTATTATTTTCCAAGGATTGCACGCATCTCCTTTGGTTGAACATTTTAGATTCTTAAAAAAGTATCAATGGGTGAAGCAATCCTTTTCTTGTAAAGGATTAAAAGTATATTTTCAAGAAATTTATGGCTGAATACGAGGTATATTAATGAAACAAGGGAAAAAATATTAATCTCATAGTTTGTTGTAACATTTTCATATTTCTAATCACCAATGAGAACACAACTCCATGGATTTTATTAAGGGCTTTTTGTGGAATTATTATGTGTCCCTTAATTCTAGTTTGTCATGCCACATAATACTTCTTGATCACAAGTAGTATTACAAACTCTGGTGAATCTACCACTTTGATTTAGGAAAATATTATCACACTGACTCTAAATAGACCAAATTGGGTTAGGATACCCTTGAAGTGAGCTTACAATGTTTCTTCGCATGCTCATGTTCATCTAGATAAAAAATGTAAAAGTTGATATTTTTTGACCAAGATTTTACATAAACTCTTTAGTTGTGCCTTAATATATGATTGGTGCCTTATCCTTGGGCTATTGTAGCAATATTTAAAACATATTAATGTAATAGAAAGAAAAATAAAGGAGATATTGAGTCAATTATATTCATTCAAATGATGTAACAAGCATAATTGGTTATCAATGAAAGAAAGCATCAATTACACATTCAAATCATGTAATATGTAAAAGAGACACACATACAAGATTGAACATAGAGAATTGATAAAGGAAGAAGTTTGAAATTGTATTAATATCAATGAGTTATACAATGAGATCTTGGCTTGAATTGCCATGGATTTATTTTAAATCAATATAATAATAATTCTCATTCAAATGATGTAATAAGAATCCTTCACCCTCCCATTCCAATATGGTAATATAAAAATATCCAAACCTCTAATTCAGTACGTGGATATGATCACAGTTCTTGAATACTTCCCTATCAAGACTTGCTAAAAAATGGGAGGAATAAGAGGTGGTAAAGAATACAAACACAAAAGGAATACAACAATACAAGGGCACTCTTAGTATACCTCTAGCAAAAATGGCTATCAAAAATCTTGATCATTTTCTTGGTTGTAATAGCTCTTTATATAGCAGTTGGATGACCTATTTTAGATACAACTACCTTTCTTTGAGTATTCCATCTATCACAATTATTTGCCCTTGATCAACTATGTGTGCTACAATACAATAATAGCTATCTTTATTTTTTTTATTAAAAATTGGTAATTGGTTGTCTCTAGATTTTAGACCTTCAAAATGGGGTATAGTTGTATGCCATGTAAATTTTATGGTTGACCTGGCTCTATGTATTTGTCTTATTTTGTGGTGGGCCCAATATTATTTTGGATAACTTCTTAAATTTTAATTTTGTTTTGAGCTCTTCCCTTCCTCTATTGTATTTTTAGGGAGGAAGTTATTGTGGATAATATAAATTCTATTTCCTTGATACCTTTCCATTTATTTCTATCCTCTTGAAGATACCCTATTACCAAATCAATAATCTTCCATGTCTCTTCAGAAAAGGTCATAATAAATTTAAATATATTTAGATCTTGCATGATCTTAATATTTTGCTCCTGGACCCATTCTTTGTTCTCTTGGAAAAAACTGCACATGCGGTCTACTCTCTGTTATGAAATTAATTTATCTAGCTATGTCTGGTTCATTATCTGAGTCACAGTTGAAGTCTTGAATCCTATTTAGTATTAGATATTCGATGTTAGACACCTGTAGTAATTTTGGTAGAGAGGATCTTGTTTTATTTAACTCCTCACTCACTTCTTCCCATGTGGCTACTTCCTTGGCCCATTGCTTCCATCTAGGCCTATCTCTTAGAAATATTGATATTTTAATAAATTCTTCAACATAGAAAATGGAGGTGTTATCTTCTAATATTATTTGTCCAACACTTATCTGATCATAGTACTTTTCAAATTGTCGTAATATGGGATATATAGTATTCATCCTTTGTTTCGCTTGTTTTAGAAGATGCCCTAGGTTATCTGTAGACTCTTTGATCATATGAATGTTGTAGAATATTTCCCTCAAATATTCCAACTTGCCCTATATTTTATTCCTCATTTATTTTTTGTATTTAGATAGGAAGTCAGAGCAATCAATATGTTTTATTATGACTCAGGGTTCTGTTTATGAAACTACAGCATGAGAGTTTGACCTCTATTGTCTGAGATTATCCACTTCTACTCATAATCTCTTATTTTTAGTCTGCAATTGGTTTACTTTGGCTATTATGGCTACATGTGATTGATCCTATGATTTTGCAAGGACCATAGTATTTTCTTGATATTAAATTATTGCCTCCCCCATTGACTTGTCTAGTTGAAGGGATGTGATCTGATCCATTGGTATTGTTGCTTCTACTATTATAAGAGGCTCAATTGATATTTGAGTTCCTTGAATATTTGGATATTCTATTGTGTATTGAGCTTCTCTTGGATAGTTACCTTATTCTATAGACTATATTTACTTCTCTTCTTCATGATTAAACTGAATAGCTTCCTCCTCTACTTGTTTTAAGGTAAGGCTTTATTGTGCTACCAAAGAAGGAAGGGCCTCTTGCTTGGGCTTATTACTCCTTGGAAAACATGGATGAGAATCAAACCTAATTTGATGCTCCCTAAGCAAATTGGCTAAATCTCTAGCCTACTAGATTCTCTCAAGTACTATTAAAGAAATCTTGTGTTCTTCTCTATCTATTACTATCCTGGTGGGGATTACTTGAGGGGGGTCTATTGCAGGCTCAAGATTTCACTTGGGAACCATTAATGCCTTAGCAAGATCATGAGGAGTGATTTGCATTTGTGTTGAGGAAGTAGCAACAATCTTTTCATTTTGCTATGACTAAGGTAGTGCTTTAGGAGGGTTGAGTGACTGAGGTGACTTCTATTTTTACTCTTGCTAGGTTAGTGACCTCCATTAATACTTTTATTTATTTAGGTTCTTTATTAATAATTTCTAAGGTTGGGTCTTGGTATTCTTCAGGGCATGTCATCAGGATCAATGGAGAAACTAATTCAATTATGGCCTTCCTTAACATATTTAGATCAGTAGGGTAATTCCCTACCATCTCTATGAATTATGAGGTCTACTCTTAGAAAATTCCTGCTAGATGCATCCTATAGGTTCTCCTCTCCTCAAAGCAACTTGCATTGTATCTTCAAATAAGTCCCCTCTATGGGTTTCTATCCAATTTAGATTTTTCTTCATAACATTAGTGTTATAATAACCACGAGGATCGTAGGATCTCTAGGTCATCTTGACAAAGCCATACGAATCCATTTTTTGCAAGGATGCAAGCAGACTGTGGTATCCTTTATGTATATAATACCTCATTCTATAAGGAATGTTTAACTAGGGAATTTTAGCTTCTTTTTCTGCTACCCTTGTTTTGGTCTGTTTTACAATTTTTTTGATGAACTCTAGTGCTACAATTGACTTAGGGAAAAATTTGGGCAAGGCCTTTGGGGAAATTTTTGACCCATATATCCTTATGTAGGTGATATATTCAATGAAAAGTTAATCCCCACATTTTTTTCATGCAAGAATCTAGCTATCCCTAAGCCAATTCTATGAGTATTTTTACCACAAAGATTAAGGTAGACAACTAAAACAAATTTGTCAAAAAATCAGCATAACTAGACTCACCCTCCTATATCCATGGGAGTCTTTCTTGAAAAATTTATTCATAGACCCCTCCCCATTCTACAACTGCCTTCTTATCCATATTTCCTACTATTAAATGTATAAGGAAAGAATAGTGTGAAAAATGAGGCATCACCTTCCTCTACTCTAAAATGGATTTTTATAATTCCTGGAGTTCTCTATCTAGGGTGTCACAAATCATGTTTTCCCACTTATACATGGTTGGGCGTCCCTTTATATTGCATTGTACTATTAGACATGAATTCCTTTTCTATCCAATTTAAATCCTGGTATCCCATCTGTATGTTAATTATATCAATGTAATCTTTCACCCAGGGATGAAGTGCAAACTTATGTACAAGAAATTGAGACGATACTTCATTATAATAAAAGAGCTTGGTGTAAAAGGTAGTACCTATCATATGTTGGTCTTGGAAAATTAGTGCCTTTTTATCCAGAACACTCATGGCCTCCTTGAGCTAAAATATTTTACTGATCCTTTCTAGAGTGATTCTAAATAGAGCTCGATTTGCATTTTCTTTTATCACCTTCATCTTTAGGTTATAAGATAGTGCCAATGAGGATAACAGGTCAAAAGAGTAAAATATTTTAGGGTATATTAGTCTTACCAAGTTTCTTACTTGTCTTTTATTGTATAGGCTAGACTATTTTAAGCCTAGTATGCTCTTTTGAGAAGTTCTTTGAGTAGGGTAGGGTGGCATTGGTAATCCTTTTCGATTGGGTGATAACTAAAAATTATAGTTTACTCTACTACCCATTGTTGGTTGATCATGTATAGTTGATGTAGTCCTGATAGACTAGAGAATTACTTGGTTTCCCTATTAGAATTTATACCTTATAACAATTGGCATGGTGACATGGCGATTAAGTCTTCAAGCTTCATCATGGTGGTAGGGATTCTAGGAATAGCACTAGAGGAAGTCATTATGCTATGTTAAGCTTTCAAAATATTTTCTATAGCAAAAAAAAACTTTCTCAAAGCTCTGTACACTGGTGGTGTGATTGTAAATAGTGAGCTAAGTGGGAATTTAAAACGTTTTTGAGGTCTTATTCCACATGCTCTATAATTAAGCCTTCAACCACTGTCTTTATTTTTTTACCATCTAACTACTGCCACCTTGCCTCCTATAATGACTTTACCTGTATCGAGAGTGTCTTTTTATGATTTCTTTTTGTAATTGGTTGTTGATTTATACACTTGTTTGGATATGATCTCCCTACCACATCCTATTTGTTTTAAGGCATGTGTCCAATAATATCAAAGAAAAATATGTACTTGACCTTATACTTTGGCTTGTGTGCCTTCAATTATTATTTGCTAGCCTTGTTTGAGTTATCACTACTTATTTTAAAGCAAGTGCCAATCAATTGATTTCTTAACTTTGTTGCTTGTTTTTTGAACTACTTTTAAATATTTGATTAGTTGTGAATATCAACTTTCACTTTTGAAGCTCTAACTTATTTACTTGAGTTAATGAGTGTTGATCATAAAATTATTTATATGCTTCATTGGGGTACAACTTATTTGTCTATACTTCAATAAAAACTAGACGGTATCAATTAAAATAATATTAAAAATATGAACTTAAAATGTTTTTTCGGGGTACAAGTCCTTCATCATCTTCCTTTTAAAATCAAAAGCTAACACCTAAGCTTTGGTAAACTAGTCAAAGTTTTCCACATTTTCCCTAGTGAATGAATAAAATTCATCCATATTTGATCCAATCAAATCTTAGTGATCAATCTTTGGTGGGTGAATCTGTGTCATCTACCATCATTTGGCAATGCAATTCGGATCATTTATCTCAAGCCAATCACTTGGAGGCACCCCAGTCTTGGTGATCAAATATGATGATGCCATGTGGTAGAAAAATTTCTTTTGGAATGTGTGGACAAGGGGTTTAATTTATAATGAAAGGGGATGCACAAACATGAGAGATTATAGACCTTAGGAAAATACAATAATTTTTCATGGGGAAGAAATTTTAAACCTTATAAATGACAATTATATTTCAAGGTAGACTCAATATCATAGTTTATGAATTTAAAATAAGTAGAAGGGTGGACTAAGTATATGTGTCCTCAAACCTTAATGATTTTCAAGAATTTAAGGTGTATGACTATGATGGGGAAGACTTATATAAATAGATGATGCTACGTAATTATGAGGATAGACCTTTGGAATAGTGGAAGATATATGTTGATGAATGACTAAGATTTAGGAGGTCTTAAACTTAGGACTTTGGATAAATTATCATAGTGCCCTTTCATATGAATAAAATTTCAATCTAGGCTAAGACCCTAAGAATTTTATTGGTACAAATTGTTTGTCATTTACCTCCCACCAATCAGATATCGATGCTCGAGTTTTGATGGGTCAATCAGAGTTGTTCACCTTTTTGTGGCATTGTGCTATGATTCATCCATTTTTGATCCAATATAATACTAGCATCCTTCCTATGGCAGGTGAATTTGAGCCATCCACCCCTGCTTTAGCAAGCGATATCGAGCCATTAATTTTTTGGCCAATTGGATGTTGGCACCCAACTTCAGGAAGGTGAATTAGGATCATTCACCTTTACTTTAGTGGGGCCTTTGGAGTTGCTAATTTCTTTGGAAAATCACCTGGAGGTACCCTTATTTTGGTGGGTGAATTAGAACCACTTAATTTTGAGACAATTAGAATCCAACATCTAACTTTTGGCAGGACAATTAGAAGTGTCTCCCCTTTTTTGGCGAGCGAATCAGAGATGTCTATTTCATTTTGATAAAACCTTAAGAGAATTTTTAATTACTTGGATTGCATATGAAATTTTGGTAGGGTCAATGACTTTAGGCCTTAGTAAATGGGAGAAATGTTATATTTCAATGACCTGTATTCCAGACTTAGATACTAAGGAGAAAAGGGAAATTTTACATGGCATGTACCTTAGGATATGAAAGACAATGTTTCTTGGAGGACCCTTTTAGGTGTGTGATTTTCATGGCAATATGGAATGCACTAATGGAAAAAATGACGAGTGGATGAACTAAGGATTAAGGATTCAGGGAAACATCTTTGGTGAACCTTAGACTTAAGGCATGGGAAAAATATTTTATTTACCTTAGATCTTGGAAAATATTAATGGAGGATGATCGTTACGAAATTTTCCAAAGCAACCTTAGGGACCATGGGGGAATTTCAAAGAGATTTTTTGGCTAAGACCCATGAATTTGTAAAAGGATAAAACCTTGGGGATTTTATTTGAGAACAAACATACTTTTAACCAAAAAAAATAAGGGACTTCAAGGCATGACCATAACAAAGGGACACTTTGAAGTGTTTTTGACTAGCCTTAGTGCAAAAAACTTGGAAGCTATTTTATCTCAACTCAATAAAAACAACCTAGACCTATTCTCCAGAAGACTCATCAAAATTTGAAATTAGGGGTAACTTTCAAGTTGGATTTTGGGGATCCAATAGGGCCTTCCAAAATCCAAGTACAAAATGGTGATATTTACGATGGTGGATCAAATTTCAAAGTATGATCATTTTGTGCCTTACAAAATCCCTTCATAACCTAATAAGGTTGGCAAGGTTCCTTAAAATATTTTAAATTAAATGCCAAGCTCAAGTTCATTGTCAATGATTGTGACCCTATCTTCACTAATAATTTTTAGAAGGAATTGTTCTGTATCACTATTATTGAATTAATAATATCCTCTTGTTATCACTCTTAGATGGATATATGAGGAATAAATTTAGAAATATTAGATTAGAACTTAGTCTTAATTTTGCTTAATACGTTTTTATGATTATTTATAAAATGTGATACTTAATAGATAATATTGGAATTAGTCTTTATAGACTTAGTTTGACAATATCTTCTAGAGGGATATTGTTAGTTGGGATGATAATAGGTAATCCTTGAAATAAGCAAATTGGATAAACCATATCTTCCAAATTTATAATTTTGTTGCGATTCGAAAGGAAATGTAGTTGTAAATTGTGCTTATTTAAGCACTTCATTTATATGCAAATCCTAGCTTTATTTTGATCCAAATCAGTGGTATCAAAGCATAGTCTGCAAAGTTTTTGGGTAATTTTTGACCTTGTGTTGTTGGTATTGGATTGGGTAACTTTCTACCAATATCAATATTCATGTGATTATATTTTTGTGTTTGCTTTCATGCATATTTGAAGCTAAGTGTTGCAAATCAACTTGTGGAGGAGAAGCTTTCTACTCAATTGAGAGAATATTGATCATCATTTTTTGGAGGAGCTCCCAAGGTGAAAAATCAACAACAACAAAAGGTGAAAAATCCTTTTTCTTATCCTTCTTCATCTTCATCTATATACTCTTCTTCTTCATCATCCAAAAATCCTTCTTCTAAATCACCAAAATTTTATTCTTTTTGTAAGAAGAAAGGACATCTTCAACATAAATTCTTCAAATTATAAAATATGAAGGAGAAATCATTGGTTGCAAAGTCTCTAAATGAGGACCCAAAATATGATCCCATTCAGACTATAGGGGAAGATAGATCATATAACGAGTTAAATGGTAAATTGAACAATCTTACCCTTATGAATCATAATTCTTCTCTAGGTGACCATGACAACTTTTTCATCACAAGGGATCACCTAACTCATGATTATTCTATTGATTGTATAATAAAAAATGGACAGGGTTATGCATAGTAGTGAATATTCATAAATTGGGCGAATATTAGAATTTCTAAAATTGGAAATTGGTGAATATGAGGACCCTCGACGTCAGCCTATTCACCTAAAATTTTTGGTACCAATTTTTTCTTAGGGTCAATTTGCCACAATATATATCCAAACATATGAATATTTGTACTCATTGGAAATCTCTTTTCCATTCTGATCTAATGGTGGTATTTTTATGAAGTTATAAAGTGATTTAATAGGTCAAAATGTACCCCAAATATGACCTTTTTAGAGCTTCAAATACCTCAAAATTTTGGTGTTAAGATGATTTATTTGATTTGCTTAAGATTCACCTTAATTTCAATTAGAATTCACCATTTTTTTACAAGTACATTTCGGGTCCAACCCCTTATGCATAACCCTGACAATGGATCATAGAAAATCTAATTTCGAGGTCCTTTATCAAAAAATTGATTTTTTTTGTGAAACCTCATCGTCATCCTTATTCTCTAGGATGGAAGGATAGTGGGACCACTTCCAACATCACACACACCTACATGGTCTCATTTGCCTTTGGTCCTAAATTTGTGGACAAAGTTGTGTGTGATGTCACTCCTATGGATTGTTGTGGATTGTTGTTTGGTAATCCCTATCAATATGATAGGAGGGATACCTATGATGCTTTTAAAAATACTTACACTTTGCATTTACATAAAAATAAATATCTCATTAAATGTAGTTAACATACAACAAATTGGGTACTTAGTTATAGATAAGCATGCAAAGTAGTAAATCAAGCAAATAAATTGACACTCATTTTCATAAGGCCAATGAATGAAGGAACACAAGAATTGATCCATAAGCATAAAAGGTATACTTGATAAAATATTGCAATAATATTCCAATGTGTTTGAGGAGCCCACAAAGCTTCCTCCTAATCACTACATCAATCATAGCATATAAATTATTCTTGTTGTACCTCTTTCTAATGCAACAATGTATTGACAATCAATTATTCAAATGGAAGAACTTAAAAAGCAAATCAAGTACTTCTCCTTTTACATCACCAATTTTGCTAGTGCTTAAGAATGATGGTACTTGGAGGCTATGTATTGATTTTAGGGTACTTAATAATATCACAATCAATAATAGATATCCACTTCCAAGAATAGATGATCTTTTGGATTAGCTTCAAGGAGCTAGATTCTTTTCCAAGATTAATATTAAAAGTGGGTATCATCAAGTCATAATTTAGGTTGAAGAAACATGGAAACTAATCTTTAAGACCAATATGGGGATTTTTGAGTGGCTTGTTATACCTTTTGGTCTTACAAATTCTCCAAAAACATTCATGAGGTTGATGAATGAAATGTTTAGAGATAGTCTGGACAAGTTTGTGATCATTTACTTGGATGATATCCTTGTATATTCTCCTACTTAGAAGATTCACTTAGAGCATCTAGAACAAGTTCTTAAAACTCTTCAAGAGAACCAATTGTATGCCAACCTTCTTAAATGTTCTTTTCCTCAATATTCCATTTTATATCTTGGATTTGTAGTAAATAATAAAGGTATACAAGTGGAACCGTCCCAAGTTAAAGCCCTCATCAATTGGCCAACTCCTTCCACCATCATAGAGTTAAGGACTTTTCTTGAACTTCCAAATTTCTATCACAAGCTCATTGCAAGATATTCCACTATTGTAGCTTCCTTGCATCATTTAACCTAATTCAAAGTTGTGTTTCAATGGAAAAAGGGTCATACTCATGCCTTTGATACCTTGAAATATAACTATGTATAACACTCCTCCTAGTCCTTCTAGATATTGCCTAACCTTTTGAGATAGAGATATATGCATCATAGTTTTTTCTTAGAGTCGTATTGAAGCAAAATGGCCATCCAATGGTCTATCATTCTGATATATTTTTAGCTACAAGGAAGAACTACTCCACTTATGATAAATAGTTGTATGATTTGGTGTAAGCTCTTAAGTATTGGAGATATTATATTTTGGGTAAAAACTATTATACATAATGATCCCATACCCCTTAAGAAAATTCAATCATAAAATAATATTGAAGAAGCTCATCATATGAAATGGGTATCTTACTTGCAATAGTTTCGCTTGGTGATAAAGTACAAGAAAGGACAAAGCAACATAGTAGCAGATTTTTTGAGTCACCCTTCAACAACTCAAGCCTTGATAATTGTGACTACTTTCCACAGTGGTTTCCAAACTTTGCCAACATAGTATCCTCTTGATCTAGATTTTGGAAAATTTTACCAATATCTTTTGCATCTTTCCTTTCTAGGATTTCTGTATAAAGTATGGTTTGTTATATAGTTTGTATAAACTTTGTTTATGTCAAGAGCAATGCTTGTCTCTTCTCAAAGAGGTACATTCTACACTCTATGGTGGGTATTTTGGGAAACATAAGACTCTTCATCATTTGTAGTGGTTTTTCTATTGGTATCATATATAGTGTGATGTTCTACGATTCTTGAAATAATATGTATTTTGTAGCCACTCAAAGCTAGATAATAGGAAATTGGGCCTTAGTGTTTCCATTGTCCATTCCTTCTTGTCCTTTGGAAAGCATTTTTTTAGAATTGTTGAGTGGTTTCTTGATGATAGTTTGGTAGCATGATTGTATTTTTATAGTTGTGGAAGGATTCAGTAAGGTGGCTAATTTCATTCCTTGCCACAAGATCAATTTTGCACCTGACTTAGCTCAACTCTTCTTTGACACAATATAGCACTCTTTCAATCTCCTTAGAAGCTTTGTATCTAATAAAGATATTTTATGGGTCATTTTTTAAGCTCTTTATGGAATATTTTAAGAGTCTCTTAATTTCTCCACTTCTTTTCACCCTTAGATGGATAGACCGAAGTAGTTAATCAAAAAATTATGCCAATTTTAAGGTTCTATCACCATCCTTCTCCAACAAAGTGGGATTTCAGCCTCACTCATATAGAGCATGTCTATAACAAAGCATTCCACACTTCCATAGGACACTCTCCTTTTGAATTTTATCTTGGATTTTAGCCCTTGGATCCATATGAGTTGTCTTTATATTTTTCCTCTCTAGCTACCATGAACATCTAGAAAGAGCAAGATAAGGCAAACTCCATTCAAAATTTGTAGTCTTCAGTCCGAGGTGTTTCACATTTTGTAAAAAAGTCAACAAAAACAAAAATGAGCAATGGATAAACATCGTATTCCTCATCCTTTTTAGGTTGGATATAAAATTTGACTCTATTTGGATAAATGATGCTTTTTAGAAAAGGCACATAATAATATTAGACCACTTTGTTATAGGCCTTATACCATCCTCCAACATATTTTTAAGAATACATTTTACCTTAATATTTTGGCTCATCTTGGAACTCATGATGTCCTCAATGTGGATCTTCTCAAGGCATATAATGATTCTACTTTTGAGTTAGCTCTTACCATTAGCCATCCTATTGATGTTGTACCAATTTTCAACTTCCACTTGATGTTGACTAAGTTTTTGATACAAAAACTTGATAGACTCAACAAGGATCATCTACTTCATACCTTGAAGCTCATCGAGGCCAGCTTCCACATCAGGCCCACTAGATTTCCACTCATCAAACATCTTGTGATTTTCCTTCTTTGGTAAAATCATTGGATTCCAATGCTTCTATTATTGGAAGGCATGATGAGGAATAATTTTAGAAAGATTATATTAGGACTTAGTCTTATTTTTGCTTAATAATTTTTTTTTATTATTTGTAAAATGTGAGACTTAGTAGCTCATGTTGGATTTAGTATTCCTATAACTATTTGGGAAATATCTTCTAGAGGGATATTTCTACTTGGGATGATAATAGGTAATCCTTGAAATAAGCAAATTGGATAAAGCATGTCTTCCAAATTTAGAATTCTGTTGCAATTTGGAAGGAAATGTGGTTGCAAATTATGCCTATTTAAGAACTTCATTTCAATGCAAATCCTAGTTTCATTTAGATCCACATCAATAGACATAGATTATGAATGAATATCTGGGTACTTACCTTTGTTGTTTCACCTAAGGCAAACAATATCATTGGGTTCATTGTGTCTTCTTAGCCAAATGATAGTAAAACACTTCTTACCATTATTTCCTCAAGATATTCCCATTTAAGGAATTATATAGCCAAAAATATCCATCAATAGTAGACTCTATTATAGTATTATCTAATGTGTCTTGGGTAGAATATTTGTTGTAGTAGCATCAACTTGTGATGTAGCTCCTTAAAAATAATTTTCCCTAGCCTTTTTATTGCATGAAGTAGCAACAATACATGCATCACTCTAGCATGCAAGATATGTATCCTTAAAGAAAAATTCCATTCATAAGTTAGATCCTTTATTTATTGCCCCTATAAGGTGGTTTGTCACATTGGATAAGTGGCATTTCAGTTATAACTTCCATTATCTTCCTACATCTAATATTTTTCAAGTTTCTTGTCTTAAACAAGTTATTATCAAAATTATATAGTTATAGAAAAATATTCTAGTACCTAATGAATAAGGGTGAATCACTTTCCAACTGGAAGTGTTTTGCACTCCTAAGTATGTAATCTATGACCTCACTAGATTCAAGATTTCCTCGTCAAGTGGAAAGATATTTTGAAAGACAATGTGACATGAGAGCTTGAGAAAATTTTATAGTCATTTTTAACTTTGAGGATAAATATTTACAAGGGGGGGGCCATGTAATAACTTGAATATATCCACATTAACTTTCTTTATTATTACTAACTTGGGTCCTAGGACTAGGTTAATCCACCCTTGAACATTAGGGTTAGGTTAATTATTTATTTAGTCTATAAATAAGAGGAGCTATACTGTAGTTGAGATTATATTTCATACTTGAATCTTAGTCACCTTAGTTATGCATATGAGACAACTTCATCTACTCCAAGTGGCTATGAGACTTTGCCCCCTCTAAGTGGCCAGGATTTATATTGACTTAGAATTTGGAATTATGTTACTTGCAATAATGATTTTTTAGCATCTAATTTGATTTACTATCCTAGTGTATTTTCCCTTTTGTGCATTATTGAATTATTAATATTGTTGTTTTATTTGTAGAAGTTTTTTTATTATTCTATTGAAGCTAAAAGGTATAAAAAAGAAGACCCTAGATAAGGCATAAACAATGAAATAGCTAGAAGAATATATGTAAGAAAAGTGACACAATTTTAGCAAGACATCAAAGTTCTAAACAAGGATATAGGATAGAAATATGGATTGAAGAAACAACTAGAGGATTAAAAGGACAAGCAACAAAGTAATATGAGCTAAAGAAGCAACCCAAAGACTTAAAAGGGAAATTGGCATGAGGGAAGACCAACTAAAATATGAATTTGCAAAGGAAAAATAGTATCTTCAAATTTATATGGAATGACTACCAATGGCCATGCGAGATAAATATAAGAAACTTACTAAATTGAAGAAAGCCAATTAAGAACTAAGAAGAAGTTAAAATTTGGAAGCACCAACTTCAACTGGTGGAACAAGTCAATAATTTTATGGGACAAGATATATGATGAAATCACTTATACTAAGGCCTACTTTAATTTCATTGGCCAATCAGAAGCCCTCTTAAACCAAGATACCACCATAATTTAACAAGTGTAAAGTGAGCTAGTTCGAAGGGCAAGGTACACCAAAGCAATTCAAAAATTATCTTAAATATCCATTAAACAAGTGAAACAACTAAGATTATATAATAGAAGAGATATTTTCAAGCAACTAAAGAAGACACTAAATATACAATAGGGGCTATAATAATGCAAGGCCACCCATGATTTTCTAAAAGTGCCTATGTAAGAGATAAAGAAGGAAGTACAACAACTAAAAAGTACTATGTTTTTCAACATCATCTCAAATCGAGGATAAATCATTGCACCAAAGTAAAGCAAAATATTCAATGAGAAGAAGGTCAAAAAAAAATATAGTATTACACTAAATAAAGTTGTTTAATTAGAAGACCTACTAGACAAACTAGAAAATATAGTAGATCAAGAAGAGATATTCTCAAGAGGTCAATACGAAGACTTTACATTGCATATAGAGATGCTAAATTATGTGGAGTTACGTTATGATATAGATTGGTAGGAACTTTCAATTCTATTATCCCAACAAAAAATTAGAGTGACTCATAATTTTATAATTTCTTGATAGAATGATCCTAATTATGTATGTTTTTGATAGATTGGTCCAAATTTTACAATTTGGTGAAATATTGATTCCAATTTTGAAGAATGTATGCCCAAGGATAAAGGTAGAACTTAGGATCTCTTTTTAATTGAGATTGATTTTGTAATAAGTCATAAAAAAATGTAGTAGCCTGATTAATACCTTTGAATTCTAATAAGGGAATATCCATAAAGGACAAAAACTAAATTTTGTAGCCCCGTGAGTGACATTGTAATTTTTGTTTTTGAAAAATTAATAGAATATTGCCATATATGAATACAATTGGACCTAAAAGTATGATTTGTCCCTAAAATAGAAAATTGACATATTTCTAATTTGTGAATTGCAACCTTTAGACCGATAAATTACAAATTTTAGTTTAGAACAGGATATGATAAACACAAAAATTGATGAAATTGCATTGAAAGTGATATTTTTTCTTTATATGGTACCAATTAGGAGTTAGAGGTCCACTACGCATGTTCAAAAGTACATTGGAGGCTTGTCAATTTTATCAGTGTATCACTTCGCTAAAGATGCCCCTAAATTAGAGATTTTACTAAGAGTAGAAATGAGCTACCTTCAGTAACTCTTAGGTAAATAATTTACTATAAATATGAGATATGGGATCTATTCCAAGGATCTTTTGGATAGATGAGAAAATAAAATCTACACTTTGTAAACCCAATTTTGTACTTATGAGATCATTTTTCTAATAATAAAAAGAATGTGTAACAGATTTATTTATTGATTATGTCATTTATCTTTTGACTTGTTGATGCATAGTGATTGTGGCACTACCTTTTTAAAAAATTTAAGTCCTTTATTTTATTATTACTGTAGAGGGGAAAAACCGTGCACTGGTGTACGATTCTCAAGGCTGGATCCACAAGGAAGCCTTGAGGTGACTGTGGTGGTTGTTATAACTCTACACTCGGTGTGGGGGAGGAAGGGTTCACCAGGAATGGTTTAAGGACTCACTCCAAGTCTAGGGTGGAATGTGTTTGGATGTGTTCAATTAAGCATACACCTATGTTTGGCCTTTCTATACTAAGCTATGAAAATGAAAGAACAATGCAAGATACAAGATGCAAGAATACAAGAGCTAAGCCTAGTATGATTCTTTGATTCAATGATATCTAACCCTAGATTGCAAAAATAAAATATTTTGAGCAAGGGTCCAAGGGAATGCACAAAATAAAACCCTAGATGCACACTATATGCTCTTGCTCATTCAAATGCCTATGAAACTTAATCAAATATCTATCCTTTGCTTATGATCTAGGTTTTCCACAAAAGTGGGTAGAAAGCAAACAACAATCAACCTAAAGATCTATTAGGGAACTTATCTTATCCAGTGGTTGATCCAAGCTTTATCTTTCATCCAAAATATCCAATAGCTTCAATCTTACAAAATAGCTTCACAAAACCCTAGAAAATTTGATCAACATTTGGGGGCCTGCTTAGGCCGCTATATAGCTGAGCTTGGAGGTACAATAGTCAAGCCCCCTTGGTCCTTTTAGCTGACCTATTTAAAATTAAAATGATATTTGACCTTTGGAACATGCACAAATATAGTAAAATAGATATGCAATAGTAATATGAAATGCAACTAAGATGGACACAATAGAAAGCTTCAAAATAGGGTGCAAATTAGGGTTTCAAAGTGCAAATCTTACCCCCAAAACCCTAATTTTACCAAATTTATACCCTATAACTAGGAGGCATAAATATAGTTGACAAAATTCATGCCTTATATGGGAAGGGTGCGAATCTAGTTTAGATGCCCTTTTTAAGGCCTAAAACAACAAAAAATAAGGTGCAAAATGTAGAAAATAGAATTTAAATGCTAATAAAATAAATACAAAACCTGATGAGCTGATGGAGCAAGAAATAAGAAATGAAGAGGTGGAAGAAGCACTCCAAAATGGTTTATCTATCCAATCATCAAGACTTCTTCACTCAATCCCCAAGGGCAACAATCACCAAGCACCAAAATAGCCAAAATAACAACTTGCAATAGAAATCCACTTGAAAGCATGAGCAAATGAGTGAGTCAAGAATTAGAATCACCACAAAAATAATTTGTAGAACTAATGGGATCCAAACCCTTATTTATAAGAGGTTTGAAGGGAAAAATGGGTAGGAAAGTGAAATTTCACTTTGGGCAAAGTCGACCTCAAAATGGGTCGATCGAGGGAGGGGTTTAAGTGAGAAAACCCCTAAAAAGCCAAATTCATGCCCCCTCCATATAGGACATAAATATAGCAAGCCAAATTCATACCCAATATGGATCGAGCATGAATTTGGTAAAGCTAGGAAAAAAGGCAAAGGGAGAAGGCAAAAAGACCCAAAATTTACACTTAGCAAGTTTGGGTGGCTAGCTAGGGATCTAAGGAAGATTTGAACCATTTTGGTGGGTCAAATTTTTATGTCTACATTTTTCCCCCTCTTTGATGCATTTATGGCCAAGTAAATGCATCAAAGAAATATGTAGACTCCTATGGGCAAAGGTGACAAACACAAAAAAGGGGTGGCCAAGTTTGGACAAAGGGGTGATGCAAAAAGGGGTGTTATTTAAAACATCACAATTTTACATGCAAAATGAGGTATTACTTCCATTAATACCTCTAAGGCTAGGGTGCCCCCTCGATTTTTTATAAGGAATGCAAAATTCCTTATAAAAACTCGAAAAAAGGTGAAAAGGGCAAAAAAAAGGCAAAAAATGCAACAAGGAGGGAAAGAAAAGGAAGAAAAGGGGGGAAAAAAAAAGGAGGGAAAAGAAAAAGAGGAGAGAGAAGAAAAGGAGGGAAAAATAAAAAGGAGGGAAGAAAAGGGGAAAAGGAGGAAAGGAGAGCTCATTTTCACCATGCAAGGAGGAGAAAAGAAGCTTGGGAGAGAAGAGAAGAAGGATGGCTCTACCAACTCATCATGCTACCATGGTGAGGGGTGATGCTAGCAATGTTACTGACAGAGTGAAGGTACGAATCAAAACCCATTTGCTATTTTGATGTTTCTCACCTACACACAAAATTTTAGCAAAAAAATAAATTATTTATTTATTTTTTTAGGTTTTTAGTGCAAAATCACTATCAAGTGCAAATTCGGTCATGGGGCATGAATATAGAAGCCTTGCCATGCCAAATTCATGCCCTATAAATTCCAAGATATGAATTTGGTGAAATTGCACTAAAACAAGTATTTTTTCAAAAAATAATTATTCTGAAAGTTTTATGAAATTTTAAGTTTTAAAATGATGATCTAATAATGAATTCATATTTATTATGTAGCTAGATATACTCAAGAGTAGAGAGTGGTGGTCGGGCACATTAGAGACTGCATTGGAGTAGCTCACAATGAGGGAGAGGGAGACACTAGAGGAGGTGGGGCTACTACACCTAGTAGAGATACCCTAGGTGGAGGTGAATAGAGCCTTACTGATGGCTTTGGCTAAGAGGTGGTATCCAAAGTCATCCACATTTTAATTACCAATGGGGGAGATGATCATCACACTAGAGGATGTGTGGTACATCCTGAGGATCTTAATTATCAAGAGGATAGTTTACATGGTATGGGTACCAAGGGTGGCATTAGAGATGATGTCAAGAGATCCAACACATGAGATCCATCAGAGTGGATTCCACATTGATGAGATGCCATAATGATATGGCATCGGTGCACTAACATTTATACTATGCAGAGTGGTGGTGGGGATGCTAGTGTGTCACATGAGTAGATGACACCTACCATGGGCTCTAGTGAGAGTAGTGGTAGACATGCAAGATCAGAGGATTAGATTTTCATGGGGACCATATGTGCTGGCCCACTTGTATAGGACACTACATGGTGTCATGTACAAGTGGTAGGTAGGGTTAGTCTACATGAATTTTCTCTAGGTGTGGTGTTAGGAGCATATAGTGGTCTAGAGATCAAACACACTACTAGGACCACTACCCACCATGGAGTGACCAATGGCATACAGGTGGAGCCAACACTATGAGCATGGGAATAGGTCATACATTAGTGTCTTACCACTAGGTAGGAGGGTAGTAGAGGAGCTATGAGTACATCAGATCATATGGCATCCATGGCATCTACACCTAGGTTAGGAGGAGGACACAATGGAGCTAGCTAGGGTGAGGAGGATCTAATGGCTTCTCACTGAGAAGGGTGAGTGAGAGCTATTCAGATTTGATTGAGTGTAGTACTAGTTTAACATCTTCCAAGAGATTCTAGATCTAGGAGACTACTAGTTTTGATGGGCTAGGAGGGATCCATCAGGATGCGAAGGTGCTCTTGATGTGGCTAGGTGGGTGGAGGAGGACCAAGATGATCCACTATACATGGATCTAGGGGTGGATGATGTCGAGGTGGCTCTTGAGTACTAGAGATGGTACAGGGGCATTTTTCCTCAAGGATATCCCCACCAATGCTAGTGCAGCATCACTAGGTGATGAGCTAATAGGTATAGTTGGCACTTTGAGAGGTCACCCGATGGGCTAGGGAGAGGGGCATGATCCCATCGAGGCTAGATCGATCATTCATATAGGTGGAGATAGTGATAGCCATGAGGGTGACTATCATGATATCTAGCTTAAGAGGAGGGAGGACTATAGAGGTAGCCCCTATAGTGGCACAGGTGGGACCTATCAAGGTGATAGGTCCAGGGGAGGTAGAGGCCCTATAGGTGAGGTTAGTGACTATGGAGGTAGAGATGACCACCATTTAGATAGAGCTAGACCAGGCCCAAGTAGAGTGAGATACAACATGGGCTAAGGTAGAGTACCTTAGAGGGGAGAGGGGTCAATAGACCTAGGAAATAGGGATGGCTATCACATCAAGTAGCCAATAGAGTGAGGGAGTTCACCTACTAATGGTAGAGCTATAGAGGGTGAGGGAGTCATACGAGGAGGTGATATAGAGAGTGACCTACTACTAGGGGGCCTATTACCATGTCATCCCTATTGATCAAAGGGTTCTAGAACCCTCATCTTGATGATCATAGAGTCATTCATAATCGAGGGCACACACTATGTCATGATCTATGAATATGACTCCTCCACCACCTCCAATAGATAGAGCAGAGGGAGCAGGCTTGCATGGCTAGGGCTAGGATCGGGATGACATGCCAATTTTAGATTGTGGTATGCATCCCTAGGGAGGGTCAAGTGTGCCAAGCTCTCTATTGTGGCACATCGATCGACTAGCACGCACTTTGTGCCATCGAGTAATACTAGTTGTTTATATTATTATTTACTTGTGCAAAAATATGTGTGCTTTTATGTGATTGTTTCTTTTTATTACTTGCATGCTTTTAATTAATGATGGATGATAAACACAAACATGATGGATGCAATGCATGATGGACTTAACTAAATGAATCTAACTAAAAAAATGCCTAATATGTAAGCTAACATGAATGCAAGGGTGAAGTGCATTAAAATGGAAGAAGAGGAAGGTGACAATGAACGAAGAGATGAACAAAAATGAAAAAGAAATGGGAAGTGAAGACAAACAAATCCAAAAAGGTAAAAGAAGATAAAAATCTTGACAAGGATATATGCTCGCAAATGGCCAACATGGAGGTTGCCCCTCACGTATGGCCATGAAGCTATCCTTGTATGGACTGCAAATATGGACAAGTGGAGTTATACCCGCTATGGGTGTAGCACTCGCTAAGATGGTCAGATGGTCAAATGTGGAGCATGACCCACTATGAGTACAATGCTCACTAAGATGGTCAGATGGATAGATGAACAAAAGATACCCGCTAGGATGTATGCTCACAAATGGTCGAGATGGAGGTTACCCCTCATGTGTGGCCATGAAGCTATCCCATATGGGGTGTGTTATGTATGTGCAATTGATGTATTTAGTGAATGCTACCCTGATAGAGGGGTGATGTGTGTGAAATGTGAATGGCCAAAACAAAGCAAGTGAAACAAGAGGGAAGAAGGAGAGAATATAGGGACACACAAAAAGAGGTGTATTCCTTGACTTTGGAGAGGATTGATGGTCATTGAAAAACTTTCAAAGTCAAGGAATACAAGACAAAAGAAAAGGAGAAGAAAGGAGAAGAAGAAGAAGGGAGATGCATGGGGATAGGCCCTAGGTTGGGGATTTTCTAGGCATCAGAGCCCTAGTGAAAGTGCAATGCATGTGAGCTATGACCTAACTAGGTGTCATCACTTGCCATTATCATAAAATCCCAAAAATCTATATGATCAAGCAGTCATGAGCAGGCAACAATGCAATTATGACAAGCAAAAATGCAAGTGGAATAGAATGTCAAGCAATCATGCAAAGTATGATAGGTAGTCATGCAGTATGAGCAAGAAAATGAATGCAATATGATCTATGCTAAATGCATGCCTATTTTAGTGATTTATTATTATTGTTTTATTAATGAGTGGAATGATAGTCAACACATAATCTGATTGTGCCTCCTATCTTAACATAAAGAACAGGCATACAAGGGACTGATCCATCAAAGAAAAATCTAGAAGGAGGATCATCTTGATGATCAAAATCACAAGGAGGTTCCTTCATAGGTTTTCCTCTAGTAGCCATTGCACGAAAGTCTATATATTCTCAAACAAAACCATATTTCTTAACATAAGGAGGGGCAATCCCTAATTTCGCAAGATCTCTATAAGATAGCGAAGTAGGGTCCCCTTTAGAAGTAGAAGACTTACCTCCAAAGCGCATAGAACCTATCACATTACAAAACAAAATGTTAGAAGAAAAAGGGGGGTCCTCATCCTCATCACTCCACTCCATCTTCTGATGATCTAGATATTTAGCATAAGAAATAAGGTGATCATCATCATCAAATGGTAAAGGTTGGTTTTTGTTAGGTATGTAGCCTATGCCACATCTCCCAAGCCAAATCTCAACATCCAAGGGCTCTTGAATGCCTTTCTATTGTGGCCCCAAACCTTTACCTACATATCCCATGCTAGATAGGATCTATTTAGGGAGTGGGTAATCATTGGATAAGTAGCAATGAGCAAAAGAATGCTCAATAGGAGAGGGGTTGCTACCATAGATATTTTATTTGAAGGTTGTACCTATGAAGATAAAGGTACACATGCCAATGTGTACAACTTCACCCTTCTTATAGGGCAAGCCCATAGTTCGAGGTGAAGGTGGT
Source organism: Wollemia nobilis (assembly GCA_028583015.1). Taxonomy (NCBI): domain Eukaryota; kingdom Viridiplantae; phylum Streptophyta; class Pinopsida; order Araucariales; family Araucariaceae; genus Wollemia; species Wollemia nobilis. The sequence continues at coordinate 26,527,723 of JAQPPZ010016888.1, forward strand.
AGCTTAGCAAGATCCAAAAGAGGTTCTTGAAGAAACTGATTATCTTGATCCCATGATGAAACTTTGATTTGAGGTTCCTCACTCACTTTTAAACTTTTGAGTTGCTCAGATATTTGAGATGAGGAACTTGGAGAAACAAATGATGAAACTGATGGACAAATGTTAAAATTAGATTGAGCTTGCTCAACCATTGAATAATATTCAAATGGATGAGGGTCACCCAAAATGGTGATAACTTGATCTTTAAATTCAAACTTCAAACACTGATGAAGGGTAGAAGGGATGACCTTCATCGCATGGATCCAAGGATATCTGAGAAGAATATTAAAAGATGTAGGGCAAGGTACCACATAGAACAATGTATCTAAGATCTTGGGTCCAACCTTAAGAGGGAGGGATATAACACCACAAGCTTCTTGGGACTCATTGTTGAAAGATTTGATGATAATGTCAGATTTAGTTAAGTCTTCCTCTTTTAATCCAAAATTTTGGAAAAATTGATAAGTGCATAAATTAAGGGAAGAGCCATTGTCAATCAAGATTCTTTTGACAAAAATTTCCCCAATAAATGTTGTAATGTAGAGGGAAGAATCCCCTCGTAGGTTTGAGGAAGGCTTATCATCATCCGAGAATGTGATATGATGTATCCCAAGAGAACCTACAACATTAACTATGACACTAGGGGAAATATCTGGAGGGATAGATTGTTATCTTAGAAGTTCTAACAAAGCTTCCCTATGAATAGGAGAAGTTTGCAAGAGTTCTAAGATAGAAATCTTGGTTGGAGTACTAGCTAACTATTGGTGAAGATCAAAGGAAACTTGAGGTTTCAACACTAAAGGTGGAGTTCCTATTCCTATACTCTTTCTCTGATTATTCTTCAAAACCAAGATGGGTTGTGATGAAGAACTCTTCTCCTGCTGAGGATGCTGAGTCGACTGAGCTTGAGCTTGTTTCCTTGTAGTTGCTCCAACCATACCAACCATATTACCATATGTAGATGGCACATTCTGATAAGATACTTGATTAGCTACCTGTTGTCCATGCTTAGGTAGTGGATCTTGGAATATTCCCATATCTTGATTAGTCATAGGTGCTTGTTGAGTAGGAGGTTGATTATTTGATGAATGAGAGCCTTCTATGACAAGGCATCCTACATCAATCAAATCTTGAACCACATGTTTCAACCTCTTGCAAGAATTTATCCAATGTCCTTCTACCCTATGATATGCACAATGTTGTCTTGCCTTATACCAATTTTTTATAGTATCAAGTTGCCTTATAGGAGGTAACTCAATCATATTAGTTTCCAAAAGCTACTTTAAAACCACTTCCATGGGCATGTTAAGTCTTGTGAAATTCCTTTGTGGAGGTTTTTGAAGTATCATATTTTGTAGGTTGTTAATAATATTATTAATAGGCCTACTATCCACTACACCATCACCTACCACATGCTTACTCTTATGTTGTGACTTAGTGGTTTTATCTTCTTTCACTTTGAGTTGTCCTCTTATGATAAGAGCTTGTTCCACTTTCCTTGCTAACTCAATTGCTTGATCAAAATATGTGATAGTGGTAGTTTCTAATGCATAAGATAATTGTTCTTGCAAATTTCCAATAAATATCTCAAGCATATCTCAAGGAGGTAAAGTATATCTCAAGCGACCAACTAGACTTCTCCAATGAGCCAAGAATTCTAAAAAACTTTCCTCTTTACCTTGCTTTAGATTATAAACATCTTTCATAGATACATTCTTTTCAACATAAGCACCAAATTATTGAACAAATAATTCAGTTATCTCTTCAAAATTTCTCAAAGAATGGCTAGGTAACTGATAATACCATTCTAATGCCATGCCAACAAGACTCTTAGGAAACATCTTTAGTAACAACATATCATCATATATGATATCATGGCAAGTTATTCTGAACCTCCTTAAATGCTCAATTGGATCTTCTGTTCCCTTGTATGTAGGTAAAACTAGCATGGAAAAATGCTTAGGATAAGGTCTAGCAGCAACAATAGGGTCTAGGGGTTGATTGCACATTTCTTTATAGTTGTAGGTGAAACTAGAGGGTTGAATCATCTCCACTTTTGAAACTAGTTGTTTCACCATATTAGTTAAACTTTGCACCTCAGGATTATTGTTGTGCAATGCCCCTAGATTCCCTAAGGGAGGGGTATAGGTAGGTTGTTGAATGGGTACTTGGCTCATGTTGGAGGTATTGATACTATTGTGATATGTGATACCTTGCTGGAGAGGATAACTAATAGTTGGTGGAATAGAAGTAAGATTGTTGAGATTAGTAGATTGAGGAGGAAATTGAACATAATTTTGAGTGACACTACTAGTTGGAAGGACTTGTGGACTCCTTCCAATGTTGGTGGTTATAGTAGTGGCACAAGTTGGTTGAGAAAGATTATCATGATGCAAATATTCTAACATAGGGTTATCATGGACATGCATAGGAGAGACTACTGGAGGAGGAGGAGGAGTCTCACCTCTTTTGAGTTGGGCTTCCTACTCCATAGCCTTCAATAATTTTTCCTTATGATATTTCATAAAACCCCAAACATGCTCAAATTATTTAAAAAGGAAACCACCATTGGGCCCTTCAAAGGGATCATAGTTTGTTTTAGTTTCAACATTTTCTTGCTCTTCTAGATCAAGGTTAGGATTCTCTCTATCAACTTGATCATCTTCTTAAAGAATATGATCAAATTCAAGATGCTTTCATTGACTTCTAAGGAATGGAGCCATTAGAAGAAGTGAAAGGATAGAAGAGAAAACTAACGAAAGACACACAAGAAGATTCTTAAGATATTTGTTAATGTTCTTCTAACTCTAGGTAAACAAATTAGTGGTCTTTATTAAAAGTTTTCAAAATAAAAAGGAAGAGGCTTCCTATCTTGGCCACTAAGATGTGTCTTCACGTCGGGTTCACCAAATATGTAGAGGGGGAAAACCGCACATCGACGTACGATTCTCAAGGCTGGATCCATAGGGAAGCCTTGAGGTGACCATGGTGGTCATTATAACTCTACACTCGGTGTAGGGGAGGAAGGGTTCACCAGGAATGGTTTAAGGACTCACTCCAAGTCTGGGGTGGAATGTGTTTGGATGTGTTCAATTAAGCATACACCTATGTTTGGCCTTTCTATACTAAGCTATGAAAATGAAAGAACAATGCAAGATACAAGATGCAAGAATACAAGAGCTAAGCCTAGAATGATTCTTTGATTCAATGATATCTAACCCTAGATTGCAAAATGAAATATTTTGAGCAAGGGTCCAAGGGAATGCACAAACAAAACCCTAGATGCACACTATATGCTCTTATTCATTCAAATGCCTATGAAACTTAATCAAATATATATTTACCTTTGCTTATGATCTAGGTTTTCCACAAAAGTGGGTAGAAAGCAAACAACAATCAACCTAAAGATCTATTAGGGCACTTATCTTATCTAGTGGTTGATCCAAGCTTTATCTTGCATCCCAAATATCCAATAGCTTCAATCCTACAAAATAGCTTCACAAAACCCTAGAAAATTTGATCAACATTTGGGGGTCTTGCTTTGTTAGAAATAGAGTATATTACATCATTTGGGTCATATAAATATATCTTCCAAGGTACATACTTAGGACATTAGATTACTTTAGGAAGAGTTTATCTAGTTACTTCATGCAATGTAATAAATGCACAAGTGTCAATGTGCAAGCTGTATATGTGCAAGTTGTCCCTTGCACATTTAGGTAGAGTCTTGGCCAAGGAACCTATTTTCCTATATAAGAAGGGCCTCATTGTAATACAGACATAGATTTGGGGGACATAGTCAGTAGCTTAGAGCATATTCGTAGGTAGTAGTACAGTTTTATGTAGATCACCATCTATTGGTGATGGGTGTAATGTAGTTAAGTTATTTTATTAATGGAGTGTTCATTTCCTCCATAGCTACATTGTATTCATTTATATCATTTCTATTTATAGAATATTTTAGTCATCTGGTAAATTTACTTTCATATTATTTTGCATCTTGTGATTGCTATCTACCATTGCACATTACATTAAAAGCTAATAGTGGTATCAAATCCATAGTAGATCTAGCCATAATAGTTCAATAGGAAACCCACCATCATTATTGAGCCTAATTTTTTTATCAACCTGAAGTGTTACTAGACCAACCACTATAAAAACTCTCAGAAGAGTCTAGGTGGTAGAATTAGGGCGAGTCACAAGTGAGGACTGAAAGAAATATCAGTTCCAAAAATACTGAGATTGCATTTGACTAAATTCTTTCCACGGAGTTAGAGAAAAAACTTGTGAAGACCAGGACTCAGCATTCAATCCACTATATTGATAGATCATCTAGTGAAGATCATCTAGGATATCTAGAAGTTTCTAACTATTGCTCAAATTTTCTTTTGTTGCATAAAATCAATTCTCAAATGATTGGAACTCCTACAATAGAAAGCTAAGAGACTTCAACTTTGTTTCTTGAAGGTCGGTGTGCCTTCATAGTGCAAATATTAGTTCCTTGTGTAAGAGAAGAACATTGTGGAAGAAGACTTCTAGAGAAGAGTCATGGTGAAGTTAGGAGATTGAAGATCTCCATTGTTGTATTGAAGAACTTCACAGTTGAAGAAAATACCATAGAAGCCTTGATCCAAAATAAAATACCATAGAAGCCTTGAAGAAAAAGCCACAAAAGCCTTGATATATAAAATACCATAGAAGCCTTGACATATAAAAGTCCATAGAAGCATTTATACTAAAAATGCCACAGAAGCCTTGATACTGAAAAGGCCACAAAAGCCTTGATATTGAAAAGGCCACATAAGCCTAGATACTGAAAAAGGCCATAGAAGCCTAGATACTTAAAAAGGCCACATAAGCCTTGACCCTGAAGAAGACTTTAGAAGAGAATATCTGATTTAGAAGCAGATTAATATTTTAGTACTAATATTTTTGTTGTAGGGAAAGAAGATTCAGTGAGTTGAGAAACTTCATACAAGAAAGTTAGGAAGAGTATCTTCTTCAGAATCAATTTAAAATTTGAAGCAAAATTGAAGAGATCAAGAGAATATCTTATTGAAGAACTTCTAGTCTTGGAAGAAGAAGGACTAAGAGTCTTGCTCACATTTAGAAGTAGCAAAATTAGAGATCCGGAAGAAGATCTCACCCCCAACACTTCTAAGAGTAGAAGTTTGAGTAGAACATCTCAAGGAAGACCAACAAAAGCTACAATATCAAATACCTCGAGAAGGTCTCTATGAGCATCCAGTAAAAGGCTAGGAGAGCCTTACTAAAGAAATCATCAAAGCAAAACTCACTAGAGAATTCCACTACCAAGGATAAACCCCTGATAGTGAATGACTTGGGACAATTTTTGCCATCCAACAACAAGCCCAAGAGAAGAAGAATTTGGTAAGGAGTGCCAAATATGAGAAGAATAATTTGGTAAGGAGTGTCAAATCCTAGAAGAAGAATCTAGTGAAGACCTCAAGATATTTAGAATCTTGAGAAGAAGATCTTGCTTGAAGTCAAAATTTGATAAGAAGACTTGAAGATAGAAGAAGCTCACAAAATCCAAGAGATTTGAAGATCACCTCTCACAGCAAAAAGGCACCACTTCAGAGATAAAGACTTATTCAAATATACAACAGAAGGAGGAGACCACAAGAGAAGAACAAGCCACCAAATCTTAGGCTCATGAAAGAAAGTTTGAGACCATATTTTGGTGGAGTTGTTCAAGAAAGTCTACAAAAAGTTGCAAGATACTACTCGAAGAAGCAACTTGGTGATCTTAGACACCAAGATCCACATCCTCTACATAAGTGACAAAAGAGCTACAATTTTTTTTTTAAATATAAGCAAATTTTGGTGCAAATAGACTCATTAATTGAATTACTTATCAGATTTGTTAAAGCACCTTAATTTGAATTAAAGTTGTAAGAAGAAGAAAAATTGGATTACAGTCTTTAAGTGAAAAAGAGAAAAGTTCTTATTAAGGTTCATTTGCACATTAATTAGGATTTGATTAGATTTTAGAACTACATATTTCAATTACCTATCATATATTTTGGAAAAATAAAAAGAATACTAAGTCCTAAAATATTAATTGTAGTGAAATTGCAAAATAACTCTTAAATATTCATTTCAGATTATTCTTGATTAGGTGTAGTAAATTGATTAAGAACATTAATTTGAGAGTTGATTAGAGTGATAAGGTAAACATTTTAGTGCATTAAAAGAAAATTTATTAGATTCATTTGCACTATTCTATCGCTCTCAAAAGGATTATTGCTTGTGTTCTTGAGAAGGGCACAAAATAAAAAATTATCAAAGTGTCTAAAGACATTATTAGTGCACAAAACTCTACAAAAATTCGTGGCCAAGTGAAGACACCAAAAATAGGTTAGAATCCTCGAAAACTTGGAGAAGAATATGAATAACCAAAATCAGAAATAGAAACTTCAAATATTGAGACTTAGTGAGTCTCAAATCCAAAGCTTTACAGGGTTAGTTGCAAGAAGAAAATTGCATAATATAAGGAGCTTCTATCTACTTCTATCTAAGATTAGATTTGTCATCATAATATCCAAGCAAAAAGAGGAATGTGTCTAAGCAAAGAGGCAACCTCAAAACCCCTACACTACATTCAAAAATTATGCCATATAAATCATAATATTAGACCTACAAAAAGGAGTGCAAGAAAGGGTGCAAAAGGCATCTTATTTACAAATATCGTTACATTGGGTTGCACCTCTCTAACTAATTCTACACATGAAACAAGGCAGATTGGAAAAGTGCCTCAAAGGCACAATATAAGCAGGTTGAATCAGCCAAAGGTGAATGAAAGCTAGCTTCTCCCAAGCATAGCAAAAAGCCACTCATATAGGATTATATTCGATGTATCTTGGACGAATGAACCTACAAAAGATAAGGCACAAATCCAGGGAGAAATCAAGTAGTGTAGGAGCAAAGAAAATTGAAGCAAACAAAGTGGAACTATACATACAAATCAAGTATCATTCAATACCTAAGTGGAGCATCACAAAGTATTCATCAAAGCACTATCATTCAAACTCCATTCAAAGGCCACCAAAGCTCCACCAAAGATCCTCCATATCTCCACCAAAGCTCCACCATAAGCATTTCTTGGCTGGAAAAATCTCAACATCAATGAAGTACAAAAAAGAACAAGGTGGAAAAACATGTTGAAAGGCTTTCAAGAAGGTGTTGATAAGACAAGGGCATGTAGAGGAAATAAGGCATCACTTGTCATTCTCCAAAAGAACCCTAAAAAACACCCACGAAGAAGATGTTACAATATTCTCTTGGCACCCATACTCCATGTGGAAGAGGAGTTACTTATAACCAGAAACCTGATATACGTCTGTTACAGTAAAGAAGCCTCATATATGTTGAAGAAGAAATATCTCTTGGATAGTGCTCGAAGAGGGAATAAAAACATCTCAAATAAGGGTGACACTTGTCACAAGAATTCAATCAAGTTTGGTGTCTCCACCAAATAGTCGAAGCATCTTTGAAGCATTGAAAAAATTGTTGTGACACTTGTCATTTAGTTGACTACCTATTAAAGGTGCCTTGGACCTTGGAAAATGCAGTATTTCGGTAGTAATTCGACAAAAATCTAGTAGCAATTCGACAGTAATCCAATAGCAATTTGACAGTAATTCAACATCAATTTGGGAGTATTTGGAAGCACTCTCAGTAAAATAGATCAAGGAAGCATTAAAGGAAAGCATTGAAGCCAAAGAGCACATTGAAGAGTTCATACCCAAGAAGGATAGACTACTATCATTCACATAATTTCATAAAGGTACAAAGCCTTATTTAGGTAAAAAATCCTCATCTAATTTACTTTCATTAAAAAGGGATTTATAAGGTTATATTTTAGGGTTGAAATATTAAAGGAAATAAATATTTAGTTGAAAGTAAAACTAAGGGAAATTAATCTAATATTTGCAAAAGACAACTTAGGAGAAATAAAGGATACTACTTGGAATTAATCCATTTCATGTTTGCAAATATTAATGTGTTCTAATTTTCCAAATTTGGGAGTGATATGGGTTACAACATCAAACTAGGTTATTGGAAATTAGAAACACTTAAATAAAATCCTAAGGGATACAAAAAGACGTTATTAATATTTTTTATTAAGGTTGGAAATTTATAATATTCTTATCTCAAAAATTTCTCAAAAGGGACAAAAGAAAACCAAAATTAAAACCTATTAAAAATTTAAAAGTTCTTATTTCAATAGGAGTAATAAGGTGTTAGAAAAGGAATTTTCTAGGGTATCAGATTCATGAAAAATTCCCTTTAGAGGAGGGACGTTTTTCGCAGGATTGCCCAAACTGTCAAACTTGTTTCGACATATCTCACTCATATGGACTTGGATTGAGCTGAAATTTTGAGGGTAGATGCCTGAAAAACCCTAGAACGTCTCCACCAATTTTCATATCATTTGGAGCAACACATATCCTAGTGCATCCCTATGTGTGAACAAGATTTTTGGTAAGCGGCTATGCAAGGGTTTCATCTGGGTTGAGTGCAAGCAGCTCCAGAGGTTGGTTTTTAGGGCCTTCGAGCCCTAGCGGCCAATATTTTTGTGGTTTATGCTCAATATTTTAGCAGGAAATATTATAGGGGATCCAATATGGGTTAGAAATTTGTCTTTCAATAGATCATACTATGAACTTGAGTGACAACGGCTTCCAATTTGTTGCACAAAAGAAAAGTGAAAACCATACCTTTCCACGATGTCTAGGGCAAGGATTAAAGAGATCACAAAACAAGTTTCAAGTAGTTGATCAAAAAATGGCTCATATCTCAAGTGAATCTGGTGCTAAGGTGCACCCACAAAATAATTCTACTATGAAAACCCCTGTCAAGGGTAAGAATTTTGAAAACTCAGCCCCAAAAATGAATTTTAGGGATGCCCTCCATGGTGGACAACCTCAGCCCAATGCTAATATCAATCTTAGGGCTTCCCATAAACCTCTAAGAATGCCTAATATTGATCCCAGGAAAACGGAGTCAGGATGTCTTAAAGCAACTGATGGAACTCCTATTGTTAAGCTTGATATGGGTAACATTCAGACTGGCATTGAAGATTTGGAAAAAAGAGGACTAATTTGTCGGTTCGTGGGTTTTCTTCGAGCCTATCTAGTTTCAAAGTCTAGGCTACAAAAAGCTGGAAAACTAAAGGTGAGTTACAAATCTCTATTTATCCAAATGGTTATTTTCTTGTTTTATTTGCTAATAATGAAGATAGAGAGAAAACTTTTCAAGGGGGTCCTTGGTTTTTTGGAAGGGCGGGGCTTTTCATGAAGCCCTGGCATACTAAATTTAAAGCCGAAGAAGAGATGCCTTCTATAGCTCCCATGTGGGTTAGACTCTTTGGCCTCCCTATTGAATTTTGGAATCCTACTATTTTTTCTTCAATTGGAAACTCTTTAGGAACTTTTATGATGATCGTTGATTGTACTCAAAATTTTGAACATATTATTTATGCTCGAATTTGTGTTTTAATGGATTTTGACAAACCCCTACCTAAAAATATCACATTACAATTTGGGGAAGACACTTGGGAGCAAGTAGTGGACTATGAGAACATTCCTTTTCATTGTAGAATTTGCCATGAATATGGTCATTTGGCCAGTGCTTGCCCAAATAAAATTCATGATCAAAAGAAAGAAGATATAAACTCAACAGGTTTCCAAATGCCTAAGAAGAAGAACACTCAGAAAAAACTAGTTATGAAGGATCAATCAAAGTCATCTGCTAATATGTTTGAAATCCTTTCCACAAATGATGTCCCAAGTGAGGAAGAGGAAATAATGGAAATAAAAATCTTAGAAACACAATTTAAATATGAAGGGAAGAACTCAGAGACAAACCAACAAATCAAAGGTTTTCAACAAGAAAAAAGGGAGAAAATTTACACAAGAAAAACAATCTTTTAAATGTCAAAACTTCAAATAATACAGGTCCCAATATAGACTCCGTTGAACCCTCTAGTAAAATTTTGGCTATGTACGAGCATTCTTCAAGGTTAGAAGCCATCTCAGATTCAATTGGAATAAGTCAAGAAACAGGGAAAAAAAACTGAAGATGGATTCTAATCAAAAAGTAGGTCGCAAGACCAATCAATATCATATGGTAAAAGAAGGTGAAAAGCTTGTAGAGGAAGGTAAGATTAATGCCCTTCCCAACTTTTTTAGCCCTGGTATTAATTAAGATCATCACTTGGAATATTAGAGGACTCAAAGGGAGTCTTTCAAAACAAAATGAAATTAGAAGAATGATTCAGATAAATCATCCACATCTTGTTTTCCTTCAAGAAACAAAGATGTCAATGGAGGATATGGACTCAATTGCCAGTAAAATTTGGCCAGCTGGAAAAGTGGTTTCCCTAAGTTCCCAGGGGACTTTTGGTGGCATTGCTTGTCTTTGGGACCCAAAAGAGGTAGTTATTCACCATATGGTTGGTAGTTGGGGTCTGTTGGCTATAGCTATTCAAAGTAGACATTCCAACCAAATTATGCTCTGCATTACTATTTATGCTCCGACTGCTTTGGAGGAAAAAATAAGACAGTGGAAGGATATAACTCATATTATCTCTCATTTTCTTGAATCTTGGATCTTGATCGGAGGAGATTTCAATACCATCCTCTCTCTAGATGAGAAAAGGGGGGAAATAGAAATTTGGACAAAAGCACTGACCTCATGAGCGAATATATTGCAAACCTCCATCTTGTGGACATCCAACTAGATAATGGCCTTATGACTTGGTCTAACATAAGGCAAGGCTTAGCTTGTATAATGGAGAGATTGGATAGGTTTTTGCTCTCTGAAAATTTCTTAATCCATGGTCACATTCCTAAAGTGAAGACTCTTAATAATGTTGGTTTGGATCATTGGCCAGTCATGGTGGAAATGTGGAAAACCAATGTGAGTTTCTCTCCTTTTTGTTTTCAATTAATGTGGCTTAGAGACATTTCCTTTAGACCTCATGTGCAACAATGGTGGAAGGAAGGTAAACCTAGGCATGGGACTAAGATGTTCTGTTTTGCCAAAAGACTGCAATACATTAAATCCAAAATCAAGACTTGGAACTCGAAAGAGTTTGGGGATGTTCATAAAAAAAACATGAAGTTATTGCTCATATTGAAAATTTGAATAAGAAAATCCGTTTAGATGGCCTCACAGAGAAGAGAAGTGCAGATGAAATTAAACTCACAACTCATTTAGAGGAATGGGAAAAAAGAGAAGAAATCTTATGGAAGCAAAAATCTAGAATTCAATGGCTCAAAGAAGGAGATCGAAACACAAATTTCTTCCACAAATCTCTTCTAGCTCGAAGATCTCACAACTTTATTTCTTCCCTGAAATCAGATTCTGGAGATGTTGTTTATACTTGGGATGGCATGAACTCTATTGTTGTTGATTACTTTTCCAATATTTTTGTTGCTACTCCTCTTGACTCAGCTTCTCAACAAAATGTTCTTCAAGCAATCCCTTCTCTTATCACTTATGAGGAGAACTCTATTTTGACTACTCCTATTACTATCAATGAGCTTCAACAGGTAGTTTTTAAAATGCAAAAAGGGAAAACCCCAGGTCCTGATGGTTTTCCCATTGAGTTCTACCAAGAGTTCTGGGATATCCTTCATGTTGATTTATTAGAGGTGGTGGAAGAAGCCAAGAAAGCCAAAGAAATTTTGAAGGTTATCAATAAAAATTATATTACTCTTGTTCCAAAAGCTCAAGAGGTTGATCATATCTCAGCTTTTAGACCTATTGCTTTATGTAATGTTCTTCTCAAAATCATTACTAAAATCATGGCAGAAAGGTTGAAGCCTCTTTTGCATAAGATTATTTCCCAAAAGCAAGGGGGTTATGTGGAAGGGCATCAAATAGTAGATGAGATAGTTCTTGCTCAGGAAGCCATCCATTCCATGGATATGCAAAAATCTCCTTCCATGTTCATTCGGTTAGACTTATCCAAAGCTTATGACAGAGTGGATTGGCACTTCCTTATCAAAGTTTTGAGGCAATTTGGTTTCTCTAAGGATTGGATGGATTGGATTATGGGATGTATCTCTTCATTTTCCTACTTAGTTCTTATCAATGGTAGGCCTTCTCAATTGTTCCCAGCTTCTAGAGGTATTAGGCAAGGTGACCCGCTATCCCCTTATTTATTCATCATTCTTGTTGAATGCTTGGGTAGGACTATAACCAAAAAGAGGGAAAACAAAACCCTTGAGGGAGTTACCATTGCTCATGGAGCTAGACCTATCTCTCATATTCAATTTGTGGATGACTCTACTCTTTTAGGTAAAGCTACAATTAAGGAAGCTTCTAATATTAAGCAAATCATTAGCTATTTTTCTAAGGCTACTAGGCAATTGATCAATGAAGAAAAATCTAAAGTTATTTTCTTTCACTGCTCTGCTAGACAGGAATCCATGGTCTTGGATAAATTAAGATATAAGAAGACCTCCCTTCCAATCACTTATTTAGGTATTCCCATAAATATTCAAAGGCAGAAAAATAAAGATTGGAATTGGTTGTTGGACAAAGTCAAGAAGAAAATTGGAAAGTGGACCAACAGGTGGCTTTCTTTTGGGGGTAGAATCACCTTGGTAAAATCAGTCCTTCAAGATATTCCTATTTATGTATCTTCCGTGTTGAATATTCCAAAGGTTGTTCTTCGAGAACTGGATCAAATCAATCATCGTTTCCTTTGGAGTGGTACTAAGGAGAAAAGAAAATGGGCCTTGGTGAAATGGGACACTTTATGTCTTCCTAAGAATAAAGGGGGGTTAAGATTCTGGTCTTCTATTAATAACAACAAAGCTTTAGCTACTAAATTATATTGGAGGATGTTGCATAACCCCAATGCTCTTTGGGCCAATAATCTTCATGCTAAATATGTTGAGAACAAAAGTCCTGAAGACCTTGTTTGCTATCAACTTCCTACTAAAGGTTCTCCCATTTTAGCAGTTCTTAAGACTGGTGAGGATTTGAAAAAGAAAAATTTATTTTGGATCATTCATAATGGTCAATAGGAAAATTTTTGGATAGATTCTTGGGATGGTCATAAGCCTTTGATAACTCAATTTCCTGATTGGAGGCCTTGGATGGAGGAGCTTCATCGAGCTAACTGGATAAAGGTGGTAATTATTGTTGGTACCATACTGGTAATTTGAAGGTTGGTAGATATTGGATCCCTATTGAGGACTGGCCTATTCAAATCCCAAAAAGGCAAATACAAGATATCCAAGGCATCCTTCATATGAGGCATCCTTCATATACTAAGGGTGAGTATTCAGTTTCTCAAGGTTATTTGACCTTATGCCATAATTTTTTTTTTTTTTTTTGGTAGATTAAAAGTGGGTTTTTGTCAAGGATCCCAAAACCTGATTACAATGGATCAGAATGCATCAAAGTAAATCAGATTAAATCAAGGCAATGACAGCCAAAAGGAACAAATATGGAACATGCAAGAGGACCAAAAAGGAAGGTGCCATCCTTTGCAATAGAGGAAAGTGCTTTCCTTTGTGCTAGAGGAACACATCTTCCTTTGCACCAAAGGAAAAATGGGTAGGAAGGAAAGGCCTGCCAAAAACCAAATTTGAATTAAAGGGTGCCAAACAAGATTTTGAAGCACATACAGAGTGGGAGAAAGAGCCAGACCGCCCCAACCACTAAAATAATTTGAATCTTTCCCAAAGGCGGGAAAAGAAACAAAGCCATCAATTTGAAATTTGAAACAACCCAAGGGTGGGAAAACCAAAAACCACCCTTGGGAAATAGAGAACTAAAATAAAACAAGCATCCCACACAGGGGAGCCCGAGCAGAAACATAGAAGGAACAAAATCCTATAAAATAGAACTGTAGTGGTTCAGCAGCAAAGGAACACCCCAGGCCACAGGGTCCTTATGCAAAAAGGAAGCCTTCGAGAACACCTACCCAGCAGAAGAAGCAACAACAACAAAACAACACTTCTAAAGGAAAGGACAAGAAAGTGCCATAGGAATTCAAAATAAGAGAGTCCCGAAGATGCATGATTGTAGGTGTTAGAGCACAAAACAAAAAACAGCATCCATGCATCCTAGACAACCTTCAACAACTTCAAGGTCACAGAAGAGGAAGTCTCGCAAGGATTCAACGATAAGAAAAATAGAGGCCCCTACCAGCCACAAAAGGAACTGAAATCCTGTAGGAACCACCACCTCAAACCCAAAGAGCAGAGTCATAGTTGAAAGCATATGGGCAACCCATCAAAACCCAAAAGGATGTTGTGCAAAATTGCTCATGAAGCCAGAATTCCTTAGACCCGTCGAAAAGCAGCTTCAAGGAAACAAGGAGGAAAACCTGCAAGGATTCAACAACAAAAAGACCAGAGGCTGCAAAGCCACAAAAGGAACTAAAATCCTGCAAGACTCACCACCTCGAAACCAAAGAGCAGAGTCATAGTATAAAGCACATGGTCCCCTCCTAGACCAAAAGGATGTTGTGCAAAACTACTCAAGAAGCAAAAAATCCTCAGACCCAGCCATTCGCAACTGAAGATCCTCAATGAGCAGATGTCAAAAAAGGAAGACTTCCCAAAACAACCTGAGAAAAAAACCCCAGAAAAAGTCCTAGGGAAAAACCTGAACACAACCCAGAACCCAGGAACCAAAGGAAAAAGGAACAGTGGAATAGAAAATGGGACATAAGTTTTCCCACCTTAGGGCAAGGAAAGGGGCAGAACAATGGATCAAGGATCTCCTCCCCCAAAGGAGATCGTCTGCAACACCTTCCTTCCGTAAAGGATGGGAAAATGTGCCAAGGAAACTGGAAAGGAATAAGATCCTGGGACAGGGATGAGGAAAGGATGCAAGTAAGAGGAACAAGACTTCCATGGGAAGTCGCCCTGCAGAGCCCCCCATCCAAGCAGTTTTTGGTCTTGCAGGACCTTTCTTCATCTTGACCTTATGCCATAATAATCCCAACCATTCTTCTAACATATTTTCTCAATTGTGGGCTCAAAAGCTCTAGACTAAGGTGAGGTTCTTTAATTGGATTTTATTGCATCGTAGGGTGCTTACTAGTGAGCATCTTATGAAGTATGGTTTTCATGGCCCTTTTAGATGTGAGATGTGTGAATAGAATGTAGAAACTCTCAATCATATTTTTATTGAGTGTACTTTAGCCTCTGAGCTATGGAGGAGAATGGCCACTTTACTTGGCTTACAGTGGTCTAATTTTTTTACTTTTGAATAGCTTTGGAGGGATTGGCCTAATCAAGAGGGTGTTGATAATTTTATTAGGCAGTTAGTTTGGATGGGTTCTACCATTCTTCTTTGGAATATTTGGAATGAAAGGAACAACTGAATTTTTAATCAAGATAGGAAGGATATTCACTATATTTGGCAAAATACCATAGCCAACTTAGTTGAATCAGTCCATCAACTCCTTAATCACCCCCAAAACTCCCACCAAATATGGGATCAAGTGATGCAAATATTGAAGATTAAATATTCTAAGGACAACCAACTTAAAGGGAATGTGAGTATTAGTAAGATGGATAGGACAAGAAATTGGCAACCTCCTCCAATGAATTTTGGAAAAGTCAATACTGATGGAGCCTCTAGAGGGAACCCTAGAAAAGCTAGTGTGGGAGGAATTGGTAGACTTTCAGATGGCTCCCTGGTTTTTACTTTTCCTAAGAATTTGGGTATTTTTTTCCAATAACCTTGCTGATGGGTATGGTATCCTCAAAGGCCTTCAGGAGGCTACTAAGGTTGGATGGGAAAATGTGTTAGTTGAGTCTGACTCTCAACTTATGATTAATATTTTGAAGACTCCTTCCAAGAATCATAAAGTTGATTGGATAATAAAAAGAATTATTGAGAAGATTCAATTAATCCAGATGGGATTTTTGAAATTTAATTACAATCATGTGGTTCGAGATCAAAATAAGAGTGTTGATTCTTTAGCTAATTGGGCTTTGGACAAAGGTGATCTTACTTGTTATGGCCACCCTCCTAGATGGTGGGTTTCGTAAATTAGGGATGCTCCTCTTTCTATCATTTCTTTGGATGACTCCAATTTTGTACCTAGTTTCTTCTTATTTTTTTTTGCTTCTCTTTGGTTCATTCAGGTTTTTTTAGTTCCCTAGCTCAATTTTTTTTTCTTTTGTTTTCTTTGTTGTTTCTTGCCTTAATAGTCTTCTGGTCTAGATAGGTCATTGTTATGTTCAATTTTTTTTCTTTTTTCTTTTTTCTTTTTTGTTTTTTTGTTTAGTTTTTTAAGGTGTGTGTGTTCTTTTGTTTTGTTTTGTTTTTGTGTTTTTTATGTTGTTTTTTTTTGTTCTTGTGTTTTTGTTGTTTTGTGTTTTTTGTTATTGTTCTTGTGTTTTTGTCGTTCTTGTTCTTGTGTTTCTCTTTGTTTGTGTTAATTCGTATTTTTTTGTGTGAGTGTTTTCTATGTTTTTTGTTTTTGTTTATTGTCTATTGTTGGTTGTTTTTTATTTTTATTTTTATTTTTATTTTATTTTTTTAATATTTTAGGTTTTTGTTGTCTTTATTTTTCATATTTTTTTTGGGTTATGTCTTTGTAGTGTTCTGTTGTTTTTGTCTTGTTTGTGTTTTGTTATGTGGTTCTTATATTTTTCTATGTGGTTTGTGTTGTGGTTTCTTTTATCTTATTGTGTGTGTGTTTGGTTGTGCTTTTGTTTTTGACACACTCAAGGAACATGTTTTTTATTTTATTTTTTTATTTTTGTTGTTATTTACTTATTTTTAAATTATTTTTGTGTGTTTGTTTGCTCCTTGAGTATGTCAAATGTGGTAGGCCAGGTCCGATTCCTGGGCATTTTTGATGGAATGGATACCCCTACCTCCTTGCGTCTTACCCAAAAGTGGCATCCCTTTTGGGATATTTTCCACAAATAAAAAAATAAGGTGTTAGAAAATTTGATTTCTAATCTTTACAAAAATTGTACAAAATCAACCAAAATTGAACTATATTTTACAAAAGCACTATATCATATTCCAAAATTATTAGGGAATCATAAGGTATTCTACAAAACTTGATAATAATAACATCTATCAAATATTATCAAGTTGGGAAGATATAAGCTTTCTTTAAAACCTAAAATTAGGTGTTCATACTCTCATTACTAGGGAGACAAGGAATCCTACAAACCTAAGAATTAATAAAGGTTTTATCAAATCAAGCTTATATACTTCAATTAGGGATCATATATCCTAATATAGGGAGCTATAAGGTAGACTACTAAGATTCTATCAAATTCTAAGAAATAGCAAGAATCACTATTTCAAATATCTATCATGGATGAAATTTTGAGAAAAGCTTTCAATAATGAAGAACTATTCCATGAAGTAGAATTCTACTCTAAAAAATTAATAGATACTCTAGAAGGATACAAGTATCTACCCTCTAGCGATAAAGAGAAATTCTCCTTATTTCTTAAAGAAGTCAAAGAAGGTAACTTTATAGCATTGATTAACTATCTTCATGAAATTCTCTTCACAACATGGTGGAACTCACAAAGATTGGTTATATTTTCACCAAAAGAATATCTGATGATTTATCTATCATTAATTGTGTTTATACTTACTCGACACAAGAAACAAGCTAGAAATAAAGAATAATACTATTGTGATGATAGATTAACTTGTCATAAAGTAGATATTTCACTAGCATCAAAGTAGAATCACAGGAAGAGAAGGAGGAAAAGGAAGAAGATACATACTAAAAGAGGTCATGACATGAAGACTAAAACAACATAAAAATAACTAGATCAATACTGCTCTGAACAAGCCAAATATCATCCAATGAAAGAAGAATATTTAGCTTCAGCTACAGCTTACTTTGCATCATATAAAGACATAAATTACCTACTGAACCTGAACATAATAAGCAAAGAGGAAGAGTACAAATTTCAATATGAAGAAGAAGATCCATAATGAAGACGAAAGTTTTCAATACCCAAATCATGTAATACGAGGTGTTAGAAATAGAGTATATTACATCATTTGGGTCATGTAAATGTAGCTTCCAAGGTACATACTTAGGACATTAGATTACTTTAGGGGGAAGTTATCTAGTTACTTCATGCAATGTATAATTGCACAAGTGTCAATGTGCAAGTTGTATATGTGCAAGTTGTCCCTTGCATAGCTAGGTAGAGTGTTGGTCAAGGAACCTATTTTTTAATATAATAAGGGCCTCATTATAATACATACATAGAGTTAGGGAACATATTCAGATAGATTAGCTTAGATCATATTCATAGGTAGTAGTAGAGTTCTATGTATATAGCCATCTATTGGTGATGGGTGCAATGTAGTTCAGTAGCTTTATTAATGGAGTGTTCATTTCCTCCATAGCTACATTGTATTCATTTATATCATTTATATTTATAGCATATTTCAATCATCTCATATATTTAATTTCTTTCATATTATTCTACATCTTGTGATTGTTATCTCTCATTACACATTACATCAAAAGCTAACATGCTTAACCCGTTATATAGTTGAGCTTGGAGGTACAACAGTTAGACCCCCTTGGTCCTTTTAGCTGACCTATTTGAAAGTAAAATTATCATTGAACTTTAAAACATGCACAAATATAGTAAAATAGATATGCATCAGTAATGTGAAATGCAGTAAAGATGGACACAACAAAAAGCTTCAAAATAGGGTGCAAATTAGGGTTTCAAAGTGCAAATCTTACCTCCAAAACCCTAATTTTACCAAATTCATGCCTTGTAACTAGGAGGCATGAATTTGGTTGACCAAACTTTCATCTTGTATGGGCAAGGTGTGAATCTGGTTTAGATGCCTTTTTGGGGCCAGAAACAACAAAAAATGAGGTGAAAATTGCATAAAATAGAATTCTAAATACTAAAAAAACCTGTAAAAACTTATCAGCATATGGAATAAGAAATAAGCAATGAAAAGGTGGAATAAGGAATCCAAAATGGTTGATCTATACAGTCATCAAGACTTCTTCACTCAATCCCCAAGGGCGGCAATCACCAAGCACCAAAACAGTCAAAATAGTAACTTATAACAGAACTCCACTTGAAAGCATGATCATGTGAGTGAGTCAAGAATTAGAATCACCACCAAAAGCATTGAGATAAATAAGGGTATCCAAACCCTTATTTGTAAGAGGTTTTGAAGGTAAAATGGGTGGGAAAGTGAAATTTCACTTTGGGTAAAGCTGACCTCAAAATGGGTCAACTGAGGTAGGGGTTTAAGTGAGAAAAACCCCTAAAAATCCAAATTCGCATCCCCTCCATATAGGGTGTGAATATAGCAAGAAAAATACATGCCTAGTATGGACCGAGTACAAATTTGGTAAAGCTAGGCAAAAAAGGCAAAGGGAGAAGGTAAAAAGACCTAAATTTTACACTTAGAAAATTTGGGTGGCTAGTTAGGGAACTAAGGAAGATTTGAACCATTTTGGTTAGTCAAATTTCCATGTCTGCAATTACAAATTCATTATATTATTTGAGTACACTAATTTTATTTTATTCCATCTAGATGTATCTCTAGATCATCCCTAATCCTACTATGATTATGGTTTTATTATATATATATATATATATATATATATATATATATATATATATATATATATATATATATATATATATATATATATATATATATATATTTAGTTACTTTATATTTTCATCCTTTTTTTTAATTTTTATTTTTATGTGGTTAGGTTAGTTTAGTTTAGCATTATTTGTGGGTATTTGACCTAAATTCAAAGTTTGGATAAAACATGTTCTATTTCCTTCCAATTGTTTAAACATGATCATAGGCACAAATCTCATTAGTTGAATTTTGTAGATTAACAAGATTGAATGGGATTTTTGTTTTCTATATTTAAGTGAAATAAATGTATTCTTTGCCACTACCTCTGTAAAAATATCTACATATTGATTCTTTGAAATGTAGTGTTTAAACTCAACTTTCTTTTTCTAAACTATCAAATAAAATAATGCCTCAATAATATGCTTTGCTCTTATATGAAAACGAGTTTTTAGTTATTTGAATTATATTCATGTTTTCATAAAAAGTAGTAGTTGGTGTTTTTTCCTTTTTACCTATCTACTCAACTATATTGCTTATGTGACTACTAATGTAGCTGGTATATAATATTACTCTAATATTTTATTTTGACAATAAAAAAGGCTCTAAATATATTAAACTTGAGAAGAGATTACAATACTTACAATGTCGACTCCAAACAGAGATAACTAGGACATTGATCAACTCACCCATGGATTCGATAATGTTTGGCCACTAATCTATATAGCAAAAATATACAACTCTAAAAGGCCTAGAACAAAAACAACTATAACACACGTGAGAAGCTGATAATTCCTCAACTCACAACATAGACAGAAACAAGAATACAGGAAACCTCACTACCAACACTTTCCTCCAAATAACTACACTATCCCTAAACAACAAAGGAGAATAAAAAACCTAGATAACAAAGAGAAAAAATATCTAGAGAGTGATTCTTTATTTTTTCAATGATCAGTTTGAGCAATGGTAAATTTATGGATTTTCAAAAATTAAGTGTGTGACTATATTTACTAATTGATCTGCATCTGAATTAAACTCCTTATAAACATGATGAATTGGGAAGGACTTAAATAACTTTATCAATTTAATCACTTCCGCTTTCATGTCCTTAAGGACCAAATCATCTACATTCCAATTTTGTCATAAGGATTCTATTATTAGCTTGGAGTCACCCTTGACAAAAATATCTGTGATATTTTCATGCAAAGCAATTTTAAATCCTCTCAATAGAGATGCCATTTTTATGTAGTTGTTTATGTTATGTAGACACCTAAAACGCGTCATGTCGAGGGCGACTACTCATATGGACATGCTACAAGACCATATGGAGGATCTTGGATAGACTCCAAGATAGAGCAGTGGTTCTAACCACTCAATTTGGGCTCCTTGGCCTAATCAGTCTGAACCGTAGCCCAGACCTACGGTTTATAGGCTGAACCATGGCTGAGACCTACGGTTTATAGTCTAGACCACAGTTGTGACCTACGGTCTTAACTGAAGTTCAGTTGGCCTTCAATCCGAGCCAAATCGGTTGGAACGACCATTTGATCTAGAAGAAGGTGGTTAGAGGATGGAAGCTTCCAATCCAACTATCCTAACCACCCCTTCTTGATCTTGGCTTCTCCATGAAGCCACCCCTAGCCCTTGGGTAGTCCTATAAGTACCCCTCAAAATTAGGGCAAATAATGAGAGAGAGCATTGGAGATTTGAGCAGTGAAGCCCTATCGAATTGTACACTCAACTGAGTATACTAAGAGAGAGCTATTGCACTTATCCCCTACCTACTTGCCAAGATTCATGATGAATTGCATTATGGATGCCCTAGGAGCCTAGGAGAGCCAAGAAATGCATATTCGGGCAAACGAAGGCCCTTCACAGCGAATCAACCGCCAAATCAGTCTGAGGACACCAAAGGCGACCATTGAACATCAATTTGGACAAGGAGGTCAAGCCCACTACCCTTGGAATTGAGGGTAAACCTATCATATTGCTAACCATGGCTTTCAGCCATGGTTTATAGTGTAGACCGCTCACCAGAGCTATGGTTTGTAGTAGAGGTATCACCACCTTACCCTTTTCATTTTTGTCTAGTTAATTAGCTTAGATTAGCTATTTTCATGGTTTAATTGCAGTTTAGCAGACTTTTGACCGGTAGAATTAGGTTAGATTAGTTTCTTTATGTTAATCATCGAATAGGACATTAATGGATTCTTTATGCACTTTCATGCTTTATTTTACATAATTGATCCATGCATAGTGTAGTTGTTGTCTTTCTTCATGCAATTATATGAATCTTGATGCAATTAACATAGTTTAGAAGCACTTTTCATGTTTTCTTGATTATACATGCTTCATGGTGTCTTTATGCAATTTTCCTAAAAGGGCCTCATCATGAGAGGCTGCCTATATTTTTGACACTCTTATGTTGTTTCTTGACCGTAGGGAACAGATTCAAAGGAGACTTAACCATCAACTTCCTTCCTCAACGCGAAGAAGAGGGCAACTCCACCCTAGAGCAGTTTGTGACCAAGTGAAAAGCAACATTAGTGTGCCTACCCTATTGAGGGCTTTGGCATTGTATTAATCGTATCATCATTTGGGTGACCCTAAGAGGGGCATGATTGTAATCGAGATTCTTTATAATTATTAATACAAGAAAGTCTATTTTATTGAATCTATGCAATCTTGTCAATTTTATGCTTTGAATGAATGAATACGACATAGTACAGTAGATGGGTGCACGCTTTTTGGTTGGATCAGAAGGTGATCATGGTGGAACTCCACAATTCTAGCATCTGACTATCATTTTTTGGTTTTTGTGACTTGCAGGTACAGACCGCAGCTACCAGCTATGGGCCAACAATTGAACCGTAGGTTCAACCCATGGGCCACAGTCAGAACCGTAGCCCAGACCTATGGTTTCCAATAGACATAGCAGACAACAGAGGGATAAAGCTCAATCGGATGAGGATTTGAGGTAGGACCTACTTCTCACTCTCTATCATTTTTCTATCTCTGTGTTTTTCTAGAAAGCTAAATTTTGAATGCAAGTAAGAAACTAAGAAAGAAAAGAAAATGAATTAGGTCTTAGTTGCATTTATCTTTCATGTCATTAGAAAGGCGCTGCTAGGAATAGCGGATCTCTGATTTTAATCCGCCCTAGAATCCAACATGCTTGATAGAATTTGTGTGAATGGTTTGCATGTGTGAGGCCCAATTAGTGGCCAATTATCATCGTAATGTGCATAGTCTTAAAGAGCATCTAGAATAGCTTGCATTTTTTGAATTTGAAATATTCTTTCATTTGCATAGCATTTAGAAAATGAGCATGAATGCTATATGATGCATTTCTTTTATGTACATTAAAAGGAACCACACACACCACTTGGCACTTAAACGCTAGTGAGTTGGGCTTGACATCCAACCACTAGTAGGGTTCAATGACGGTGGGCGTAACTTCCATCCATTGGCCCAAATCCCATGAACCTTTTGGATACTAGACCAATACCGGATCCGAGAACCTTTCGTACCCTAGAAAATTTGCATGTATTCTCTTCGGAGGGTATAACGCTGACTTGGGGAAAATGGGTGAGGATCTGGGAGGACCTGTGCTCCCTGACCATGTGTGGGCTTCATTACCACACATTATAGGTTGGATTACGTGACTTGGAGTTCATAGCCAAGTTGTCGAGCTATGAGCGTACAGGTGAAAGCCATTAAACTGAGAATAAAATCCAACAAGTTTTGCAAAACACGATAAGAGTTTCTACACTGATACAACAAATCATTGAAAACACATCAAACAATTTAGGGCTCAAATTTTAAAATGTAAAGGAGATAATCACATTGTTTACTTTGTATGCTTCTTTATTGCTTAATTCATCAAGATAAGGCCCTCCTTGAGGCCACAATTTTTAGTAAGAGAGGAAACCTCTCAAGTCTTGTTTAGTCGGTTCATCATGACGACTAGGCATGATAGAGCTCAATCACGAGCTAATGAGTCGGAGAGTTCATGGAGGGGCTCTGAACGCTCCCGATGTTCTCCTGAGGATATTTCAAACCTCGTACGCCTCCTTGCTAGGCATCACACTCATCATGCACCCAAGGATCCAATCCTCCTAGCATGACATTCTGAGAGTCATCGCGAGCTCCCTTCATCACGCAGGGGGTTCACCCATACAGATCATGGGGTTTCTTCACATATGGTGAGAACCCAAGTCATTAGGTCTCCACCTAGTGAGATAGAGAGTTGTGGATCATACTCCATGAGTCAATCCTATAGGGAATCTGAGTCTCATGCAGCCCATGAGAGGCAACTACTCCAAGATCAATTGGAGGAGGCATGCCGTCAGCGTAAGCGCCTAGAGCATGAGTCCACAGAGAGAAAGAGAGTGCATCAACAAAGGTTGGATGAGCTCCAATGGCATGAAGAGAGGATTTACCAATAGAAAGCATGTGAAGAACAATCATGTGAGGTAATTCCTGAAAAGAAGCTCATACCTAGAGTGCTTAGGCAACAAGTCAACGTGATGCACCCAGTGCATCATCAAGAGTTGCCACTTAAGCAAGTAGATAGCCATTCTTCTAGATAGATAGACATGCCTAGGGTTATCGAAGAGCAATAGAAAGAGATGTCTAGGGATCCCATGCGTAAGCGTGAGGTCGAGAGTAGTCAAGTCCGATAGGTGAGCAATGTCAATGCTTGAAAGTCATCATAATCCTTGGGGTATATATAGTCTATTCCACCATATAAGGAACCTATGATTACTTTCCATAAATAGGAAGTCAAACCTATCCCTATCAGGGAATCTGATCCTCCATTGCATATCATAGCGAGGATACAATATATTGCGTATAAGTGAGTGTTGGTGGATACAGGATCATCGATTAATATCATCACCACCTCAGCATTCAAACATCTCAAAATTCCATCATCCCACATCAAGGAAACAAATTTCATATTGCAAGCCTTTAACGATGTGGAATCCCCTATAGTAGGCACAATAGTCCTCCCCATCGAGGTGGGACAAAATATTATTCCTACATTGTGCTACATTTTAGAGGGATCAAGACAGTATAATCTACTGCTTGGAAGACCATGGATAAGAGCCATGGAGTGTGTGCCATCAATAGTGCATCAGTGCATTAAGTACACCCATGGAGGTGAAGTTCATGTAGTTGAGGTGGACCCAGATCCCTTCAAGTATTATAAGCCTGAGGATCATCCGTAGGAACCTGGTGAGGCGCCTATGCATCTGCAAGTTAAATTGGATGAGTCTATCCAAAGTGTGGATGCAGCCTCACAGACGATGGTGGAGTTACCATCCCCACCGCTATCACCTGTGGAGTCACCTACAACCCCTGCACTCTCGACACCGCTTAGCAGGGAAGGATTAATGAATGCCCTTATGGAGTTGCTCACAGCCACTTCGGAGGTATCATTAGAGGATCTTCACACTCCTATCAAGGAGGAAGAACCTAGCATGGTCATGGATGCACCTGAGTGTATCACACCCTCTTCATCCATCATGTCACCAGATAGTTCTCATGAGGACGATGGTGAATATGAAGAGCTTATAGAGGCTAGCATTACGATGCTGCCCACCATAGAGTCCACTGAGGATCTAGGTCAACTTTTCATCGAGTCTCCACCTATGGATCCTATCCTGGAGACATCGTATGAGCATGAAGAAGGTTCAGTTATCATGACTGAAATAGAACAACCTCAGTATGTTGATGAATTACCTACGATGCATGCAGTTGTAGAGTTTTCTCATGAGTTTATGGGGATGGTCGACATTAGGCCAGAAGATCAAGTGATTCCTAATCACATAGAGCCAGAGATGGGGTAATCCAGTGGTGTTTTCACATTTCCAGGGCTAAAAATTTTGAAATTAGTCACTCCTGACTCATTTCTCATGGCACCATCTCAAGAGCACAAACAAGTAGGTTCCTCACATCAGATTGGGGGTACTGAAAGTGACACAGTTCAACACAACGAAGTGAAACAAGAGCTTGAGCTGAGTCATATGCATGAGCATGTGGATAGCACTGATGAAGTGTGTCATCAAGAAGCTTCCACATCAACTCAAGTGAAGGAAATAGGTGATTTGCAATTACCTAATGGATCCATAGCATCCACTTTTCTATTTCCTTCAAATGACAAAGGTATTTCGAATCAGTCATTGGAAATACATATGAATTCTTTGTCAGTCTTGTGATCCATTTTAAGCCGTCTAGAATGGATGGAGCATCGAATGGATGAGCAAGATAAGGCATTGCATTTTATCAAGAACTGGATTGAAAATCTAGAATTACAAAAGCAACCCTTGCCTGAGGATGAATCGCTTCCTATGCAAGTATAGGAAAAGCCTCAATGAAAGCAAAAGCCCATGCGGCCAACCCAACCATTGGATTCTCAAAGCAAACCAATGTGGGGCAAGAGCCCAAAATAGTCGCAGCATAGTGGGACTCCATTACAAGAGTCTATGTCTGATATCTTTCAGAAGTTGCAAGAGGCTAAGGTCATCACCTTGCCTAATGTCATCCCTCTAAACCCAAATAGAGTTAAACCTATGGGTTACAGGGAGCATCACTACTGTCTCTACCATCGAATAGAGGGTCATGGCATTCGATATTGTCATGAATTTAAGAGTGTGGTGCAAAATTTGATAGATAAGGGGGTTTATCATGTAGATGGTTCTCTCAGAGTGCCCCAACATGATGAAGTGGAGGTCACACCTCCTCAAGAGTGACCTCAGAGTCGTCAGTCACCTCGTAGGCCCAATAGGCCAGTGCAATGAGTAGTTTCATTTTAGATGACTACTCTAACTTTGTTTCAAAAGTTACATGAGGCACATGCATTCATATTACCCGAAGTCAAGCATAGGGCATCCGAGACTGGGTCACCTGATAGGGGTCCCTTTTGTGTGTATCATCGAGTGCATGGACATGACATTCAGAGTTGCTAATCATTTAAGAGGGTCATCGAAGACCTAGTAGAATGAGATGAGATCCATGAGGATGGTTCTCTCGTTCACCCATGCCAAAGCATAGGCACACCGGTGAGGTCCGATCTTCACCTAGGGGAGTTGAGTTCTATCACTCTTCCTAAACAAGCTGATTACTTTTTAGTAAATAGCATGCACACTAGGGGTCTTCAAGGTAGCATACCTTTCCCACCAACCATGCCAAATTCGATAAGGAAAAATGAGGAATCTAGAGGTATTGCACCTCCCTCACCGTCATCGAATGGCACACTCACTAGGGGTATATAGGGCAGCATGCCCTTCCCAAAAGGCTCCAAGGGTTCTTAAAACCACTTGGTCATGATCAAAAGCTCAAGAGTTTCTTATAATCGCTCGATCATCCTAAAAGCTTTTAAAACCAAAGGCATATATAAGTCCTTTGGTCAAACCTAAAAGGCACCAAGAGTTTCTAAAAACTGCTTGGTCAACCCAAAGGCTCCAAGGATTCTCAAAATCACTTGGTCATCCCAAAATGCCCCAAAGGTACCCATAATCCCTTTGGTCAATCCTAAAAGCTCCAAGGATTCTTAAAAATCGCTTGGTCAATCTAAAGGCTCCAGAGGCATGTACTCATCATTTGGTCAATTATGAGGCTCAAAACCCATAAAAATTATAAAATCAATAAAATCCAAAAAAAATGGTAAAGCATAAAATCCAAAAACATTTGCATTTGCATTTGAATTTTGCATTCTCATTTTGCATTTACACATGCATTCATTGCATTACTGCATTGCATATAGGCATTCATCATCCATTGCATTCCATAGTAGGAGGGATTATGTTTGTCAATCTTACAAACGACACCACGTTTGTGTTTAAATCATGCATCTCTGCATTTATCATGATCCATCATTCATGTGAGTAATTGTGTTTTTCAACACAACCTATAATGTTGCTATGGAGATATACTAGGGTTTTTGGTCATTCAGCCATACCTAGTGGTCTTATCAAGAGTTGGTAGAAAGCTTGCTTTGCTTTTGTAGCTAAGGTTCAGTTAGTATAGCCCTTAGCATATCAGAAGCCTATCACTAATCAAAAAATTTAAACAATCCTAATAAGGACTAGGGGAAGATGAAAGTCGTGAAGCAAGACCGGGTATCCTGAAGTGAAAAGAGTTATTCTTGCTTATCCCTCTGTGCGGACGGTATGGGAAATGTTGGTAGTTGGCAAAAGGATAGGTTAGTTCCCTATTCAGAATCCCTTGCTTACGATAAAATGAGCAATATCCCAAAGTGATATCCCACATCAATCCTCATGATTGATACCCTAGATCGATATCATAGATCGACTCCCTAGAGTGATATCCCATATTGATATCATAAGATCGATATTCTCAATCGATATACCAAAAATAATTTTCCCAAGTAAATCCCCCAAAGGAAAGTTTTTGAAGAAAATTATCAAATGTAAATGCCGAAAAGTGAAGATCGAGTGAAGATCAGAAAATAGGCTTAAATCAAAGTTCAAAGTGAAGATCAAATGAAGATCATAAATCAAAGTTCGAGCGGAGATCAAATGAAGATCCAAAATCCAGTTCGAAGAGAGATCAAATGAAGATCCAAAGATAGTTCAAAATGAATATGGAATCGACTCCCTTGCTTCACTACATATGAGCAAGTATCCCAAAAATTGAAGGATAGAAAGGAATGAGCCTGAATCCCTAGAATTATCGGCACTACTATACCTTACGCATGATGATATGTCTGATGCATTAGCACCTCGCTTATGAACAAGACCAATGTTTGAATGTGGAAGAGCTAGCTTCGGGTGTCCTGCATTGCCTAGTGGCTTAGTCCAACTAAAATCTAAACTTGGGATTGGATAAGACATTTGTGGAACCCCTATCTTAGCAATGGGCTGAAAGAATCCTGCCTGACATCGGGGAACGCTCGTGTCTTATCTTAAAATAATCATGTGCACACACAGGGATAATGAACAATTAGGGCCTATCCTAGCAAAAGCCTTTTATCTCAAAAGTCTAGTGTGGTTAGTATGCAACTTTTGATAAGTCTATTAGGGTGTTTGAGTCTCATGGAAAACCTCAAAAATTTCTCCCATAGCAACAAAATGTCAAATATCGCAACCATATAAATCATCAAATTGCAAAGTATCGAATCCATGATACATCATTATATAAAGCACAATCAACATATAGGATAGATACCGGATGGATATTAGCAATAATATTTAGATGGCCACTGACTATATCGTGCATATTTTTCAAATTTTGCAAAAGAAAATCGAATGACACATTATATCATTCGCATCATAACAATCGCATACCATTACATTTCATATATGGGTGATTAATTGATTAAATTCTTATCTTAAGGATTTTCAATTACATTCATGATTTTTATACATTCTGTGGTGTCATCCATTAGATTGATAAACATATATTGCATTCATTCCTTATGTTTTAAGTGATTAAAGCATACAGGTTCATTTACATTAGATTAGTATCATGTAAATAAATCATTACATACATTAATGCATACAATAAAGCAATATCAAATATGCGTTAAGAAAAACATTGCATCCATATGCATCCATCATAAAAAACACATCTAAGCATCTAGATCACTGCATACCATCATCATAAATTAAATAGCTATCTAGTGCATGACATCATACATCGCATCATATAGCATCAACATAACATAAGCATTGCATCCATGTGCATCACATAAACATAAAATCAAAAATAAATGAGTACACAATAATGAGCCATAAAATGATCAGTCATATCATATATAAATATGTGTCTCAAAGTACATCGAGAGTACAAAAATACCCATAGGCTACAACTGTGTAGGTCCTCGACCTTACACTCAAAAATGGTACAATACATATATCAAAAAATGTGTACTAAGGAGGGCCTGCCCCCAACCTGTGAATCACCCCCGTCATCCCTGTGGCTCCTATGAGAGCTAGCTCCATGTGTGCTAGAAGATCGATGAGTCCGCTCGGTCCTATGAGTCCGATGGCTGGAACTCACTGAGGACTACCCTGTAGTCCTGGTCCTAGTCCTCTATGACCCTACAGCCTGCCTATCCTCTAGAACCTATAAACCCCTCAGCTCGATGAAGCCCTCTAGCTGAGAGATGCGAGCTACCCTCGCATCCAATCGGTCATTTCTCTCCTCTACGAGAGAAGTGAGTCACCTGATCTCTGCCATAGGATCCACACCTATGACTAGTGGAGCGGTTGGAGGTCCCATGACAACCTGAGAGGATGGAGGGTCTCCCCTATATAGCCTAAGTAGGTCCCTCTCTGCAACTGCCTCACCCCGCTGTGCCACTGCTACATCATGAGCACTAGTGAGCTCCTAGACTCGAGCCTCTACCATTGTAGCTCACTCTGTGAGACTAGTGATCTCCTCCTATGCCTTAGCTAGCTGCCTATCTCGGTCAGCTAGCTTCACCTCTAGAGTGGTGATAGTGGTGTCTCGCTCTCGCTATTGAGTCTGATATCTACCAAGCTGACTCTACAAGTCAGCAACCTGAGCTAAGAGTAGCCCTCTATGTTAGGAGGAACCTCACCCTCCTCTGGAGCCTCATCATCTGGGTCATCCTCGAGAGCCTCCTCGATGGTGGCCTCTATGCCCCATCCATCTCTATCTTCTGGTGCACCCTGCGCCCATCAGGATCCATCATTGCCTCTACCTAGTCATCAACTCTGCCTAGAGGCCCTGATCCATGCCACCGTAGCATCGACCACCATCCATCGTATGCTAGAGTGGTAGCAGCCCTGTCAACTCTAGTCTCCTAGAAATCATCTAGCTCATCCCCTAGAGTTAGAGGCTGGATCCATGGTAGATGTGTCTCTAAATCCAAGCGCCTGTAGACAAAGGGGATCTCTAGAATGTCCTACACCAGGTCGAACTACCATAGGATGTGAGAATAAAATTGGTACTCTCTAATCTCGGCCTTCGACCAAGTAGCCATCTATCCCGGTGAGCCTGTCGAAGCCACTCATCGGCCTTAGTCCAGTCAGGGCACTCCATGTAAGGCCGCCACTCGATATCATCCGGGTTGAGTCCTACAAACTATGTAATATAATGTTGGGTGTCACCAGCATGGGTCCTACTCCTGAACCCCTCCTCCTCTCGAGGCCAATAGGTGGCATAACACTGGTGGGCATCATCGACCTCTATGATGTGTAGTGGTAGCTCCCCAAGATGCTCTATCCTGATGTGCTGCTAGCCCCAAATCTGAAGAAGTAAGCTACAGTTGATACCCCGATAGCTCTGGTCTGTGATATGGTATAGCTCTCTATACAACTGGTAGAGCAGGGTGCTCCCCCAGGCTAGTCACAGTGGTCGAGTCATGGAGCTCTGAACCACTCTACGGATAGTGGCTAAGAGGTTCTAGGGAATCCTCATACTCGAGGAGTCTAGAAGGACAACTTGCACCACTAGGTGCATAAATACGACCTCGCATACAGAGAAGACATTCTTCCCCTACCAATAGTCGATATGGACCCCTCCATGATCAATACCATGCTGAGCCTCCTCGCTCCAGGCATCGAAGATAACATCAAAAATGGGCTCCTTAGCCCTAGAAGTAGAAGAGATGATGGCCTCGCCATCAATGGGGATCCTAAATATCCTGTAGACATCCTCTAGGGTCACCATCATTTCACCTGTAGGTAGGTGAAATGTGTTGGTCCGTGCATTCCAACGTCGGGCCAACGTAGTCAAGTAGGCTTGATCTACCCTGATAGTGGGCAGATCCAGTACGTAGCCGAAGTCGATAGCTCCAAACCATTCTCGCTCCCTGGGAGTGAGCTCTCCATGAAGAGTCTTAAGGATGTCGGGCTCTCGAGCTCTAGAGGTCAACCTCTAAAATAAAAAGCATAATATAAGAAAAAATCTAACTAAAAACAAGCAAAAACATTTAAAAATGACCTAAAAATCATCAAAAACATCTAAAAACTGATAAAATTGCAAAAACATGTCATCATGCAGGCCTAAAAATAAAAAATGTCACTCAGACAGGTCAAAAATGCATTAAAAACATTAATTGCCTATTAAAACTTAGAAAAATTAAAAATTTGATAATTTTTTTCTAAAGTTTGCGAACCGCGGGTCAACCCTACGGTCCGCATGCGGTCAAAAATTGACCATTGGGATTTTAAATGTTGATCGTAGCTGGTACCTATGGTCTCTGATTGAGATCCCATCGGGTACTTTACCACGGCTAAAAAACAAAAAAAAATAAAAAAAAGCAATCCTAAGCTAACCTAGCCTAAGGTGTGGTTCATTGCCAACAATTTAGTGTGATTGATTAACCAATTACTTAATTTGGTTCATTTTATTGGTAATGGATGCGAGGTCTTGGTTTCGAATTACCTTGCCCTTGCCTCGGCCGTCGCGGCTAGAAGAAGCTTGCTCGCACTCTGCCATCGTGCGGTGTGTAGGTGTGAGTGTGGAGTTTGGTAGGGTTGCAGGTGAGTTCTCAGTTGTCACTATCAGAGCTCCAAATTGCAAGTCGTTGTCAAGGAATAATGAGAGAAATTTGAAAATTGGGCTTTTTATAAGCTTTTCATATTTCGCGTGGACCGTAGGCCCTAGCCGTGGTTCCCAAAATTGCAAATGGGAACCGCAGGCCCTAGCTACGGTTTGCAATTGGTAAGAAATTTAATAAAATCCCACCATGGGAAGGTTTAAAATGATAAATCAATAAATCCCAGGGGATCAAAACTCAATAAAAGCAATCAATTTGGAAATTTGGTGATAATCAAGCACCGAGGTCCGATTAAAAATCAAATATCTGGCTGAGATTATAAAGTACATTCAACCGAGGTCATCGCTATGACAATCCTTTCATGGAGCGATGCACCTCCCAACCAAATAAATAAACTCAATTCATAATTCAAAACAACAAAAAAAATCAAATAATTAAAAACACCAAATGCGCCTCGTATTCAGTAATTTACCCTATACACTTGGCGGTTGCAATGACTTGCGATCCATGCAATCCGACAAGATGAGTAAATTACCATAAGGACATTTGGGGCAAAATGGTCATCGTTGATCTGATATGCTTCTTTTCAATCCCTAAGAAGGCCTTCAAGGCTGGACTGCTCCATGGGAATGAGGCGTTTCATGTCATGTCTTCTATGACATCTTTTCAACAAATCATCGATAATTTGATTCAACACAAATCTAATTGGATTTGTATCAATTCGATTCCCTAAGATGGCTATTGTAGCCCGACTGCTCCATGGGATAGAAATGTGCAAATACTATTAACAGTTGGAATCAAAAGCTGAACTAGGCCTAGCCAAGGCATTAATTTGCTCAAATCTAAATTTGTTCAGATCATCCATGGTGGTCAAGTGACATCGTCGCTTTAATCATTGTCATTACCCTCATCGACTCATCGCTTGAGGGGGTAGTCATAATATCAAATCATAATCAAAATCAATAGAAGATCCCTAAAATCGTAGATCCCTTGATCTTGTCAAAATTGTGTTCATCCTTGCGAATCATTGTCAACAACTATCATAAGCTTACCCCTTTGCTTGGGGAAAATAGCAAATATGATAATTTGTTTATCTCTTCTCCCTTTCAGTTATATAGGTTAAAATACCTACTGGAATGCATCAAATGTACCGAATGATATGATGAAGGGTACAAGCTTTTCAAATTTAAGCCTTCAAAGAGTTGGAAGCAATGATTCCAGGATGCGCATCCTTTTGTAGGACCTGGGGCATCTAATGTTGATCTGACTAATGATCATCATAGAACCTTCGACATCATTTTAGGAGGTCTATTTTTGCTCAGCGTTGTTCGATCTCACAACGCATCTCAAAAGGGGCATCTGTAGACACCTAAAATGCGTCATGTCGAGGGTGACTACTCATATGGACATGCTACAAGACCATATGGAGGATCTTGGATAGACTCCAAGATAGAGCAGTGGTTCTAACCACTCAATTTGGGCTCCTTGGCCTAATCAGTCTGAACCGCAGCCCGGACCTATGGTTTATAGGTTGAACCATTGAGACCTATGGTTTATAGTCTAGACCGTAGTTGTGACCTGCGGTCTTAATTGAAGTTCATTTGGCCTTCAATCCGAGCCAAATCGGTTTGAACGACCATTTGATCTAGAAGAAGGTGGTTAGAGGATGGAAGCTTCCAATCCAACTATCCTAACCACCCCTTCTTGATCTTGGCTTCTCCATGAAGCCACCCCTAGCCCTTGGGTAGTCCTATAAGTACCCCTCAGAATTAGGGCAAATAATGAGAGAGAGCATTGGAGATTTGAGCAGTGAAGCCCTATCGAATTGTACACTCAACTGAGTATACTAAGAGAGAGCTATTGCACTTATCCCCTACCTACTTGCCAAGATTCATGATGAATTGCATTATGGATGCCCTAGGAGCCTAGGAGAGCCAAGAAACGCATATTCAGGCAAACGAAGGCCCTTCACAGTGAATCAACCACCAAATCAGTCTGAGGACACCAAAGGCGACCATTGAACATCAATTTGGACAAGGAGGTCAAGCCCACTACCCTTGGAATTGAGGGTAAACCTATCATATTGCTAACCATGGCTTTCAGCCATGGTTTACAGTGCAGACCGCTCATCAGAGCTGTGGTTTGTAGTAGAGGTATCACCACCTTACCCTTTTCATTTTTGTCTAGTTAATTAGCTTAGATTAGCTATTTTCATGGTTTAATTGCAGTTTAGCAGACTTCTGACCGGTAGAATTAGGTTAGATTAGTTTCTTTATGTTAATCATCAAATAGGACATTAATGGATTCTTTATGCACTTTCATGCTTTATTTTACATAATTGATCCATGCATAGTGTAGTTGTTGTCTTTCTTCATGCAATTATATGAATCTTGATGCAATTAACATAGTTTAGAAGCACTTTTCATGTTTTCTTGATTATACATGCTTAATGGTGTCTTTATGCAATTTTCCTAAAAGGGCCTCATCATGAGAGGCTGCCTATATTTTTGACACTCTTATGTTGTTTCTTGACCGTAGGGAACAGATTCAAAGGAGACTTAACCATCAACTTCCTTCCTCAACGCGAAGAAGAGGGCAACTCCACCCTAGAGCAGTTTGTGACCAAGTGAAAAGCACTATTAGTGCGCCTACCCTGTTGAGGGCTTTGGCATTGTATTAATCGTATCATCATTTGGGTGACCCTAAGAGGGGCATGATTGTAATCGAGATTCTTTATAAATATTAATACAAGAAAGTCTATTTTGTTGAATCTATGCAATCTTGTCAATTTTATGCTTTGAATGAATGAATACGACATAGTACAGTAGATGGGTGCACGCTTTTTGGTTGGATCATGTTCAACCCTAGCCCTTTAGAGAAGCAAATGACATTTTCCTATACCCAAATTTCCAATGGAATATCCATCAAAATAGAAGGTCACCACATATTCTTCTATGATTTTAATACCTATTGTTTATCTCAAAGAAACATACTAGTTTAAATTCAAACCAAAGACCTCCAAAATTTATTTTTGCTCCCTACAACAATTTGCAATTACTAGTACTTTATTTGGAAATAAAATAATAGCTTGTTCACTTACATAACCGATTAATTATGCCCAAATTATTCTTGAGTTTATGACCTAATCTCTAAAGCATTTTTCATTTTGAGTCTTCCATAACTATCGCATCAGACAAAAAACCATAGACCTACATAGTTCTTTGACTAGTAAACAGTTAGTCATTTGATTCAACATCTCTATAGCATCCATAAAGCACTTTAACTCTTGAGCAAGGCATTAAAAGAGATTTAGCAACATGTTACAAAGATCTATTGACACTGAACAATTAAAGAGCGGATGACTTAAAGTTTCTCCTTCTCTTTCACAAAGGTAGCATTTATTTGTACCAATAACACCCCTATTTCTTAGATTCTTAGATGTTAGAATCACACCATGAGCCACCAACAATCCAACATCTATATTTTTGGAACCACCTTGGACTTCCAAACATGCTCCATTTGCACCTCTAAGGAATTATATTTGTTGTCCTGATCAGTTAAGAACATGTACAGAGATTTTGCTGATAAATTCACTGGTATTTTATTCTCCTTCCATGCTAGTAGATCTACCCCCTCTCGTAGAAAAATTTTCCTACTTCCCAAGTGCTCTTTTAGATAGTTAAAATCATCTTTCAAATGTTCTAGATAGAGGTTATCCAAATCTATTTTAAAAATACAATCTCTCCACCCTATTGTATGAGTCATTTTCATAAAGAAATCCTTGACTTTATAAATGTTTTACTGTAAGAAATGAATACTAATGTTTTTAAGATCTGTAATTGTTTCTAGGGGTTTTTACCCAACCAAATATAGAGTGAAAATATTTAAGTCACCTTCTTTTACCACTCAAGTCAGATTCTCCTTAATGATCTTCAACCTTGTCAGGATGTTTGACCAAATTTTGGTACCTCTCTAACTTGGATTGAGGTTCAACAAAGCATATTTAAGTCTACCTCCACCATAGTATTTCTTCAATAAAAGTTTGGACCAAGGAGCCTCAAAGTTGAGAAACATTCTCCAAGCAGTTTTAGTGGCTACAAATTGGCCAACTTTGTCAAGTTGTGTTATCCCCAAACCTCCAAACTTTTTGGGACTTCAAATCTTAGACAAATTCACAAGATGATATTTCTTCCTACTAGTTTTGCCTCTGGCCCAAAGAAAACTTCTGAATTATTTTTCCATTTTACTTATTACAATCTTAGGAGCTAAAACTAAGGACATCCAATAAATCAGGATTGTAGACAAAGTTGCTAAAATTAGCGTCCTTTTACCTACTAGATTCAAAAACTGATTTTTCCAACTGCCTATTGTTCTTTTAATTTTGTCTACAAGGCAAAACTATTCCATAGCTTTATGGTTGCGAGTTATGATAGGAATACCTAGATACTTGATTATTGAGTTGTCTTATCCTTCTTGGAATTGAAGAATTCTATAGATTCTCCTCTTTGAATGGAGTGGAGTATTGAGGAAAAATATGATACTTTTTTTCTTATTTATCACACTCCTAGAAGCTGAAGTGAAATCTATCATAATATTTTGGATAGCCTTGGTTGTTTGAATGCTAGCTAAACCCATTAACAATATGTCATCTACAAAGAGGAGATGAGATGTTGCTTTCACATTGGTAGTAGCATTTTATCCTTGAAATTTATGCTTTTCTTGACTTACTTGGAAGGATCTACTCAGCCACTCTGAGACTAAAGTGAACAAAAATGGTGATAAAGAGCATCCTTGACTAATGCCCCTTGATGTCTCAAAGAAAGAGGATGGGCCCCCAGTTATTAAAACAACAACATTTGGATTACATATGCATCTCTGCACCCAGTTTGTCCATATGTCATTATATCCCATTTTCTTTAACACCTTGCTTATAAATTGCCTATCCAACCTATCATAGGCATTAGAGAGGTCCACCTTGTTTTTCATGGCTTTGTTTTTATTTATCACTGCAGAATGTAAAGTTTCTTGAGAAATTACAATAATATCTTGTATGTGTCTACCCAGAATGAAACCACCTTGTTCCATCGAGATCAAACCATTTATGAAGGGCTTTAGTCTATTTACCATTAAATTGGTTATTATCTTATAAGAGGTATTGCAAAGAGAAATATGATGAAATCTATCAAAGGTTACTGCATCTCTAATTTTAGGAACGAGTGCAATAAAATAGTTATTGATAGCCCTTAATAATGCATCATTCTATCTAGATTCTTCAATCATTTTGACCAAATATTCCATATTATTTTACAATAGGACTTATAGAAATTAACCTCAAAACCATTAGGTCCCAGGGCCTTATCCAGGCTCATACTCTTGATTTTCTCATAGACCTCTTCCTCTATAATGGATTTCTCTAGTTCCTCATTCATTTTCATTATGATCAATTTTGGAATGCAATTGAGAATTTTTTTTTGAGCTTCTTCATTGTTTTCTATCCCCTCATATAAAAAATACTCAAAATAATTAATTGCTTCCTTCTTAATTAAATATTGATCTTTGACCTCCTCTCCCTTTGAGTTCTTGATCATGGAAATTTGGTTGACTCTCCTTCTTGACTAGTTACCTTGTGTTTGGATCTCCTTTATAAATCCAAATTCTTCAAGAATTTTAACCTCCAAACCTACTCTTCTCTCTCCTCTTCCTTATCAATGATTTTTTTCCATTTTTTCTCTTCCTAGAATAAATCATCTTTCTAACCTTCCTCCAAGGCTTTCTGCTCAGTTTGAAGTAATTTTTCTCTTACCATTCTCACTTGTTCTTGTTGCTAAGATCTGATATTTTAAGTCCATATCTTCATACCTCATTTTACATTAAGTAACCTCTTATGAAATTGATACATTTGAGACCCATGATTAGGGGTACCATTGTCCCATCAGAATTTGACTTGAGAAAGAAACTCTTCATGCTCTATCAACATGGGTAGAAATTTTAAAGGATTATTTTTAACTTTCAAAATGAATTGAAGTTAAACAACCACTAGCCAATGATCAGAGCTAGTACCTACCACTACTCTTGTTTCCACAATAATAGAGTTAGTAATTAAGGTTTCAGATAATATAAACCATTTTAGCCTTTCAACAATCATTGCTTTCACTTTTCTTCTGTTACTCTAGGTAAACCAACCTTCTTTGGGTGGAATGTCAATTAGTTCAAAATGTTGAATTCCCCCAATAATTTTAGATCGTACTTGATCATTGTTGTTGAACCATCCTCTTTTCTTTTCATTCCTATCTAGAATAGAGTTAAAGTCTTCACCCAAAATGATATGCTGATTTTGTAGAGACTCCACTAGGTTCCACAATTAATGTCATAGTTCAAGTTTAGCAATAATATTGTTAGGTCCATATATGTTAATTAAATTGAAAGTTAACTTTAGAGATGTTTCAAGGAATTTTAAACAAATCCAATTGCTTCCTAATATTTTTTCCATAATTTCAAAGGAATTTCTTTTCCACATTATGGCTAAACCACTTGACTGCCCACTTGCACTAATTGCTACTGTTTTACTACCTTTCCAAATATAATATTTCACCCATATAAAATCTTCTTCATTCATATTTGTCTCTTGTATTAAGAGAATATCTGGTTTTTCTTGGCTGATTTTTCATCTCAAAGACATTCTTTTTTTAGGGGAGCCAATACCCCTAATGTTCCAATAAAGGAACTGCATTTAGCTAATTTTTTCCCTGCTCTCATCTTGAGTTCTTTGTCCTCAAGCGTGAGTTGTGTCCCATCAACAATCAATTTACGAGTTTGCTTATCCCACATTGTTTTACTATTGGGTCTACCCATTGTTTTAGGTTTGCCTCCTGTATCTATTTCACATTGTAATTTTTGGGGAGTCATTTCAATGTCATTAATATTTTGAGGTGAAAATTTTTTAATTATTCACATTATCCATTTCAAAATTATTCTCAAAATGGATAAAGTTAGGGGAAGAGGAATTCAAACCTAGAACAAGAGATGTTTGTCTAGATTTTATAATGTTAGCCCACTCTGAACTGAAGTCACTTTGTGCTCCTTCTTTTTCTATTGCTTTTTTATTTATAGTTTTTCATTTAGATCCTCTTGAATTTCTCCATCTAGTTGAGTTCCTTTGTTGAGACTATATTCAACTATGTTCACTTCATATCCCCAAACTGCTGTAGAGCCTCAAATTTATTGAAGTTTTTATTTTGAAAATTTTGTTGAGAGGATAACAAACCTGGTTTGTTCTGTCTTTGTCCTCTTTTTTTGTAGATCTACTGATAACCATCCTTATTAATCTCTTTTTCTTGATGTTCTGCTAACAGGGTCTTAG
Organism: Wollemia nobilis; assembly: GCA_028583015.1. Lineage (NCBI taxonomy): Eukaryota > Viridiplantae > Streptophyta > Pinopsida > Araucariales > Araucariaceae > Wollemia > Wollemia nobilis. The sequence goes on from JAQPPZ010016888.1 coordinate 26,567,247, forward strand.
GACAATAATGGGTAAAATAACCATACTCATGGCATCAAAGACATTTGAAAGGAAGACATTCATAATCTAATTTTTGTTAAATTTTAAAGGAATTCACATTAATCATTACTGCTTCTGGTAATCAAATTTCAATATTTACCAAAAAAAAAATATAGGTCAGTACTGAATTTGCACCATTGCTCTTTGCACCTTTTATGAAGTTCCCCAGTTTATTACCTATTTCCTCCAATACTGAGTTATTTCTCAAAAAACTAGGTAAAAATGGTAAATGAACTCAAACTGGCACTTCCATGGGGTTCTCCTCTAATATATTGAGGTTGATATGCCACAGGGCTAAGTAAAAATCATTTCTACTCATGAAATAAGTGCCTTGCTCAAACACATTTTCTTTGTCCTCTAGGGAGCTAAAAATAGCAATGAAAAGCCCCTACCTTCCATGGAAATCTTAATGCTTCCTTGTACCTTTATCTTCCAATAGACATCAACCCATGCCCTAAGTGCAGTATCTCTAGGCCACATTCCATTGAAATGATAAATGAGTGACTAGTTCTTCAAAAGAATAATTTCCTCATTGACCTCTTGGATTCTCACTTCCACTAACGGATTGCCATCTAGCTTTTTCACAAAGCTTGGTTTTCCTTCCTCTTTTCTATTGATTTTATTGTCTAGGATCTTTGAACCACCCTCTGTGCTTCATAAAAAGCTACACTTGATGAACCTCTTACATTTTGGGTTGGAAGGGGCATAGTGGCCACTCCTGAAGTACCTTTTATATAATGTAAAGACTAGGAAAACACTGATTGAATCACAAAATTTCTAGGGTTTGCATCATTCTCCTATGAGGAAACCCTTCCCTTATCACCTCTATCCAATTTAAATATTACTAAAGAGTTATATAGGGTTTAAGTCAAATCCATTAATTATTTTTGAAGTCCTAATACCCATGCTTCACATCATAAAAAAGTCTTAAACCCTAGCGCTCCCAAAATAAAAACAAACTACCCTTACCCTTTTAGATCACATCGAAGTCCTCTGCAATTGAAGCTCTCGACAAAAAATGGCATGCAAACCTTATTCAATAATTTATATTCTAAGATGCCTCTCATCAAAATACGCGAGTGCTTCCATATTGTTAGTGGTTGCACTCGTTCAATCCCACTTATTTTCATAGATTCATGGTGTTATTATCACAAAATGGACAATTTCCAACAATATTTTGCCCAGGATATCCATCGTTGGAATCACCCCCTATAGAAATCCAACTAATAATTGCAGAAACTATTACTCTACTATTGATAGTGCAACTATTACTTGTTTATTTCAAATCCAAGTTACCAATTCATTTTCGAATGACAAATAATTTCTTGATCCAAATTTCTTATAATTAATTGAGCCTCTTAGCCTGAATCACTATATTTGATGAACTCAATCTTATTACTTGAAGTATAATGGATTCTATAATTCAATTTTTCTTTCCTAATATCTTAAAATTATCTTAGCTACTCTCATATGATCTTCTGATGACTTACTCATGTATCTTGAAACTAAAGATACTACATATGCAACACTTGGTCTTGCTATTGTGAAGTACATAAAATTTTCAATCAAACTTTGATATTTTCTCTCATCCATTCTTCCACTACCATCATACTTATATATTCTTTCACCTTCTACAAGTGGAGTAGCAACATCTTTAAAACTTTTCATGCCAAACATACTTAACATATCCTATGAATATCTAGATATAAGAGTGAATATCCTATTATGTGTTTGATGTACCTATATGCCAATAAAATAATGCATAAAATTAAAATTTGATATTTAAAATTATTGAATCACTTATTGTTTGAATCCTCCATTCTTGAAGAACATCCTATGAAAAAAATTTCTCAACAATTATCAAAATTATATTGAGGTATTCTATGCAAAAAGTAAAATAAATTCTTAATTTACCATCTGGAATTGTTTTTGTCAAAAAATAATATTGATCCATTTCTCTTTTGAGGTATTTCTTTTCTTAGTTGCTCCAAACTCATTGGTAAGCACCATTAAACCATATTATTTTACTCTTGATTGTTTTTGTTCTAATTAAACTTCTTGATGAAGTAAATAGGTTGAATTTACATTCTTTTTCTTTAGCATTGGTCACATTCACATTATGTAGAAGCTTAGCATCCATAATTCCATCTCTGGTGCCTCCACCATTGTTCTTAGAATTTGGTTTTAATATATCTTCTTATTCTTCAATCCTTCCCAAGGTCATAACATTTGCCAAATAATCTGATGGACTAATAAGGTTATATTGTCATTTGAGACCATTTTAAAAATATTTTATTATGACTATTATAATTAATATTGTGCTTAAATTTACCATTTTATTGAATCATAAAACATTTCAACTTTGTGAAGGATTAGGGTTTTTTTTTTTAAGTATCTCGTCTTTTAGGAGTTATATCTTTGCAAAGGGTTATTTGATATAGCTGATTCTTGTACCAACTTATACAAAATTTGAATAGCTTTAAAATAAGTGGTCATATGAAATAATTCAAGCAATATTGAGGAAGACATGACCCTATGAAGTCAACCATCCAGAACAAGGGCAGTGATGATTTTTCAAGTTACAAAAAAAAATGCAAATATTTGTCAGCTAGGGTTTGGATGATGGGAAGAATGAAGGGCTAGGACTTCAGTGAGATAAGACATGATATCTAGACATAGAAGTTTTCAGCTAATTTTTTTCCCTTTCTTTATCTTACAAATTGTGCATGCAAATTATTATAAAGTTTTTATCAAATATAATATTTGCTATAGGACATTAAGATAAATTTCAATATATTTTGAGTTTTAGTTTACTTTCCATGGACCGATTTATAGTTAAATCCTTAGAATCGTCTGTAGTGGTAGCATTTAGTGAGCTCACCTCGGACGGGTCCTCATTGCTTCAATATAGGGTAGTTTTTGGTAAATTTAATGGGTATTGGTTAGGGGCTTTAGCCTTGAGAAAATGGATTGATAGGAGTTGGAAGTCTCCAAGAGTAATTATGTTCTATCTTCCCAAAGGTTTCTTCCTAACCATTTTTTGTTCTAGGGAAGAAAGAGAAAAAATCCTAAAAGGGGTCCTTGATTTAAGGGAAGAGCAATACTCTTCCTTACCCGTTGGTATGAAGGTTTTTCACCTAAAAATATAAATCCATCCCTACTACCATTATGGGTTGGGATTTTTGGGTTACCCATTGAATTTTGGGAAATATATACCTTCAAGGCAATAGGTAACACTCTAGTAGAATTCCTTGAGATTTTAGATACAACGAAATATGGATTCTTGGCTATTTATGCTTGGATATTGGTCATGATTAATATAAGTAAGGCTTTACTAGAATCAATCATTCTTAATTATGGGTACAATATGTGGATCCAAACCATAGATTATGAAATATATCTTCTAGATGTAGAAGATGTCATAAGATGGGGCATATTGAGAGATCGTGCCCTAAGAAGAGCCCAACGGAATCATATGTAGAAAACCACAAGAGAAACTTACAAATGGTTATGGACGAAGATGGTTTTCAACTTCCAAAAAATAGATCTATAAAAATAAAATAAAATAAATAGTGGAGACTAGTACAGAAGGATATTTGAAGAAATAACAACCCTTTTGAGTTTTTAGCCTATGAAGAAAAAGTAGATCAAAGCTTATAGGACACAATACACCAATTTCAAAATATTAATAATGAATCATCTATTTAGTATGATCTTGAGTTAAGAAAAAACATTCTTTATGAACCTAAGGAACGTGTCTCATCATATTTTGAATACTCTCTTGAAGTACCATGCACCATTCAAGAGAAAAAAATGTCAAAGAAAATGTAGTTTTAGAAGTTAATACTTTTGTCACTAGTAAGGAAATACTAGAAAATGAGCAAGACAAGTCAAAAGATTTTATAATAGATCCAGGAGAGGATAAATATGATGAAAAATAAAATTGTGAAATAATATTGAGGAATAGAATAATAATACCTACTCTTGATATAGGCAAGACAAAAAGAGGAAAACCCTCAAATTATCAAGCAAGATCCAGGGAAGCAAGAGCAAACATAGAGAAAGGAACACAAACTAAGTTATTTAAACTTCTATTTACCAAACAACAAAATGATATTGGTAATATGTAGGCAGGGCCAAAAGCCCCTAATGAGACATGCTTATCATCTCATGGAATATAATGGGTGCTAATACCCCCTCAAAGCAAAGGTGTATTAGGGACCTATGTTACTGTAATAAGCTTGATATTCTTTGTATCCATGAAACTAAAATGATAAAAGAAGTTTCAAAAACTATAAAAGCAGTATGGGAAAGATGTGAATAGGATGCTATGTATTTTGAAGGAGAGGTAGGGGGAATTCTAACTTGTTGGAATCCTTCTAGAACCTCCTATGTAACCATTCATAAAACTAGGGATTAGTTAGTGTCTTTAGTCACTTGCTACTTTAAAATTATTCGTTTCATCTTTATTAATATTTGTTTCATCCTTACCTCTTTAGTCACTTGCTACGAATTTTTGTAAATGTATCACTTCTTTTTTTTTGGAATAAAAATTCAATCAAATATTTTATGTTCCTTTCCTAACTCATTTTTTCTTTAAGATTATAATACCTCTTTTTCTTCTATTTTCTAATACATTTTTGTTGTTTATATTATGCTCTTCACCTACGTGTAATGCAAATTAGTGAACTAGAAATCCTGTTGCACTAGGAGTATGCTCTTCACTTGTACATTTGTGATCTAGTGAATCAAAAACTAGTTTACATTTTTAGAAAATTGCTTCGCCATATTTTTTTCATTAACACTCCTACTAATATCAAAGCAAGAATTTGTAGGTTGCTTCAAATGGAGGAAAATTTACCAACAACTTATCTAGGGATGCCTTTATTTAAGGGGAGAATGAGGATAGAATTATGGAATCCAATTATTAGTAAATTTTAGAATAAACTTCTAGCTTGGAAAGGTAGATAATTATCATGAGCAATAAGAGTGTAGTTAATTAAATCAGTCTTACAGGCCATTCCAAATTATTATGTCATTATATTCTTTGCCAAAATTAGTTGAAAAAATTAATCTATATTATGAAATCCTTTTTATGGTCAAGCTTACATGATAAAAGGAATTTTCCTTTGGTGAAATAGATTAAGGTGTGTGATTATAAAACTAGGGGAGGTCTTGGTTTAAGAGTTCTTACATATGCAAACTTATCTCCTAGGGGAAAATTAATCTATAGATTGTACAAAGAGATTCAAAGACAATGGGAAAGAATTCTTCTAAGTATATTTATCCCAATGACCCAAGTTTAATATTTATTTCTTTCTCTCTACAAAAAGGTTTTGTTTTTTGGAATGGCTTAAAAATTATGTTGATCTTATGATTAAAGGTTTAAAATGGGTGGTGGGAACTAGAGAAATTTTTTTTATTTGGATGGATACTTGGTGTGATAAAAACCACTCAATTTAGATCCAATTTTGAAACCTTGGATGAAATTACTTCAAGACAAACATGATGATAGGGTTTCAACATTTTGTACAAGGATCAATAAGGAAGATACAAATGGCAAGAATATTTTTTATAAGTATACAAGACATTGATGCTAGGAGGCAATTGAGTAGAAAGATAACAACTATGATTATTCTGAGGGGAGCCAATGATAAATTGATTTGGGAGTTGAATATCTCAAGAGAATACACAATAAGAAGTGGATATAATGTACAACACCAACAAAATAATAATATCACTAGAATATACCAATTCCACCATGTAAATTCAAAAAAATATATCACTAGAATATGGAGAGATATTTGGGATAGCCGAAGCATTCCTAAAGTTATTTGTTTGGCTAGTAGGTCATAGAAGAATTTTATCCTAGGATAACCTTATGAAAATGGGTTTTCATGGCCCCTCTCAATGTGTTTTTTATAAAAAGGATGATAGTATAGACCATCTCTTGGGACATTGCTCAATAGTCTAGAATCTATGGCAATGGATTCTTAATATGTTTGGTAAATGCATGGTGATGAATAGCAGAATTGAATATTGGTTAAAGCAATGGTAGAGCACTTATAAAAGTGAGTATTTACATACAATATGGGATATATCAAAAGATACAATACTTTGGACTATATGGTTAGAAAGGAATAGAAGAATATTTAAAGAAAAGGAAAGCAGTTTAGAGGTAATGAAAAGGAAGATATGTTTAGCCATAAAGGAGTCTAAACCAACCCTATCAACTCACCTAGTCCCTAATATGGAAGGAGAGAGCCTTGATAGATGGATTCAAGTCATTAAATGGAATTATGATGCTGGGTACAAGAGAAGCAAAAATAAGGAAAAGAATATAAAGTGGAAACCACCATATTTGGAGTGGATTAAATTGAATTTTTATGGAGCATCTAAAGGAAATCTAGGACTAGTAGTGGGAGGAATAATTAGAAATAATAGAGAGATTTTATCTCATTAATATTTCAATAGAGAATTTAAGATAAATAATGAAGTTAAAGCTTGGGCAACTTTAGAAGGGTTAAAAATATACAAACAAATGAAATGGAATAAAATATGGATGGAAGGTGATTCTCTCATAGTAATAAATACAATTTTGAGGAAATTTAAGGCTCCATGGAACATGCAAGAGATAATTGTGGAAATTCAAGATCTTTCTAAAGAGTTTGAAGAAAACAGGTTTAAACATACATTAAGGGAAGGAAATAAATGTGCAGATAGGCTAGCCAATAGAGGTGTTTTGATTGAGGAACATGAAGTTAAATTCTCCTTTCCATGGTTAGAGGAAGTAGTAAGTTTAGTTTAATATAACAAGAAAATGTTGATTGCCTAAATCAATTAATGATTAACATTTACTTTAATGTTTTGCATTCGTAACATATACTTTATTCTATAATAATAATGTGTTTTCATATAAACTATTTATTATAATTTTTGTGGTTACACTTGTGTTTCGGGAAGGAAACTAGCAATCTATATTTGGTAAAAGTGGACTATTTATTTCTCTACTAAGATGCAATGCATAGATAGTAGAGGTGAAGTTTTGTATTGTGAAGGTTTCTATAGTAAAATGTCAAGAAGGATATTAAATTCTAGAATATGTGTATTCATATACAAAATCGAACAGTTAAAAAAAATGAAAATCTAGAATTCAGACATTTTATGTAAAATGATGTAGGTTTATAGCTATAACATTTCAATTGAGATGAGAAGTAAATATATTTGTAAACTCTCAAGATGTAAAGAAGATATTTATGATTTTTCAAGGGTGGAGGACCCAAGTACAACCCCTTATTATCCAACCAAAAAAAAAAATATTGTGCTTAGCACAATATCCAAAGTTTTTCCATCACCTGATAATGTTCTCAATACTATCATCTTATACTTATTTTCTCATCTCAAATGGTCTAATGACATCCTTTGGTGTAACGCATTTAACCTTGGCATGATAAGATCAAATTACAAATACTTCAACACCCCCCATAATTTGAGTTGAGAGTCCATGGAGAGGAGACATTAGAGGTAATAAATTACCTCTATGCTCTAGTGGACCTCCACTTTGTAATATTCATCATCAAAAATCTTACCTCCTAATCTCAAGAATTCTACTTTAATCTTCTTTAGTCTTGTTATGTAGTTTTTGATAGAGTGTCCTTTCCTTCTACAATATTCACACAACTTTGAATTATTTTGAATATTTGAATTTCTATTGGGTAGCTAAACCTTAGATTCCATTGTTTGAAGTCCTTTGGATGGGCCTATATATGATAAAGAGATCTATAGTTATTCATAGAAAATTCATAGTGAATAAGAACTTTTAAGAGTCTTCCAAGAGATATGGGTTGTGGATCCTTGATAGTCATAGCATTCACATAATGAAGTAATCCAACTATATGAAAATATGGAGTAAGATTATAGATAATATATTTTATGTATTATTCATCACCATTTATCTTTTATCTTGCCATAGTTAGGTCAACCTATAAGGATCTGAAGCAAGACATGTAGTCTTTAACATTACCAAAATCTAAAATCTTGAGGTTGGAGAGCCTCTTCTCTATTATGTTAAATTCATTAGCACTTGATTTTCCATAAATATTCTTCAAATTTATCCATACTTTAATAGGGTCATTCTTCTCTCTTATATGGATCAACTAACATAAATAAGATACCAAGCACTTAATCCTTTTTCTTAGCTATTTTATGATCATCAAGGCCTTTTTCTATTTTATCATTAAAAATAAACTAGAGATTCTTACTTTTGAGTAAACCTACCATTTGTACTAACCAAGTGCTATAATTTCACCCATTAAGGCATGTAACATATTCCAGAGGATCCATTTCATATAAAAACCCTTTTATAAATATAATAATAACTTAAACTAATGTCACTCACTTGTAGGGATGGAAAATCATGCAATATAAAAGAAATAAAATCCAAATAATTTGGGAGAGAATTTTTGTTTCATAGGGTCGAGAAACCTCCCGCTCTGGGTGGGAGGTCACCTCTTCAACTTCTCACTCCCTCCTTGGCTCCTCCTAGGGTTCTCAGGCAGATCTCTTGCTTTGCTATGGAATTCTAGGTAGATCTCCTAGTTTTCCTAGGATTTTTTGCCCTTCTTATCGTTGCTTGGTGCCTAGAGGGTCTCCAAGAATTTTTTTGCTTCTTCTTGATGTATTCAAGGAAAGAGGAGGTAGATTTTATTTTCTTCTAGTGGATCTGTAACGCACTTAGGATATGCCCCGGTGCAGGAGTAAGAGAACTCTCGCTATGGGTGGGAGGTCATCTCTTCATCTTCTTGCTCCCTCCTTGGCTCTTCCTAGGGCTCTCAGGTAGATTTTTTGCTTTGCTATGAAATTCTAGGTAGATATCCTAGTTTTAGATTTATGGCCCAACCTGCCACTACTTGGTTCCTGGAGGGTCTTCAAGACTTTTTTTGCTTCTTCCTGAGGTGTTCCATAATAGAGGAGGTAGCTCTCCTCTTCTTTTGGTGTATCTAAAGTACGCTTAGGAGATGTCCTGGTACGAGAGCAAGAGACCTCCCACTATGGGAAGGAGGTCACCTCTTCATCTTATTACTCCCTCCTTGGCTCTCCCTAGTGTTCTCAAGCAGATCCTTTATTTTTCTATGGAATTCTAGGTAGATCTCCTAGTTCTCCTAGGGTTTTTGGTCCTTCCTTCTACTGCTTGGTTCTTGGAGGGTATCCAAGACCTTTTGCTACTTCTTCCTGAGGTGTTCCAGGAAAGAGGAAGCATATCTCTTTTTCTTCTGGTAGATTTGTAGTGCACTTAAGATATGCCTTGATGCAGGAGTGAGAGACATCTTGCTATGGGTGGGAGGTCACCTCTTCATCTTCTCGCTCCATCATTGGCTCTTTCTAGGGTTCTTAGGTGGATCTCTTGCTATGTTGTGGAATTCTAGGAAAATCTCCTAGTTTTCCTAGGGTTTCTAGCCCTTCCTACCGTTGCTTGGTTCTTGGAGGGTCTCCAATACCTTTTTTGCTTCTTCCTGAGGTATTCCAGGAAGTCTTCTTGGGTGATGCTACGTGGTTGAACAAACTTGGTTTGTGATCTCGATGTGGGGGCTTCTGTTCTTGCTCAGTTTTGGGGATTTTTAGATGTTAGGACCCTAATCCTAACTTACACTACATAATTAATATCACCTATCTATTAATAAGCCATCATGACTCTTCACTAATAACCATTAGATAACTTATATATGCATTCACAAAATATGTCATTAGGGCATTGAAGAACATTTATTTTACATCTCTTTTGAGATCATTTGGCAGAAAAATCCTCCATTTAAAATGACTAACAAAATTTATTGGTAAATTCAATTGTTGCGTCCATTTCCATTTATTTGCATTGAAATCCAACTACTAGGAACCAGGTTCCTAACAATTGGTATTAGAGCTGGTCTAAATCCTTCCATCGGGGCACATCTCAAATCAATAGCAAGTGAAGACAAACCTATGCCTATCTAAACATTTTTTTGCTATCTGCTATAAAGCAAGGGACAAAAAAAAAAATCCAAGTGTTGGTTAATTCTAAATAACAAGGTAGTGTTCGTGGAAGCAACCCTAGCATTGAATCACCAGTATCCAAATGATTGCATGGAAACAACTATTGGTGAACACGTCTAACAACATATACAGAGATAGAACACCACAAAAAACCCTTAAAAACTTACTAAAATACTACAAATCCTCCATCGCTCACAATAAAACACAAAATCACAAGGAAAGGTTTTTTAATATGTCTCCAAATTTTCCATTTGATTTTCCAACGAAGTTCCTGAACAGACAGTGACGATTTCAATATAATGGATCATTTTTTAGATAAATAAAAGTAAATCTAGCCTCAAATCGACATCAAAAGCATTACAAACACAAGCATCGACACCCCCAAGACGTGTGAGAGCAAATTGAAATAGCAAAAGAATTAAAAAATCTCCAAATTCAAATGAAAACACGCTCCTGTAATGTTTTTCGATGCACCTCAATATTTAACGATGAAAAATTATAACCTAAGGTTAAAATATCTTTCTTGACAGTCGGTAAAAGTCTACGATCAGCGTAAAAATATAAGCTTTTAAAGGTTTGGGATTTAAAATCCCACATCTATTGCATAGGAGGGTGTTAAGTCAGTTATAAGAAAAAACTCACACCAAGTGGTTGTGACTATCACTTGGTAGTCACGCACCCGTGCATCCCTTGCCTTCCCTCTACTTGACCTTGCAATATCACTCATCCTCGCCCACATCACCCACTCCCACTGTGCCACATTTCCCACTCTCGCTATGCCAATTCGGTTGCTCCTACTGTGCGACCAATTGGATTTATAGAGCGGAACAATATTTTTCTCTATACCAAATTTTGAAAACATAAAAATTTCACATTGCTTCCTTCCACTTGGAGAATATTGCTGCACAATGGTACCAATGGTATGAGAAGACCAATGGTTCCCCTACATGGTCATAATTCACCAAAAATATGATGGTAAGGTTTGGTCCCAGCAAATTTGAAGATTGTATTGAAGCACTAACTAAACTTTGCCAAACCACTATGGTAAGAGAGTACCAAGCCCTATTTGAAAAATTGGCAAATCTTACATCTGGACTTGATGCTACATTTTTTCAAAGTTGTTCCATCAGTGGCTTAAAAAGGAAATCCAATTAGAAGTGTAAATGTTCAATCCAGTCAACATGATGCAAACGGTAGGAGTAGCTCAATTTGCAGAAGAGAAATTAAATAACCAACGTCGAGTGGGAAGACATCCTATAGAAAGACCATAAAATACATACACAACCATGAAATCTAATAAGGCCCTACCCATTAAACATATAAGCCCTGAAGAAATGAAAGAGAGAAGAGAAAAGGGGCTTTGTTTTCTTTGCGATGAAAAATTTGTTTCAAACCACAAGTGTATCACCCCTAAACTATATATTCTAAATACACTTGACCAAGGAAATTTAAATAAAGAAGATAGTATTGAGGTAGAAGTGTTGGCCGATACCCCAAAATATGACACAAATAAAGCACCAGAGATATCCTTTAATGCCCTCACCGGGTTCTCAACTCCACAAACTATGAAGGTCAAGGGTTGCTTTAAGAAACAAAATCTCATTGTGCTTCTAAATTCTCATAGCACACATAATTTTATCGATCCATGATTAGAAAAACAAGTTGATTACTTCATACACCCTTGCAATAACTTCAAAGTAATGATTGGTAATGGAGGACATATTTCATGCAAAGGAAAAGATCAAAATGTTAAACTCACTATGGGTAACTATAACATAAATACTAATATGTATGCACTACCACTAGGAGGGTGTGATATCGTATTAGGAGTACAATGGTTGAGAACACTAGGAACTATCCAATGGAATTTTGAAGAACTATGGATGAAATTCACACAAAAAGGTCACACATATACTATCAAAGTATTAAAATTTGGCTCTTCTCAAGTAGTAAGTTCTCATAGAATGGACAAGCTTATTCAAAAAGGAGGCAAAGGTATGATGGCACAATTGTTCTCAATTCAACCAACAAATGAAGAACACTCAACAACACCTGATCTACAACAACTTCTAGAACAACATGACAAGGTATTTACTAAACCAAATGGATTACCTCCTCAACGAAACCATGATCACACCATTCAACTTATTCTAGGGCACCAACCTCCTAATATTCAGCCTTATCAATATCCATATTTACAAAATACAAAAATAGAAAAACTAGTCCAAGAATTACTTAAAGTAGGGATTATTAGACTGAGTATGAGTCCTTACTCTTCTCCTGTTATATTCAAAAAAATGATGGGTCATGGTGCTTATGTGTTGATTTTCACACCCTTAATAAAATAACCATCAAAGATAAATTCCCTATTCCTGTCATCGATGAATTGTTAGATGAACTTCATGGGGCCACATATTTTTCCAAATTAGACTTACAATCAGGCTACCACCAAATTTGAGTTAAAGAAAGTGATATTCCAAAAACCACCTTTCACACTCATGAAGGGCATTATAAATTTAGGCCTTACTAATGCTCCTACATTTCAAAGTTTAATGAACAAGTTATTTCATCCCTTCATTCAAAAGTTTATTTTAGTTTTCTTTGATGATATTTTGATTTATAAAAAAATATGGGAAGAGCACTTATGCCATCTCGACCAAGCATTGAAAACTTTGGAAGATAACCAATTATATGCCAAAAGATCAAAATACCCTTTTGGAAAACAATAAATTGAATATCTCAGGAATATTATCTCTAAAGGAGTTAAGGTGGACCCCCATAAGATTGAGGATGTGAAAAATTGACCCACTCCAAAAACCTTAAAAGGATTACATGTTTTTCTAGGACTAACAGGGTACTATCACAAATTTATCAAAAATTATGGAAAAATTGCAACCCCTCTAATAGCACTACTCAAGAAAAATGCTTTCCTGTGGTCTTCTAAGGCTGGAGATACCTTTATTGCCTTAAAGAATACAATGTGTACCACCCCTGTCTTAGCCATGCCAGATTTTTACCAACCATTTATTATTGAGAGTGATGCTTCAAGAGTAGGAATAAAAGTTGTGCTAATGCAAAATGAAAAACGCTTGGCCTTTACTAGCAAGGCTTTTTCTCCAAATAATTCAGCCCTTTCCACATACAAAAAAAAGATGTTAGCTGTTATTCACACCATTCAATATTGGCGACCTTACCTTATAGGGTAGAATTTCATTATTCACACAGACCACCATAGCCTAAAATACTTTATCGAGAAACGCATAACCACTCTTGAGCAACAAAAGTGGGTTACAAAACTACTCAGATATGATTATGAGATAATATATAAAAAAGGAAAAGGTAACATGGTTGCTGACGCTCTTTCCAAAAAAATTGAATATATTTCCTAAGTGTCACTTTGAGGGTAAAGCTCTTTTTAAGAGGGGTGGCTTGTTAGGACCCTAATCCTAACTTACACTACATAATTAATACCGCCTATCTATTGATAAACCATAATGACTCTTCACTCATAACCATTAGATAGCTTATGTATGCATTCACAAAAGATGTCATTAGGGCATCGAATAAAATTTATTTTACATCTCTTTTGAGAGCATTTGGTAGGGAAATCCTTCATTTGAAACAACGATTCTAATAAAAGTGATTGGTAAATTCAATTGTTGCATCCATTTCCATTTATTTACATTGAAATCCAACTGCTAGGAACCAAGTTTCTAATAGTAGAGCTCTTCCTTGCAATTTTTCTTTGGCCATGGGATGGGGCCATGCATTTTTCTGCCTATAGGGGAAACTCTTTTTTCCTCTCCAGATCTTTTCTTTGCTTCGGATTGGGATCCAGTTCTTTTGTTTTGCCTACAGTGATGGTTATTCTCTGGTTTCTAGGCTTAGGGAAGGCCCTGATAGCTAAGTATTTTCCTTGGTTTACGATTCATGGTTGGTGGCTTAGGGTTTCTAGTGGCTTTTAGTAATTTCTTTTGCTTACTGAGATGGTCTTGAAGGCCTCATTTTTTCCTAGTTGAGATTTTCCCATTATTCGCGGTTCATGGCTGGCGATTCAAGGTTTTTGATAGATGTGTTTCTTTGTTCTACTTTCTAGGATGGTCATTCACTACCTTTTCTAGGCTTGGGGAGGCCTCAAATTTATAGTTGAGTGTTTCTCGTGGTTGGAATTTAAAGGCTCTTGCCTAATGGTTTATGTTGGATTCCTTCTCATATTTTTTGGGTCTTGGAGGGGACCATGTATTGTAGAAGGATTTCATGGTTTCTTCATTGGTGGTAGGGTTAGGGTTTCTTGTTGATTTGGGTGTCCTCTTTCCATGGTTTGTCTTCAACTATGCTTCATATTCTTCTCTGGGAGTTCGCATGGGGGCTATTACTGATGGTCCAGTGTTGGTTTACGAATGGCCCTAAGTTGTTTTGCGGATGGTCCTTTGCTAGTTTTTGGGTGGTCCCTTTTCTTTTGCATATGGTCCTATGTGGTTTACGGATGGTCTTGATTCCTTTGCGGATGGTCTTGTTTTATTTTATGGATGGTCTAGTTTCATTTACAGACAGTGTTGATTCATTTACGGGTGGCCTTCTAAATCTAAGGTTTTCTCCTCTATGGGAAAACCCTTTTCAAATTGGTGTGAGGTTTTCTCCTATAATGAAAAACCCTTTTCAATTTTATGTTTACCTACGAGCTTTTCTCTACTGCCCCTACGAGGGCTTCTCTTCTCAGCTTGTGTGGTTTTCTCTCTTGCTCCTGCGTGGGCTTCTCTTTTTCTATTTTAGTTGTTTTTTTCCAATAGCCCACAGAGGGTCTATTTTTTTCAGCTAATTTTTGGTTGGGATATCTTCTCCCAACCTTCTTATTTTTGTAAATATTACGGGAACCTTTCAAAACCCCTTTTACAAATAAAAAAATCCAAATAATTTCATATGCGAAAGTTATACATTTTGTAAGTTTGGATGAATTAGCACTAAAAATAAATAAAAATATAATATTGGTAAACCTTAGAAACAATATTGAATCTAAGATTGCCACTTGGAAAAAAATGATTAGAGGTGCCTACACTATCTACCACATGGACTAAAATTGGTGAACTAGAAACTAACTTATGTCAATATTTTATTGGATATTTCCATATATATATAATGGTTATTAGTTTATAGGATTCAAACTGAAAACCATGCTTATGCAAGGGAATAAGTAAGCTATTGTGCATCGACATGCTTTGAGATAGACAATCTTCCTGCTTTTAAAAAAAGCATGCATTGAGTGCAAGGATTTCCAAAACTTGAAGTTCAAACCCTAAACCTATTGGCCATAGCTGATCATGCTAACTGTTATGTCATTCTAGATGCTAGAATTGAGAAGTGAAGAAAATTATCATCAATAGTTATCTTGGAAAGGGAATGGATGATCATATGTCTATAGCCCATGGACATGTGCCTTGCTAGCATTGTCTTAAAAAAGGATACTTCGTAGACATAAACTTGTAACCTCTCCACTACAAGTTAGCTAATCAAATGTTGCATGACTATGCATGATTAGATTTAGGAAGGAAAAATACTAAAATTAATATGAGGATCATACCCTATAATCCTTGCAAAAGAAAAATACCATCTCCAGGTTTTGAACTAGTGACCTCTAGTAATCAAAACTAGGGATCAACCACTGTGGCATAGATATAGTTTGGAGAACCTTTGTTGAATTTCGCTATCATATTGATGTTGAAATAATAATCTAATTCATGGCCAAGGTTAACATTTTTTTATGTATTGAATAGGCCTAACGGAATTTCATTGTACAATGTATTTATTGTTTATAATATTTTATTATGTAAGCCCTATGTGCCATGGTTAACCTTTCTATGGTTAAACCCTCTTTATAAATTATAATTAACCTAAATCCCTCTTGAAATGTTGGATTAGGTTAAAATTTATTATGTAATTGGGGTTTGGTATTGCTAAAAATACCCCCTCCCATTTCTCATTTTCTTATTATAGTATTGTGTAATATTTTATACAAGTATAGTTATTATTTATGGTGCCTAAGAGTGCCCACCAAATCCTTCTCTTTTATCCTTTATCATTCCTTGTATAATATTTGAGTGTATGGTTTGCTTTGTTCATGTCTATAAAGCATTATGAGATTTGACATGGCATTAGAGTGGGTATAGAATTTCCTTACTTGGTCATGTAAAAATGCCTCTGATATTTCTTCCAAACCAAAGTGTGATTCTCCTTTTTTTCTCATTTGCTTATTTTACTTAAGAGGTTAAAAAAAAAACTTTTTATTTTTTATTTACTTATTCGAGGTTGTATCGCCCAAATTTTTTGCACCCTTACCTTCAGGCTAAAGGATCCGTACCCGAAAGAGGGGTGAGAAAAGGATGGAACAATACCTCAGACGGAGAGGCCCTTTGAAGGTTGTGCATCTCGGGGGAGGGGTATAAATTTGAATTTTCGACGGATGGTGGGGTTCACCAGGAAAATTTGAGTGGCATTTTCCATGCCTAGGTTGAGAATGGGTTTGATTTGTTCATTTTATGTTCAATCATTCAAATTCCTAGGTTGGGCAAAATGAAGCTAAGCTATTCTATATGAAGATTCTGATTTATATGAAGACATCAGACATAAATGAATCCTAATGTGATTGAATATAGAGAATATATAAAATGGAGAAGAGTACACCTGATTTCTGATGTCTGATGAAGATTCTGAAGCTTGTAGGAGTCCAGATCATTTGTAATTGTATAGAATCATCCCAAATCATAGGAGATCATCCGAGATCACCCAAGATCATCAGCGACCTGACGAATTCATTAGGAAAATTCATCAAAAACCTGCAATCAAGAAAACAGACACCAAAAACCAAAAATACAATTGCAAGAATGATGCAAAATGATAGAAATAAGAGTATAGATGTTTGAATGATAAATCCAGATATCAAATTAAATGAGATGCACTATTTTGGAAACTTACTTTGAATTTTATCATGCAATTATGCTAAACGAGGTGAACTCCAATATGCAAAACATAAGTAAATTAATCTAATGCACCAATAAATAAGGAAAATGAGATAGAGAATGCAAACGCAGGGCTCTGATTGCCCCCAAGCTGAATTGCAGACCGGATCATCTATAATCGTACAAGATCATCTCCGATCTTGATAAGATCATCTAAAATTGTAGTTGAATCACCTGTGATGATCCGAGCTACCTCCGACTGAAACACAGTGAAATCTTACAAAAAAACTTGAAAACACAAGTGCAAATGATGGGAGATCATAGCAAAAACTAAAATTGCAGGGAAATAATCAGCCAGGCAGCCAGGTAGGGAGTCAGGGGGATAAACTGGGAAAATCTCAGTTTATATAGGATTAGGGGGAGGTTATGAGGTTGGGGATCATCCCAAAATGGGATATCCCCAACGTGGGAATCTCCAACCATGCAGACACACTTCTGCCCAAGTTGGAGAGGTCGTTGGAATAGAAGCTAATTATGAAAATTTAGTTTTGGGACAAAATCGTCTGGACGTTCTATTCCAGACGAATTCATCCGATTTGGGATGATATCATCAGATCGACGATGATATCATCATATCAACAACGATATCATCCAATGGTCACAACAACCTCTAAAAATGGTGCAAAAAACAAGGTAAGCGGTTAACGAGCTGTTTCGGGGTTAAAATTCAAATTTCTACTTTTTACTGATGGTTTAACTGTGCCAATTTTAGGGTGCTACATTTTGCCCCCTCTTTAGTGAATTTTCCAAAAAAAATGCGTTAAAGACGAGTTCTTCACGCTTTACGAGAAAGCAAAAATTTATTCCATTTTTTAGACGATGATTCTAGGTCGAATCGTACGACTGTTTGCTATGGTGCCCCCTCCGAGTTTTTACCCAAATCAAATGTTTGAGGTAAAAGCACGGAAAAGCAAAAATTAAAAAAATGTCATTTTGAATAAAAATAAGAAAAATAGGGTAAAACCCTAATTCATTTTTACTGTTCACTTTCGCTATTTTAGAGCTCTGCAGGCGAAATGGTGGAAACGACGCACAAATCGATAGAGATCCGGCGTGGGTTGCGGGTAAGGATCTAAACCTAGTTTATTGTGTTTTTAACTTGATTTACTTGATTTTTTACTTGAATTTTAAGTATTTTTGGGCATCGTGGCCATTTTTAGGTCGTCGATGAAATTGTCTCTATATTGTCAATTTTGTCTAGGGACAAAATCAAAGAAATAGGGGTGATCCCGTCCAATAAGGGGCGATCCCCAAATTGAAGAACGGAGACAATTTCATCATATTGAGGACAATTTTATCTAAATTTGGTACGATATCATCCAATAATGGGCGATATCAACTTTTATGGGATGATTTGATTTTAATTGATTTTTTTTAATGATTATGTACTAATGATTTTTGTTGTTTTATTGCTTATTTTGCAGAGGGGATTGCTAAAGAGTCGGGAGTGGAAATACAGAGGTCTAAGAGACAATTTGGCCATGCTCGATCAGGTCGAGTGAGATAGATTGGTAGAGGTAGGACTATAGCATGTGGCAGAGATGCCACAAATTCCTACAGACATGGGGCTACTGACAGCCCTAGCAAAGAGATGGTATCCAGAGTCATCCTGATTTCGGCTACCGATAGGGGAGATGACTCCCACTCTAGAGGATGTATGTAGGATCTTGAGGATCCCCATACATGGTCGATTCATGACCCCTTTGGCCAATCAGGACCACGCTATGATGAGATTGTGCGAGGACCCGAGCTTCATCTTGGAGAAGGGTGGAGTGAACATCGAGGCTTTGAGGTGGATGCCTAGGGCATCTTGGTTGACCCAAGTTTTGGTAGGGGTGGTGGGTGGCCTTCTTTTATGCCACCAAAGTGGATGCAAATTATCGTGGCTACTTTCATATGTGGTCTGTGATATGAGAGACCACGAATATAGGTTTTCTTGGGGTAGCTTTGTACTGTGTCACTTGTATAGGATCCTTTATGGGGTCATATACAAGGGGGGTCGATGTCTGGTGCTGACATTGCTTCTATAGGTTTGGTGTTGGGAGCACATTGCGGTGCGAAGGCCGATAGGGCTTCCACTGACAAGATTTGACCGGGAGAGACCCCAGGTTTTCTATTGGTGGCTCCAGAGAGGGTCACAGCGGTAGATAGATCTGTCGATGTCTCAGAGATTATTGGATGACCTCACCCTAGATAGGATCACCTGGAGACCATGGAGAGAGCATCCATGATGGGTAGAGTATGGACAAGAGTTGACTCACATCATGCGAGTCATATGGTTGAGGACAGAGCGGGGAGAGGTAGAGATCCACCGCTACGACTGAGTTTTGAGGCAGTTCGATCTACAGTAAGGGATCCCTACTCTTAGGGATTATGAGTACTCCTAAACTATGGGGGATAGTACCACACTGAGTGGGGCTCCAGACATGCAATGATTCTAGATTTAGGATGTTGATGATGCCCCCATTCAACCAGTGGATGGGGATGATGAGGGGATAGCAGATAGATATGATGTCTGGTATGCAAGCATCCACCCTCCTCGAATGATGAGGACATAGGGTCTGATGCATGTTATACTATAATGGATGGAGAGGCAACACTAGGCTACCATCGATGTAGAAAGGGGTCATGGAGAGAGGGATCAACGATGGCCTCCTTAGGAGAGACATTAGAGAGTACCACAGGCTCTAGAGAGACAACAACAGTCGAAGAGGAGGGAGGAGAGGAGAGAGGAGAGGAGAGAAAGACTCCCTCCTTAGTAGAGGGATAGGCCACCATCGCCCGATAGGGGCAAGGGTGTCGAGGTGGGGGAGAGTAGCGAGATGGTAGCTCTCTGGGTGGAGAATGCCCACCTATGAGCTTAGGTGCAGACTTTGCAGGATGAGGCTACACGACTCAGGGCTCGAAGCGGAGGGGCAAGCATTCTGGAGCTGGAGCGATTGGTTGCTCAGAACACATTCTATCAGGAAGTGTACTACCAGCTGGTTTTAGAGGGCCAAAGGATACAGTTGCCAGTCGACATTACGAAGCCGATCAGGATGGGGTCATTAAGGACATCATCATGATCGACATCGAGGACCCATGATACAGTACGGGCTTTAATGGGACCACCTCCTCCACCTCAGGGCAGGAGAGGAGATGAGGTTGAGAGCTCGAGGTCTTCTTGAGACTAGATGCACATTGTACATAGACTATTTTTGAGATGATTGAGTATGCCAAGGTATAGATTGTGGCATACCAATCCGTTTTGATATGATGTATATACTTCTTGATATATATATGATGTTCTTTTTGTGATATGACTTGTGCATATGTTTTATGATGCTTTAATATTTTAATTGTTGATTGACTATTCATGTAATTATGTCATTGAAAATATTATAATTTTATGTCATGCTATAAAATTAAATGAAATAATCTGATGTAAACAAACTGGTTGTTGTGGTGTGTTTTGATGAAAATAAAGTGACTTCTAATAATAATTTCAAAGGACATTGTCATTGTTACATGACCATTTCATGGATTCGTCGCTCGCTAGGTCATCAAGCTAATCTCGGTATGAGAGAAATATTGCTAAAATTAAAAGGGTGCTTAAGAGACTTTCTTAAGACTTTGTGTTGTGATGATGAAAAATGATGATAGTGATGATTTGTTTTTAGATTTCCATGAAAATATTATGCATGAAATATTAAAAATATGATTTTTTCTAGGCATAAAATTCCTAAGTATGATAGAAATTTGAACAATTCCCTAGGAATTATACCATCGTCACAAAAAAAATGAATGTTGACAGAATGAAATGAAATAGGAAAGTTTGCGTTCTTTTTAAAGCACAATTGTGTAACATAATGATTTAAGCCATATGCTTTTATGGATTAAATAAATGGGAAATAAAATTAGAATGATGGTTTGTGCTAGGCATAGAATTTTAGGTATAGACTTATACCATCATCGCGAAATCCAAAGAAGAAATTGATATAATAGTTTTATTGCATAGTTGATTTTTGATTTTGAGATAAATAGAAAATATAAAAATGAGGACTTACACTAGGCATAAAATTCAAATTTATGTTTAGGAACTATACCATCATCATGAAAGTCAAAAATATATAAATGTGACTTTATTGCTAGATTTTTGAACATGTTTTGCAAGAAAATTTTGGATTTTTGAAAAAAATGTATTTAATTGATTTTACGCTAAGCAGATATTCTCAAGTAAGAAAGTCAAATTATTCCATAAGATTTGAATAAATATTTTAAATTATATCAAAGACAAAATTTAGATTTATAAGGAACCCCGTGTGCATACGTGAGTTCATTTCCGATCTTGATCTATCATAATGATACAAAATCTCTCAAACACAAATGTGTGTGCAATTGTAATGTTCATTTACCAATTTTGAGCAAGATAATTTGATACAAGTAATTTGAATTAACCAAATGAGTGTTTGTTGACCATGATTTATATGCATGTAACCTTACCAGACTACTATGTAAGTCTGGTCATCAAGAGCTAGCTGATCCATAAGCGGACATAGGTTTGTACAAAAGAAGGTCGCTAATGTGACAGACATATCACCATGCTAGGAGTTACCCAATGTCAAGCAAGTTGGGCACAAATCACCTGTTATGGAATTTACCTCATAGTTTTTGAATAATTGATAATTCCAGGGATTAAAGCTTCACACTTCCTTCTTTCAAAGGGGGGGAGGTATTTATTACTTTTTGCTTTTTCTTTTCTTTTCTTTTTCTATTTTTTTTTTTTGTATTTTTTTGTTTGCTTGACACTGAGATAATGTTAAAATATTGCTGAGATGGTACAAAATGATACTGAAATAATGTTTATGAATAATTTCTCTTTTTCTCATGATTTTCTTGATTTTCTTTTTCTTCCTATACTAGGGATACTTGCTCGGATTGGCTGTAGAGCAAGGGATTTTTATTTTGGGCAGGAGTGACCTTGTCCTTTTGTCAATTCTTAAATATTCTAGACCATGTGCATGATAGGATAGCAGGGGAAACTTTTCACTCAAGAGACCACTTCTACTGTGTAGCATCGTTTTGAATTTGCAATGAAATTATTTTAATGTGAAAAGGTGTACTTGGTTCAAGTAAATAACAAGATCAGTTCTCTATGCTCAAAATTTTATTTAATTCAACTGTGGACTTCGATATAAGAGAGATTAATAATCATACCAAATAAGATCAAGATATTTATTCATGTGAGTGTGAAAGTGAGGGATTCTAGATAAATTCTAATTTATCCAAAATAACTAAAAATATAACTGCAATACTTCAAGAATTGACAGGTGCAAAATAGAAGATGTTTTTGAGGATTTTGATGATTTTGATTTTTTTATATTTTGATTTTAATTTATGAATTGAGAGAATACATAATATTACTTTTTTTGAAATTTTTATATGAATTACTAATATGAGACAATATGTATAATATATACAGTGATGAAATTACCAGATTTATGCATAATAGCACTTAAGATGCATAATGTTCATAGGTTCTTTAAGATCTTTACCATCTAAGGTAGCTAATATGTATGCTCCCGATCCAAATTTAGCTTGAATTTGCCTTTAAGGTCTTTAGTTGCATTAGTATTTTTTTTATTTTCTTTAAAGACGAGGTCGTCGATCTCAAAGGATTGATTATGAACTTTCTTGAGATATGCTCGTTTGAACTTGTTATGGTAGGCACGAAGATGCTCCAAAGCATTAATGCGCTTCTCATCTAGGAGTTTCAGCTAACTAAATCTACCAGCACGATATTCATCTCGTACTTCAGTATCTTGAAGTAGCAGAGCCAAAGAAGGAACTTCTAGTTCAAAGAGAAAATAGCTTCAGCACCATAAACCAAAACAAAAGGTGAAGTGCCCGTGGGAGTACGAATGCTAGTTCGATAAGCCCACAAAGCAGGATATAATTGAATGTTCCAATCATGGCCAAATTTATTGACCAGTCTCTTGAGGATTTTAATTAATGTTTTATTAGATGCTTCTGCTTGGCCATTAACCTGAGGATAATAGGGAGTGGACCAACGATGTTGAATTTTATATTTTTGACATAGTTTCTTTACATCTTTGTTTTTGAAACAAGTTCCATTATCCAAGATCAGATTTGTAGGAATTTCAAACCTACAAATAATTTGATTAAGAATAAACTTGGAAACTTGTATTCCAGTGCAATAAGCTAAGGGCATAGCTTTGACCCACTTCGTAAAATACTCGATGGCAGTTCTGATGAATTTGTGTCCATTAGATGACATAGGATTGATTTTTTCTATGATGTCTAAGCCCCATTTTGAAAAGGGCCAAGGAGATGAAATAGCCTGCAGTTCTTATGCAGGTGCATGGACAATGTCAGCGTGTTTCTGGCACTTGTCTTAATGGCACACGTAATCATGTGCATCATTATCCATGGTAGGCCAAAAATATCATATCCTAAGGAGCTTCTTAGCAATGGCGCTACCACTAAAGTGTCCCCCACAAGATCCATCATGGGCTTCACTCAAAGCTGATCTAGACTCTTCTAGATTCAAACATCTCAATAGGATACCTTCAAAAGATCTCCTATACAATGTATTGCCAATTATTATGAAGTGACTTGCTCGTCTATGTAATAACCAGTGCTGGTTTCTATTAAAACCTTCATGGAAGGTCCCATTTTGAAGAAAATTGATGTTGTCAGTGTACCAAAGTTTAGGAATAGTTTCATTGATTAGAAACACGTCCAAAGGTTCCAAGCATGATTTTGTTGAAGCGGGTTCCTAGATTTGATGAATAATAATGGTAGCATATTCATCATCTAACTCCAAGGGTAAAATATATGGAGCTACGGCCATAGCATCATCTGCATGATTGCTAGTTCTAGGAATAGCTTCCAAGGTAACTTGATCAAATAAAGATATTAATTGTAATACATATGCTTTATATGGGTGCAATTTATCATCTTTGGTCTGATAAACATCGTTAATTTGATTTATAAAAAGTTGAGAATCATCGAAAACTAATATATTTTTAATTTTCAGTGCCAGGGCAGCTCGTAATCCAAGGATTAGAGCCTCATATTCAGCAATGTTATTAGTACAGGCAAACATTAATTTAAAGGATAGAGGTATGAGATGTTTCTGTGGAGATATCAAAATAATACCTACACTAGCCCCACTCATGCATCAAGCTCCGTCAAAGTATAGGGACCATTGCTCTGAATGATCCGCCTCTAGGTTAAGGCATTCGTCAAGAAACTCAATGATGAGGGGATGGGTGGACTCTAAGGGTGTAGCAACTAATTGATCTGCTATGATTTAACCCTTAAAAAAATTTTGTCCTATAAACATGAGTTCAAACTCACTTAGATCAAGAACCCACTTCGATGTGTGACTAGATAAATAAGGTCGACTCATGAGATACCACAAGGGATCGGATTTAGCAATAACATATGTTTTTTGACTGAGCATATAATGGCGTAGTTTATGTGTAGAAAATACAACTACTAGACATAACTTCTCTAATGTTGTGTAGCGGGTTTCATAACTAATTAATGTTCTACTAATGTAATAATTAGCATGCTCTCTTTTCTCATCATCAAGTTGAGCTAACATAGATGCTAAAGCAAAACCTGAAGCAAAAATATACAAGATAAATGGGCGATCAGGTTTAGGTGGCAAAAGTATAGGTGGGTTAAGAAGATATTGTTTGAGGAGTTCAAATGCTTCCTTACATTCGTTGTACCAATGGAAAGAGACATCCTTATTAAGAAGCTTAAGAAAGGGTCCAGTTTTATCCGCCAGATTATCGATGAAGCGACGGATAGCTTGAAGCTTACCTTGTAGACTCCGTAATTCAGATATATTTGTAGGTGTGGGCATATCAGTGATAGCCATAATCTTGAGAGGGTCAATTTCGATGCCACATAAAGAAACTATAACCCCTAATAATTTACCTGACTTAACTCCGAATATACATTTGGTTGGATTCAATCGGATAAGGTTTTCTTTTAATCGATCAAATAATTTTCTCAAGTCATCTAAATGGTTATCTTATTCAGTATAACGAGCTATAATGTCATCTACATAATCATGTAGTATATCATGCATCATATCATGAAAGATATAAGTCATGGCTCGTTGATAGATTGCACCTGCATTCTTCAAATCGAATGGCATCACTTTCCAACAAAAAGTCCTCCAAGGGGTAATAAAGGTTGTTTTAGCCTGATCTTCAAGAGCTATCCTGATTTGATTATAACTATAAAATCCATCCATTAAGGATATCATTCCACTCCCAACAATAAAATCAATGATCTGATCCATATTGGGAAGGGGAAAATCATCTTTAGGGCATGCAGCTTTAATATCTCTAAATTTTGTACAAACCCTAATCTTAGTAGCTTCTTTCTTAGTTACTGGAACTACATTTGAGATCCATTCAGCATAATCAATGGCTTGTATAAAAATAACATTCAGGAGTTTTTCTAACTCCCCTTTGACTAGTAAGGCCACTTTAGGATGCATTTTTCTAAGCTTTTGCTTAACAGGTTTAGCATCTGGATGCACTACTAGGTGATGCATAACTACAGAAGGGTCTAAACCTGGCATATCTTCATATGTCCAAGCAAAAACATCTTCATATTCTTTAATAAATGCAATGTATTTATCCTATTTTTCTTGACTCAATTTTGATCCAATGTTGATTATGTGAGGGTTATCATAGGTTCCAATGTTAATTTTTATGAAATTTTCTCCTTCCATGTGTATATCTCTCTCAAAATTAGGTGGGGCAGGTGAAACGCCAAATTCTTGTAATTCTTCCAAGGTTAGCTTGGATAATTTGTCTTGACGAGTCGTGGCCTCAAGCTGCACTATACTAGGTAAAGAGCCATCAAAATAAAATCCATTATGTAATAATTCCTCAATAGAGACATCGTGAAATATATCTCCCTCCAACTCATCGTTGGATTCAGTGATCATCTTAGGATAAGATATAGATAGCATATTACATGTGAATGTCTTATTCGTTAAATGCAAAGCATCGCGTTCATCTAAATAATCTTGGTAACATATAAGATGGTCATCATCCTCAAATGGGAATGGCTGATCCTTACTAGAAAATAGGCCCACACCACATCGGGTGGGCCACTCTTCTACCTCAAAAGGTTCTGTCATACCATTCTGGAAAGGTCCCAAAACTTTCCATTTATATCCCAATTTAAGTATTATAGGTTTGGCTTTAATATACTCATTAGTAAAATAACATCGAGCATATCCATCATAATGAGTTTTGATGTTTCTGGGTATTCTACCCCAATCATATCCCTTATAAATAAAGTCATAGCTTCTGACTTGGTAAATACTTCCCATAGGTTGTGGGAGGCCCAAGGTATGAGGAGATGGTGGCAAATTATTTAAAATAAGAGAATCTTGCATAGATGCATTCGTTTCTTTTGATATAATAATTTTAGATAGATTAGGTAAGATCTCGTCAGCAAGAGCATAAGAGGTAGAAGGAATATTCCCTATGTCTTTCGATGTAGAAAATATGAATTTTGTGGATGTAGACGGTGTAGAGGTGTCGATAGATGGGTCTATTATAGGTATGGAAGTTATAGGAGTAGAACAAGAGACATTGGTTGTGGGATTAGGATCTTTCTTAGGTCCTAATGCGGTTTGTTCGGAAGATGGTTGAGCTATATGTGGAGGTGCAACTGATGGAGAAGAAGTAGATGACGTTGTGGGTGTGAGTTTCACACGTTTAGATGGATAATGAGAATTAGGATTTTTGGATGACAGAGCGGGGCAAAATTGAACTCCAATAGGTTCTACCAAAGCACACATATCAAAGGGTCTTGGATCACCATGAATGGTAACCAACTGATTCTTAAATTCAAACTTAACACATTGATGTAAAGTTGAGGGAACAACTCGCATCGCATTGATCCAAGGACAACCCAAGAGTATATTGTATGATGCATAGCAATGTACAATAAACACAGTCGTATCTAAGGTTCTTGGACCAACCTGTAATGGAATGGTAATAACTCCACACGTTTCTTGTGTTTTGTCATTGAAAGCTTTTATGATCATATCAGTTCTTTTCATTTCATCACTTCTAAACCCAAATATTTGGTAGAAGTCAAAAGTGTAGATATTTAAATATGAACCATTATCAATCAAAACTCGTTTGAATGCTACATCTCCAATTAAGGCAGTAATATACAAGGGGTTATCTTTATGTAAACTATGTTGCGGTATGTCTCTATCTCGAAAGTCAATACAATCAACTTCATGAGTTATTATAGTATCGGCCATGGCTTTAGGTTGAATGTCTTGTGGTACCATCATCTAACTTAATGTGATCATTAATTCATCTCTATGTGTAGGAGAAGATATTAAAAAGTCCAAGAGAGAAATTCTAGTTGTAATATTTGATAATTGTTCATTAATATTATAAGGAGGTTTAGGTTGAACAGTAGGTGAATGATTCCATTTATTAGGAACCTTCAAAACAAATGGAGCTAATCCACCTTTCTTAATTTGATCTTGTTCAGAATTTTAAGCCTGTTGTCTAGTAACAGCTCCGATGGTACCCAAAATATTATTTTGCAGATGATGAATGGGTCTTGGTCTAGCGTTTATAGCTAGCTCATTAGAAAGTAATCGATGAGACGATGGTCTAGTAGTGACTCTTCTTGTAAATGGCTCTTCTGGAACCATATAACGTGTGATAGGATGAATAGGATCTGATTCATATTTAAAACTATTCGATTGATTTGATGTGATTTCCATATCACTCTCAGTATTGTATTCTGTATCACTAAGATCAAGTATCTGAATATTATATAGAGGCCTGGTTGTAACCATGGATAAAGTTGTGTCAAATATTTCCAGATCATGAACAGGTAAATGCCCACTACTAGTTCCTACATATTAGGCAGGAGGAGGGACATTATGATTTTCAACTTGATTAGCCACCTCCTTACCATGTTTTGGTAAGGGATGTTGAAATATGTCCAATGATTGATTGGCATTCTGATTCTGGTTTTGTGGGGTGTTCTTTTAAACATTATTAGGAGGATTTTGCTTAGGTTGAAAGGCTTGCACCTCCATCTCATTGTTATCAATAAAGTCCTGTATTTTATGTTTTAATCTTTTACAAGAGTTGGTAGTGTGTCCAGGTCCTCTATGGAAGTCACAGTGTAAATATGCTCTGTATCCGGGTATAGTTGGATCAGGTTCCCGAATATTTGGTAATTGAATCAAAACTTGTTCTAATAATTGTGATAGAATAGTTGATAAAGGTTGATTTAACCTAATAAATTCTCGAGGAGGTCTATCAGGAGGTTTCAGTACAAACTTCTTCACTGTCTTTGTAGCATTAACATTAGCAGTATTTCTGCTATCGATGACTCCATCACCCACAACTTATTTATTATTATATTTATTTTTGGATGTTTTCTCATCATCTCTCTTTTTAAGTTGGCCTCTCCTAATGAGAGCATCTTCCACTCGTCGAGCTAAGTCTATAGCCTGATCGAAGGTGGTCAAGGTAGCAGTTGATAATTTGTAAGATAGTTGCTCTTGCAAATTATTAATAAAGATGTCCAACATCTCCCTATAAGGTAACACAAAGTGCAATTTTCCTATCAACTATCTCCACCTAGCTAGGAAATCAGCAAAGCATTCATATTTGCCCTATTTTAAGTTATACAAATCTTTAATGGTCACATATATTTTTATCTAGGCACTAAATTTATGAACAAAAGACTCAGAGTTTCTTCGAAATTCCTCAAATAATTAGTGGTTAATTGATAATACCACTCTAATGCCATTCCTCCCAAGATTTTCGGGAACATTTTTAGTAATAACAAGTCATCATGTGATATATCATGACATGCTATCCTAAACATACGAAGATGCTCTATGGGATCTTCGGTTCCTTTATATATGGGAAGAACAGGCATAGGAAAATGTTTAGGATACGGCTATGCTATGACTATAGGATCTAAAGGCTAACTACACATCTCTCAATAATTGTATGAGGGACGGTAGGGATATATCTAGTCCATGCGAGAAACTAACTATTTCACCATGGCTTCAATATTGCTAGTTTTTCCACCATATTGGTTCGGTGGCACATAGGTATGGGATCTATGAGTGTATGATGGTGTGACATAAGGATTAGATGTTACATTGCTATTATGCAAAGTGTTGGTAGGAATAGTATTATGAAGGGGATTTGTAATAGTATTATGTTGTACCTTAGATTGTTGGTAATTGGTGTTCGATTTTGTTTTGGTTTTTTGTTGATTTGAGGTATGTTGATCAAGAGCTTGGCGAAATACAACAATAAATGATGGTTTCTTTTATGCGGGAATGACCCTAGGCTTGTTAACAGGAACTTTAGATTGTTGGGTAACCTACTATTGTTGCATGCTCTTGATCGCAGCTACTATATCCAAATTGGATGGTCCAACTTGATCACTCTCTTGTTCAATAAAGTACAAGGGATTAGTGCATGTTTGAAATACTTCTTCTAGAGTTGCTTGAGTGTCACTAATTTGATCCTTGTCCATATGGGCTACTCTATTAAAAACACCAATATTAGTGTTAATGAACTTCCAGAATTGTTCCATGTTCTCAAAAGTGATAGCTCCTCTCGGAGACATTTTAGGGGATGAGGATCCTTCCTCTCTAATAGTTTCTTCTTTTTCATTTCCTACAACAAGCTCTTCTTCTTGCTGGTCTAGGGTTTCTTCTTCCTAAACTTGGTCCTCAAGAGGGACATTTTGGTCAGTTAATGGTCTTCCTAACCAATCTTCATCTTCTTCGGTTTGTTTTCCATTCCTAAGTCTAGGCATTGTGCTAAACTTAGGTTTTAGCAAATATATATACTTATATATATGCGATAGGGTTGAGAGGTATATATTTTAACTATATACCTACTATAATACTTTAAAAGGAAATATTTTGTTGTTTTTTTTTTGTGTGATTTTATTATATTATTATTTTGCAAGAATAAAAATAACAAATAGCATGCTAGTTGTAAGAAACAATAGTAGAAAGAATCACTTAGCTTTCTATGAATAGTTTATGGATATCATTGATAGGGTCAAGTTCATCAGGAGTCATGAAATGCTCCTCTTCAAATTGGAATTTTTTTTTCAAGAACTTGACAAAGTGTGATATGGTAATATGATCTATTTCAGACTCTGACATGTAAAAATAAAGTTTATGGAAATACTCTCAATACAAAATAGCTCTAGGAACTCTATTCCATCTCTTTCTATCCATAATAATGACTTCTTGATCCTCTACACGAGATAGAAATTTATGTACTACAACTGCATTCTCAAGGTATTCCTCAAAGGTGTATAATTCAGAAGATACAAGTGCTCTTTTATCGGCTAACCACCTATGGCAAGCTCTCTGAAGTTCATGATACAAAGTCACCTAATTAAGATCCAGGATTCTATCTAGGACAAACCTCTTAATTTGCCTAAGTTCTGTAGATCTAGATTTAATAATACCCAATCTCCTATCAAGTTCATCCCACAAAGGTTGGGCTCTATATGTTTGAGGTACTCTAAGCACAGAAGTAATCTCTATGGCCGTTAATTGATTTTCAACATTTATGGAGACAGCTCATCTTCAATTATAATCTACCATCTAAGTATGATATGCAAATTTAACAATTTTCTAATGATTCTAGATGTTCTTAATAATGTGTTTTATTTTTTTTTGGATTGTTTTCAAAAGGTGTTTTTAGTTTCACATCGGGTTCACCAAAATATATTGCCCAAATTTTGTGCACCCTTACCTTCAAGCTAAAGGATCCATACCCAGAAGGGGGGTGAGAAAAGGTTGGAACAATACCTCGGACGGAGAGGCCCTTTGAAGGTCGTGCATCATAGGTGAGGTGTATAAAGGTGAATTTTCAACGGATGGTGGGGTTCACCAGGAAACTTTGAGTGGCAGTTTCCACGCCTAGGTTGAGAATGGGTTTGATTTGTTCATTTTATGTTCAATCATTTAGATTCCTAGGTTGGCCAAAATGAAGCTAAGCTATTCT
The DNA here is from genome assembly GCA_028583015.1 of Wollemia nobilis. NCBI lineage: Eukaryota > Viridiplantae > Streptophyta > Pinopsida > Araucariales > Araucariaceae > Wollemia > Wollemia nobilis. Next base: position 26,598,406 of record JAQPPZ010016888.1, read on the forward strand.
ATATGAATATTCTGATTTATATGAAGAAAGCAGACGTACATGAATCCTAATGTGATTGAATATAGAGAATATATAAAATGGAGAAGAGTACACCTAATTTCTAATGTCTGATGAAGATTTTGAAGCTTGTAGGAGTCCAGATCATCTGTAATTGTACAAAATTGTCCCAAATCATAGGAGATCATCCGAGATCACCCAAGATCATTAGCGACCTGAAGAATTCGTCAGGCGAATTTGTCAAAAACCTGTAATCAAGACAATAGACACCACAAACCAAAAATACAATTGCAAGAATGATGCAAAATGATAGAAATAAGAGTATAGATGTTTGAATGATAAATCCAAATATCAAATTAAATGAGATGCACTATTTTGGAAACTTACTTTGAATTTTATCATGCAATTATGCTAAATGAGGTGAACTCCAAGATGCAAAACATAAGTAAATTAATCTAATGCACCAATAAATAAGGAAAATGAGATAGAGAATGCAAACTCAGGGCTCTGATTGCCCCCAAGCTGAATTGCAGACCAGATCATCTGTAATCGTACAAGATCGTCGCAAATCTTGACAGGATTGTCTAAAATTATAGTTGAATCACCTGCGATGATCCGAGCTACCTCCAACTAAAACATAGTGAAATCTTGCAACAAAACTTGAAAACACAAGTGCAAATGATGGGAGATCATAGCAAAAACTAAAATCCTAAAATTAAATGGAAATAAACAGCCAAGCAGCCAAGTAGGGAGTCAGGGGGATAAACTAGGAAAATCCTAATTTATATAGGATTAGGGGGAGGTTAGGAGGTTGGGGATCATCCCAATATGGGAGATCCCCAACGTGGGAATCTCCAACCACACAGACATGCTTCTGCCCAAGTTGGAGAGGTCGTTGGAACATAAGCTAATTATGAAAATTTAGTTTTGAGACAAAATCGTCTGGATGTTCTGTTCCAGATGAATTTGTCCAATTTGGGACGATATTGTTAGATAAACGACGATATCGTCATATCGATGATGATATATTCCAACGGTCACAACAACCTCTAAAAATGGCATGAAAAATGAGGTAAGCGGTTAACGAGCGGTTTCGGGGTTAAAATTCAAATTTCTACTTTTTACTGATGGTTTAACTGCACCAATTTTAGGGTGCTACAGAGGTTTTTAAAATATTTTCATTATCTCTACAAAGAGTGTGTATAGGATTTAATATCCAAGGGATTAGCTACTAGGACTCTGAGTCCTTTAATCCATTCATGACTACCATATCTTTACTCTTGTGCACTAAATGTAAATTTGAAGGGTAGCCTCTACATGCACCTTGGCTTGGGCTTGGCTACACCATGTCATGGAATAAATATCATATTTCCCTATGGTAAAATCACACACCCAAACTTGTCAAGAAGGATGGCCATTGTGGCCAAATGGTCACATTTTAAGGCATTTGTCCCTAAACATTACAAGTTTAAATCATTACTGATAATGGTTTTGGTGGTTGCACAGGGTCCAAAATTTGTTGAGGTCTATTATTGTTTTTATAAGTAATACATCCTATCTATAGATGGTTGTGGTGTGGTAGTTTGGTGTTGGTATTATTGTGCATTAAAAATTACTAGTTTGAGGTCTATTATTGTTTCATAGGGTCAATTCACTCTTGTTCCCCATTTTCCACTTCAAGGGCACATGTTTTGTTTCTATAGATACTTACCCTTTTTAACTCCATAACTTGGTATGCTCAATTGGATAGCAAGAGTGCCTTTGTAATGTTTTATCATGGGTTAAAACCACATGCTAACACCTTTGGTTGTCAAAAGTGGGAAGTTCAATAGTCTAAAATGCAAGCCATCATTTTTGGATCCATAAGAAATATGGTTAAGTTGATTATCATGTGGTGTTTAGCTTAGAGGAGACCCAGGTTTGATCCCATATGAGTACTCTTGGGAAGTTTGAATTGTTTTAGTAGATATGAGGCTAACATGGCGATCAATATGGTCCTTTATTATGCCATAAAAATCCTTTTTTACATATTTAAATCTACTTGACTAGTAAATGAGAACAAGTGGTAGCGATCAAGTAGAGAAGAAGAGCTAAAGTGGTAAAAAATAATTGGAGCACTATGGCAAATCAAATTCTGCTAAGGGGTGGGTCAATATTGGCACTTCAAACCCTACGGTTTGAGCATTTAATTTTTAATTTTCTTTGGAGTCCGAAAAACTTTTGGAGGCCATATCTTTTGCATATGGAAGCATTTTAAGCCCTTTTTTCAAAGCACATAATTTTTGAGTTATATGCACTAGTAGCATTAGTTCATGGAATAGCATAGTATTAGGGGTTGGATTATGTAATATGGGCCACAAGGCCCTATTTATTCACCTTAATAGGTGAAATTACATTATTTGATCAAATCATAATCTTTTGTTTAAATTGTTTTGAGAGATATAGATGGATTTTTAATAGTTGTAGAAAATTTTAAATATTTTGAAGGCTTGCAAGAAAAGGATTTAGGATGTACTTTAGTCAATACCTCTTCTCAATTTGGAAAATTAATTTAAATTATTCATGTATATCTAATATTTCAATTTCTCTTTCTTCTTCCATTTATTGTATAGGTACTCTTGGAAGTTTGTTATAGTTATTTTTTTAAGTAGGTTCATACAAACTTATGTTATTGTAAGGGTGATTATGTTGTAAGAGGAAAACTTATGTCTTGAAGATATACCTTATACCATAATGTAAGACTAAATGAGATTATATTTATAAACTATGGTGATATTGAATTTCCTTCTTCAAGTGTAGTCCTAGTGGTAGTGTTTTTTGGATGTGTGTGGGAGTGTTTAACAGTGGTTTTGGCGACTACAATCTAACCTAAGGGGACTCTTGTGTAGGAAATATCTTTGTAGCAATAGATTTTAGATTATGGGAGGACCTACATGAGTCTACCTCAAAATACAAATCCCATTAGAGAATCCATTAGGGGGTGATATTATTATTACTAATGTCTCCTCTCCTTGGCCTGTCAGTTCATATTATGAGGGGTGTTAAAATTATTATTTGATTCATGGCAAAGGCTGACATTGTGCAATGTATTGGATAGGCCTAAGAGAATTTCATTGTACAATATATTAATTATTTATAATATTTTATTATGTAATCCCTATGGGTCATGGTTAACCTTGTTATGGTTAAACCCTCTTTATAACTTATAATTAACCTAAAGTCCATTTTGTTATATTGGATCAGGTTAAACTTTATTATGTAATTGGGGTTTGGTATTGGTATAAATATCCCCCTTCCACTCGTAGTTTCTTATTAGAGCATTGTATAATATTATCTATGGTTATAATGATTATGTATGACACCTATGGGTGCCCACCAAAACCTATATTTTTCATGCTTATTTTTTGTTCCTTGTATAATATTTGACTGTATGGTTTGCTTTTGTTTATTTGTAATAAGTATTGTAAATTTTTATAGTTGAAGGTTAAGGGGGTGCTTGCACCAACCCCTACACCACCAGTAGTCTACACCCTCTTGGAAGCAAAATATTTTAGAAAAAAATGATGTTAGAGATTTAGACTTGCAAGGTGTGCTTTGCGAGTCGAGAGGCTTATTTCCATGCCACTCTATCTAGTGTGAGTAGATTTAATCTAGTTGGAAGTTAAGGTATGGTTGAAATAACTATAAGTGATATGACATAAAAATAATATGGAAGAGAATCAAACCCATGACATAAATGCAAGTAATGAAGATGATAACTATGATCTCCTTTGGGACACATCAATTTTTTTAATTATATGAAATAAGAGGTTTTGAAAGGGTCCCTAAACCTTGATACAAAAAGAACTACTATGAACCTAAATAAAATATTGATAGTGAACCAAACAGAAGATAATAACCCAAACCCATGCAAGAGTAACCATCGCAACCATACACAAAGCAACCAAAAAAGCAATTATATGAAACCAAAGGACCAACAACTAGTCCCCACCCGATGGAATCCCCTATTCAGAAAGACAAACCCACACAAGGGAGCCCAATCAAAGCTAACGAACAAACCAAAAACATCAAACTACAAGCGAAAATAATCTCTCAACCCGATTACTTTGGGCCACATCAAAATTTGAATGGTGCATCAAATACAGAGATAAATTGTATAAAAAGGTCACTCAATAGTACCATGGAAAACTTTGTTCATGATAGGATATATTTGGTGCCAAATAGAAATTTAAAAAATCCAAAAATCCTACATATCCTCTTAAATAATAGTACCTCGAATAGTTCTTTTAGTTGCTTCTTCAATTGCTTAAATGAGAAATATTCTTTTCCATAACCAAGTAATGTAGCCTCGGTTCTCACTTTAACACCATCTTGGAATTCATTATACTTTGTAAAAATATTCCAAAACATCCATTCACCATGTCATATGTAGAAAATATGCAAGAGTGAATATTATAGCATGATAAATGAAATAAAGAGAGACATAAACAACATAAATTGATAGAAGCAATAAGGGTGGCAACCTTAGGGACCCCATAATCTCACATATTATAAAACTAATACAATGGATCAATTATTAGGGGTATTTATAGTGATATAAAATCTCCCATTAGATATTAACCTTAGTTTGACATAATATAACTTTAATGTTAAAGTAAAATATAATTAATGTATTAAACCCTGTAATAAATGATAACCAGATAGGTGGTTTGACCAATATCACTAAGTCCAAATACATCAAAACTACCTGAAGGATTACATAAATGATATGCAAAGGCTCACATAAAATATGCCTAAAGGATTTTATAAATAATTCTCATAGGATAACATAATAAATTAGCATAGGCTTATATAAATACTTGACCACAGGCTACATCAATAGTACCTATAAGCACTCTCTAACACTTTCAGCCTTGGCTTGATAAGATAAGATTATGAATACTTCAACAATCTACTGGTGAAAAACTAAAATAGTTTATTTACAACATATTCCATTTAAAAATCCTAGCTAACACATTGCTTATATCATCTAGATTCATTGTAGTAATTTATATCTATAAATTGTAAGACTCTTTGAAATGTTTTTACATTTTGAGTCCCATCATATGAAATATGAGGTGATGGAGGTATTGTAATATTTTAAAACTTCAGGAGCAATAGCGAGTGCAAACTAGGAGTGAGTGAGTGCTACGCATACAAGTGCGATCTAGGAGTGAATGCAGCAATGAGCATGAGTGTGACCCAGGAGTGAGTGCAGTAGCGAGTGTGAGTGTGAGCTAGGAGTAAGTGTAGCTAGAAGTGAGCATGAGCTGGAAGTGAGTGCAACTAGAAGAAAGCATGATCCAAGAAGGAGGAGGAAATGTGAGCAGGAAGTAGAAATCAAAGCACAATTCAATTGAAGAAAATCTAGTACACACCTAGAGGAAGTACAATAAAAGGAGTGGAAGCCAATATTTAGTCATGGTCAAAGAGCAGTGGGTTCATCCAAAGTGCATCAATGCTTCAAAACCTTACCACAAATGCATGGAAAATTGTTTCCAAAAAATTGCTAAAGCGAAGGAACATCAAGAAAAAAAGAGACAAGGGCTATTGTGAGCCAAGAGGGAGTGCAAGTCGAGAGTGAGTGTGATATAGGAGAGAGTGCAAGCTTGGAGCGAGTGCAAGCTAAGAGGGAAAGTGATATGAGAGGGAGTGCAATCCAAGAGCAAGCCCCATTAGCTAGTATGGAAGGAAAGTCATATTCAAAATTCCTAATGGGAAGTCAAGATGCCCTAGTTGGAAGTATGGAGTCCCAAGTTGGAGATAAGTAGAACAACGAATACATGGCAAGTTTGATCCAGGTAGCAAATGTTATACCATAATTTAGTATCAAGGATGAGATGATTGAGCATGATATAATGGTTCTTAAAATTAGAGGGTTAATATATAAGTTCCATAGATCATGGCCAGGGTTTTTGGAGATTCAAAATTGGATCAAGTGGAAGTGGGGATTAAATTCAAATTACTTTGTGACTTTTCTTCCTAAATTTTTTTTTCTCATCATATTTTCTAGTTTAGAAATTAGGGATAAAATAATGGTTGGTGGCCCATGGTTTAGGGGAGAGATGCACTTTATTTGAGACCATGGTGTAGACACCTAAAATGCATCATGCCAAGGCAACTACTCATATGGGACATTCTAGAAGACCATATGGAAGACCTTGGATAGATACCAAGGTATAGCAGTGGTTTTTACCACTCATTTGGGCACCTTTGCCTAGTCAATGCTAGCCATAGCTAACACCTGTGATTAGCAGTGCTAACCGTGTCTATCAGCTACGGTCAGCACTCAAAATTAGTTGACCTTCATCCAATCCAAAATCGGTTGCAACGGCCAATTGGTTGCGGATTGGAGCGATTTGAGTGAGGAAGGTTCTAGATCCTTCCATCCAACAAGCTCAACCACCCAATATTGATATAGGCTTCCTCATGAAGCCACCCCTAGCCCTTAGCAATTGCTATATAATCCCCCTTCAAATTGGGAAAAAGATAGAGAGAAGCATAATCAATTGAGAAGCAAAGCTCTGTCGAATTGCATAATCATTCACATGCATTTATAGGAATACTTTTGCTACCCAATTGGAGATCACATTGTGATGGAGATCCTAGGAGGATAGGAGAGCCAAGAAATGTTAATTCATGCAACTTGTACACTCACTGAGCAATTCAACCACCAAATCTATCAGAGGACATAGAGGCGACCCTTGACCATCAATTTGGTAAGGAGAATCAGATAATTGGCCCTGATTTGGAGGGTAAACTTACTTTAGGCTCAGTCGCGACTGTTAGCCATGGTGAACAGTGCCCACTGCTTGAATGACCCGCAGTTAGAGGGTAATCCCTAATTTCCTTGTTATTTTCTTTGCAATTTGTTTAACTAGGTTAGATTAATCATGTTGTAGGTTTAATTTAGTATTCTAGAGATATTTGATCAACAAATTAAGAGTTAATTGCAATTTCCCTTCATTGTTGTAGTGTAGGCATAACGAATCTTTTTCATGCTTTCATGTCTTCAATTGGCTAATTAGGAGCTTAGATAGATTCATCTTATTTTCTTTCATGTTTCTAATGGTATAACATCATGATTTAGATCAATTTACATGCATTGAAGCACTTTCTTGATTTCTTGATTATCATGTTATCTTTTATACAAGCACCCTTTAAAAACCTCATCAAGATAGGCCTCCCTTGCTATTAATGTTTCTTATTGTTTATTGCACGTAATACTAACAGGTTTTTGGGATGCAAGGCAAAAAATACCTCTAATAGTGGAGAAGAGGGTCATCGACACCCTAGAGTAGTTCGTGTCATCCTAAAAGGCACTTGGAAATCACACCTTCCCTTGAGAGGGAAACATTACATCCTATTGTAATAATTGTATCAAAGTGATTATCCCTAATAGGTATGTACTTGTAATTTGACTTTGGCTTCAAATATAATGGAATAAAGCATATTTCTTATTGTCAATTTCTTGTCAATTTCTTGTTCTTGTATGCATTTTGTGTATCTTTCAATTCTTGCAATAGGAATCGATAGGTGTGAGCCCTTTTTGGATAGTACATAAGGCAATCATGGTGGAACTCCACATTTCATGCCTCAAATTTTTGACTTCTATTGTTTTTTATGACAAGTGCTCACCGCGGTTGACAATCATGATCAAAAGTTGTCACCACGATTGACATTTGCGTGCAATAGTAGTCACCACGCCATAGAGTCATGGTCAGAATCTAAAAAATCAGACAAAAGGGAGAAAAAGCTTAATCAAATGAGGATATGAGGTAGGTCCCACTATCATTCTATTTTTTTCGTTCTCTGTCTATATTTTTGCAGAAAGTGAAAAATATTAACATAATTAGGGAAGGCAATGGAAAGATGTTAAATGCATTGATTCCTTAGGTATTTTTATTAGGATCTGCTTGTTGTTGTTAGGAAAAACGGACCTCTGAGTGTAGTCCATCCTAGTATCTAGTGGTCTAGGCCCCTCTTATATGTTAGTTTTGCTTGCATGAGGCCCGATTAATGGCCATACCATCGTTAGTATGCATTGTCAGAATATCATGTATATTAACCATGCATACTTCTAAAATCAAACATTCCTTTTTCATAGCATGTAGAATCATTTGAATGTTGTATTATGCATATTTCTATTCATGTAAATTAAAATGAACCACACACACCATATTTTATAGTAAACGCTAATTATTTGGGAGTCACATCCAACCACTAGTAGGGTTTCAATGACGATGGAAGTGATTTCCATCCGTTGGCCCAACTCCCTTGCACCTTATGTTCTAGACCAATACTGGATCCAAGAACCTTTCGTAGCTCAAAAAATTTGCATATACTCCTCTTCGGAGGGTATGACACTGACTGGTTAAAAACAGGTGAGGATCTAGGAGGACCTGTGCTCCCTTCCCAAGTGTGGACTTTCATTACCACACTTTGGGGGGATTACGCGACTTGGAGTTCATAGCCAAGTTGTCGAGTTGTGAGCATACAGGTGAAAGCCATTAAAAATTTGAGAAAATCATCAATGTATTGCAAAACATGACAAGAGTTACTTTACTGATAAAACAAATTGAAAACACATCAAACAGTTTAGGGATCATTTTAAAACTATAAATGGAGATAATCATCATTGTATTCTTTGTGTGTTAATAAAATTTAAATATATGTATAGGATACATAATGGTGCAAACACAGAGAGGCCTATCCAGGCATAAACCCAAGATCGAAGCCCAAGATCCACCTAGTATACAGCATGATGTATAATGCCCTCAATCACAAAATCCTCTTGGACATCGTTCAACAAGTATTAGAGGGGATAATTCTACACGAGGGGATTCCATTGAGAATACCCTGATTAGGTGAAGTACTATACATCCCTCTAGACACAGATTAGAGCATGGAACTTCCCAGCATGGGGGTTCCACACCTGGTAGCATTTCACGGGCATCTACTGGTTCATCTGAAGAATATGTCATTAAGGGATCCATATTGGTACCCCTTTGACCTACATCTAAGGGAGGTTCATGACCTCCACCGTCATAGCATAGACAATTCCAAGATCTACCCATTTAGGAGTGAACGAAGAGGGCTACTTTTGAGCATAGGCCCTCACAGACTTCCTATAGGGGTGAACCTACCAAGTTCACCATATATATCCAAAGTGGGAGTAAATGGTATGCTGCCTCATGAGCCATGGCATAGCAAATAGTTGGACGGTCTAGATAGAGTCCAAGGTCATATAGGATATAAGCTTACGTTTGCACCCTCTCGACCTATGAGTGAGTGTAGCACAAGCACCATTAGGATCACCCGAGAACATGGAGAGTGCTCCAAGCATTCTCAAGACATGCATGCTCCTACGTCTCATGCAGGCACTGAGTATAGAAAATAGCCTGACACAAATGTCTTCTTTATATATTGATGCAAGAGTGTGGCAAATCAGTCCATTGGAGGACATACCCATAAAGTTGCTCGAATAGAGCACACTCCTAAAAGGCCTCAAATGGTTGATCATGTTGATAAAGCTCATAGACTTATGTCAGAGCAGATATGATAGATTCTCCAAGACCAATTGGAGGATGTTCGCGCAGAGAAAGAGCACCTCAAAAATGAGAACTCTCAAAGGTAGAGGTTCATAAGATAGAAATTATATAAATAGCACATGCATGAACAACGTATCCTCGATCAGAAGGAGCGTGTAGAGAGAGGATCAATTGGCTAGCACTAGTTTACTTCCTCGTAGTGATATCAGGGAGCATGTCGATAGATGAGTGGCTTTTCAACCCGAGTTACACCTTGAGAACATAGACACACATACTCACCGTACGACTCAGCATAGATATCAGTGTATAACATTCAAACAACATGATCATAGGCAGTATGAGAATGAAGTGGGAGAAGAATTAGAATAAGAATATCTAGAATTCTCCCAATTTGAGGAGGAGAGCGATCCTAGCCTCCCACCTCGATCAAGGAAGAATATACCTTCGAGGATGCCTCCAAGGCAATCTTAAGAAGAGTTTCTTTCCTCATAAGCCTATAAGACCTTAGTAGAGAAGTTCCAAGCCATAGAGAAGTAGGGAATGGCTTATTAGAAGCCTATCTTGAACAAAATTAATAATGAACCTCTATGCACATCAGTGCCTATTCCAACATATCCTAAGAATTTCAATATGCCTAGACTGGAAAAGTTTCAAGGAGAGGAAGACGCACAAGAGCACGTGACCAGTTTTCTAGATATGTGCTTTTAGATTGAGAGCAACGATGTTTTACTCCTATGCACCCTCATCATGACCCTCTTAGGCCTAGCTCAAGAGTGGTTCAACCAATTAAAGAGGTACAACATCACTAGTTTCAAACAATTAGTTGATGCATTTCTTGAACACTTATCCTTTAGTTTCAAAAAGGTAAATTTATCCGACCTGGCCGCTCTAACACAATATGAAAATGAGATAGTGATGGATTATAGAAAATTATGGAGGAAAATAATGGCAAAGTTGTCATTCTCCATCCCATCCTATGAATTAACATGAATGTTCACAAAGAGTTGTGTCAAGCATATTTCATTTTTGCTATAGTTGTAGCAATACCAGACATTCAAAGAGGTTTTTGTGCAAGCCAAGGTGATAGAGGACATCAAGTTATAGGAGGGTAACTTGAAGCTTAGGAATAAGAAGGAATGGCACAAGAAAAGCACTAAGAGATAGCAGGCCAAGTCGGCCCATGTTAATCAGGTGGTGTTGAACCTTCAAAAGGGAGAAAAAGGGCAGCAAAAGCAAAACTATCAATCCCAATCTCTTCCTACGTGGTATGAGCAGTGCAACAACAATTATAAGGGTAAAAATAAAGAACAACACCCACCTCACGTATTCACTTAGTTATTGAAGTTGTTGAATTTTATTTTGCATCAGTCATGTGAGGCGAAGGCTATAAACTTACCCAAAGTCAAGTTAATGGATCATAACCAACCTAAGCCTAAAGGCTATAAATATGATCAATATTGCATCTTTCATCGATCAAAAGGCCATGACATCGAGGTATGTTGGTATTTCAAACATCTTGTGCAAAATATGATCAAAAGAGGTATGCTTCTTGTCAACAACCCACAAGTGCCTGATAATCAAAATATGGGGATTTACAAAAATCCTCTACCAAATCATGAAGCTCCAAAGAATAATGTTCGCCAAGTCAACCAAGTACACATCGAACCACCAACCCAAGGGTTCGTCAGAATGGTCAATGTTATCACAAGAAACATGAGGTATGAATGACTGAATCAACCTCCAACGCCTATTAGAGTCCAAGTTGCACCTCCTCCAAGGCCAGCCTAGTATGTGCTTGGCCCACCAACTAGACCGATGGTGACCATAAGTAGGTTGGTCCAAAACCTATAGATAACTCTAGTAAAGTTGTCAATTTATGAGCTAATTCAGCAATCTCCTAAGCACAGGGAGACGCTCATGGATATCTTAAGGTCCATAGAAGTGCAACCTTAGGATCCTGAAGCGTTTACACACTTCATAGAGCACATGCAATAGTGTCAAGAATCGGTTATTCAATTTCATGACCACAAAGTCAAGACGGTTTCCCCTATTATAGCAGACCCACCATTGCATATTATTGCGTGTGTGAATCACAAACTGTTCAAGTGGGTTTTGATTGAAATAGGGTCATCAATCAATATCATAACTACCAAGGTGTTAACTCACTTGAAGTTACCTAAGACGCATATCATTCCTTCTACCTTCACGTTGAGAGATTTCAATGATGCATTATGCTCAAATATTGGTACTATAGTTTTACCTATCTAGGTAGGACTAAAGACCATCTTGGTGATATGCCACATAATCGAAGGTGCTATGCAGTATAACACACTTCTCTAGAGGCCTTGGATCAGATAAATATGTTGTGTCCCTTATATTCTACACCAGTGTATCAAATATATTCATGATGGATAGGTTCACGTAGTGCCTTCGAATGAAGAACCCTTTAAATATGTGAATCTAGCATATTTGCCAAGGAAATTTGTGCTCCCTTTAATGCACCAAGATGTGTGGCCCGTGTCGTCAATTAAATATCTAGGAGGTAAAATCAAAGAAGTGTGTGCTAGACCTGCAACGCCCATATCTCAATGATATCAGAGCACACAACAACTACTTCTATTAGACTGATTGCATCTATGATACAATGAGATGATAGGAAGTTGAAAGAAAATATGGACAAAAATAAGATAAAGCAAACTCCCAATCTAGTTATCGTTGAAGCCCCTACTCCCATGGAAGTAGAGGAAATTCAAGGAGAAGTCAAAGAGGCACTTCAGTTTGCTTCACCTGTGTCTTCATCAGGGTCATCCACACTGCAGGTGACCGTCCATTTGGTTAATTCCAAATTAGGGAAATATATTGTGTAGAAGGTGATGTTCACACCGATTATCAAAATTGTATAGGATATGGGCCGACTGTGAGCCCATCACATTCCCATAGGTATAGTGGAACCATTGGGGGTACCACCTAACCAAACCAACTTCATATATGGAGGGCTAGACTAGATTACATCTCCCACATCCATGGATGAGGACAATAATGAACCATTCACTATGAACATTCATTATCTTTCTAATCCAGACTATGCCATGTGATACTTAGAGCGTTACCATTGGCATGGTTACGGTCTTAGACTATTTGAGTAGGGGTGTAATAAGCCTATAAATAATAGAACCATAGTATCAGTTACCTACTGATAGGTTTGGGTTGGGATTTTACAATAGAGGACAGGCTGAACTCCTTCCAACATCTATAGACTGCCTGTACCTCATTCTAGGGGGTGAAGTTAACTTCAATCCTTATCACCCTAATTCTTCTGCATTTCAAAGGGATAATCAGCTAGTGACCTATGTCATTATAGAGCTACTTAAGAGATATCATACGAACATCTTGGTGGAGACCAACCTAGAACTTATTCCAAGAGCCAACTTGGACAATCAAAGTCATGGAGCTACCGACGATATTGGTATGCATTTCCAAAATCTAGACACAACTATAGACATTGAATCAAAAGTTGCTTCTGAGGACGTGCATGTAGTATCCATCATCGAAAGTTGTGGACCAGACTATGATTCTAGAATATATGATGGTGAGTTATCCTCAAACAATGAACAATCTAAGGATGAAACCGAGTTGGCCTACTTGGGCCCTAAACTCTTGCATCATATTTTACCTAATGAATCAATGACTATGAATGAAGAGCCCTGTGATAACGATGATGGTTATCAAAACATATCCTACATGGGGCCTCATGTAGAGCATCACCCGATTCCATTAGGTAGAGGTGAGTATTTATATTACAATAGTGATGACGAAGATGAAACAAAGAGAGCTTATTTAGGACCTCCATACTTACGCTATCATAATGCACCATATACTATTGAGGAGATGTATAGAGAGATCAATCTCCATTCTCATCTTAGAGGGAGACCATCGAATCTTAATGTGATTTATCATATGGTGTTTCTTGATCCACCAACGTACATGGAGCTCCTTGAGCTAAATTATCCCATATGACAGTTTGTTCATGGACCAAATCTAAATATCCCCATACCCCTAGAACCACATCTTGAGGATGGAAGTTTTGCTAATGTTGAGTCACTTACACATGGTCCTAGAGACATGATCCATTCCATAAACATGATCTCCATTGATTTGACCACTTCACCCCACAATCCAACTGATTGGTACAAACCATTGCATATAAATGTAGATGCAATTGATTGGGATCATGTTGATTCACCTCTAGAGCTTGAAGATTTCTTCTCTAATGAAGAAATGTTGCAACCTTTCCATTTTGTGCCAGGATGTGCACATGATGTCTATCATGTTGAGGATGCTTCCAATGAGAAACCTATAAACCCAACAGATGATATCCACTTGATCCCTGTGCCTCATCAGCTTGAGGAGGGATCCCATATGTTAGTAGAGAAAACCTTTGAAGTGGATATCAGTAATGATCTCACCAATCCAAGGAAGGTAAATTTGGGGAGATTTTAACTCTTGATGAGCATGCCAACCTCATCCCTCTACTGAGAGAGACCTAATTTTTTTGCTTGGACTTACAAGGACATTCTGGGTCTAGATCCAAAATTGGTTACTCATAACATTTTGCTAGATCTATCAAAGAAGTCAGTCAATCAGAAACTTAGGAAGATGCATCCAATAGTGGCCTTAATGGTTAAGGACAAGTTGCAAAAGTTGTTGGATGTAGAGTTTTTCATCTCCATCAACTATCCAGAATGGGTATCCAATATGGTACTGTTGGTCACGAATCTGCCACAAGAAAGGATTTTACAAGTGTGCCCTAGACCCGGCCAACATTGAAAGGCTGGAAGCAAGAAATGGCTCCCAGACCAATCTCCAGAGTGGGCTGGTTCCCTTCACTATTCTAAACTTGGTGTAAGATAAGGGTTACTGGAAAGAAATTAAAAAAGGTTACAGAAAGAAATGGGAAATATGGCCACAGGCCGAAGTTATGGGATCAAAAAATAGCAGCAGGAAACTTCAAGTGCAGCAACAACAAGCAATAAAAGTTACTAACTTAACTTTCGCACGATGCATACAGAAAAACCCTCCAAAATCACATTCCAGGAATTTATACTCTTACGGCAATATTCAAATCCAAGTATGCAGAATTTAAATGTAACGACCATGAAGACATACAAATGCTATTAGAAATGCAACATGAACAGAAAGGAAATCACCAATGCAAACGCTTGAAAAATAGAAGCCAATCCTTTATTCCTGCAAACGAACTTCCAGTCTCTAGCAGAGAATTTTCCAACCCTTTGCAATGAAGTTTACATTGGTTTTTATAGAGGGCCGTCCTCTTTGCAGCATTTAATACTTGCTACCAAGTTTCTTGTGATCTACAAATATACCTTGGAAATCCGCAACACGATCCCCTTAATTGCAGCGTTATGGAAGCAAAAAATTAAATACAATGAGACAATCGCGATCACATTCATTAAATTCATTTTTCAAACATGTGCATGCAATTGTTAAATCAATCCACGAACAGCAACTTCGAACCAATAAACCCTTTAATTTTGGTGGCCTGGGCACTCTTCGACCTTAACCGCATCGAAAATCCACAAAGCATTTAATTTGGGGCAGCATTTAATCATCGAAACCCAAAAAACCTTCTCGGCCGTTCATACTTGTGTTTTGGCGGGAAACTACGTAGGTCGCGAAAACGCGACGGGTCACGAAATCGCGACATAGTTTGATGCCGTACGTCTTTCGTCACTTACACCTATGAAAATGCTCCCTGTCGCTCTTTCGCTACATCGTCGGCTTCATTTCTTCCATCGCTAGCTCAATCCCACGAAAACAGCACATGTAGCGATATCGCTACGCATTTTGGTCTTTGGCTCTGTCCTCCGCTCTTAACTTGCGAAAATAAAACATGCAGCGCATCGCTGCACATTTCGGGCTCCTTGTACGGTCTTGTTGATGGGCCGCAAAAATGCTACAGCTTTTGCCTCTTAAGACCTTTTCAAAAAATGCAGCGCATCGCTGTCATTCTTACCCCTTGGACTCTCTTCAACAATCGGTCGTCGCGAAAATGCTACGACTTTGATCCTTGCTTGGTGTGTTCCCTTTTAAGAGCGCAGCGAATCGCTGCAACCTTTGAACTCTGGAGCCTTTGAAACCGCCATCTCAACAAACATACAGCGCATCGCTGCAAGTTTTCCTTTGGACTCCCTACTCCGCCAACCGCCGCGATTCTGAGACGTCAGCGCATCGCTGCACTTTTTCGGGTTAAGTCGTCGGCTGAGTTTTTGGTCGCGATTCGCTGACAATTTTTGGACTGTTCCTCTTTTGCTTCCTCAAACCCGCGAAAATGGAACACGTCGCGATATCGCGACGGTTCCGCCAAAGCTGCATGCGTTGACCACGTTGACCGCGATTTCGAAACATGTCAGCGAATCGCTGCAGTTTTTGGACTTAGTTATTTGTTGCTCCTTTTTTGCTCTTTATTCTTCAACACCGCATCAAAGCCAAAATCAAAGTTAGATTTGCAACAATTTACACGTTAGTACTTCAATCAAAATCAATGTGGCAAAAATGCCAACATTCTTGGCGGCTCGCGGGGTATACAGCTCGCTGTATGCAAGAATCCAGGCCTGAATCCATTGGGCACAGAGTCATATTAGATCAGAAAGTTGGCCGCTGTGGTGCATATCTCAGGGGACTGCTGCAATGATCTGCTACTGAAAAATTGAAACTGGAAAAACCTGCATATAACTGGTTATGAAATGACAAATGGAATGCGATAGTGGAGTGAGCTCCTACGATTGCGCAAGCGGTGACTGCAATGGAATGATGATTATGATGGGATGACGGAGTGAGCAAGTGATGTGGTAGACATAATAACAGAATGCTACTATACTACCATCTGCAATGGATGGAATGAAAGTGAATGAACGGATGGAATGGAAATGGAAGTATGAAGGCTGTGAAATGAAATGAGCTAGACTGTAAATTAAATACGTAACAGGACAGAACCTAGAGGAAAGGGAAAAGAAGGAACGGGAACAATGAGAATGGGAAAAAGAAACAACAGTCGTGGCTTTTTTTTTTTTTTTTTATGTTTCACTGCGGAAGAAAAAGAAGAAAGAAAGAAGAGGATGAAGAAAGGAAAGAGGGGAAAAAGGGAAGGGAAAAGAAGAATTTCCTGGAAAGCCAACGACTGCTGGGAAAAAAACAAAAGAAAAACAAGCATCTACGGCTCGCAGGCAACAAGAGCCGAGATGAATAAAAAAACAATACTTCTCTTTTTTTTTTTTTTTCTCTTTCTATTTTTTTTTTTTTTAAATACTATATACAATAGTTCACGACATGATTGGCATGTCGCCACCACAAACCCAGTCTCAAGGATTTATCCGATAAATCTGCAATGTCCCGACCAGATCTGATCATACTTAAGTCGGTCCTTGAAATTGGGCTGGCTTCTTCCTGAAGTTCTCCATGTTTCAGACACTGGCAAGTTATCATGCTGTATACCAGTACCGACACAATTTACAAATAATGCAAAAAAGAAACCCCACCATCTTGAAGAGTTCTTTGAGTGTGGACTGAGAACAGGTTCCTCCAACTCCTGGATCCGAGCACAGGAATTGGCCAGGAACCGTACTTTCTTCAGGATCTTTGCCGACTTCACCTGTTGATCTGACATATTCAACAGGTTCTGACTACACGCTTGCGTGTCTTGCACAGCTATGCCTTCTTGGTGTTCAGGTTCTTGAACTTGAATCTCTTCTTCTTCTTTGCTTATATCCTTCGGATCAATCTCCTTATGAAAACCCATATTTTTTTGGATGAGATTCGTCCCTTGAACTCCACACAACTGCATCTCAGTTTTTGCTCAGTATACGGGATCTGGCATGAAACATACTGCGCGGGATGGACAGGAGCAGCAACTACCGAAGAAAGTGATGGAGTTTCTCCCCACGGTAATTTTCTTGATAAGAGCAAAAGTTGTTCCGCTCGCACTGCTTCTTCAAAGATTTGTGGGAACCTTCGTTCACCTGATTGCAGCAAGAGGAGGCCTATGTCAGAATGGAAAGCTCGAACATAGAAGAGGTGGGCTTGGGTGGGTGATGGTCGGATCTTCTCTGGAATTCTCTTCCAGCTTCTCAAGAATCGGACATTGAAGTCCGTGATGCTCTCTAGAGGTGCTCGCTTGATGTACATTAAAAACTGATAGAGATCCAAAGAACTGTAAAAGGGATCTTCGTCAAATCTTTTGATTAGTGCTCCCGCTAGATCATCCCATGAGCTAATGCTTTGACGCTTGAGTAGTCTGTACCACTACAATGCCCTTCCTTCCAAAGACTGAACCAGAAGTCTGATCATGATATCCTCATGATTTATGACATGGATCATTGACAAAGTAGCAATATCTTCAACATGCGCCAGAGCCATGCCTTCGGTACCATCATATTTTGCCAGGGCCTTCAGGGCACCTTTGGGAATTTCATGCCGGATTTGGAGATTCAGAGGGCCAGGATCATCCCATCTAGAAAAAACCCTCGCCTTTGTGGTAGTGGTCTGCGGGATCATGGCTATCGCCATTAAGTCAGAGTCGCCAGATGAACATTCTTTTAACTTGAAAAAGGCAGGCGTCCACGATCAAGAAATTCGGATCTTCAACTCAGCAAAGTCGCCAGATGAACTTACAAATCTCCGCTATGAGGCCAAGACAGCTCATCAAAAATCTTGAGACCTCCGGGTGTTAAAAAAAATGTGGATCTTTTGAGACAGAAGAAGTCTGTCCCACCGGGCGTGCCAAAAACTGTTGGCACCGGTGGGTTTATCACTTTGGAAAATTATGCTTATCCCACCGATTATGAATTCTTGGAGACAAAAATAGTCTGTCCCACCGGGCGTGCCAAAAACTGTTGGTCACGAATCTGCCACAGGAAAGGATTTTACAAGTGCGCCCTAGACCCGGCCAACATTGAAAGGCTGGAAGCAAGAAATGGCTCCCAGACCAATCTCCAGAGTGGGCTGGTTCCCTTCACTATTCTAAACTTGGTGTAAGATAAGGGTTACTGGAAAGAAATTAAAAAAGTTTACAGAAAGAAATGGGAAATATGGCCACAGGCCGAAGTTATGGGATCAGAAAATAGCAGCAGGAAACTTCAAGTGTAGCAACAGCAAGCAATAAAAGTTACTAACTTAACTTCCGCACGATGCATACAGAAAAACCCTCCAAAATCACATTCCAAGAATTTATACTCTTACGGCAATATTCAAATCCAGTATGCAAAATTTAAATGTAACAGCCATGAAGACATACAAATGCTATTAGAAATGCAACATGAACAGAAAGGAAATCACCAATGCAAACGCTTGAAAAATAGAAGCCAATCCTTTATTCCTGCAAATGAACTTCCAGTCTCTAGCAGAGAATTTTCCAACCCTTTGCAATGAAGTTTACATTGGTTTTTATAGAGGGTCGTCCTCTTTGCAGCATTTAATACTTGCTACCAAGTTTCTTGTGATCTACAAATATACCTTGGAAATCCACAACACGATCCCCTTAATTGCAGCGTTATGGAAGCAAAAAATTAAATACAATGAGACAATCGCGGTCACATTCATTAAATTTGTTTTTCAAACATGTGCATGCAATTGTTAAATCAATCCACGAACAGCAACTTCGAACCAATAAACCCTTTAATTTTGGTGGCCTGGGAACTCTTCGACCTTAACCGCATCGTAAATCCACAAAGCATTTAATTCGGGGCAGCATTTAATCATCGAAACCCAAAAAACCTTCTCGGCCGTTCATACTTGTGTTTTGGCGGGAAACTGCGCAGGTCGTGAAAACACGACGGGTCGCAAAATCATGACATAGTTTGATGTCGTACGTCTTTCGTCATTTACACCTACGAAAATTCTCCCTGTCGCTCTTTCGCTGCATCGTCGGCTTCATTTCTTCCATCGCTAGCTCAATCCCACGAAAACAGCACATGTAGCGATATCGCTACGCATTTTGGTCTTTGGCTCTGTCCTCCGCTCTTAACTTGCGAAAATAAAACATGCAGCGCATCGCTGCACATTTCGGGCTCCTTGTACGGTCTTGTTGATGGGCCGCAAAAATGCTACAGCTTTTGCCTCTTAAGACCTTTTCAAAAAAATGCAGTGCATCGCTGTCATTCTTACCCCTTGGACTCTCTTCAACAATCGGTCGTCGCGAAAATGCTACGACTTTGATCCTTGCTTGGTGTGTTCCCTTTTAAGAGCGCAGCGAATCGCTGCAACCTTTGAACTCTGGAGCCTTTGAAACCGCCATCTCAACAAACATACAGCGCATCGCTGCAAGTTTTCCTTTGGACTCCCTACTCCGCCAACCGCCGCGATTCTGAGACGTCAGCGCATCGCTGCACTTTTTCGGGTTAAGTCGTCGGCTGAGTTTTTGGTCGCGATTCGCTGACAATTTTTAGACTGTTCTTCTTTTGCTTCCTCAAACCCATGAAAATGGAACACATCGCGATATCGCGACGGTTCCGCCAAAGCTATATGCGTTGACCGCGTTGACCGCGATTTCGAAACATGTCAGCGAATCGCTGCAGTTTCTGGACTTAGTTATTTGTTGCTCCTTTTTTGCTCTTTATTCTTCAACACCGCATCAAAGCCAAAATCAAAGTTAGATTTGCAACAATTTACACGTTAGTACTTCAATCAAAATCAATGTGGCAAAAATGCCAACAGTACCTATAGGAAAACCTAATGGGAGGATCCGTATCTGTACGGATTTCAGATACCTAAATAAGGTAACACCAAAGGATTCATTTTTATTGTCGAATATTGATGCTCTTGTAGATGCAACTGCAGGTCATTAAATGCTCTCCTTAATGGATGATTTTTTTGGTTACAATAAAATTCATATTAAACCCAAAGACCAGCATAAAACCACGTTTATAATTCCATGGGGGACATTTTGCTATAAAGTTATGCCATTCAGCCTTAAGAATATTGGTGCCAAATATCAGCGGGCTATAATATATATTTTTCATGACTATATGCATAAGATCCTAGAGGATTACATTGATGACTTGTTGGTAAAGTTATTATTGCATTCTGAGCATGTGGAGGTCCTGAGGAAGGTCTTCGATCACCTAATAGAGCATAATGTCAGGTTGAATCCTAAGAAGTCTGTATTTGGTATAACTTTAGGAAAGCTCTTAGGATTCATCATTTCAAAATGAGGCATCAAAGTTGACCCAGAAAATGTCAAGGCTATTTTAGAAATGCGTCCCCCATAAACATCAAAGAATTAAGAAGCCTACAGGGCAAAGTAGCATCCATAAAGTGATTTATTGCATAGTTATCGAATAAATGTCGATCCATGAATCGACTGCTACATAAGGGGGTCCCATTCAATTGGGACGAGGACTATTGAGCAGCCTTTGCTGAGATTAAGCAATACCTAGCAACGTCGCCAGTGCTAGCTCCACCAAGGCCATATGTGCCATTTTTGCTATATATATCGGTAATCAACTTTGCACTGGGAACCATGTTAGCCCAAAAGAATGTGCAATACAAAGAACAGGTCATATATTATATTAGCCGAACCTTGGTGAGTTATGAGCTAGGATATGCATACATTGAAAAACTATGTTTAGCAGTAGTGTTCACTATAAAGAAATTGTGACACTATATGTTGAGTCATACGACGTATGTCATATCCAAACAAAATCCTTTGTAGTATATGATGAGCAAGACATATCATAATACACATACTGCAAAGTGGATCATGCTATTGAAAAAATTTGATTTAGAATTCATAAGCCAAAAGTCCATGAAGGGACAAGTCATAGCATATCAACTGGCTGAGGCACCTCTTGAAAATAGTTGGCCCCTCACCATAGAGCTTCCTGATGATGCAGTATTTGCCTTATCAGAAGCACCCGAACTTGAGAAACTGGATAACAAAGTTGATATGATATTGTTCTTCGATGGTTCAAAGTGTGAGCAAGGGAGTGGTGCAGGAATAGTGTTGTTCACACCACAAGGAGCTCCAATGCCCTTGTCATTCAAGTTAGACTTTCCTTGCACTAACAATAATGTTTAATACGAAGCCCTAATTTTGGGTCTTGTTGGAACAAAATCTGCCTTCGGTTAATAGTGTTGCGCCTTAGACTTTGCCAACATTGAATAGATAGATCTTGCTTGAGATCATCTGTCTAGTCTCCAAAGAAGGCTGGTTCCTTTGAAGTTTTTTAGAGAAAATGGGAACAAGAGATAAGGGAAATATAGCCTAAGCTAGAACTTTTCTCACGGTATAGATTAGACAACAAACAAACATTGATGATGCGAGTTTAGACAACAACAAAGCTAGAACTCTTCTTTATAGAAAACATGAATTCCTGAGTGTGACTTTCATCTAAAAAGTATGTAAATATCTGTTAATGTTCAACTCTAGAAACAAGATTCATACATGCACAGTCCAGATTTCATAATAGATACATTATAAAACTTGGAGTGAATAAAAGTTAAAATACCAAATACATACAAGCACACAGAAGTTTCAGAAGCCAGAGGAAGAAATCTTTTATTGCTTGTAATCCAATACATGCGCATCAAGCTTGTAAACGTCCAAGAGCCGACCCTTTTTTTTGGAGTCGCTCACCCCTATATATACCCTAAAAGAGTATCTTCCTAAGTACATCTTACTTATTTTACAAGCATTATTTTACAAGCAATCATCTACAGTTTCTAACAATACACAATGGATTTCCCACAGATTGGATAGATTGGCAATCATCCAGCAGACTTGCCAGGTTATAATCAACAGACCATTCTTCAAAAATTGGCACATAATGTCAGTGCTCATCTCCAGTCACAAAAATGGGACATTTCACGAAATTGCGACATTCGTCTCTTCCTTTGCTCCTTTGCTGCCTCTTGCCATGAAAATGAGACATGTCACTAAATTGTGACATTCTTTCCTTGCTTGGCTCTTCTGCCGCTTCCAGCCATGAAAATGGGACATGTCATGAAATCGCGACATTCGTCTCTTCCTTTGCTCCTTTGCTGCCTCCCATCGTGAAAATGAGACATGTCACGAAATTGTGACATTCTTTCCTTGCTTGGCTCTTCTACCGCTTCCAGCCATGAAAATGGGACATGTCGTGAAATCATGACATTTGTCTCTTCCTTTGCTCCTTTGCTGCCTCCCATCGTGAAAATGAGACATGTTGCAAAATCACAACATTCTTTCTTGCTTTGCTCTTCTGCTGCTTCCAGCCATGAAAATGAGACATGTCGTGAAATCGCGACATTTTTTCCTTGCTTGGCTCTTCTACCGCTTCCAGCTATGAAAATGAGACATGTCATGAAATCACGACATTCTTTCTTGCTTTGCTCTTCTGCCGCTTCCAACCGCAAAAATGAGACATGTCGCGAAATCGTGACATTCTTTCTTGCTTTGCTCTTCTGCCGCTTCCAGCCATGAAAATGAGACATGTCGTGATATCGTGACACTTTTTCCTTTTGGCTCTTTCTCTTTGCTTTGGACCGTGAAAAAGCAACATGTCGCGATATCGCGACACTTTTCCCTCTTGGCTCTTTCTCTTGCTCTTTAGCCGCAACAAAGCAACATGTCGTGATATCGCGACACTTTTTCTCTTTTGGCCGCGACAAAGCAACATGTCGCGATATCGCGACACTTTTTCTCTTTTGGTCGTGACAAAGCAACATGTCACGATATCATGACACTTTTTCTCTTTTGGCCACGACAAAGCAACATGTCGCGATATCGCGACACTTTTTCTCTTTTGGCCGCAACAAAGCAACATGTCGTGATATCGTGACACTTTTGCCACCTTGTGCCTTTTGCTGCTCTTAGCCACAAAAATGAAACATGTCACGATATCGTGACACTTTTTCTCCTTGCTCCCTTTTGCTGCTCTTAGCCACGAAAATGAAACATGTCGCGATATCGTGACACTTTTTCCCATTGCTCTTTCTCTCCGCCTTGAACCGCGAAAATGAAACATGTCGCGATATCGTGACACTTTTTCCTCTTTGCGGTGTTTTGTTTTTTCTTTGATCTTTAGCATATGGGCTACTTTGGTCTTCTTGGGAAATATGCAAAAAGGTGCATCAGCTATTTTTCTGTAGTTAGGCACTTTTTGACTAACATTCTTGGCACCTTTCGAGGGAATTTTTTCTTGCAAAAATAGAGACCAGGCCTTTATCCATTGGGAAATGGAGTCACCAGCACAGTTGCGAAAAGTAAATTTTTGAGCAAAAAAACACAAGAAAAATAATGCACTTTGGAGAACAAGTGATCTTCACCTTATCAGAACCTCTCTTTTACCACTTAGGTATTTAACCTTTGTCTGAAGAACACAAAAATTCAATTCTGGGAGCTGGGATTTCTTAGGTTGCTGGAACACTTCAAGAAATATTAGGCGAAAAAAGTACCAAATCTGACATATAATGGGACGTAGTTTCTTGGAAATACAATTTTAGGTGAAAAGCGTTCATCTAACACTTTCTGCTTTTCATTATCGGGAATGCATTTTAACAACACACCATCTAACACTTTCCCGATATTGTCTTCTGGAAATATTAGGCCGTAAAAAATGGAAATATTTACAAAACTTCAAAACTTATAATATACTGTACATATAATGGTGATCTGTAGTTTTACTGGAAATACAATTTTAGGTGAAAAGCGTTCACCGTGATGGGTAGAACCTGTCCATCTTGATATTTTAACTGGAAGGCATTAAATTGCTTTTCTGAAACAATTTCGAATGGCCCCTCCCAGAATGCATCAAACTTGTCATGATGTCTTGGCTTTGCTTTCTTGACATTCCATTTTAATACTAGGTCACCTGTTTTAAATTTCCTGAAAGTGGTTTTCTTATCGAACCACTCGGCAGTTTTTACCATATGCTTTTGATGATGATCGTAGGCCTGTTCCCTAGATTCTTCAAGCTGCAAAAGTTGCATCAGTCGGGCGTCCATTGGATGGCCTTCATCTTCGTTGACTTGGTTTAGCATTCCCAACGCAGGTATTTCCATATGAATCGGCATAACAACTTCTTTGCCATAAACCAAAGCATATGGCGAAGTATTGATTGATTTTTTTATTGAGATTCTGTCGGCCCACAAGGCTTGATTCAGGAGTGAGTGTCAGTTCTTCTTATTGTCCTCTAATGTTCTTTTCAAAATTCTTAGAATATTCTTATTAGTAGACTCAACTAATCCATTACCTTGTGGGTAATAATTAGAGGAAGTCTTCAGGTAAATTCCATATCTATTGACGAATTCGATCATCTTTGCACTAGTGAAAGGGGATCCATTGTCTATAATCAAAGAATCTGGTATGCCAAATCTTGTGATTAGACTTTTGACGAATTCTATCACCACCTCTGAATCAGCTTTCTTCGTAGGCACTGCTTCTGCCCACTTGGTGAAATAGTCCATGGCAGTGAGAATGTATTTGTGGCCTGATGATGAGTTTGGCTCTATTATCCCTACGAAATCCAACCCCCACTATTGGAATGGTTCCTCGACTTGAATAGGCTTTAAGGGCATGGGTGCATTTTTGTTTCTTCCCACATACCTCTGACATTGTTCACACTTTTGGGTCACTCTATACGCATCTAGGAAGATGGAAGGCCAATAACATCCAGCTCTAAGGATCTTCAAAGCTATAGTTTGACCTGCATAATGTCCCCCTGAAAAACCCCCATGAAATTCATCTAACACTTTCTGCTTTTCATTATCGGGAACGCATTTTAACAACACACCATCAATGTTAATCCTGTACAACCCCTCTGTTCGAAGGGTATATTTCAATGCTTGGGTCCTGAATCTCCTTCTCTGGGAAGCGTTCATATCTTCAGGGCATGACCCGATCTGAAAATACCTCACAAAGTCATTGATCCAACCCGAACTCACTCTATCTTGGTGTTGCTCTGTGTTTGCCATGACGGGGTGGTTCTCCCCATATCCACTTGCAGCTTGCTTGGCCAATTCTTGGCACAAAGCTCTCCCTCTGACTATTTTAGTAGGATGTATTTCTACATCATACTCTTGGATGCGAGTCACCCATCCAGCTCTTTTTTCACCCAATTCTCCTTGAATTATGAAGTTCCTTACATCGGGATGAATAACATACACCATCATCCGACTCTAGGATAAGAAGTGTTTTAGCTTATTCAAGGACTTCATAATGGCGTATACTTGTTTTTCTATGAAGCTGTACCTTTCCTCATGTTTGTGCATGGTGGAACTCAGAAAGGCTATGGGTCTTTCTTCGTCATCTGCTCCTTTCTGAGTGAGAACTGCAGCATAACTATTTTGCTCTCCGACAGCATATAGTATGAAATCCTGGGAATAGTCAGGGTTGACTAGCACAGGAGCTTGAGCGATGGCTTCTAGAATTTTTTGGAAAGCTTCTTTCCTTGGCTCTGTCCATTTAAAAGGAGCGTCCTTTTTCAATAACTCAGTCATTGGTTTAACTGTTTGGGCAAAATCCGCAATGAATTTTTTGACGAAATTTACTTGCCCAAAGAAAGACTGCAAACCTTTCTTGTTAACTGGGAGAGACAACTCAAGAAGCGCCTTTACTCTATCAGGATCAATTGACAACCCAACTTTAGAAATAACATGCCCAAGAAGTATTCCTTCTTCTATAGCAAAAATAGATTTTGTAGGGTTTAGTGATATCCCAAATTCCCTACATTTCTCAAATACTTGTTGCAGATGAGTGGCATGGTCCTTTTTGTTGTGAGAAAAAACTGTCATGTCATCTAAATAGATGACAATAATTTTGTTTGCAAGCTCCCCAAAAGCTACGTCCATGGCTCTCTGGAAAGTTGCTCCTGCGTTAGATAATCCAAAGGGCATCCTTTGGTATGCAAATGTTCCCCACTTAGTGGTGAACGCAGTCTTGTATTGATCTTCATTTCTCACCCAAACCTGATTGTAACTAGAAAAGCCGTCTAACAGAGAAAACCTTTTTGCTCCCGCCACAGTATGAAGGATTGGGTCAATCTGGGGTAAAGGATAGTGATCCTTTAAAGAGGCTCTATTCAAATTTCTAAAATCGACGCATAGTCATATTTCTCCATTTTTCTTGTGGACTGGAACTAAATTTGCCACCCAGGTAGAGTGCTTGATTGGGTATATTATCTTAGCCTGCAAGAGTTTTAACAACTCTTGTTTCATTAAGGCTTCAATCTTGGGATTCATAGGCCTCTGCCTCTACCTGAAAGGTTTAGCTCCTTCCTCCAGTTCAATGGTATGTTGAATGACCTCTTTCCTGTACACTTTTAGATCACTATAAGTCCAGGCTATTATATCTGGATACTCTTTACATAACTGTTTTATTTCCTCTAGTTCTTCCACTGTACAATCGGTCCCTACTTTGATCATTTTGCCCGGTTCTAGTTCTACTTCTTTATACCAGCGTTCATCTACCTTGATCCTTCGACCTACATCTCTATCGCTATTGTCGAAAAGGCTCTCCAGGGTGATCAGTCCCCTGGGGATATGATTATTCCTCAGTTGAATAAGGCTCTCTTCGTCCTCTTCTTGTAACTCTCTTTCTATAGAGCAATTCATCTCATGAATCAAAAAATCCAGGATCTGCTCATCGTTTTTGAATACTTGCCAAAAAATGTCTTTGTCGGGCACTGAAGGCCTGTATATAAGTCTAACTATTTTAGACTTCTGAATAACATTGCTGACTGGGCAAAAATTTGATCCTACTGATGCTAACAGGTCTGCATGTGTGTTCTTCTCTCTAGAAATGGATTTCATGTTTAGTGCTTTGAAATTTTCCAAAAGATCTAACACTTTGTTTTTGTAAGCTCTTAGGTAATGCTGCTTACAAATGCACTTGCCAGTAACCTGTTTAACGATCAGCTCTGAATCTCCATAGATCAGCAGTTGTTTTACACCTAGTTTTTTAGCTTTCTTGAGTCCCAAACACAAGGCTTCGTACTTGGCTACGTTATTGGTGCAACTCCATGTCAACCTATATGAAAAGACTTTTTCTATTCCAGTGGGTGAAATCAGGACGATTCCAGCTCCTGCTCCATTTTTGCACCTTGACCCATCAAAGTACAATTTCCATAACTAGTTGACTGAATCATCTGTTTTAGGGACAGCAATAGGGAGCTTTTTTGGTTTCTCAATGGAATAGCTTCCCATTTTTGTCTCTATCATAGCATTGAAATCCTTCATTGAAAACTGATCTTCAGATTGGAGTTCCTCTAGGGTTTCTTCCATTAAATCAATATTCTCAAATTCCTCGGACATCATGTTGATAGTAGTTGTTTCTTCTAGTCTTTCCACATGAAAAGTAGATGGTTTCTCATTGTAGATCTTGACTCTTTTACCTTTGAAAGGTACCTCCAAATGCGAATAATCTAGTGACAGATAACCTCCCAGTTTGGCTGTGAATTCTCTGGATAAACACATACCGAAATATGGTTCTAAGTCTACAACGACTACTTCTTGTATTATGACTGCTTATGGCATTCTGTGGAGTTGAATAGGTATATCTTTGATCACCCCGATAGTTTTTACTGGAGTACCATCCAATTGCAACACACCAGGATGACTTCGAGTATATTCCATCCCCATTATGTCACATACGGCTTTCGGCATTACCGTAGTTGTGGCCCCTGAATCAATCATGCAATTGTGAACTATCCACCCCTCCATTTGCAAAGATAAATAGAATGGGGGTGGTCTATTTTTTCCAGAGGTTGACACAACATTTGCTTGTATAACATTTGAGGAAGAGGTATTATTCTTTAAAGTTAAAGATTCTTGGAGGAGGTCAATCTGACCAGGAATTTGTAGTGCATCATACATGCTTATTTTGGAGGGGGTCCTCTTCATTTCTTCTGCAATGTTGAACGAAAGAGTTGCAGCTGGGGATACTTCAGCACTTTTCTCCCTTCCACTAGTCGATGCATCATATCTGTCTCTATAGACCTGCGTAGCTTCTGTTCTTTGCCTTTTTGTCAATGAAGGAAATTTGAGTCTTTCCTTCGCTTGCTCTTGAGCTTCGCTCCCTTTTCTAGGAGGAAATTCTTTTCTTGGTGTAGTCGCAGAAGTCTGAGGAGGATCAGAATGTCCTTTCTCATCGGACTGGTTTTTCTGGGGAGTTGCCCTGGGGGCAGGAGGAAAACCTTGTGGTTGGAATTCCTTAGGGTCAGTTTGTAACGACTTTTTTCCCGACCTTGTCAGGACTGAGACTTGTTCCACGGATGGCATTGCCAAATTATGGTGGACTTCTCTGATTATATTCACTTGTCCCTTGCCGGTCTCCTTGGCTCTTTCATTAATAACTGCTTGCACATGGTGTTGATGAATCATGCATGAATCTTCTCCATGAGGATCGTTGCAAGTGGTACACCAGTAATCAGAATTAGCGGGTTCTCCATTATCTCCTGTCTCATTTGCATACACTACATTTTTTCTTTCTTGTACCCTTCCACTTGTCGAAGCAGCTTCCTTTTGTATCTGTGGAAATCTTCTTGCTTGAATATTCCTTTTCGCCTCTCTTTTTCATGGACGCCATTTCATTTGACAACGTCTTCATGGTATCAATTATGGTTGTGTATTGATCATTGGGGGGAGCTGATGCAAGGGGTGTGGCTGGTAATGCATGGAATGCAGGAGGTGCAACTATAGCTGGGAGGGCCTGCATTGATGGGAGTGCAGGAAGTTTAGAGATTGACGCTTGGGAAAACTCTGGTAAAATTGGCAATAGAGTCTTTGATGGATATCTTTTTGTAGCGATGAGATCAGCTTCGCCCTTTGCTGCCTCTACATAGATCCTAGGAAAAGTGGTTACACGGGATTGCCTTATTATCATACAGAGTTCTGAATCAAAAGCCCTTAGATAATAGCATATAGCTTGTTCTTCCATGGGCTTTAGGCCTTGCGGTACTCTATCACGAGTTATGGTAAATCTGATGTTGAAATCTTGGATTTCTTCTTGTGGATGCCTCTCAATGACAGTGAATTGATTCAACAATGTGAAAGGATCCGCATGTATATTGAATTCATCGACCAGACGGTCGGCCAGTACTGCCCAAGAAGTAATAGATCCAGTGGGAAGCGCTCTGTACCAATAGAGCATCTTTCCTTTCAAAGATATGATCAACAATCTGACCATTACATCTTCCTCAATGATGTTGTAAATAGATGCTAGCGCTGATACATCCAAACAATGCTCATCTACTGTTTTTCCTATTTCGTCAAAGGTCGGTAAGGCTTTTAGCGTAGCTTGTGGAATTTGGTGGTGCGTTCCCAAGTTCAAAGGGCCATTTTGATTCCATACAAGATGTGTTGGGGTAGGGGTGGCTGCCATGATTGCTAAAGGAGTTACAACTACTATAGGATTGCTTGCAGACACTCCTACAATGGGTGTTAAAGAGGTGCTAATGGTGTCGGGAGGATTTGATCGTGCGGCTAGCATAGGGTGTGCTTTTAGGCTTTCGAGATGTAGCTCAAAAAACTTGATAGGTTCTTCAAAGTTTCTAGCTCAGGATCTGGTTATCATATGGCTATATAACCAGAAGGCTTCTAGACAAGGTCTTTCTTTTATGGTCTAAATGCAACGGAGTCGCCAGGTGATTTTTTTCTTGAGATTTTGCAAACAAAAGGCTCTGAAGGTAAAACACCAAAACTTATACAATACTACGGGATTGTTGGTCCCACCGGGCATGCCAAAAACTATTGGAACAAAATCTGCCTTCGGTTAATAGTGTTGCGCCTTAGACTTTGCCAACATTGAATAGACAGATCTTGCTTGAGATCATCTGTCTAGTCTCCAGAGAAGGCTGGTTCCTTTGAAGTTTTTTAGAGAAAATGGGAACAAGAGATAAGGGAAATATAGCCTAAGCTAGAACTTTTCTCACGATATAGATTAGACAATAGCAAACATTGATGATGCAGTTTAGACAACAACAAAGCTAGAACTCTTCTTTATAGAAAACATGAATTCTTGAGTGTGACTTTCGTCTAAAAAGCATGTAAATATCTGTTAATGTTCAACTCTAGAAACAAGATTCATACGTGCATAGTCCAGATTTTAGAATAGATACATTATAAAACTCAGAGTGAATAAAAGTTAAAACACCAGATACATACAAGCACACAAAGTTTCGAAAGCCAGAGGAAGAAATCTTTTATTGCTTGTAATCCAGTACATGCGCATCAAGCTTGTAAACGTCCAAGAGCCAACCCTTTTTTTTGGAGTCGCTCACCCCTATATATACCCTAAAAGAGTATCTTCCTAAGTACATCTTACTTATTTTACAAGCAATCATCTGCAGTTTCTAACAATACACAACGGATTTCCCACAGATTGGATAGATTGGCAATCATCCAGCGGACCTACCAGGTTATAATCAATAGACCATTCTTCAAAAATTGGCACCTGATGTCAGTGCTCATCTCCAGTTGCCAAAAATATACTTTATTCCTTTACAGCTGGCGTGTCACGAAATCGTGACATTCTTTCCTTGCTTTGGTCTTCTGCTGCTTCCAGCCGTGAAAATGGGACATGTCACGAAATCACGACATTCGTCTCTTCCTTTGCTCCTTTGCTGCCTCTCGTCGTAAAAATGAGACATGTCACGAAATCGTGACATTCTTTCCTTGCTTGGCTCTTCTGCCGCTTCCAGCCGCAAAAATGGGACATGTCACGAAATCGCGACATTCGTCTCTTCCTTTGCTCCTTTGTTGCCTCCCATCGCAAAAATGAGACATGTCACGAAATCATGACATTCTTTCCTTGCTTGGATCTTCTGCTGCTTCCAACCACGAAAATGGGACATGTCACGAAATCGTGACATTCGTCTCTTCCTTTGCTCCTTTGCTGCCTCCCACCGCAAAAATGAGACATGTCGCGAAATCGTGACATTCTTTCTTGCTTTGCTCTTCTGTCGCTTCCAGCCGTGAAAATGAGACATGTCGCAAAATCGTGACATTTTTTCCTTGCTTGGCTCTTCTGCCGCTTCCAGCCATGAAAATGAGACATGTCACGAAATCGTGACATTCTTTCTTGCTTTGCTCTTCTACCACTTCCAGCCACGAAAATGAGACATGTCGCGAAATCGTGACATTCTTTCTTGCTTTGCTCTTCTGCCGCTTCCAGCCGCGAAAATGAGACATGTCACGATATCGCGACACTTTTTCCTTTTGGCTCTTTCTCTTTGCTTTGGACCATGAAAAAGCAACATGTCGCGATATCGCGACACTTTTCCCTCTTGGCTCTTTCTCTTGCTCTTTAGCCATGACAAAGCAACATGTCACGATATCGCGACACTTTTTCTCTTTTGGCCGTGACAAAGCAACATGTCGTGATATCGCGACACTTTTTCTCTTTTGGCCGCGACAAAGCAACATGTCGTGATATCGCGACACTTTTTCTCTTTTGGCCGTGACAAAGCAACATGTCGCGATATCGCGACACTTTTGCCACCTTGTGCCTTTTGCTGCTCTTAGCCGTGAAAATGAAACATGTCATGATATCACGACACTTTTTCTCCTTGCTCCCT
Source organism: Wollemia nobilis (assembly GCA_028583015.1). Lineage (NCBI taxonomy): Eukaryota > Viridiplantae > Streptophyta > Pinopsida > Araucariales > Araucariaceae > Wollemia > Wollemia nobilis. The sequence continues at coordinate 26,630,558 of JAQPPZ010016888.1, forward strand.
TTTGCTGCTCTTAGCCATGAAAATGAAACATGTCATGATATCGCGACACTTTTTCCCATTGCTCTTTCTCTCCACCTTGAACCACGAAAATGAAACATGTCGCGATATCGCGACACTTTTTCCTCTTTGCGGTGTTTTGCTTTTTCTTTGATCTTTAGCATATGGGCTACTTTGGTCTTCTTTGGGAAATATGCAAAAAGGTGCATCAGCTATTTTTATGTAGCTAGGCACTTTTTGACTAACAGGTCTCCAAATAGTTTTCGCCATGAAGATAAAAAGGCTAAATATCTTTGGCGATTCCCTTCTCATTGTGAACCAATTTAAGGTTTTATTTCAATGTCAATGTTCGATATTGAAAGCTTACAAGGATCTTGTTGACATTTATCTAGCTCGACTAGAATGGTATGACATCGAGGCAATACCTCATTCATCCAATAGATTTGCAGATACAATGGCATATTTGGGATCTCTAATCCCTCAGAATCCATCTACCGATTTCACTACCATCCATGTAAAAATGTTGTCACATTATGTTTTTCAACGCGAAGCATTGGATAACAAATATTCAATCAACATAATTCATGTAAAACCAAACCATGAATGGTTCTATAGAGCCAGATACTTTCTCAAGAGATTTCCCTAGGGGTCTATGATCTCGTAGGATCCGACGGGGTGTGGTACTACCATTCACCACAGGGTTGTTTCCCAGTCTACATTTTCAAGTGTAAAACTGCAAGGGGAACATGTTGTCTTGTCGATCGAAGTTGAAGCTTATCATAACTGAATATCACAAATACATTACTTCCTTAGACTTGTTGTAATCCCTTAGGGATTGTTGCATGTCGCAAAATGTACATTTAAATAGAAAGTGACAAAGTATATCTTGTTAGTAGACATATTGTATCGTAGAAGCTACGATGGAGTTCTCCTTCATTGTCTTGAGCCCCAAGAGTCATCTTGGGCAATTTTATAAGCTCACAATGGTACGTGTGATGGCCATTTTAGCATTATGGCTATCGTCAAGTGCATCCATCACATGGGTTATTATTGGCCCACCATGGAGAATTATTCCAATGTGTATGTCAATAAATGCATTCAATGTTAGCATCATGCTAATCTTACACACCTGCCATCACAGGTCTTACAACCCATTCAAGCGGCTTGGCCATTTGTTCAGTGGGGACTTGATCTCATTGGTAAGATCTCTCCTCCATAATCTATCCAACATACTTTTATTATCATAGCTACTGAGTATTTTATGAAGTGGGTGGAATCCATTCCCTTAACAATGACAACTGGAGCACGTATTGTTGAGTTTATACTCACCAATATCATAAATTGTTTTGGGATACCATCCAAGATAGTTTTGGATAATGGAACGTCATTTAAGAACAAAACTATGAGAGCTTTGATGTCTAAGTATATAATCAAACACACTTTTGCAACTCCATATTATCCATAAGCAAACGGGCAAGTTGAAGCTTCAAATAAGATAGTGGTATCCATATTGAAAAATGCGATACGAGAACACCACAAAGATTGGCACATCCAACTGCCCCTTGCACTATGGGCTTACAGGACTAGTATTCGGACACCCATTGGGGCAACTCCATTTTCACTGGTATATGGTGTTGAGGCCATTATGCCCTTAGAGTTGGAGATTCCAACACTGCGTATCACATTGAAAGAGTTCATTGATGATGACACTATGTGGCAAGCTCACCTAGATAAATTGATGCTACTTGATGAACATCACGTGAATGCCCTCGATCATCTTCACATTTATCAAGAGCACTTAAAATGAGCTTACAATAGCAAATTCCATCTGAGATACTTTGAGTTTGGTGATCTTGTGCTGAAAGAGAACCAACAAAACTCAAATTTACCACCAAAAATGTGAGACAAATTCACGACTAATTGGGTAGGTCCTTATATGATCTCAGATAAGATTGGACCTGGGACATATTGTTTGATATCGCTTGGAGGAGTTGAAGAGCCTGAACCTCTCAATATACTTCATCTTAAAGCATTTTATACCTAAATTCTAAAAATGCTCCAAAGGTATCTGTAAGCCCTTTGGTCATTCTAAAAAGGCTCCAAAGGCATCTGTAAGCCCTTTGGTCATTCAAAAAAGGCTCCAAAGGCATCTGTAAGCCCTTTGGTCATTCAGAAAAGGCTCCAAGGGTTTCTCAAAATTGCTTGGTCAATCCCAAAAATGCTCCAAGGGTTTCTCAAAACCACTTGTTCAATGCCAAAAGGCTCCAAAGGTTTCTCAAAACTGTTTGGTCAATCCCAAAAGGCTCCAATGGTTTTCAAAAATCTCTTGGTCAAAATTTTAAAATCCATAAAAAATTTAAAAAGCAATAAAATCCAAAAAAAAATATCGGAGAAAATATCAAAAATAAAAAACATTTACATTTCATTTGCATCATTGCATTGCATTTTGCATCATGCATCTCATTTTCCACATGCATTTCACCTTTGCATTACATTAGGCATATTCATCCGTCGCACTTGCATTGGAATACATTGTGTTTGCAATCTTACAAATGACACCATATTTGTTTTTCAACCATGCATTTATGCACTATATTTTTCATCATTTATCACCCTTGTGAGTAATTATGTTTTTCAACACAACCCCAATTATTGCTATGAAGAATATACTAGGGTTTTCCAGTCATTCAACCATACCTAGAGGTCTTCTCAAGAGTTGATAGAAAGATTGCTTTGCTTTTGTAGTTGAGGTCTAGTTAGTATAGCCCTTAGCATATCAAAATCCTATCACTAATCAACAAAGTAAACAATCCTAATAAGGACTAGTGGAAGATGAAAGCTACAAAGTAGGACCAGGTATCCTGAGGCAAAAATTTTATTCTTGCTTATCCCTCTGTGCGGACGGTATGGGAAATGTTGGCAATTGGCAAAAGGACAGGTGTATTCCCTACCCAAAATCCCTTTCTTATGTTAAAATGAGCAATATCATATAGTTATATCCTAGATCAATCCTTCTGATTGATACCCTAGATCGATATCGTAGATCGACATCCTAGATTGATATCCTATATTGATATCATAAGTTTAATATCCTAAATAGATATCCCAAAAATAGTTCCCCAAAGCTAAATCCCCAAAGGAATTTTATGAATCAAAGTACAAAATGTAAATCCCAAAAAGTCAGATCAAATGAAGATCAAGTTGTACAAAGAAAATAAAATCAGTATCAAATCCCTTGCTCAAGAAAAAAAGGAAAGTACAAAATAAATAGTGATTCTTGTCACTATAGTACAAAATAAACAATAATTTGTGTCACTATATATGAGCAGGTATCTCGAAAAATTGAAGAAAAGAAGGGAGTGAACTTGAATCCATGGAATTTCCAGCACTATTGTACCTTACGCATGATGATATGTCTGATATAATAGCATTTTGCTTTTGTGTAGACCAATGTTTGAATTTGGAAGAGCTAGCTTCAGGTGTCCTGTATTGCCTAGTGGTCTAGTCTATCTAAAATCTAAACCTATGATTGGATAAACATTTGCAGACCCCCAATATTAGCAATGGGCTAAAAAAATCCTGCCTAAAATTGGGGTATGCTTATGCCTTATCAAATATACTTATTTTCACACACAGGGATAATGAACATTTAGGGCCTATCCTAGCGAAAGCCTTATATTTCAGAAGCCTAGTATGGTTAGTATATAAATTTTGATAAGTCAACTAGGGTGTTTGAGTTTCATGTAAAACCTCAAAAATTCCCAAATAGCAACAACCAATTTTTAATGCAATCATCACAACATCAATTTCTTTTATGAGAGTATGTTTATTAGAATTATTTTTAATATATGTTAGATACCGGATGGATGTCAAAAATTATGTTTAGACGGTCACTGACTATGTTATCCATATTATTTTAATTTACAAAATCCCATGACTAGAACCAATATATAATTGCATCTCACATATGGGTGTACTATCTTTCATAAAAAGATAAAGCAACTACAATCCATTATTGTTATACATTTGGTGGTGTCATCCATTAGATTGATTAAAACTCATATTGCATACATTATGTTTTAAGTGATTAAAGCATACATGTCCATTTCATAAACACATTATCAAAGAAAAAAAGAAAAGTATGTAGTACATACATGGCATAGATTATGTCATAACAACATAAATTAAATGCATACAAGTGAAGCAAAGTATACATGCATTTAGCATCAAAATATTGCATTCATATACAGTCATCATAAGTAATATACCTACACATGCATATCATTGAATTTTAAAATCATACAACCATCATCTAGCTAGTGCATGTCATCCATAAATCACATTATATAGCATTAAATCAATATAAGTATTGCATCCACGTGCATCTCAAAAATGTAAAAATAACAAAAAATCAAATAACTCAAAATTATTTACCCTATACACTTGGCGGTTGCAACGACTTTCACTCCATGCAATCCGACAAGATGAGTAAATTATCATAAGGACATTTGGGGTAAATTCATCATCGTAGAATTGATATGCTTCATTTAAATCCCGAAGAAGGCCTTTGAGGCTGGATCGCTCCATGGGAATGATATATTCATATCACTTCTTCTATGACATTTTCAATAGATCTTCAACAATATGATTCAACACATGCCTAATTGGGATTGCTTTCATTTTGATTTCTTAAGAAGACCTTCCTAGATGGATAGCTCCATGGGATAGAAATAGGCAACTACTATTAATAGTTGCAATCATAGTTGATTAGGCCTTACCAAGAATTCAAATGCTAAATCTTACTTTGTTCAAGATCATTCAAAGTGGTCAAGAGACCTCGTCGTTTCATTTATTTGTCATTACTCTCATCGACTCGTCGCTTGAGGGGGTAGTCATAATATCAAATCATAATCAAAGTCAACAGAATATCCCTTGATCATAGATCCCTAGATCTTGTCAAATTGCATTTGTATTATGAATCATTGACAAAGACTATCATAAGCTTACCCTTATGTTGGGGCAAATAACATATATGATATTTTATTTGTAGCTCTCCTCCTTTCGAGTATATAGTCCTAACTCCTATTGTAGCACCAAAGCTACCCGAATGCCTGATGACGAGTGCAAACCCTTTCAAATTAAGCCTTTCATCGAGTTGGAAGCAATGATTCTAGGATGCACGTCCTCTTTGTAGGACTTGGTCATCTAATGTTGATCAGACTAATGATCTTCATCCAACCTATGGCATCGTTTTAGGAGGTATTTGTTCAATCTCACAATGCATCTCAAAAGGGGTATCTGTAGACACCTAAAACACATCATGCCAAGGCGAATACTCATATGGGACATGCTATAAGACCATATGGAAGACCTTGGATAGATACCAAGGTATAGCAATGGTTTTTACCACTTATTTGGGTGCCTTTGCCTAGTCAGTGCTAGTCGCTGCTAACACCCACAGTTAGCAGTGCTGACCACGCTTGTCAGCCATGATCAGCACTCAAAATTAGTTGGCCTTCATTCGACTCAAAATCAATTGCAATGGCTAATTGGTTACGTATTGGAGTGGTTTGAGTGAGGAAGGTTCTGGATCCTTCCATACAACAAGCTCAACCACCCAATATTGATCTAGGATTCCTCATGAAGCCACCCCTAGCCCTTGGCAATTACTATATAATCCCCCTTTGAATTGGTGAAAAGAGAGAGAGAGAGAAGTATAATCAATTGACAAGCGAAGCCCTATAAAATTGCATAATCATTCACATGCATTGATAGGAATTGTTTTGCTACCCAATTGGAGATCACATTGCCATAGAGATCCTAGGAGGATAGGAGAGCCAAGAAACGCTAATCTATGCAATTTGTGCACTCACTGAGCAATTCAACCACCAAATATATTAGATGACATAGAGGTGACCCTTGACCATCAATTTGGCAAGGATAATTAGAGAATTGACCTTGATTTGGAGGGTAAACTTACTTCAGGCTCAGTCGCGGTTGTTAGTTGTGGTGAAAAATCCCCACTGCTTGAATGACCCATGGTCAGAGGGTAATCCTTGATTTCCTTGTTCTTTGCTTTATGATCTATTTAACTAGGTTAGATTAATCATGTTGTAGGTTTAATTTAGTATTCTAGAGATATTTGACCGACAGATTAAGAGTTAATTGCAATTTCCCTTCATTATAGTAGTTTAGGCATAACGAATCATTTTCATGCTTTCATGTCTTCAATTGGCTAATTAGGAGCTTAGATAGATTCATCTTAGTTTCTTTCATGTTTCTAATGGTATATCATCATGATTTAGATCAATTTACATGCATTGAATCACTTTCTTTATTTCTTGATTATCATGTTATCTTTTATACAAGCACCCTTTAAAAACCTCATCAAGAGAGGCCTCCTTTGCTATTAATGTTTCTTGTTGTTTATTGCATTCAATGAAGAACACAAGCTTATACTGAGAGGGGGGGTGAACAGTATAAGACCTCTTTTTATTTTTTCCTTTATACTTCAAAACTAGTAAAGCAATATACCCAAAGCAATATCAAAGCAATGCACAATATCATCCACAAAGTGACACCAATTTTAACGTGGTTCACCCAAAATGGCTGGGCTACGTCCACAAAACTTTTCTCTAAAAGTTATCTCAAAGTTCTTTGGGAATCCTTCCCAATTACAATGTTTATGAGCCTCGGCCCAAAGGAGATACCTTCCCCCAATCAGAATTTATGAGCCTCTGCTCAAAGGAGATACCTTCCCCTCTGCTCTGGAAATGATCCCTCGGAAGATCAACTGCCTCTACCTCTTGCCAGCACGTGGAACTCCTTTCCACCGAAGACCTCCTGTCCTCAATGCTTAGCCTAAGAGACCTCTGCCTTCTATGATCACGTCCACAGCAGCTCAACAACCTGTACCAAACACAATCAGTCGGTCTAGTACAAGTCTTCCTCTATCTGTCAGATCTGTCCAATGCTTAAGCTTGAACAAATCAATCCTCTGCACACAAGCCTTCTCAAAGACTTGCCAAATCTATCCTCAGGTTCTTCTCAAAGAACCAGTGCACCTCTGTCCTCAAGTTCTCTGATAGAACTATCAAACTCAGCTCACAAGTCCTCTGCTAGGACCTGTCCAAATCTGCTCACAAGTCCCCACCGAAACCTGTCCAAGACTGCTCACAAGTCCCCACCGGAACCTGTCCAAAACTCAGCAAGCTCACCAAGAAAAAAACTTTCTTAGTAGGAAATCACAAGGTGAATTTTTAGAGACCCAATGTGATTTTTCAAACTCATAGAAGCATAAAGAGAATTTTTAGAGACTCAATATGTTCTATACTCAACTCCCAATCTCAAAACTCAACTCAAATCAACTCAGCTCAAACTCAATCTCAAATCTGAAAACTCAACTCAATATCTGAAATGGATAGGATAGAATGCTTTCTTTCAAGAACATGAAACCCCAACAATTGCCAACTATGCAAAGAATCACATAACAATGATACTCATGTTCTTTTCACCATCAATTAGGGCTTCAACAACAATGCTCATCAAACAAGGTTCAATCAACACCATTCAGCTCAAAACACAACCTTGAAGCATTTCACAATCAACATTAGAAAAGGAAACAAGTAGAACTCCTTTTCTCTCCAATATTGTTTGAACAAAAAGCATCCACCAACTCAAATCACAATAGCACAAAACAACTTTTCAAATCATCAACAAAGGAGTAAGCCCAACACTTTAACCAAGTAAAGAATAGCTTGATTATTACCAATTTAATGAAAGCAAATGTCAATCTCAAAGCTGCCCACTTAAGGTTTCACAACTTCACACAAGAAGCAATTTTAACCTTAAAACATCATGCTTTCATTTCCATAATCAACCAAAAGCACTCTCAACATTACAAGAAAAATTTATCCCTTATACACCTTATTTCTCCCTTATAGTCTTATCAAAAATAAAATTTATCTCTCATAAGAATGCAATAAGATATTTCAAACAACACCTTCAAAAGAATATTTTATCAAAATAAAACAAGCTTTAAACTCCTTATAACTCCTAAGCTGTTTTTCCCTCTAATAAACTTCCTCCATCCGCAAAATACACTTAGCAAAAATTAATTTCGAAAATACCTTGGCCAACATCAAAAATCGTGCTATGGAGAAATTGTGCACAAATTCTAACACCACCCGCTACGTCCACTTCACGATGAAAAACCCTTTCACGTTATTCGAATGCGGAACCTCCCGTTCGGGTAGCGCGCCAACAACCTAGCCGCTACCGGTGCGCCAAAGGCGCCCGGTGAGGTTTAAACCTCACGTTGTTAGCCTTGTTCCTTCTGCGCCAGGGATTAAATAAAACAATAGTGCCTCCCTTTCTTCTGACGCGAACACGAAGACGAAAACCTTACGACGGATTTACGACAAACGACGAGTACAAAAAAATGAACAATGGATTCACGAAAACGGCGAAGACACAGTCGAACGATGAGATCACGAATTCACAGTGAGCAACTCTTTTCAAAATGCGGATGGGATAATTCTTGATTTTCATCGAGGGAGATTTATATGCATTTTTACCATAAGCTCTTGACGTCGGCGAGGAGTTTAACACGTCGGCGGAGGTCTTGGCTAGCGCCCACAATCTTAAAACATAGCGCCATGGGTTAGGATAACCCATTGCAAACAATAATTTAATATTTATTTAAAAATAATTAAAGGGAACCTTAACAAGGTTTTTAATTATTTAAATAAATACTTCCTCCTGGACCCAAATGCATTAAACTAATGCATCCACCGGTAATCTTTAAACCTGCCAACTTGGGGTTTACAAAAGACCTTTGAAACTGTCATGCCGTAACCTTCATCAAAACAAATTATTTGACATCAAATCAAATTCCTTCAAGAGCTTCTTGACATCAATGACAACTTATACACTTGAGCAAAGGCAATGTACCCAAAGTACCCAAAATTGCCAACAATCTCCCCCTTTGTCATTGATGGCAAACCTTTACTGAAAACACTTCTCAAGAGCCAAAACTGAAACCAACTGTGCTAACAACTGACCAACTGTGCCCACAGCTGAGAATCTTCCTTTGAAGTTTTGCTCCCCCTGACTTGAAGCTCTCCTCTTCACTTTGAAGCTCTCCCCCTTACTCATATCTCTCCCCCTTTGTCATCAATGGCAAAGGGTCACCTTTGGGGCTCGGGACTAAGAATGAGCCTCTTAGCTTAGTCCCTCCCCCACCTCCTGATGAGGTGATTAATTCTAGGGTGGGAGTAAAACTCCCATTAGGCACTGATCATCATCGGTGTCTATAACTTCCTTGTCGGGCCTTCTCTTGAACTCTTTGTCCATATTCCTATTCTTGTCACTGTTCTTGTTCTTGTTCTCATCCCTGTTCTTGTCCATGCCTTGATCCTTGGACCTGATCATGCCACTGTTCCTATTCCTGTATTCTAGAATTTTAGCTCTACACTGTCTGATTATGTGACCTTCATTGTTGCACTTGAAACACTTGACGATGTTGTTTCTCTGAGGTAAACCTGATCTTTGAATCCACCGAGTTCTGACCAAACCTGTTCTGACCAAACCTATTCTGACCAAACCTATTCTGACCAAACCTATTCTGACCAAACCTATTCTGACCAAACCTATTTTGATCAAACATGTTCCTATTATTTGCCTTGCAATAAACTGCCTTGTGCCCAAACTATTGACAAGAGTAGCAATACCCTTGAAAGAAACTAGCACTTCTAAAATTGTCATTTACCTTCTTCACTTGAGCCATGCAATGTGAAGCCATGTGACCAAACCTGTGACAAGCAAAACATCTGCCTTGAAACTTTCCTTTATTTGACCTCTTAGGTTCTGAAAACTTCTTCTTCTCATTCTGAATTCTATTTTCTATTTCTGTGCATCTATCATTCAAGGACTCCTTTTCTGAAATACTTTCCTCATCAGAACTCTCTTCCTTTTGGAGTCTCTTACTAGACTCTCCAACTTGTTCCTTGTGTGGCTTAACAAAACCAAGGCCTATTTTATCTGTTGTCTTTCTTTGACCTTTGATGAGTGACTTAACCTTTTTGGAGCTATCTTGAAACATGTAAAGCTTATCCTTGTACTCTTTAGTTTCCTCTTTCAAAGAAGCCATTTTCTGTTCTAACTCACTATACTCAAGAACCTTAGACTCTAACTCATCCTTGAGTTCTTGTGTCTTAGCTATAGAGAAGTCAAGACTTTCTATAAGATCATCTCTCTCCATACAACATTCATCTAACTTATCCTTGAGTCTAGCATTCTTCTTTCTTTCCTTTTTCAAAGCACTAAGAGCACTAATAAGTTCACCTTCAAGATCTACTTCACCTTCCTCTATATCTTCCTCTATTTGTTTGCTTTTTGAATCATCAAAGCCTTTTTCAGATTTCTTATCACTAGAGGTGCTACCCTTTTCAAAAACCATACATGCATCTTCCTTATAGTTTTCTGAAGCATCCTCATACATACTAGAAACCAAATCATTATTTGTGCAATCATCCTCAAGGTGACCAAAGTTTCCACATCTAAGACATTTCATGATAATGAATCTATGTTTCGGTTCTTCCTCTTTTTCTGATATGAACAACATCTCATTTTCATCATCACTTGAAGAACTTTCACTATCACTACTAGAACACTTACTTGCTTTGTCTAGGTAGAAACTCTTCTTGTGCTTGTGAGAATACCTCTTTCCTTGATTGTTGTGCTCATCTTTGTTCTTCCTGTGATGCTTGTGCTTTTCAGAATCCTTGCTCTTAGAATCCTGTTTATCTTCATCACTTTCATTCTTGGGAATAGTACGATCAGGTAGCATAATGACCAAACTTTCCACAATTGAAACATCTTATATTTTTCATACTTTTGTGCTTTCTAGAGAACTTGCCTTTCTTGTTGTAATATGCCTCTTCATCACTAGAAGACTCATCACTATCTTGAAGTTGTTTACCCTTGGATTTCTTGGTAGCCTTGAAAGTTGCCTCTTTCTTGACATCAACCTTCACTTGAGTTCTCAACTCAAATGTTGCAAGTATACTATGGAGCTCATCCTTTTTCAACTTATCCAAATCTTTAGCTTCCTCAATAGCAGAAATATTTTCACTAAATCTATTAGGAAGAGATCTTAAAATCTTATCACAAACATCATTTTCAGCAAGCTCAAGACCTAAGTCTTTCATGGAGTTAACAACCTCATCCATACGAAGCATGTAGTCACTAATATTTTCATCATCATTCATCTTGAGTTGTTCAAACATACCTTTGAAGTGTCTCAACTTGGCCTTTCCGACATTTGTATCACCTGTATGAACCACCTTCAAGTGTTTCCACATTTCACTAGTTGTCTTGCGGTGAATCACTTTGGTGAGATCTCGCTTTCTGTAAGCCTTTCGGGATTGCATTCATTGCTTTTGAATTGTTGTGATGTAGGAGCCTTTCTTCTTTAGTATTAGGACCATGTTCAGGAATAGTGTACTCATCTTCAATCACTTCCCAAACCTCATTCCCAAGTGCCATTAGATGAACCTTCATCCTTGCACTCCAAAGACCAAAATCTGACCCATCAAGAATAGGTGTTGCATTGCCACTTGAATGATCCATTGTGTTCTTTACTAGCTTTTCCTTCAAGTTGTTAAACTTTTCGAAGGCACCGGCTCTGATACCAATTGAAGAACACAAGCTTATACTGAGAGGGGGGTGAACAGTATAAGACCTCTTTTTATTTTTTCCTTTATACTTCAAAATAGTAAAGCAATATACCCAAAGCAATATCAAAGCAATGCACAATATCATCCACAAAGTGACACCAATTTTAACGTGGTTCACCCAAAATGGCTAGGCTACGTCCACAAAACTTTTCTCTAAAAGTTATCTCAAAGTTCTTTGGGAATCCTTCCCAATTACAATGTTTATGAGCCTCGGCCCAAAGGAGATACCTTCCCCTAATCAAAATTTATGAGCCTCTGCTCAAAGGAGATACCTTCCCCTCTGCTCTAGAAATGATCCCTCAGAAGATCAACTGCCTCTACCTCTTGCCAACACGTGGAACTCCTTTCCACCGAAGACCTCCTGTCCTCAATGCTTAGCCTAAGAGACCTCTGCCTTCTATGATCACGTCCACAGTAGCTCAACAACCTGTACCAAACACAGTCAATCGGTCTAGTACAAGTCTTCCTCTGTCTGTCAGATCTATCCAATGCTTAAGCTTGAACAAATCAATCCTCTGCACACAAGCCTTCTCAAAGACTTGCCAAATCTGTCCTCAAGTTCTTCTCAAAGAACCAGTGCACCTCTATCCTCAAGTTCTCTGATAGAACTATCAAACTCAGCTCACAAGTCCTCTGCTAGGACCTGTCCAAATCTGCTCACAAGTCCCCATCGAAACCTGTCCAAAACTGCTCACAAGTCCCCACCGAAACCTGTCCAAAACTCAGCAAGCTCACCAAGAAAAAAAACTTTCTTAGTAGGAAATCACAAGGTGAATTGTTAGAGACCCAATGTGATTTTTCAAACTCATAGAAGCATAAAGAGAATTTTTAGAGACTCAATATGTTCTATACTCAACTCCCAATCTCAAAACTCAACTCAAATCAACTCAGCTCAAACTCAATCTCAAATCTGAAAACTCAACTCAATATCTGAAATGGATAGGATAGAATGCTTTCTTTCAAGAACATGAAACCCCAACAATTGCCAACTATGCAAAGAATCACATAACAATGATACTCATGTTCTTTTCACCATCAATTAGGGCTTCAACAACAATGCTCATCAAACAAGGTTCAATCAACACCATTCAGCTCAAAACACAACCTTGAAGCATTTCACAATCAACATTAGAAAAGGAAACAAGTAGAACTCCTTTTCTCTCCAATATTGTTTGAACAAAAAGCATCCACCAACTCAAATCACAATAGCACAAAACAACTTTTCAAATCATCAACAAAGGAGTAAGCCCAACACTTTAACCAAGTAAAGAATAGCTTGATTATTACCAATTTAATGAAAGCAAATGTCAATCTCAAAGCTGCCCACTTAAGGTTTCACAACTTCACACAAGAAGCAATTTTAACCTTAAAACATCATGCTTTCATTTCCATAATCAACCAAAAGCACTCTCAACATTACAAGAAAAATTTATCCCTTATACACCTTATTTCTCCCTTATAGTCTTATCAAAAATAAAATTTATCTCTCATAAGAATGCAATAAGATATTTCAAACAACACCTTCAAAAGAATATTTTATCAAAATAAAACAAGCTTTAAACTCCTTATAACTCCTAAGCTGTTTTTCCCTCTAATAAACTTCCTCCATCCGCAAAATACACTTAGCAAAAATTAATTTCAAAAATACCTTGGCCAACATCAAAAATCATGCTATGGAGAAATTGTGCATAAATTCTAACACCACCCGTAGCGTCCACTTCACGATGAAAAACCCTTTCACGTTATTCGAATGCGGAACCTCCCGTTCGGGTAGCGCGCCAATAGCCTAGCCGCTACCGGTGCGCCAAAGGCGCCCGATGAGGTTTAAACCTCACATTGTTAGCCTTGTTCCTTCTATGCCAGGGATTAAATAAAACAATAGTGCCTCCCTTTCTTCTGACGTGAACACGAAGACGAAAACCTTACGACGGATTTACGACAAACGACGAGTACAAAAAAATGAACAACGGATTCACGAAAACGGCGAAGACACAGTCGAACAGTAGATCACGAATTCACAGTGAGCAACTCTTTTCAAAATGTGGATGGGATCATTCTTGATTTTCATCGAGGGAGATTTATATGCATTTTTACCATAAGCTCTTGACGTCGACGAGGAGTTTAACACGTCGACGGAGGTCTTGGCTAGCGCCCACAATCTTAAAACATAGCGCCATGGGTTAGGATAACCCATTGCAAACAATAATTTAATATTTATTTAAAAATAATTAAAGGGAACCTTAACAAGGTTTTTAATTATTTAAATAAATACTTCCTCCTGGACCCAAATGCATTAAACTAATGCATCCACCTGTAATCTTTAAACCTGCCAACTTGGGGTTTACAAAAGACCTTTGAAACTGTCATGTCGTAACCTTCATCAAAACAAATTATTTGACATCAAATCAAATTCCTTCAAGAGCTTCTTGACATCAATGACAACTTATACACTTGAGCAAAGGCAATGTACCCAAAGTACCCAAAATTGCCAACATTCAAGACTAACAGGTTTTTGGGATGTAAGGCAAATACCTTTAATCATGGAAAAGAGGGTCATTGACACCCTAGAGCAGTTTGTGTCATCCTGAAAGGCACTTGGAAATCACACCTTCCCTTGAGAGGGAAACCTTACATCCTATTGTAACAATTGTATCAAAGAGATTATCCTTAAGAGGGATGTACTTGTAATTTGACTTTGGCTTCAAATATAATGGAATAAAATGTATTTCTTATTGTCAATTTCTTGTCAATTTCTTGTTCTTGTATGCATTTTGTGTATCTTTCAATTCTTGCAATAGGAACCGATAGGTGTGAGCCATTTTTGGATAGTACACAACAAAATTGTCGTGATATCAAGACATGTTGCATTTTTGCCAAAGGAACAGAGTAGTTGACAGTGCATTTGATATTAGTGATGAACACCAGGATGGTGAAACTGAATACTGCATAGTGACGTGGACCCATAAGGAATCTTTAATCATTTGAAATCATTTAATATGGTCGTTACACATGGAAAGAAGCGGGCACATGCCCATGTGGATAAAAGGAAACAAAGGGCCTCAAAATAGAAATGAAAAGCCTTTTCAAAAACCAAAACACATGCATGCACAAGGGAAGGAGAAAACGAACAATCATCGAAGGAGAAAACGAACAGTCATCGAAGGAGAAAATGAACAGTCATCGAAGGAGAAAACGAACAGTCATGAAGGAGAAAACGAATAGTCATCGAAGGAGAAAATGAACAATCATGACCGAGAAAACGAACAGTCATGGTAGGAGAATATGGTGTCAATTATTTGCATGTGACGTGTTTGACAAAATGCCTTCTCAATATATACAAAAGGAGTTACATAAAGGAGTTACAATTGACAAGTGGTATATGAGAATATGAAAGAAGGTGTTACAATTGACAAGTGGCATATGAGAATATGAAAGGAGTTACAATTGGAGTTACAAAGAGAAAGGATAGTTATAAAATGAGTGTTTCTTGGAGAATTTTTGTTGGGGATTTTATTTTGTGTGTGCAATAAGTGTGGGTGTTTTATAAATTGTGGTAGACATTGGGTAAGCAATATACCAGTTAGGGTCTTGTAAAAGTGAAGGCATTTGTATGTCAATATTCTATTTTTAAAATGGAAGTCCAAGTTGGTGCTTGGCATCAGGGGTTGGTGCTCCTTCCAGTTGGTTCTGGTAAATCAGGGGTTGGGGATCCTTCCAATTGGTGCTGGTAAATCAGGGGTTGATGCTCCTTCCAGTGGGTGCTGGTAAATTGATTATAAAGTTGGTGCTTTGCGAAGGCTGGATTTGGATGGGAGTCCAAATAGTCATTTTGAGGAGTAGCAAAATCGATGAACCTCGATACATCTTATGTTGTGTGATGTTATCTTGTTATATTTGCTTTATCTGGTTTTAAGTTTTCATTGTTTTGGATTTAAGAGTTGAAGATTTAAGTAACAAGAGATACACTGATTCACCCTCCCATATCAGTCTTATTGTGATACTAACAATTGGTATCAGATCCATTTTCCCTTGTTAGGATAAATCAACTAGGGTTGATCTTGGATTAGTATGCAATGGGTAAGAAGAATAGATCCTCCTCCAATAAGGCATCTCAGTCAGTTTCAGTTCTTGTGGAAGATAAAATTGAACTAAAAAAGATAGGAGTGAATTTTGAAGTATGTGATGAAAACCTTGAGGTTGAAGTAGATCTAGAAGGTGAGTTGATCATTGCACTAGAATAGTTTGATATAGAAAGGAAAAATAACAAAATATTGTCCAAGAAGTTGGAAGAATATGGGGATAATATTGAAGATCTCTTCTTACAAATTCATAAAGCCAAGAAAATAGAAGAAGCCTTGAAGTCACACCTGGATGATAAAGTCAATGTATGTAGCAAACGTGAAGAGGAATCTAACAAAGTTATTAGTGATCTAAATCTGCAAGTAGAAGAGTCCAAAAGGATTGAAGAAACTCTTAGGTCATAGATCAATGAAAAATAGATTGTTTGTTGCAAATAAGAAGAAGAGATTGTTTTTTTGAAGAAACAACTAGAAGAGGCCAATACAAATCTCAAATTTGATAAGAGCACAGAGTTGCAAGATGAAATGATAAGGCAACAAAGAAGCTCCATGGCTAAGCTTGGTCTTAGATATGAAGCTGAATAACCTTCATCTTCCAAATATGCAGAGAAGAAGAAGTTCACTGTTGAAGGATCGAAGCAAGAAACGTTTGAAGTTGAATCTTCAAAAGGAAGAAAATATCAAAGGAGATCTACAACAAAGCAACCACAACAAAAGAGGTTCTATCACTCTCACTCTATTCATAATAATGCTTTTAATAACTATTGTTTTAGATGCAACCATTATGGTCACAAGGCAATTTATTATGGATTGAATAATAGATCAAAGAGTTATGATGATAGAAATACATCTGCTTTTCCGATTGAACACCATGTGCAATGTTTTAAATGTAATGGTCATGGGCACATAGCAAGGTTTTGTCCAAGAACTTTTGTATCTAATCTAAGGCAAGATAGTAGATTTCATCAGACACAAAGAATGCAACACAGACAGGGAATAAATCATGTGCATAAAAGAAAGGAAAATAATCATCCATCAAGGATGCACAAGAGACAACCACCCAAGAGAAATGTTCAAGTTCACAAAAAGGTTCAAAATAGGGATGTAGTTTAAAAACTCAAGCCCAAGTTCGAGAAAGTTTGGAGAAAGAAAGAAGAAAGTAAATCATGTCTCCTTGGATTGAAGGAGACTACTCCTCTATTGCACTAAGCAACTCTAGGTATCACATCCTCAGGGGGAGCACTCTTAAAGTTTTATTTTAATGCTCCTATGTATTTGTTTGGTTATCTGAGGATGAAAGGCAAGTAGTCAGGGGGAGTTTTCGTATAGTTGTCAAAGTGTGTTTCAGTTCATGTAGTTGTTTGTGAAGGTACCGTGAAGGGTGGTGATTAAATTGAGAGTTGTCACCATTGGTAGTATTGCTATATGTCAGTGTTGTACTTTTGATGGTTCTTACTGACATTGTTCAAAGTTATGGATTATAACAGTTCTGATAATTTGGTTTAGTGAAAGAATGTTTCCCTAGATACATATATGTGTTTCGATAAAAGTAGTGTGTATTTGTACTACACATTGATGTGAAGATTGTTAGATCTATTATGATGCTTTGGTGAAAATATTTAATTCGCATGCAAAATCAGAAAGCTCACATTTTATTATTGCATTCAAAGCGGCTACATGAGTAGGAAGTTACATCAATACAAATTGAGTACAAATATTTAGGGAGACAAATTTAGATCGATCCACATTTGATCGTTACACATTTTCTCAACTGCGTGTGCAATATTTTGTTCAATCACCATCGGGTCACCGATCTTCGAGTATCCGATTTCTTTTGATTTGTATGAAGCAAGATCATAACCATTATCACTATCATCACTATCATCACTTATGACAATAAAGGAAGGTTCTTTAGGTTCATATTTGTTCTTAGCTACCTCCTCTTCATCATCACTAATGATGATAAGTTCAGGCTCTAAAAAGGAAGGAAAGTACTCAACTACACTGTCACTATGACCGTTAGATGCATTATCACCTTCGTTATCAGTCACTTCTTGTGGAGTAAGTTCATCCGATTCATAGTCAGTCTGTTCCTCGATCACATGGTTCTGCAAGCTATGGAAGACAGCATTGATGTTGAGTGTCTCGATTGCATGGTCAAATACATGACGATCCCAACTATCCAAAAATGTTAGGAAAGCTTTATAGCATCCTTGTGACCTCATGATGAATCAATGCTGCAATTTTGAAGATCACATTAGTAAGCAATATATGACTGTAAAAATAAAAAATAAAAATAAATAAATAAATAAATCAAGGAGGAATAGATACAATACAGTTTGCGAGTTTGTGAATTACTCTGTACAAATTCGCAAACAGTTTTCTTGAACTGTTGATAAAATGCCAAATCAAAATGTTGCCTTTTGAATGTGACAATGAGTTTATATAGTGACTCCAAGCAGCCGGGCGTTACATGTTTGAATGTTCGGGTGGCACAGTAAGAAACAAGAGTCAGTCTCCTTATCCACAACAGAGGCAAAATATATTGCAGCGACAACATGTTGTACACACATATTATGGATGAAACAAATCCTAAAATATCTTGGTATTAACTTCAGTGAGCCAATTTCAGTTAAGTGTGATAACACCAGTGCCATTAACATCTCAAAGAATCCGGTTATGCATTCTCGCACAAAACATATTGCTATCCGGTATCACTTTTTGAAGGAGAAAGTTGCGAAAGGTGAGGTTAAGTTGGATTTTGTTCCAAAAATAGAGCAAGTAGCGGATATCTTCACAAAACCATTGCCCAAGGAAGTCTTTGAGTACCTTCACAATAAATTTGGAGTGGTCACGCTTCCCAAGAATTGACTAGCTATTGGGACCACATTCTCAAGGGGAGCATTTGTGTATTTTTTTCTCTTTGCTCATGTTTGTGATTTTTTCTAAGTGCAATAATTTTTGTCCGAGAATGTTGTGCATGGACTCAGGGGGAGTTTGCAGTAGCCCTTTGGTATTGTTGTCAAAAGAGGAGAAGAGTTACAGGAAATTGCATGTGTGTTGCCAACAATTCCAAAGGGGGAGATTGTTGAGCAAGGTGCAATGACAGTATTGTCATTGTTTTCAACATAGTCAAATAGATCGATTGATGCAGTGGACAGGAGTTTAGAGGTTATTTCAAAGGGGGAGATTGTTGAGCAAGGTGCAGCGACAGTATTGTCATTATTGTCAACATAGTCAAATGGATTGGTTGATGCAGTGGACAGGAGTTCAAAGGTTATTCAGAGTATGTACAGTGATGTTAAATGCTTATGAGGATGTTTTTGATGTTTGGGTGAAGTTGTTATAGGTTGTTTGTGTGGAGTTAAAAGGTTATTCAGAGTATGTACAGTGATGTTAAATTCTTATGAGGATGTTTTTGATGTTTGGGTGAAGTTGTTACAGGTTGTTTGTGCAAAGTTGAAAAAATCATCATGTTGTGGCTGCTCCACAACGTACCCCAAAAATTGGAGACCCACATTTTTGCATATTTTCCAAGAAGACCAAAGTGGCCCATATGCTAAAGATCAAAGAAAAATCAAAACACCGCAAAGAGAAAAAAATGTCGTGATATCGCGACATGTTGCATTTTCGTGGCCAAAAGAGAAGAGAAAAAGCAAGGAGAAAAAAGTGTCACGATATCATGACATGTTGCATTTTCACGGCCAAAAGAGAAGCGAAAAAGCAAGGAGAAAAAAGTGTCGTGATATCGCAACATGTTGCATTTTCATGGCCAAAATAGAAGCGAAAAAGCAAGGAGAAAAAAGTGTCACGATATCATGACATGTTGCATTTTCGTGGCCAAAATAGAAGTGAAAAAGCAAGGAGAAAAAAGTGTCGCGATATCATGATATGTTACATTTTCGCGGCCAAAAAAGAAGCGAAAAATCAAGGAAACAAAATTTTTGCGATATCGCGACATGTCGCATTTTCACGACTCAAAAAGGACAGGCAGGTAGAGAAACAAAAGTTTTACGATATCACGACATGTCGCATTTTCACGACTCAAAAAGGGTAGGCAGGCAGAGAAACAAAAGTGTTGTGATATTGCGACATGTTGCATTTTTGCCAAAGGAATAGAGTAGTTGAAAGTGCGTCTGATATTAGTGATGAACACCAAGATGGTGAAACTGAAGACTACATAGTGACGTGGACCCATAAGGAATCTTTAATGATTTGAAATCATTTAAGATGGTCATTACACATGGAAAGAAGCGGACACATGCCCATGTGGAGAAAAGGAAACGAAGGGCCTCAAAATAGAAATGAAAAGCCTTTTCAAAAACCAAAACACATGCATGCACAAGGGAAGGAGAAAATGAACAGTCATCGAAGGAGAAAACGAACAGTCATGAAGGAGAAAATGAATAGTCATCGAAGGAGAAAACGAACAGTCATCGAAGGAGAAAACGAACAGTCATGAAGGAGAAAATGAATAGTCATCGAAGGAGAAAATGAATAGTCATGACCAAGAAAATGAACAGTCATGGTAGGAGAATATGGTGTTAATTATTTGCATGTGATGTGTTTGACAAAATGCCTTCTCAATATATACAAAAGGAGTTACATAGAGTTACAATTGACAAGTGGCATATGAGAATATGAAAGAAGGTGTTACAATTGACAAGTGGCGTATGAGAATATGAAAGGAGTTACAATTGGAGTTACAAAGAGAAAGGATAGTTATAAAAGGAGTGTTTCTTGGAGAATTTTCATTGGGGATTTTATTTTGTGTGTGCGATAAGTGTGGGTTTTTTGTGAATTGTGGTAGATTTTGGGTAAGCAATAGACCAGTCAGGGTCTTGTAAAAGTGAAGGCATTTGTATGTCAATCTGCTAGTTTCAAAATGGAAGTCCAAGTTGGTGCTTGGCATCAGGGGTTGGTGATCCTTCTAGTTGGTTCTGGTAAATCAGGGGTTGGTGCTCCTTCCAGTTGGTGCTGGTAAATCAGGGGTTGATGCTTCTTCCATTGGGTGTTGGTAAATTGATTGTAAATTTGGTGCTTTGCAAAGGCTGGATTTGGATGGGAGTCAAAGCAGTCATTTTGAGGAGTAGCCAAATCGGTGAACCTCAGTACATATTATGTTGTGTGATTTTATCTTGTTATATTTGCTTTATCTGGTTTTAAGTTTTCATTGTTTTGGCTTTAAGAGTTGAAGATTTAAGTAACACAAGATACACTGATTCACCCCCCCTCTCAGTGTCATTGTGATACTAACAAGATGAGCCAAAGAATGCAAGAAAAAAGCTACATAAGAGAATATGAGTGACTCAAGAAATTATTGTCTACTAGTGCTAAGAAATGCAAGATATGTAGAAGAGACGGACAATTGCCCAACCTTTGGTAATTTTTCTACCTTGGAAGTGGTCCTTCGGCCTGGCAGAATATAGTTATGGAGGTGTCACCCTGATGGAATATAGTTTTAGAGGTACACTATTCTTGGTGGTTTCCTTAATTTGTGTACCTCTAGTTATATTTTTATTTTTCTTCATTTCCCCTTTCCCAACACCTTAGTGCTGCTTCTTCTCACCCACCTTTGAATACACCGCTTTTCACTTATTTCTAGGCATTTTCTCTTGTTTTCTCATGGATTTCCATACTATACATTGTCCTCCCACCATAATTTCATGTGTAATATGAGGTTTATTTTTGTTATCATACCACATCCACTCCATTTTTTGTCATTCCTTATTTATTCCTGGCATCCTTTCATTATTTGGTGACTTTCACCTCTATTCCAATGCATCAAAGACATCCATTTCACTTAAAGAAGTGTTCACGACAAAAAAAAACCACATGAGTTTTCTTGAGTTTCAGGTGAGGGATCTAAGAATTTGAACAAAACTACCATAACAAGATAAGGTGAGGTTATCATTGGGTCCACCATATAATAGGATAAAGAAACAAAGCCAGCTATAGGGCCAATTTAGTAACAAACTCTTTTTGACGAAGTTAGAACTAGGGAAGCTAAAACGTTGGCCCTTGGTAACAAGTGGCATTGTTTTAGGATAGATGGTAGCACTTCATGAATTTTGATAGCCTAGGTCTTTACAATAACACACTCCAAAAATAAAATATAGAGAGAGCTCCAGGTGGAGACATCTATGCCACATACTTGTAACAAAATTACAAGAATTTAAATTATAAAAGAGGTCTCCAAAGCCAAGATCATCATCAAACACTAGAATAGCAAATTTTGCAAGAGGTATTCAAAGTGTTTTGTTATATTTATTTTATTTGTCTTTTTTTCCCACTTCTTATTTCTTTGTATCTTTGTGCAGGTATTGTCAAGAGTGTAATTAACCCCCCTAAGATCATTTCTAGGAGCTGGAGTTTTCATGTCACTAGAATTAGGACAGAAAATTCCATCCCCTTATTACATAATTTGAACAAGGTGGATATTATGTTATATTTTTGTGAGACCTAAGCACATTTTTGGGCTCTGTTATGTACTCATCAAGAACAAGATATAATACAAATTCTAGTTCTTGCTCTTTGGCAATTTTATGAGCATTGTGTGTAGTGTTGCTTGTTTGTGTATTACATCATTTGAATTCATAAATAACATCTTCTCTTCACTGATTTAATGTCTATATTAAATGCATAATTTTAATTAATGTTAGCATGTCAGTTATCTTCTTTCTTTTTCTTTCTCATTTAGAAAATCTATTAATCTTTGCTATAATCACCCAACAAATAGGACATTGATTTGTTGCTTGAAGCTAAGGCTAGGAGTGCTTCACTAATGCTTGGTCATAATAAATTTCATTTTAATTTTCATTTAATCTAGTTGAGCATATGATACATATTTTCAATTAATAATTAAGCTCATAGTGAGGTATCCTAACCCAAATTGTTATGTTATAATTTTATATGTAAAATCAATTTCCAGGTTAAATAGGTAAATCCACTAGAACTTGCATTTCTCATTGTGATATTGAAAATCTGGGTAGCATGATAGATATCTTAAGGATGCCTAAATTTTCCACAACATATTTCTAGCACCATTGTCGAGGACGACTATTTTAAAATTTCTTTAACTTTTTCTTAGTATTTATTTTTGAATTCACAATGCGTTGATGTGGGTACTTTTTAAATTTTTTTTGTTATCACTCATGAGTATCTCTGAGAATCTTTGAGATATTGAGAGAGCATTAAGGTTGAGCCATATTAACCAGAGAGATATTCTTTTACACTATGGTGTTGGCAACTCTAAACTAAATGAACCCAAAGAATATTCAAGAATTTGATCTAGCGTACATGAGAAGTGGTAAACAACTCTATCAAGAAGTTGAAGACCCAAAGGTATTTATTTGTAACCAAAAATACCAATTTCTAAAAGTTAGGTTTATATAACTAAATCATATCATAATAGTATAAATTGTGTTAACAACAATTTTCCTTTATATAATAGTTATAATACTTTATATTCTTCTATTAAAAATATTTTAACTGTTCATCCTACCGTAAGTGTCCCTGTTATCGCTACCCGTATAACCATTATGGCCAACCCTCCCCCAAATCAGAACAACCAAAATAATTAGAACCTCCAAATATGGAGAACCAATAGA
The DNA here is from genome assembly GCA_028583015.1 of Wollemia nobilis. Taxonomy (NCBI): domain Eukaryota; kingdom Viridiplantae; phylum Streptophyta; class Pinopsida; order Araucariales; family Araucariaceae; genus Wollemia; species Wollemia nobilis. Next base: position 26,653,982 of record JAQPPZ010016888.1, read on the forward strand.
TATAGGTATTTCTAATTACCACCAGATCTTCATGACCTCACTAGTAAGGCACATAAATACTTGTTAAAATTCTAAGGTAATAATATCATAACTAGAGAACATATCAAAAGTTTCATGTATGAATTAGATAGCCTCAAATTCAAATAAGAAGATGTGGTCCTTAGGTTATTTCTTTAGAACTTAGAAAAGGATACAAGAGATTTGTTCAATAGCCTCCTAGACAATCATATCTCTAATTTCCAATTCATGTAGGAAGTATTTCTAAAGAAGTATGTAGAAAGGAAAAATGAACAATCATTACTAACCGAACTAGTAACAATAAAAAATAAAGAGAGTGAATCTTTAGAAGAATTTAAGAGGAGATTTTTTAAATAAGAAATAATATTCCTACAAATCTAAGGCCCAATGATAACCGGTCCATTTTATTTTATAAGAATGCATTTCCTACTTAATTTAATTACGAATTGAGACAACAGAGTCACTAATATTGATGAATTCATGGAAAAGGCTATAGAAATCAAAAGAGATATGATAGATAGTGGAAAATAAAATCACACTCATCTGAGAAAAGTCAAAGCAATGTTGATAAAAAACCCAAAAATGTTGGTTTCTCAATTTTGAAGAAAAATAAATCAGATCCCATAGAGAAATTGTCTAGCTAGTTGATTGAGATGTTTAACACAATGAACAGTAGGCTATCTAGAATTGAAATAAAAAAGGGAGAAATACATGAGTCATCTCAACCATAAAATTAAAATAGGCTTTCAACATAAATTAGAATATAAGAAACACATATTAAGGAAATAGGAATGGAAATAACAATGGTTAGAGGAATAGATAAGGATAGAAATATATAGATGCAGTCCTGAACCCAATGGCTTCAACCAACATAGTCCCTGATTTTCCTTTTTGTTGCCCTACCTATGATGCTCCCTATAATTTAGTATATTGTGATATATACCTTAGCATGCACTCTAATTTTAATCTAGAAGAGGATTCCGATGAAGAAATATGAGTAAATGCATGTTGGACTAAGGATGATGAAGCTAGGAAGATTTATTTTGAAAATGACATGAGTGAATTTTCAACTTTATAGGGACAACCCAGGGCCTTAGTTCTAGAAAATATGGAAATCCTAAAATACCTCAAGATAATAGATTTGAGAGAATGAAACAAGGTAAATTAGTACCTACAATAGAATAAATAGAAACACTAAAAGGAGTCCATGCTATAAATATAAGAAATAGAACAGTGCTAGATAGAACTAATAATAAGTCCAATACAAAAAATAAAAATCAATAAAATCAAAACAAAGAAAAATTTACAAGAAAAAAAGCTAGCAACAATCAACATTTGACTCTCAAGAAAGAAATAGAGAATGAGGACCAAAAATAACTAGATTTTGGCAAGAGTGTGGATAATAAGAAAGTTGAATTTGATGTCAGGCAAGAACTGGAAAAATAGAAGATAAATATCACCTTCAGAGAGCTAATGACTATCCCAAAGTATAGAGATCAAGTGTGTAGAGCTTTTGGTCTGATAGAGCCAATAGGAAATCAAATTTGTAGTGTTTTAGTAGTGAATAATCTAAATCCTATAATCATAAGTTCATCTTTAGTGAGGCCTTTCTACATATTCATTAGGTATACTTTAGATCTAAGAAACCAATATGTAATTCACAATTGCATGTTGGATAGTGGGGCATCTCATAACATTATGCCAAAGCAAGTAGTAGATCAACTAGGTCTCATATGCACTAGAGATTTCTTCCCCATATCGATAATGAATAATAGATAGGTACCATGTGCTAGAGGGATAACTGATCTACTTGTCTTCTTAGATCAATACCCCAAAAGAGGGATAGTCATGGACATAGCGATCATAGATGTAGACCCATTTTTTACTTTTCTATTATGTAGACATTGGGTAGAAAAATTAAGAGGATCCATTCAATTAGATTCGTCATATGCCACCATACCTTTAACATCCAAAGAACAAGTTACTCTCATAAGAGAGCCTTTCAACAAACAATCGATAGAATTAAGAAAATCTGATAATACCATAGTAAACTTGATTAATTCTATTGAATAAAAGGATATAGGAGTTTACTCATTCTGGCACACCCCATTTCTAGTTAAGGTCCCTGAATTCATAGACATGGATCCACAAACAAAAGTAGAAATAGATGTTGAATCCACTAGAGTGCTAACATCATAAATACAGATTATGACTTTTGATGGTGCTAAATCACAAGATGGTGCAGAATATAGAGTAAATATTACTAATATAAAATAAAATTACCAAAGGATACCTTAAAAATTAGAATTTCCATGTACTAACAATGTAACTGAGTATATTATGGTCAAAGCAAGACATGATGTGGGGGAAGCAAGGAACATTTTGTGGGATGTCCTGATCCACTTCCCTGCTTCCTCCTCCCCTAGTTCTATCCTAGTCATTAGGTATTTTTTGGATCCTCCTCTCGGCTAACCATGGATATAGATGATCCCCTTGGGGTGGTAGGTCTCTTTTCCACTTGTCTACCCTCTTCCTTGATGGTTTGAGGATTTCCTTAATGTGCTTCTGGACTGTGATGTCCATGGGTCCTTCCTAGTGCCCTTTTGTCCATTTTTCTCTTTGGGACATCCTTGGGTCTATCCCTGTATCCATTTTTTATGCTTTAGATATTTTTCCCTTCTACTCTTTGGTTTTTCTAGTGTTTTGTAGGTTTCCTTTGTGGTGTGGCTCAACTCTGTCCATATTCCTTAGCACTTCCTATATCCTTCTCTCTTGGATGTCCTTGGTTATAGATGATCTCCTTAGGGTGGGAAGTCACTTCTCCACTTGTATACCCTTTTTCTAGCCACTTCGAGAGTTTCCTTTCTATGCCTATGTTCATGGACATCCCTGGGTCCATCCCTAGGTTTTCTATGGTGCTTCTAGGTTACCTCTTCCTGCAAATCTCTTCTTGGTGCTAGTGTCAATGGTTCTCCGATTATAGCCAATGTAGGATGATGTTCTTCTTCGTGTGCAAGAGGATTTTGTGGCCTGTGGAAATCCTCATTTTTGCTACTCCATTTTCCAAGCCCTATGTAGGATGCTATTCTGGTCCTGCTTCTTTGTGTTCCTACTTTCTTCCCTGTGCAGGGTGTTTCATTTTGGTGGTTTCTTCGTTCCTTCATCCTTCTTGGAAAGTTTTTCATTTGGTGGTTTTAGGACTTATGTTGGCCTACTATTTTTTGGTCTACGTCCTACTGTTGCATCCTCCTACTATGTCCCAAAACATCCTTAGTTAGGAATGTTTTTTCAAATTCTCATCTTCTATATTTCCTGCCTTAATTTCAAATTTAATTTTTAAATTTTTGTGGTGTATGGGATGACCTTGATTCAAAATTGTTCTGGGTAGGTTTTATCTTGTTTAAATTCACATTGCACGTGTTTTTTAGGTGGGATGGCCCTATTCCTCTTCTCCATTATTTTTTCATGTGATGTATGGAATTTTTGGGTGGGGAGGCTTTGTTTCAATTTTCAAATTTAATATAAAAATAAAATAAAATAAAATAAATAAATAAAATTGTCCTATAAGGCTATCCTTTAGCCTATCCTATAAGGCTATCCTTAAGCTTATCTTGAAATGAAATACTTTTATACTTCCTTATTTTTTTTTTTTGTCCTTTCCTGTGGCCTTCATGTGGCCTTGTTCAAAAAGTCTTTCGACTTGTAATCAAGTTTTGGGACCCTTGATAAAAACCCACTTTAAATTATAACGATAAAAAAAAATGTAGCCGAGTATGAAACATTATTGCTAGGGCTAAGGAAGGCAAAATATTTGGGAATAAATTACTTGACAGTATATTGGGATGCATATCTTATAATACAACAGGCTAAGGGTAAGTTCCAAACAAAATACCCAAGGTTAAAACAGTACAAGCAAGTAGTCCAAGATGAAATAGATAAATTTCTTATCTTCAATATATCTTACATCCCTATAAATGAAAATCACATACAAAATTTGTTGTCTGTAAACACATATGGTGTGGATTCCCCTAAAATAGACACTAAATATATGGACATGTTTCCCACCATCTTTTCTTATCACCCATCTATGCCAGATAACATTGTGTACTCGCAAGTATTTTAGGATGATATTGATATCAAGGATTTTATGACCATGCAAAATCACTATGCTAACATTTTGTGTGATGAAAAATATGAAGAAAAGTTCAAAGATGTCATTGGAGAACCTGTGGAAGTAATACAATTAAAGACTAATAAAATCCCAAGAGGATTAGTTTCTTTGGAAATTCTATTTAACAACTTTGACAAAGCTCATAGGCCTATTTTTCAAGAGTCAGAAGCCGATGAGGTCAATAAAGGAATAGAGCAAGAATCCAGGATAGTGATAGTGAACAAGGCTTTTGTAGAAAAAGAAATAAATTGGTACATAAGTTATCTCAAGAATAATATGGAAGCTTATACCTGGATTTATGAATACTTAAATACTTTCAAAACTAAAGTAATGTCCCATATTATTCCTCTAAAATAATGTACAAAACATCATAGATAGAATAAAGAAAAATCAATCTAACTTTACACCCTGTGATGCAAAAATAAGTTCAAAAACTATTAGATGCCAAGATTATTAGAAAATTCATATTATCCTCTTGGATAGCCAATTTGGTTCCTATCAAGAAAAAAATGGTGATATCAGGTTGTGTGTAGATTTTGAAAATTTGAATAACAATTCCTTGAAAGATAACTATCTACTTCCAAATATGGAAAAATTGTTGTAGGTAGTTGTAGGCTCGACCAAGATGTCTCTACTATATGGATTTCTAGGCTACAATAAAATTCAAGTGAATCCTAAAGATAAATATAAGACTGCATTTACTACTCCTTGGGGAACCTTTGAGTACCTCAAGATGCTATTTGGTCTCATGAATGTTTGAGAAACTTTTTAAAGAGCAATTGATTTTACCTTCAAGGGACTTATATTCAAAATAGTAGTGGTATATCTATATGATATAACAATATTTTTCCAAAAATATAGAATATCATTTCAAGTATCTATCTCAGGTCTTTTAAATATGCAAACAATTTGGCATCTCTTTGAGTCCCAAGAAGTGCATATTTGGAGCCACACAAGGTAAGTTGTTGGGACATGTGGTTTCCAAAGAAGGAATCAGTATTGATCCACAAAGGACTATGACCATTGCAAAGATTCCCCCACCAAAGAACTTGAAAGAAGTTAAATCATTTTTTGGAAAAATTAACTCCGTTCATAGGTTTGTTCCAAATTTTGCTCAAATCATGAAGCCCATAAATGACATGATAAAGAAATATGTAAGTATAATATGGACTGAAGACAATATGAAGGCCTTTCAAAACATAAAATATGTGATCAAACAAGCCCCTATGTTGACTTGTCCTAACTATTTGAAGTATTTCAATATTTATTCTTTTGCTTCGAAAGATACCATCAATGTTGTATTATCACAAAAAGACTTAGAAAAGAATGAAATGCCCATAGCTTTCATGAGTACTAGAATGAAAGGAGCCTGGCTAAAGTATACAATTATAGAGAAATAGGATTTCTCTTTGATAAAGGCCTTGGAACACTTCAAAGAAATATTTGGGTTGAATAAAGTGATAGCCTGCATCCCATACATAACATTTAAATATGTCTTCACTCAAAATGAGCCTATCGGTAGCTCAACAATATGTATGGTAATGTTGCAACAGTATGAAATTGAGTTAAAAATAATAAAACTATCAAATGGTAGGTTATAGCTAATTACATGGCCACTAAAGGAGGAGAAGACGTCAATAATACAGTCATAATAGGAGATGCACAACATAATAGAAAGGTGGACAGTATTTAAGATGATTGGTATAAAGATATCACTTTATATTTATAGTCCTTGTCATTTCTAGCAGGTCTATCACAAAGTAGAATGTTGAGTATGAAACAACAGGCTCAAAGATATTGTATCCAAGATAATAAGTTATATTGAAGACACCCCAATGGTGTGCTACTACTATTCTTTTTTCAAAAAGAAATCCTAGAGATCATAAGATAATTTCACACTAGTTTCTATGGAGGACATTTTGCATCAAATGCAACAACAAACAACATTATGAGAGCAGGATACTACTGGCCTTCCATGTTCAGATATATACACTTTTTTATCAAAAAGTGTTAAAATTGCTAGATCTTTGATGTTAAGAAGAGTTTTTCTACTATACCTTTGAAGCTCATGATAATTGAAGCCCCATTTACTCATTGGGGGATAGATTTAATAGGATAAAATAATTTGAATTTCTTAGAAGGTCATAAATGGATAATCACGATAATTGATTACTTCACCAAGTGGGTAGAGGCAGCCCCATTGAAAGGATCAAAAACTAAGGTGATCATCAGGTTCTTAGAAGAAAATATTCTAACCAGATTTGGGGTACCTAAGAAGCTGATAATAGATAATGGGAAGTACTTTACTTCATTTGAGATGATATAGTTTGGTGCTAAATATAGCATAGAACTAGCCCATTTTTTGAACTACTACCCCTAAGGGAATGACTTGGTTGAGTCCTAAAATAATAAAATCACCACCAGGATCAAAAGATCACTTGGAAAAAATAAGAGAAGTTGGGATAGTGAGCTTAAATATGTTGTGTGGGAAGATAGACTTGCTATTAAAATAGCTACCAAAAAAGCACCGTATGAGCTAGTTTATGGAGAAAAGACACTTTTTCCCCTCAGGTGGAAAGAGTTGCTCTGACTCTACTTCTTCAAGACCATGAAAGACCTGATACTTTACAAAGAAGACTAGATCATATTTTTGAGTTGGAAGAGAATAGGAGAGAAGCTCTGGTAAAAATAACTCAATAAGCTCAAAAAATAGCCCAATTGTTCAATAAGAGAGCAAATGGAGTACCATTTGTAGAAGGTAACGTTGTGCTTTACTTGGATCCAAAAAATTATAGGCACATTGAAAAGGAGAAGTTTGAGCCTAAGTGGTTAGGTCCTTACCAGATTGCTCACAAGATCAGCCAATATACTTATAGGTTACAAGACATGAAAGGAGAATAATTACCCATACCTATGAATGGCCAAGATTTAAATATATTCAACCCTCTCCATGAGGGAAGTAAGGGCTAAAAATTTTATATTTAAAAAAACAAAAAGGCTCACGTGTTCTTCAAGTTCATCATAAACCTTAGGTTATTAGGTAGAGGAATATCTTTTCAAAGTGGTCTATTACAATAACTTTTCATTTTACAAGTCTTAGGTGATTAGGCAAGTGAATTCATTTTTATCTTAGGTGATTAAGAATGGTAGCAGTTGTGGATTTTTTTTCCCCCATAATTTTTTTTTTCTTATCTTAGGGGATAAAAAAAATTTTTTTTTTTCCTTTCTCCCCTATCCCTTTTTTATAATAACAACCAAAAAATTATTAGTTCACAAAAAAATCCTTATATCATTAAAGGTCATCCATCCACCCCACCCCTCCCAAAAAAAATTTGGGTTTGGCTCCCCCCCCCCTTTTTTATACCCCCTTTTTCAAAATAAAAAAAAAAAAAAAAAACAAGAAGATGAGAGGAAGAGGTGAGTTAAAAAAAAAAAAAAAAAAAAAAAAAAAAAAAAAATTCTATGTAGAAAAAGAAAAAAAAAAAAAAAAAAAAACCAAAACCAATTAATCCTAAAAAATCCAATATATATTCTTGCCCTCCTCTTTCTCAAAAAAAAAAATATATTTTTTATCTATCCCCCCCCCCCCCCCCCCCCCCCTTTCCTACTTTTTTTTTTCTTTTCCTTTCCATTCCATTCCAAATCATTTTACCATTCCATTAAACTATAACTTTTATTCCCCAACCCCCTCCTTATTCTTAGCTTTTTTTTTCTCCACTACAAAAAACCAAACCCCTAAGTCAATATAAAAAAAAAAATTATCATTTTAACTTATTCCCTCCTCACCTCATCCCTCATTTCCCCCTCTCATCCCCCCCCCCCCCCCCCCATCCACCCTCATCTTATCACGATTTTCTTCTCTCTTTTTCTCCTAAAAAATATAAAAAAAAAATACAAAAAAAAAAAAAACCCCCAAAAACCTAACCCCCCATCATCACCAATAACCAGTCAAAAAAGGAAAGGAGAGGGGAAAAGATAAAAAAAAAAAAAAATAAAAAATAATAATAATAATTAATCATAACCACCATCAAACAAACAACAACAAACCAAACAAGAAAAACACAAAACAACAAAAGAAAAAGCGCCACAACATCAACAAAACATCACATCCCTATTCTCTTACATTAATAATCCACTCACCCATCCCCCAAGCAACCCCAACGAAGCCACAAAAAAAATCAAAAAGGAAAATGAAATTAAAAATAAAAAAACAATATATATTCCAAATAAAACACCCAAAAAATACCAAATCCTAAAAACTAAAAAAAAAATCAAAAAAAAATATTATCACAAAAAAACCCCCCAACATCCTCACAAACACCACCACCCTATCCCCACACCCCCCTCTCAACCCCAGACCCCCAACCCCCCCACACCACCCCAAACCCACATCCCCCACAACCCCAACCACAACAAAAAAATAAAAGCACACAACAACAACAACAACACCCCAAAAAAATTAAAGACACAAAAATAAATACCACACCACCCCCAGGTCCCAACTCCCACCGACCCCCCCCACCCCAAACGAAGCCCAAGCCACGGGCGCAAAGGAGCAATAGAAGAGAAGAAAAAAAGAAGGAAAGGAAAGAAAAAAAGGAGCAACAAAAAAACCAAAAAAAAACAACCAAACCAAAAATCATTACAAGTCCTTAGTCCTCCCTAGGGTATTCAACCTTATAAAGTCATCCCTCATCAAGGTCTTCCATGTCCTAAGTACTTCATATATCTATAATTTCTCTCATCTCTAATACAAAGTCTTCATCGCTAATCCATTGATGATCATGCTAGCCAAACAGTGGCATCACAAGTTTTAAATATATTCTCTTTGGTCATCGATCATATTCCTTTATCATTGATTCATAAGGGATAGCACTGGTGGACTAACAATGTATCCCCACTTATGACTCAGAGTGAATAATTCAAGATTTGATAGAGATGAAAAATGGACAACACATATTCTAGCAAGGATCAAAGAGCAAAGAGCATGAAAATACCAAGAGGTGGCTCAATACACGTGCATATTCCTTCTAGGCATGATAAAATAAAAAAAATACTTATAGAGATCTTAAAGGTGGCTATCCTAGGAAAGTGTAATCAACATGACGCCAATGAGAATTTGACATGATGAGGAGTGGATCTACCAAGACAATTGTGGCACTTATTTATCATAACACTACCATTATGAAGAACCCTAGATTGCAAGGATGTGTTTTAGGAGTTCAAATAAGGTGATCAAATTTCAAAGAAGTCAAACATTTCAGCTTCTACAGGATTTGCAGCATACAAGTAAATACAATCATGGCACCCTCTATTTTACCTCAACTACCCAACATCCCAATCATGGAGAAAGTACTACAAATCAATGGTCACTTTAAGCCCAAAAAATATGAACTTATATCCCAAGAATTTATGAGGCTTCAAATATGATAAGAGAAAATGATCAAAATCACATAAGCAAATTCGATGAGCAAGATTAAATATCATGAATTGTAGAGGGTGAAGTTAATAAGTACAATTAAAAGTCTTAGTTGATGCACAGATGTCAGTTCAAGCAAGCTAATATTATCAAATTTAGAAGCACAATTCTACATTCATCAGCTAATGAAATTTCCTACACCCGTCTGATCCCATATAAAGAATGACACCTTTTTGGAATTAAATTAGAGTTTTAGCATCTAATATGAGCCAAGGAATGCAAGTAGAAAGTTGCAGAAGAGAATATGAGTGACTCAAGAAGTTCCTATCTTCTAGAGCTAAGAAATGCAAGATATGTAGAAGAGACAAATAATCACCTAACCTTCGACAATATTTCTACCTTGGAAGTGGCCCTTTGCCCTGGTGGAATATAGTTATGGAGGTGTCACCCCAACGAAATATAGTTATGGAGGTACATTTTTGTTGGTGGTTTTCTTAATTTGTGTACCTCTAGTTCTTTTTTTATTTTTCTTCCTTTTTCTATCCCCAGCACCTTAGTGCTGCTTCTTCTCACCCGCTTGTGAATACACCACATTTCACTTCTTTCTAAGCATCTTCTCTTGTTTTCTCATGGATTTTCGTACTATACATTATCCTCCCACCATCATTTCATGTGTAATATGAGGTTCATTTTTGCTATCATACCACATCCACTCTATTTTTGGTCACGCATTATTTTTTCTCATATCCTTTCATTTTTTGGTGGCCTTTACCTATCTCCCAATGCATTAGAGACGTCCATTTCACTTAAATAAGTGTTTATGAAAAAAAAACCACTTGAGTTTCCTTGAGTTTCAAGCGAGAGATCTAAGAATTTAAATGAAACTACCATAAGAGGACAAGGTGAGGTCAGAACTAGGCCCACCATAGAAGAGGATAAAGAAATAGAGCCAACTATAGGGTCAAATTAGTAACAAACTCTTTTTGAAGAAGTTAGAACCAGGAAAGTTGAAATGTTGGCCCTTGGTAATAAATGGTATTGTTTTAGGATAGATGGTAGCACTTCATGAATTTTGATAGCCTATGATAGCCTAGGCTTTGTTGTAATGCACTTTAAAAATAAAAGGTAGAGAGAGCTCAAGGTGAAGATATTTGTACCACATACCTGTAATAGAATTGCAGGAATTCAAATTATAAAAGAAACCTCCAAAGCCAAGATCATCATCAAGAAATAGAATTAAAAAATTTTGTAAGAGGTATTATAAGTGTTTTGTTCAAGTCGATTATATTTCCTTCGCTTATCTTTGTTTCCCACTTCTTATTTCTTCTAACCTTTGTGTAGGGATTGTCGAGAGTGTAATCAGCCCCCCTAAAATCATTTCTAGGAGCTGCATTGAGGAGCTAGAGTTTTCATGTCACTAGAATTAAGGGCAAAAAATATCATTCTCTTGTTACATAATTTGAACAAGGTGTATATTGTGTTATATTTTTGTGATAACTAAGCACACTATTGGTATATGCTATGTACTCATAAAGAACAATATATAATACAAATTTCAATTCTTGCTCTTTGGAAATTTTATGAGCATTGTATCTTGTGTTGCTTGTTTGTGTATTACATAATTTGAATTCATAAATAATGCCTTCTCTTCATTGATTTAATTTCTATTTTAATTGCATAATTTGAATGAATGTGGGCATGTCAATTATCTTCTTTCTTTTTCTTTCTAATTCATAAAATCTATTAATATTTTTTATAATCACCCAATGGATAGGACACCGATTTGTTGCTTGAAGCTAAGGTTGGAAGTGCTTCATTAATGCTTGGTCATAATAAATTTCATTTTAATTTCCATTTAATCTAGTTGAGCATCTAATGCATAATGTTAATTAATAAATGAGCTCATAATGGGGTATCCTGATCCGACTTGTTATGTTATAAGTTTGTATGTAAAATCAATTTTCAGGTCAAAGAGGCAAGTCCACCAAAGCTTACATTTCTCATTGTGATCTCAAAAATTTGGGTAGTGTGATAGATATCTTAAGGGTACCTAAATTTTCCACAATAGATCCATCTTATACAATTCAAACCCTAACACTATAATAGGTCCTTGAACTGATGCCACTAGTATGTAGAGATCAAAAAATCATGCGATTAAAAAAATGGGGCTCAAATGCTCCTATATGAAAAAGTTATGACCTTTCAAATTTTTTCCCTAATGGACCTAAAAATGCAAAAATTAAATACCCAAACTTTAGATATTTAAGAGCCAATATCGACCTTCTACTTGGTGAATTTTGATTTGTTATTGCACTCTAATCCTATTTCACCACTTTAGCTCCTTTGAATTTTCATATTGTTTATGTTTGTTATCCTTTGGAGCACCATGTCGGCCAATATTTATCTTTATTCTTTTGTACTATAGGGATTCAATCCCTATCCACTACTGATAAAAATCAATATGTTATCCTGGATAGTGTGATGTTGTTTGGGACTTTTAAGCAACTTCTCTTCTCATGATATTGATATTATCACTTGCAAATAGAAGAAAATTCAAAAGTGATCAACGTATGGATTTGAACATGGATCCTCCAATACATAAGATCCTTATCCATTTTGGTATAGCCAACTAGTCAAAGCACTTTATAATGATTTTGATGCCAAGCATGTAGACCATAACTCTTTAGAATATCATAAGAGAAAGAAAAAGGGAAGCAATGGCATCTAATTATTATCCCATCCATATCCAATGCCCTAATTCCCATTCCTCTAGATATTTTTCTAACTTTGGAGATCATGATCAAAATAGCAATATGAATGTCTTTCATTCTCTTCAACCTCAATCTAAATGGACAAGAAAACTTGTATATTTGAACCCATGTTGCATAAGATAGATAGAGAATACCCAATACTTCCCCCTTCTAACCAACTTAACATCTTTAATAATGAGCTTATGGAGATATTCTCTCTTTGAATAAGGATGTTTCATCATGGTAGCGTAGTGTAGTAGAGAGCGCACATGGAAAGACAATAAAATTTTAATTCAAAAATTATTGATGCTTCCTTTCTACATTGATTCCATAACATCCCTAGAAACAAAGCTTAGAAATATTTATATTTAATTTTGTAAGCAATACCTGAATGATAATGAAGCAAATAGTGAAGGCACAAATTCTTTGATAGAATTGGAGGAATAAATGGCAATCTATGGAGTAAAAATTCCTCTTTGCTTCTTTTTCTAAAGATGCTTGTGAAATTTTGAGGAGTAATTTATCCTTGTTTTAGAAGAAGTTTAGAGGCTCTATATAAACACTACACGATGAAACAATCCTAAGCCATACCTTCTCCAATACCATGTTGGGATTCAAAATATTTTCAAGAAATGGACATAAATAGTCCATCCACCAAATCTTATATAGAAAATTTAAAAGGAAAAAAGAAGGAAAAGAGACATAAATTAATGGATGATCATAGGCACCACAAATAATCATTGTATTATCCATGAATAAGAACCACTACACTCTAATAAGCAAGTGATGGAGTGATGGGGTATTCATACCAATACCTAAACCTCGATTATATAAATAAAATTAACCTAAATAGACATAACAAGATGGGTTTGAGGTTAATTACAAGTTTATAATATGGGTTTAATAATAACAAGGTTAATAGTGGCCTATAGGAATTACATAATAAAATATTACAATAACTTAAATACATTGTACAATGAATGTCTTTTGGCCTATCCAAGATTATTTTATATAATGTTGTCTTTGGCCATGAATCAGATTACCCTTTCAACAAGTGGTCCCTTAAGAACATGTGCTTATACTGAGATGGGGGTGAACAATATAAGATAAAAAAAATTGCTTTTTAATCCAAATGATAACATCAACAATATTAAAGCAATAAATATCACACAAAGCATCACACACATGAGAGACATGATTTTTACGTGGTTCACCCAATGTGGGCTACTCCATGGAGAAAATATTTCTTATAAATTTTTCTCAAATAAATTCTCTTGAGAATATTTTCCCCATAATGTTTATGTATCTCTGTCCAAAGGAGACACCAATCCCCTAATCAAGTTCATGGATATCTATCCATAGGAGAACTCCTTTCTCCTTAGTTCTGATTGGTGATATTCTAGAAGAACTATTGTCCCTACTACTCTGGATAATGGATCTCTAACCACTGAAGACTCCTATCCTCATTGCCCTAGCTAATGGATCTCTATCCACTGGATACTATCATCCTCTATACTCTATCACCTTCAAAGCTCTATCTCAAATCTACACTAAACATAGTCTTTCGGTCTAGCACAAATCTGCTTAATCTCTATCTCTGGTCTAGCACATACCTATCCTTAAATTTTTGTCGAACTCTATCCTCTGATCTATCCTCAATATCTATCCTCAAATCTATCCTCAATATTTGTCCTCAAATCTGTCCTCAATCTATATTGGAAGCCTCCATAAAATCTCATGCAAATCTGCCCACAAGTCTTCTCTAAGACTTACCTCAAATCTGTTCAACAAGTCAATACTAGAACTTGTCCAGTATCATAGAAACATAAAATTAATTGTTAGAGACTCAATATGCTCTACACTCATAACAATGCTCAATCACTTTCAATCACTCTCTTAGAAACATATAGAGAATTTTTAGAGACTCAATATGCTTCACACTCATCAATACTCAATCACTTTCTCAAATCAATTCAGAATATAGAATAATTTGTTTCACAAAACTTGAACAATCACTTCACACATTCACTTGACTAGGCTTAACCAACTCTACTCAACCAATCACTCAATGAAATGATTCTTGCTCACAAACCCTAGTCCAAGCATATGAATACTCACTCAAATATTTCCAACAATGCTTTATCAACCAATCTCACATAACAATGATACTCATGTTCTTTCCAAACCCTAGTTCAAGTTCTTCACTCAACTCAAACACTTCAACAACAATGCTTATAAAACAAGGTTTTATCAATAACTCTTAATTCCATAAAATCTTGAAGCATTAATTCAAAACACTCTCAAAAATGCAAACCAAACAATCCTTTTCACTCCAACTTTCTATTCACAATTTTCAACAATCACTCACTAGGAATAATATGTCCATATATTTTTTTGGATGTAGAAGTGCCTTTAGAAAACTTGTCTTAATCACAATTTCTTATTTTCAATTCCAATGGTTAGACACAACAATATTACTTCAACACTTTCCAAAATATTCCTTGGACATAAAACAATCACAACTCAATTTATGCCTTATTGCTCCCTTTTAAAAATAACATTCATCATACCATACATAAAGATAATTTCCTTGATACACCTTATAAACTCCAACTTAAAATAATATCCAACACCATAAAAATATCAACCAAAACACCTTACAATCTTTTCAAAACATTTGAGCACACAATATTAAAAATTTAATTTTGCAAGAACCCTTATAACTCCTTTAGCAACCTTAGAACCAATTTAAATATGCAAAAATTAATTTTTAAATGCCCAACTATATTTCCAAAAAATTTGGCAATCAATTTCCAAGCATACCTTATACTTCCCACAAAAGGGGATTCGACGAGATTCGATCCGCCGTCTCCTCTAGCCTAAGCACCTTAGTTCTTGGGAGCCCACCCCGTGGGCTACTAATACCCACATGAAGGAATGTATAGCATATTCCTCTTATGCCTTCACTTGCTATCTATTCCTTTTGAAACGTGCACACTCCTATGATTTGGGCGCAGCACAATTTGTATAGCTCTCAATTCTAAAGCTCGCATTAATTATTGAAGGCATGGTAAGTTTGGTAGGGTGGGATTTCCCCCTTATATACACGATTTAATTTCTCCTCACGTCGGCGATGCTTTATTCAAAATCAAATTTCAAATTTTAAATTTGATAACCCACCTTAGGGTTATTTAACCTTAGCTTAAATTAATTTATAATTAATACTTAAATTAATTTATAATTAATTTAAATAACTTTATAAGTTAAGTAAATTAACTAATAAATTAATTTCAAATTAATTTATAATTAATTTTAAACTTCCTTGGCATAATATTATAAAACAATATTATAATATTAATTATTTGGACTTTTTCTTGCACTTTGGACCTCATTGGACTTTCATGAACTAGATCTTGAAATTGAAATCGAGACGGATGTTGCCAACTAAAACTGCCACTGACTGGTGCTGAAAGTTCAACATCAATGACCACTCACTCTTGACATCAATGACAACTTATCACTCAAAATTTCCAACAATCCCTACACATATTTGGATTTGAATGTGGATATTGTATGGAGACCACCTATGAGTACATATTACTAGAGATGGAGGAGGTGGTTGAGACTTTCTACATGGATAAAATCATTGGGTGACATATACATATGGTGGACATACAAATGGTGAATAGGGTTTAAGGTATTTTAGGTAAGAGGGTCTGGTTCTTGCCTTTCTTGTGTTTATCTATAATATTTACAAGAGGTACATGGTATTGATTGGCCCATTATAGGAAAATTATTTGGGAGAGGGATAGAGGAATTATCTAGGACTACACCTCCAATGACAATGGTGGATGCATAAATTCCCAAAATTGAGAGTGTTCCCTAATCTATTAAGAAGGGGAGAATAGATATGATAGAAGTACCTATGGAGGAATATCATAGGAACTTCATATGAGTGAAAATTGTATGAACGTAGATAGTATCATTGCTATCAAGGAGGATATGAGAAATATTGGAGGATAAGATACACAAGTGGGTATCCCACTCGATGTGGGATGAGGAGATGGTTTGAGGATTTCCCATAAGGGAAAAATGAGACATGTGGATTGACTCGATTTCATGGATGAGAGCACTAGTTGAATATTTCCTATGGAGAGGTTGATTCAAGTAATGAAGGTTAAAATATCACTTTTAACTTCATACAGTGGGCCTAATGGTGACTTTGGATACAAATATATTGGATAAATAAAATTTTCCATGGGGATTGACCCATATTTTCTAAGGCCTTATGAATTTTAAATTCTACTTTACTTTATGAAGGGTTAAACATTAATAAATATGAAGAATAACATATCTTTCATCGAAGTACATAAACTAGGATCAATATAAAATAATTGAGGGAAATGAATAAAATGGAAAGTATACATGCATGAGAAAACAATACGTAAGAAGGCTTTCTAAAACTATTTATAAAGATAATTAAATATAATTAAAAAATCATTTCATGGCAAGTGCACTTATAAAGTAAAAATAAAATCATAGTCTATGTAATAAAGGCACCTAAAATGATAGTGAACTTTGGCTTAGGATGGACTTGATTAGACTTAATTTTTTAATATTTGAACTAAATGATGATAATGAAATTTTCATATATTCCATGTATAAGCCAAATTATGATATGAACTCAATTATACCTCTTCAAATTATTCTTAGATGATACTTTGGGGATGTAAATAGATAGACCACATGATATCTTAAATTTTTTGTACTAAAAATAAATATCAAATGTTAATATATGCATGATGTTTTTTTTTTTCCTTTTAGGAATAGGTATAAATGAGCAATATGATTTTACTCCACATGGATATCCTTATTTTCTTTGTCATATTTTTCATTATTTTCTGGTGTTTTTTTCTATTTTTAATGCTCTTTTTGATTTCCATTTTTATCATTTTGTTTTTCTTCATGCTAAGGTACTATGAAGCTCTATTGCCAACTTTAAGGAGTAATTTCATAATTGTAATGGAAATAGAGTTCCTTATAGTATTTTACTAGCCTTAGAAGCTAAAAATCCATGTGGTTGCCAACAACAGCGGCCAGTTTGAAAAATACAATGAGAGTAATGGAGTCACTTGGAGAATGTTACTAATCTTTGGTATTTTTTTTTTGGTAAAGAGAAAACACATAGAAACAACAAACATATGTTAAAAATAAAATTTTGTTTTACTATTATAAATATACTATGAATGTGATATTAGATATCAAATAGTTCCTTTGAGAACATTATTGATTTTCTAAAAAATCAATTTGGATTTGTTTCTCCATATGCTTTGCTTGTATGTATTGATATACAGATTATATCTTTAAAGGTAAGAAAAGTCTTCACAAGTTTTCTTTGGACCTAGGTAACATTGTCTACTAGTGATATAAAAAATTTTTGGAAAGTAAGTACATCTATAATGAAAACTATGGCACAATGATCAATGAACGACCAAACATTTTACTATCACATGATTATGAGTATTTCTATCCCCAAACTTGAGTAATAAGGTCAACCAATTTAATAGAACTTGTAACACATCCTTAAGCAGGTTTGCATACTAATCCAATATGGGTTCCTTCAAATACCTACATAAAAATTTGGCTATAGAAATTTGGTTTATATCTAACCAATCCTTAATATTATTGTGAAATCCTTCCATAATATTTTGACATCTTGATTTCCATCATATGATATAAGTAGACAATGAGGCAATGCATTGTTTGTCATGTGAGGAGCCAAAACTTAATTGAGGTATTTTATTAGAGATGGAATATTAATTTTATTAGTCACTCTTAATAGTGGTCTTATTGGTCATGGTAGTTGCATACTTTCTTGTTGTTGTCTTGGGTAAAACTATTTCTTTAGGTATATAGCTTACCATAGATTACTAGTTAGTTGTGCTTGAGTTTGTTCCACTTGGGTTTTAATTGTTTTTAATTAAAAACTCAATTTTGAACATATTTCTCAATTAATAATTTTCTCCACCATGAGGATATATGGAGGAGATCTTAGATATTTTTGTTGTTCATATTTATGTTGCCCTGGAGGTGGTTGCTTTCTTTCCATTATTAGGAACATTTTTTCTTGATCTTATCTTATAAGGTATGTAAGTGCTAGATTTGATTGTAATACTTTCTCTATTAGTGGTGGCATCTTGATTTTTGAGATTTTTAGTTTGTATTATTTATGGGATTTTGTCCCCCCTAAATTTTTTGAAGATAAATTAATTCAAGTTTGATTGAAATGCTTCTTAAATAGTTATAAAAATCCCATAGTTTTGGTTTTTTATATTCTACAGTTAATATAATGTATGTTCTTATTCCTATCTTGAGAGTGTGGCTATCCATGGTCTATATTTCACCAAAACTCCCATATTCCTTAGAATTATTTAATCATTTTGTTGATAAGTGTTAATTTTCTTACTTTCAATTCTCTTATCCTTTTTACTATTTTGCTCAAAAAGTTGGTGTTATAAACTTTATAACCTTTTATATGAGGAGTTAATAACACTTCAATTTAATATTTCATTGGAATATTTTCTTCAAATTATTTTAGGATTCAAATATAGCTTTAGGTTTTTTAAAGTACATCAAAAACATCCTTCATAGAAAATTCAAGTTCTCCACCTTTCTAGAAGGAGGTCTAATATTTATATTGTTATTTTCACATTCTCATATACTATTTATAATTTAAGTTTTCATGATTAGCTTGATTTTCATGTCCACATTTGCTATTTTTATTTTGCTATATATGAGCATTCTTTATTCTACCCCTTACTCTTTTGGTCATGCTGACTCCAAAGACATATCTATGTAAGTTGTGTATTTATCTTAGTTATTGTTTTATCTTGGTTGGTTGGGATACATATTGTTACAATTTAAGGATAGATAGATCCTGAGTGATAGACAAAACTATGGTATATTCACTCATAAGAAGAGTTCAATTTAGGCTCATAATCATGTTTTAACTAAATTACGACAAGCCTAAGAAGATAAAAGATCCTTGAGTATAAGAAAAACTAGCAAAGCCTATAATGGATGCTCACCAAGAAAGGATAAAAGTGAGGAAGTTTTATTTGGAACATGTCAATTATAAATCCTAAGGTGTGATCTAAAGTGGTTAGAAGGTTTGCAACACAAGATCTAACTATTCGATTCTATACAATTAAAATAAAATAAATGAATGTATGAGAGATATAATAAATAAATGTACTAACCTATTAAATATGTTTTATTTCATTTTTGAAGATGTTTGGTAAATATTCCTTCTTGGCTAATAGATCCCTACAATTACCTTGACATAATAAAGGATGTTGACACACTATAGTGCTACCATTGCACAAAAATCTCAAGCTAGTAGTGAGAGTGTATACCATAGAGGTCATTGTTTTGTAGATGAGGTTGAGGGTCCCACCTACCAATAGTCTAACCCCCAATCCAAGAGGTTTGAGGTGGACACCCCAAGGTCAAATACTAGGTATGAGAGGGCCAAAGTGGATATGGTTGGATATGAGATGAGACAACATATCGGTAGTGGGAATTGAACCCCATCCTACTATGATTGTCAAATTTATTGATACACTATAGTGCTACCACTACACCAAAAGCTTAATCCAGTAGCAAAAGTGCATACCAAATAGGTTAGGGTTTGACATACGAGGTTGAGGGTCCCACCCAATAGCAAGAGGATCCTTAGAGGAAGACTGGATTAGGCAAATAGGATGGAAATGCAAAACATTAAAAATTTCTACAGTAGTGCCAATGCATGATATTATGATAGAACTATTAATATATTTTGTATCCTTGAGTGATGATTTTTAGTGAGATTTTAGTTTTTTTATAGATTATAAATAAAAGGGGTTTTGAAAGGTTTCCCAAACCTTTTACAAAGAGAACAAAAAATAAAAGGTTCAAAGAAGAAACAACAACCAAATAAAACTAGATCACCAAGATCCATCAAAGGGCCAATCCTAATAGACCAACTTCAAAAAAAAAACCAAGTGATCATCAAATCTAATAGGATTTATTAGACCAAAACTAGAAATACAATTAGTCCTAGGAATTCTCCTCAAAGAGATATGTTCTCAATTTTGGTCTATTTGGGTCTTGATTATACTTCATTCTCCAAGAGATTTCATTCACATAGAATGTAGACATATTGACTAATATCTTAAGAGATTTCACTAGGTCCTTAATATATTCAAAGATATTACTCAGGGTACTTTTAGTCTCCTCTTGAAAATTATGATTCACCACTGAAATTTTGGAAATCTTTAAACTCTTATTTGAAATTGGAGTCAAAATCAAATCCTTAGAATCCTCCATTTCCTAAATAATACAAGAGGTATTTTTCTTCTTTTTTACCTTATATTTCAAATGGTTTTACCTCCTAGTTCCTTTCATCTCCATCATTGGTGTCTTCATATTCTCCATTTTTTCTTAGAATTCAAAATGGGTTTTCTTCCTTGGAAGAAGAGGTATCTCCAATTTTTTTAGACTTGGTAGGAATAGAAGGGGTATTTTTGAGGACTTTACCCTTAGAAACCAAAGGGGTCTCATCATTATTCAGTATATTAGGGACATCACCTCAATCTTAAAAATCAAAATCTCACCTGCATTAGAGTTTGAAGTAACCTTATCCAAAGATTTCATGACATCCTCCAAAACTAAAAGGGTCTCTGGTGCACCACCCACATTAGCTTTCACTAGAAAATTTTTATCTAGCCAAAGCTCGAATAACAATTTTATCTAGACTACTCTTTGCAACCTCAACACCAAGGGAGGAGGATTCCAGATCCATACCAAAATTAACTTTAATTTTCACCAAAGCAATCAATGTTTTCTTCAAAGCAACATAATAAAAATAATTTTAAATAAGCCTTTATGATTAGGAAAATAAGAATTACCTTGCTAAACATTTAAATCCATTCTTTCTAGATATTTATAGAGAAAATTGGAATATTCATTATTTTCTTTCCTTGGAGGTGATTCACCAGTGCAAGATGAAATATACTCACAACTTCCCAATTGCACTTTGGATTAAAGTAGTCCATGATGGATATAATCACCCTATCCTAAGGTGCTTTGAAATAATTCATCTAGTAATCATTGTGAAACTTGAAATGACAACCACCTTTAAGTATGAAAAGCTCTAACTCCTTATCAAGGGAGTGATTTTCCCTCTTGACATAATCTTCATTGATTGGGGTGCTAGTGATCTTAGCAAGAAGTGGAATTATGATAGCAAACTCCATACCTCCAGCTAAAACAATCCTATTTTCCATGAGAATGCCATCTCCTTAGTGAGTTCAATATCATGACCATTAAACTATTTCAAAAACTCAAAAACACCTCCTCTACAAAAAAATCCATCATATCCCTATCAAGTGCAATAGATGAGGTATAAAAACCTTTATAATACTCCTCCAGAATGACCTTACTTATATGACCTTAAAAATTCTAGAAGCATCCAATGCTCAAACTAAGTAGAAGTGAAGTAAAAGGGGAATTCACCAAAGGTAGAATGGTATTTCTAATCAGAGCAAAGATACCTTTAGAAATAGGTAGAGATTATTTAAAATAAATATCCTTAATCATACTTCTACCAATACCATCTATCCATCTTCTAGCATCATCTAGAGTCCAGCATTGGGACCAAAATAAATTAGCATAAAATCTATGTTGATGACACACTAAGGGGTAAATATATCAAACAATAACTACAACCAATTAGGGACCTTGAAAGAACTAACAAGGGGTGTGTAACAAGGATGAGAAGTAAGGGAGATACAATCCATCATGGCACCAACATTTAGACTTGATATAACATGTGTCCAGGAGACACATGTAAGTCTCACTTTGCCATATTTTAGTTTCTCTAAGTAGTTGTAATCAATTTGTAAATAGGAGGGAATGGAAATAATTCATACTTATTTCATGTACATACCTTATTCATTTATATATGTAAATTCATACTTGTATAATATTCTAAAATAACTTGGTTAACGCATTTTGTATACCACACCCAAATTTTATTTTTCTTTGAACTTATAAAACTAACTCAATGCAATAAATTATTTGATTTTTACTATCTTATAGGCCATAAGCTAAGATAATATTTTTGCTTCATTTCTCATGTTTGTGATAATAAATCATATACATCATAACACCAATCGATGTCTAACATAACCTACACAAGTTATCTATTGGTAATTTTATCAAAGAGCCAATGTTGTATGCATTCAAATTTATCATGTTATAATGATTAACTTTTCTCCTTAACTTACCTTTGATTCCAATTATTTGGGGCTAATGAGATCTATCATACTCATCCAAACCAACCTCAATCTTATCTAAACTCATCCTTGTTCCATCATGTGAAACTAAATTGTTTTGACATTGTAATAATTTCATTGCCAATGCCTCAAAATCAAAAAAGGTTGGTTATAATTGGTGGCTATATTCAAAAATGTGTTCATTTTTATTGTTTCCCTTGAAATTAGGCTTCTTAAATTTGACTCAATAATTTTAGGGTATGACACCTCTTAAGATATTGATAATATATAAGCCTAATATTTTCTAGTTTCATATATTTGGTTCCACTACACAAGTTCATATCTCTAACATAAAATAAGGTTGATGTGAAGAGTCATCATTGCATCCATGTGGGATTTCCATATATCTCTGTTATTTATAGACTTTATCTAATGAAGTAAGAGATTATTATTGAATTAGATGTAATTTTTGATGAGGTGATTTTGTCAACTTCTTTTGAACCACTTCTCATCTTTTTGATAGATTCTTCCATTCCACCCATGGATCTTTTTATTCCTCTAGAGGTGCTTGTTGTTTCTTTAAAGGTTGTTTTTGGTTTTATTCTAGTTGTTCTAAATCCTAATAATATTAGCATGAGTCCTTCAAATGGTTCCAATTATAATTATATATCCATCCTATATTCTCTTATATAATTT
Organism: Wollemia nobilis; assembly: GCA_028583015.1. Taxonomy (NCBI): domain Eukaryota; kingdom Viridiplantae; phylum Streptophyta; class Pinopsida; order Araucariales; family Araucariaceae; genus Wollemia; species Wollemia nobilis. The sequence goes on from JAQPPZ010016888.1 coordinate 26,677,352, forward strand.
AATTCAATATTAGACACTATTTCTAATAAGCTTGATCCTCCTATGTATTGTGCAAAAATGTTAGATGTTGATATCGATGTTGGTCCTATGTTGGGTAGTCTAGTGCTTTCTTTTGATGATTTTTGTATGTAGATATGCCATATAATTCCATGGATCATTCAATGAAAAAATGTGATAAAACTCTCCTTTGGAATAATCAACCTATTATCTCTCAAAAGCATAATCAGAACTCCCTATCTTGAGTTATATATTTAAGGATTGACAATTCTAGAGACTCCATCACTTACATCTAGTCTAAGGGTTGTCTGGGGTGGGAGCATTCCTCTTCCTAAATATAATAATATTATTGGTTATAAATAGGTCTATAAGACCAACTATACTTATAGTGGTCAATTTGAGAAGCACAAGGTATGCCATGTTTCTAAGAGATTCTCTTTGGAGGGAATTAACTATTTAGAGACCTTATATCCTATTGGATGGATGGACTATGTTTAGATGATTCACTCTATTATCACTTCTTATGTATGAGAGGTATATCAAATGGATTTGAAGAGTGTATTTCTTTATGGGAATCTCCATAAAGAGAACTATATTTAATAGCCATGTGATTTTGAGCTTGATAGACCCACTTCCTTAGTGTGTAGGCTAAGAAAGTCCTGTGTATTTAAGCAAGAACCTTGTACTTTGTATGAGAGGATCTACTCATTATTCCTATAAAAATAGACTTCCCAAAATACCAACAAGAACGTTAAATTTTAAAAATACAAAAAAATATATTCATCAAAATAGAATTCATATTCCATAGTACCAAATCACAATAGTAAGTAATAGATCATTTTTCCAAGTTATAGAACAATCCTATCAACTCTAATAGGTGAAATTTTCTTAACCACTTAGAAAGGATGAAGTATCTTATGCATACCGAATTCAATAAAAAATTATAAGTATCAATGATAAAACAACTACTCCATGACTCAACTATTTATAGTCTAAAACAATAAATAAATCCTATCCCTAATGTTCAAGGGTCAACTATCCTAACCTAGGCTTAAAGTTAATACTAATAAAGGTAGTTAAAATGGCTATATTGGATTTACTATATGGATGCCTCCTAAAAAACATGTATCCTCAAAGTTGGAAAATATTAGAGAATTGTTGCTAGATCCCATGTTGCATCTTCATTCAAAATATCTTGTCATTTTATGAGAAAATTCTATACATAGGTTGGCTCTAGATTATAAACCCATGGCCATGTAGTTCATCAAATAAATCATTACTGATGGTAATAGGAAACATATTATTATATAGTGGGTAGAAATTAGGACACATGCTTCAATAATTTTCCTTGTATCAAACCATGACCACCAAAGATGAATAAGGATTGGTACTAGATTGAATAATTTCACACTTTAACATCTCTTGAACCAACTTTTCTATTTTAGACTTTTGAGGTTGGGTATAATGGTAAGGATGAACATTGGATGGATGAATTCCTAGGATAATGTTGATGGTATGATCATGAGTCCACTTATGTGCAATACCCTTAGGTTCACCAAATACTAGAGCAATTTTTTTGATAAGAAACTATATGTTAGAAGGAATATCCAAAGACAACTACTACGTGGTCTATATTTAAATGCAACTAATATAAGCAATTAATAATTTACTAATATTATTTAATATTTTTCCATTTTGTGGCATTTTATAACCTTAGAAGGGAAGGTTTGGATACCTTGGAGATGAATGACCTTTTTATTTTATGTGTTTTGGACATACGATCACTATATATTAAGAGTCATTTTACCTAACTAAGACAACCATTGAGCCTCCAAGATAATATTTGAACTAACTAATTATATTGCATAAATATTGGTAGAGTAGGTATAAGGACATTTTTGTATGCGGTCCTTTTTAATGACACATACATTAAGCCTTATCCCCACTGGAAATCAACACATGTATTTTTTGTTCCAAATTGTTGATATATAACCTAGGAATTTAGTCATATTATTATCAATGAAATTAAGAGTATTACATGAGTAAATAAATGAATTGACCCATGGTATCTTTATTAAGTCCTAAACCTTGATGGTGTGATGATCTTGTATCACCATCAAGGTAAATGCTAGGAGTGCCATTGTATCTATATCTTACTCTTGTTTCTCTATTTCAATCAGAGCCTTTTATTGAGGAAAGATTTAAAATTTCTTCTTAAAGACTTATTTATACTAGGATCTCATAAGGAATTTATGCCATTCCTTGCATGACTAATCCTAAGCTTGGCATGATTAGTATCTATAATAGAACCCTTATGGGTGTTTCCGTTATGGTTATTGAATTATTATTAGTAAGGATTGCAAATATGTTATTATTGGAGTTGTGACAACTATATATTATTCATAGTTATACAAGAAAAAAATTTAACATCATAGAGGGTATATAGATCATGCATATCTACTTCTCACCTAATTTCATCCTTGAGGCCATGACAAAATTCTAAAACCAACATAATTGAATCCAAATTATATATATGTGAAGAGACCCATGAACTTGGTGTAATATTTCTCTACCATACTTATTTGTTTGGTTTGCATTATATATACTGCATAAGAGGTAGAGGGGCCCATATAAAACTTGAGAAGGAACATCTATTCAAAATTTAGCCATAAAATATGATGGTCGCAACATTAAGCAGGGGTTACAACTTAGAAGTAACCCAAGTGACTCTACAATTCTAAAGAACAAGGTGCAAGTGTATAAGGTAATCCATATTAGATTTCCAACCATGAGGATTAGTGCCCTTAAATTTTAATATATCAGTTCTAATAATTGTAATATCATGATGTCATTCAATCAAAAACCTAACACCTCCTCTAGGGTAATCAATATTAATAGAAAACTCTAAATTAATCTCACCCACACTTAGTGGATCTCCCATGGTGGGGTGGATATGCATGTGGGTAATATGGGAGAAATGAAGTTGCTAGTTGGAAGGTTCTTGATACTTGATGTTAAAATTACCTTGTATTATGCTCATAAGGTGGTCATTGGTAGTAACATGGATCCTAATAGTAAACATTCCCAACAAATGGAGGGTCGTCTAACTAAATTTCAAGTTACTTTTGCTTAATTTATTATCACACACTAGAAACCTATTAGAAATCAGTCTCTAATGAGCATTCAATGTAGAAAAAAATTATTATCACACCTCACTATTATCTAGTTCAACTTGGTTTTAATTTCATCAAGCTTCTCAAAGCAAATTTGTTGGATATGATTAAGGTTGAAATATTGGGCATTCAATATTTCATGCTCAACCAACAAATAGTTATGAAGGTTAAGAGAAATATTGGAGGAGATGTTGGGCATGGGTTGGGGACCCTTTGGAGGAGTGGAAGGGGTACTCATGGTGCCTAAAAAAAAAATAGCGTGAGGGTTAAATCTATTGATATGGTTCGGCATATTATGGTGCTTGCCTTGGATTCTGAGTAGATGCTTCTTTAGGCTTATAGAATCTATTAGAGATATTACATAATTTGGTACATTGAGTATCAAGAAGTTCCATGGAGTACTATTGTAAATATTACATTAGGAAGTGTGTGTTTAATAAAGTATATGTCAAAAAGTAAAGAGTGTTATGTGTTATGTAATAAAGTGTTAAATGTATTAAGAGTGCAAGTGTGAGTGTGCAAGGTGTCAGATGAGCAAGTAAAGAGTCATAGGTGATAGGTTTTAAGTATGGAATTGAAGATTCATGTCATATGTGTCAATATATGAAGTAGGAAGGTATGTAATCATAAAATTTTGTCATAATGTGAGGCATGTGAAAGGTTGCATCTCCCGATATTTTGAGGGGATAAAAAGTCATGTAAAGTTATATATTGGAGACAAAGTTCTATGCTATGGATTCAAATCAATAGAATGTTTAATGTAATAGAATATTTTAAATGAAATTAAATGAATTTTATTTTGAGATATATTTTGAGCAATATTTATATTAGAAGTGTTTTGTGATAATTGGCTAGTATTTTTAAGATCCTAAGAACTTGGACCTATGAAATATTTGGGCTTACTTGATAACAGTGGTATTAGAGCCACTTTAGCTATTCAATTCTAGGATGGACAGAATGAGGAAGAGTGAAAATATTGAAGGTGAAAAAAGAGAATAATATTGAAGAAGAGAAATTTTATTTAAGGGAGAAAATTGATTAAAGGAATAAGAGAAGAACGTGAATATTGTTGGAGAGAAGCAAAAGGAATAAATTGAATATTTTTAGATGATTGGAGGAGAAAACAAGAAGAGAAGAATATGAAGAAAGGAAGAACATTGAGAGATATTGGAGAATGTTGACTGGATGATTTTATGGAGTATTGCTATGAAGAAAGGATAAGAAGATTATTGGTTGTGAAAGGAGATATTTCTAGAAAGTTATTGAGGAGAAGATTCGGAGTGAAGAATGATTTATTAACATTGGAGGAGTTCATTAACTATTTTTTATATGGTTTTTGGAGATGTTTTTCTACTGTGAAGAGGACGATTGCTACAAGTGCTAGAGATGACTACTAAATATAGAGAATGAGTGAAGTAATGAAGAAAAGTCAGACATTAGAAGATGTAGACCTAAAGCCAAATTTTTTGAGCCATAAAATAAATTCAAATGTTGGAAGATATAGACTTGGAGATATAGGATGAAGTATTTGAACCGAGAAGTTAAATTGGGATGAGGTTGAAGAGGCACTGAATGTTTGAAACCAAAGTGTAGAGAAATAATCAGAGGAACAACACAATATTCAAATTATTCTATAACACCTTAGACTACCTGGAATGTGAGATTTATGTATAATACTTGGATGTACTAAATTTTAATTTGATGTGAGACATGGGAGATGATAAGGTAAAGGAAAATTTTGATTTATGCATTATTTTTTGGTGCTTCATTTTTCTTAAAGGGATACTTGATTTTATTAAAGTTCAAGAGTTAAAAGAATTAATTTGAAAATGTTGAGTTATTTGATAATTAAATGTTAACTTGGGAGTTAAAAGGAATTCATTATTTGGAGATATAAAGAAATGAAAGTGAAATGAATTGAAATTAAATTTTTTGAAGTTTGAAAATGAAATAATGATTGGGAGATATAAGAAGGAAATTAAATTTGAGTGTTTGTGAAAAATGACTTGAAGTTTGATTGTGAAAACTAAAATTAAAAATTTGGGAGATATAAGATGACAAAAATGAATTGAAATTAATTGATTGATTATTGAATGAGTTCCATAATGAAAAATAGTAAAATTTTTATTTTTGAATCGCAACTTATGAAAGGACCAAACTTTGCATCATGGAAAAACAAAATGAAATCAATTCTCATTATTGAAAATCTTTGGGATATAGTAAATGGAATAAAGAACATGCTAGAGATGAAAGTGGAAAATAAAAATTTAAGGATGATGATGCAAAATCCCTTATGCTAATTAAATTTGACATAATAGATGAAATCCAACCATATATAAGTGAAGCAAAGACTTCCAAAAATACTTGGGATAAATTATGAAAAATATTTGAAGGAAAGAACGAAGTGACTATCTTGCATTTTTAGTCACAATTGTATTCATTAAAGGTTCATAGTGGAGAAAGTATAGAACTTTTCTAAGGATAGTGGAATTAATTGTTGAGCAAGGTGCAGAAACAGTATTGTCATTGTTGTCAACACAGACAGATAGATCAATTGATGATGCAGTGGACAGGAGTTCAGAGGTCAGTCAGAGCATGTACAATGAATTTCCAAGAAGACAGAAGTGGCCCAGATTCAAAGGATCAAAGAAAAAGACAAGTAAGAAAACTGTCGCGATATCGCGACATGTTTTCTGTCGTGATTTCGCGACATATCGGAGGAGAGAGAAAATGTTGGCAAAACTGTCGCGATTTCGCGACATATCGGAGGAGAGAGAAAATGCAGGCAAAACTGTCATGATTTCGCGACATATCGGAGGAGAGAGAAAATGCTGGCAAAACTATCGCGATTTCTCGACATATCGGAGGAGAGAGAAAATGTGGAAAAACTGTCATGATTTCGTGACATGTTGGAAGAGAGAGAAAGCGCAAGAAAAACTATCATGATTTCATGACATGTTGGAAGCAAAGAAGCAAGTAGAAAACTATCACGATTTCGTGACATGTTAAAGAAGAAGAAAAAACTATCACGATTTCATGACATGTTGGAAGAAGAAGGCAAGAAGAAAACTATCACGATTTCAGACATGTTTGAAGAAGGAAAGAAAAACTATCATGATTTCATGACATGTTGGAGAGAAGGGCAGCAAGAAAACTATCATGATTTCATGACATGTTCGAGAGAAGAGAAGAAAAGAAAAAAGAAAAGAAAAGTGTCACGATTTCATGACATGTTGAGAGAAGGAAAGCAAAGAAAACTGTCATGATTTCATGACATGTTCGGAAAGAAAGAGCTTGCAAAGAAAAGTGTCATGATTTCATGACAATTTGCAAGAAGGATGGTACGGACAAAAATGTGTCACGATTTCATGACATGTTTGAGAGAAAGAGCTCGCAAGGAAAAGTGTCATGATTTCATGACAATTTGCAAGAAGGATGGTACGGACGAAAATGTGTCACGATTTCATGACATGTTTGAGAGATAGAGTAAGGAAAAGTGTCACGATTTCATGACATTTATTTCAAGGAAGAAAGAGAAAGGAAAAGTGTCACGATTTCATGACATGTTCATTTTACGGGCAAAGGAGAGAAAGGAAGGAGAAAAGTGTCACGATTTCGTGACATGTTCCATTTTCGCGGAAGAAGAGAAAGGAGAGAAAGGCATTGACATGTTCATTTGGGAAGGAGAGAAAGAGGAGAGAGAAAAGTGTCACGATTTCGTGACATGTTCATGTTTTCACGATCGAGAGAAGAGGAGAGGAAAGTGTCACGATTTTATGACATGTCATGTTTTCGTAGTGCATGCGAGAAGAGTGCAAGGAAGCGAAAAGTGTCATGATTTCATGACATGTCATGTTTTCAGTGGTGCATGCCGAGAAGAGTGCAAGGAAGCAAAAAGTGTCATGATTTCGTGACATGTCATGTTTTCGCTGATGCAAGCCAAGTAGAGTGTACGAAGGCAAAAAGTGTCATGATATCGTGACATGTTGTGTTTTCACACTTGCAGGCTGAGAAGAAGACAAAAAGGCTGTCAGAGCGACGGTTCTACTGTCAGAGCTGTAAGAGAACAGAAAAGGCTGTCAGAGCCAAAATGAGCAGAGAAGGCTGTCAGAGCCATAAATGAGAAGATAAATCTATCAGAATGATGGATACACTGTTAGAGCATAGAAAAGGCTGTCAGAGCCGTAAAGTGGGCAGATAAGGTTGTCAGAGCCGTAAGTAAGCATTTAAGGCTATCAAAAGCATAGTAAGTAGAGCCGAAAGAATGTTTTCATGTACAATAAGTTAGGGTTAGGGTTGAGCTCTACACGAGGCATGAGTGTTGTGTATTGTCGAATAAAAGGAAAAAGGAGTTATGAAAAGTAAAGGGAAAATAGTGCTAAAAAATATACAGAAGAGAGGGCTGTAAGAGAGAATAGCAGAGCTGAAAGAGAAAAATATAACAAAGCTATAAGTATATGCAGTTCTTGTAAAAGGGCATTAGACCAGTGAGGGTCTTGTAGAAGAGAAGGCATTTTTATGTCATTGAAATAGTTCAGAACTGAAGTCCAAGTTGGTGCTTGGCATTAGGGGGTTGGTGCTCCTTTCTATTGCTACAGATAAATAAGGGGTTGGTGCTCCTTCCTGTGGGTGCTAGAAAATTGTTTGTAAAGTTGGTGCTTTGCAAAGGCTGGATTTGGATGGGAGTCCAAGCAATCTAATTTTTGAGGAGTAGCCAAAACTGGTGAACCTCGTTAAATCGTGTGTTGTGGAATGCTCTCTTGTTTAATTGCTTTATCTATTTTTAAGTTCTCCCTACTTAAGTTTTAAAGAGTTGTAGATCTGAATTTAAATAGCTACACTGATTCACCCCCCCTCTCAGTGTCATTGTGAGAATATCAATTGGTATCAGAGCAAGGTTCCTGAACAAGCTCAATCAGCTAAGGTGATCTTGGAAGAAACACAATGGCCGATGGTGAAGGATTTTCATCCAACAAAGCTCCTTTGTTCGATGGAACTAATTACTCTTTCTGGAGACTCAGGATGCAGACATATCTGTGTGCTTTGGGATATGACATTTGGGAGTCAGTAGACAATGGATACACAATACCCTCTACTCCTCCAACAGATGTTGCTGAGAAGAAAAAGTTTGAGAATAACTCTAAAGCAAAGAATGCTATAATGTGTGGGTTAGTAGACAGTGAACTGATAAGGATCATGAGCTGTAAAATGGCAAAAGACATGTGGGACAAACTACAGAGCATTCATGAAGGAGATGGCAAGATCAAGGAAGCCAAGCTACAAACGCATCGAGCTCAGTTCGAAGCATTAAAAATGAATGACGATGAGAACATAGAGGCCTATATGCTGAGAGTCAATGGAATCATTAATGCGATTAGAGGACTCGACGAGGAAATGGAAGATGCGGTCATCGTGAAAAAGGTACTAAGAACTCTTCACAAAAGATTTGATTCTAAAGTTTTTGCTATAGAAGAAGCTAAAGATCTAAATACTTTTAGCATGGATGAAATGCATGGTTCTTTAACTGCATACGAAATGAGAATAGGACAAACTAAGCCCTCAGACAGAGAAGCTGCTTTTAAAGCACACAAAAATATAAAAGCTAAACAAGAATCTGAGGAAGAAGAGTCTTCAGATGAAACAGAAGCAAACTTTGTTAGGAAACTAATAAAGGGAAAAGGAAAGTACAGAGGAAAGTTACCGTTTAAGTGCTTCAACTATGGAGGCGTCGGGCACTTTGCAGCTAAATGTCCAATGAATGAGAAAAACAAAAATGATGAAGGGTCACACCAAGAAAGAAGTGACTGGAAGAAGAAACCACATTTTAGAAAAAGCAACTTCAAGAAGAAAAGTTTCATATCCAAGAATGTCAGCTCTTCTGAAGACTGCTCCGGTGAGGATTCTGAAGAAGAAGCAGGTGAAGCTCTGTTCATGGCATTTGAAGAAAGAAAAATAGAGGAAAAATAGGAATGTAATGAAAAACCTGAGGATGAGGCTGAAGTATATCTAGAAGGTGAGTTGGTTGCTGCACTTAAAGAGCTGAGCACAGAAAGGAAAAAGAATAAAAAGGTTTCAAGAAAGCTTGAGGATGCCAATGAAATAATAAACAACTTGAAAGTATAGACAGACAAATTTAAGAAAATGTCTGAAGTTCTCGAAGTACAATTAACCATAAAAATAGATGAGTGCAGCAAGCTAGAAGAAGACATTGTTAGGTTAAGGATGCAGCTAGAGGAGATGAATCAGAAACTGAGTTGTTATCATAAGTTTGAAGAAAGTTCTATAAAGCTGGATAAAATTATAAATAACCAAAGGCCTTCAGGCATCAAATTTGGTTTGGGCTTCGATGAAGGAGAATCATCAAAGGGATCAAAGGCCATAAATGTAGAACCCATAAAGAAAGAAGATAAGATCAGGGTTGATCAAGAAAAAACAAATCATGCCAAAGAAAGCAATAATGCCAGACTCAAGAGGAGTACTCACAAAGATGGATTCACAAAAGTCACACATCCAAGAAGGAGAAGATTCATGGCTCCTACTTCAAAATGGCAAAGACCTTCACCCAGGTTTAATCACTCCTTTTCTGGTTATTGTTTTAAATGCAATGCTTATGGTCATAAGATTTCAGATTGTAGTTATAATGTAGCACAAAGGAATTTCACCAGTAGAAATGTCTTTTCACCATTGATGGATTATGCAGGAGAATGTTATAACTGTCATAATTTTGGACACATTGCAAGAAACTGTAGAAGCACTTTTGCAGCAAATAAATATCAGGGTAGAAAATCTCAACCAAATGGATTGAAACAAAACAAAAAATTTCTTGAAAAATAGGCACAAGCTAATGAAAGGGGAAAGGCAAAACAAGTAGCCAAAACTGCTATCAAACCAGAATGGAAAGAAAAGGAGAAACTCCAGAAAGAAAAGGAGAAACTCCAGGAAGAAAAGGAATCTTTGATTGTTCAGACTGCTTTTAAAGCACAGAACAAATCTGCACCATGGATACTTGATAGTGGATGCTCCAGTCACATGACAGGTGACAAGCAAAAATTTGAGAAGTTACAGAATTACGAAGGTGGTTCTGTGAAATTTGGAAATAATGATGGAGCAAAGATAGTTGGCAAAGGATCAATCAAGATCAGTGATGGAAAGATCAAATCAAAAGAAGTCTTGTTTGTGATTGGTCTGAAGCATAACTTGCTCAGCGTAAGTCAAATCTGTGACAGAGGTCATGAAGTAATTTTTAAGAAGCAGGGTTGTGAAGTGAGAAAAGCTAACAGTGGGAAGTTGATTGCTACTGGATCAAGGACTTCTGGAAACCTGTATACTCTCTCAGAGACTTCAGAAGGAGCATGCTTGATTGGATAGGAAGATGAAAATTGGTTGTGGCACAAGAGGCTCGGTCATATCAGCTTTGACAATTTGGTAAAAATAAGCTCAAAAAGGGCAGTAAGAGATATACCCTCCATTGGCAAACCACTAAATAGTATTTGTGCTTCATGCCAAAAGGGGAAGCAAACTAGAGCCACATTTAAATCAAAGGAGTACTTTACCAGCAAACCTTTAGAACTAATACATACTGATTTATGTGGACCCATGAGAACACAAAGTATAAATGGTGACAAATACTTTATGTTGTGCATAGATGACTATTCCGGAATGACCTGGATATTCTTTTTGAAGCAGAAATCTGAAGCTTTTGAAATGTTCAAGACTTTCAAAAACCAAGTTGAGAATGAAACAGGAAAGAGGATCAAATGCTTAAGATCAGATAGAGGAGGAGAGTTCATCTCAGAGGAGTTTGCAGAATACTATCAAAAATATGGGATCAGAAGACAGTTTTCAGCAGCAAGGACACCTCAGCAGAATGGTGTTGTAGAAAGAAAGAACAGAACTGTGCAGGAAATGGCACGGACGATGTTGACTGAGAGCAAAATTGTAGACAGATTTTGGAAAGAGGTAGTCCATACTGCAGTTTATATCCAAAATAGGTGCATGTTGAGGACGCATGAAAGCAAAACCCCTTATGAGCTATGGTTCGGCAAGAAGGCAACAACAAAATACTTCAAAGTCTTTGGCAGCAAGTGTTACATCAAAAGAACTCAAGATAATCTTGGTAAGTTTGAAGATAGAGCTGATGAAGGTATTTTTGTTGGCTATTCATCAAAAAGCAAAGCTTACAAATGCTACAACAAGAGGCTAAAGAAAATTGTAGACAAGTGTCGATGTTAAATTTGATGAAGATAGGAAACGAGCAGTCAGCTGTGAAGAAAACTACCCTATTTATGAAGAAGTTATTGAAGGAGATGAAGAAAAGGAAATAGAAGAGAATCAAAAAATTGACCCAGATGATTTAAGTATTGATTCAGAAGTAGAAGAAAACAATAAATTCAAAACAAGAAGCTGGCAGAAAAATCATCCCAGAGAGCAAATTATTGGGGACCCCACAGTTGGTGTTAAGACAAGAAGAAGAGTAGTAAGTAACTACTCCCTATTATCCAAGCATTGAGCCCAAAAATATTGCTGAAGCAAGCACAGATGAAAGTTGGATGAAGGCAATAAATGAAGAACTAGATCAGATTGAGAAAAACAAAACCTGGGAGTTAGTACCAAGGCCTGCAAATAAAAACATAATCGGTACTAAATGGATTTTTCGAAACAAATTGAATGAAGACGGACAGAGTTGTAAGGAATAAAGCAAGATTGGTCTGTAAAGGCTATGCTCAAGTTGAAGGTATTGATTTTGAGGAAACTTTTGCACCAAGTGGCTAGACTCGAGGCAATCAGAATGTTTCTGGCTTTAGCAGTCCACAGGAATTTCAAAGTTTATCAGATGGACGTGAAATCAGCATTTCTGAATGGAAATCTTGAAGAAGAAGTTTATATTGAGCAGCCAGATGGTTTTCAACTCGGTGATAATCCCAACTTTGTTTGCAAGTTGAAGAAAGCTTTGTATGGCTTGAAACAGGCACCCAGAGCATGGTATGCAAGACTAGACAACTATCTCACTGAACAAGGGTTCAAGAAAGGTATGGTGGATAGTAACTTGTATGTCAAAATAGACAATGGCCATCTTATTGTCCTTGTTGTTTATGTAGATGATATAATTTTTGGCAGAAGCAATGATGAGTCATGTAGAGACATAGCAAATAAAATGCAGAAAGAATTTGAAATGTCTATGATTGGTGAACTTTCATATTTCCTCGGACTGCAAGTTAACCAAAATGAAAAGGGCATTTTTATTTCTCAAGTTAAATATGTGAAAGAAATGCTGAAAAAGTTCACAATGGAGGATTGTAAACCTGTTAGCACTCCCATGACAACAGGTTGCAAGTTGAGCAAGGATGACAAATCTCCAGATGTAGATCAAACCATGTACAGATCTATGATTGGAAGCCTGTTGTATTTGATAGCTACCAGACCAGATATCTTACAGGCAGTATGCATGGTAGCAAGATTTCAGGCTAGTCCCAAAGAGACTCATGTGACAGTTGTGAAGAGGATTTTTAGGTACCTCAAGGGTACTATGGAGTATGGGTTATGGTACCCAAAAGGTAAGGACTTCACTCTTATTGCATATTCTAATGCAGATTGGGCAGGATGTATAGATGACAGAAAGAGTACAAGTGGAGGTGCATTCTATCTTGGAGATAGGCTGGTAGCATGGCACAACAAGAAACAAGAATCAGTCTCTCTATCCACAACAGAGGCAGAATACATTGTAGCAACAACATGTTGTACACAGATTTTATGGATGAGACAAACCCTGAAAGATCTTGGCATTAACTTCAAAGAGCCAATTTTAGTTAAATGTGATAATACCAATGCTATTAACATCTCAAAGAATCCGGTTATGCATTCTCGCACCAAACATATTGCAATCCGATATCACTTTTTGAAGGATAAAGTTGCAGAAGGTGAGGTTAAATTGGATTTTGTTCCAACTACAGAGCAAGTAGCGGATATCTTCACTAAACCGTTGCCCAAGGAAGTTTTTGAATACCTTCGTAGTAAGTTGGGAGTGGTCACACTACCCAAGAACTGACTAGCTATCGGGAACACATTCTCAGGGGGAGCATTTATATATTTGATTACCTGTTTGCTCATGTTTGTAATTTTTGCTAACTGTAATATTGTGTGCCTGAGAATGTTGTGCATGGACTCAGGGGGAGTCTGCAGTAGCCCTTTGGTATTATTGTCAAAGGGGGAGAAGAATTACAGGAAATTGCACATGTGTTGCCAACAATTCCAAAGGGGGAGATTGTTGAGCAAGGTGCAGAAATAGTATTGTCATTGTTGTCAACACAGACAGATAGATCAATTGATGATGCAGTGGACAGGAGTTCAGAGGTCAGTCAGAGCATGTACAGTGAATTTCCAAGAAGACAGAAGTGGCCCAGATTCAAAGGATCAAAGAAAAAGACAAGTAAGAAAACTGTCACGATATCGCGACATGTTTTCTATCGCGATATCGTGACATATCGAAGGAGAGAGAAAATGCTGGCAAAATGTCACGATTTGACATATCGAAGGAGAGAGAAAATGCAAAACTGTCACGATTTCATGACATATCGAAGGAGAGAGAAAAGGGAAGTAGAAAAACTATCATGATTTCGTGACATGTCGGAGGAGAGAGAAAAGCTAGAAAACTGTCACGATTTCGTGACATGTTGGAAGAGAGAGAAAGCACAAGAAAAACTATCACGATTTCATGACATGTTGGAAGAGAGAAGGCAAGGAAAACTATCAGATTTACATGTTGAAGAAGAAGAAAACTATCACGATTTCATGACATGTTGGAAGAGAAGGAAGTAAGAAAACTATCATGATTTCAGACATGTTTGAAGAAGAAAGAAAACTATCACGATTTTCGTGACATGTTCGAGAGAAGGAGCAAAGAAAACTATCACGATTTCTACATGTGAGAGAAGGAAAGAAGAAAACTGTCACGATTTCATGACATGTTCAGATAGAAGGAGCTTGCAAAGGAAAGTGTCACGATTTCATGACATGTTGCAAGAGATATTGTATAGACAAAAAAGTGTCACGATTTCATGACATGTTCGAGAGAAAGAGCTCGCAAAGAAAAGTGTCACGATTTCATGACAATTTGCAAGAAGGATGGTACGGACAAAAAAGTGTCATGATTTCGTGACATGTTTCGAGAGAAAGAGCTTGCAAGGAAAAGTGTCACGATTTCATGACATTATTTGCAAGAGAGGTATGTACGACAAAAAAGTGTCGCGATTTCATGACATGTTTGAGAGATAGAGTAAGGAGACAAAAGTGTCACGATTTGACATGTCTATTTAAGGAAGAAAAGGGAAAGGAGAAAGTGTCACGATTTTCATGACATGTTTCTTTTGAGTGAAAGGCGAGAAAGGAAGGAGAAAGTGTCACGATTTCATGACATGTTTCATTTTGGGAAGGAAGAGAAAGAGGAGAGAGAAAAGTGTCACGATTTCATGACATGTTTCATTTGGGGAAGAGAAAGAGGAGAAGAAAAGTGTCACGATTTCTGACATGTTCATTTTGAGAGAGAAGAGGAGGAAAGTGTCAATTTTGTGACATGTCATGTTTTCGTAGTGCATGCAGAGAGAGTGCAAGGAACGAAAAGTGTCACGATTTCGTGACATGTCATGTTTTTGCGGGTGCATGCCGAGAAGAGTGCAAGGAAGCGAAAAGTGTCATGATTTCATGACATGTCATGTTTTCACTGGTGCAAGCCAAGTAGAGTGTACGGAGGCAAAAAGTGTCACGATATCGTGACATGTTGTGTTTTCATGCATGCAGGCCGAGAAGAAGACAAAAAGGCTGTCAAAGCGGTTCTACTGTTAGAGCTGTAAGAGAATAGAAAAGGTTGTCAGAGCCAAAATGAGTAGAGAAGGTCAGAGAGTCGTAAATGAGAAGATAAATCTGTCAGAACGGTGGATACACTGTCAGAGCACAGAAAAGGTTGTCAGAGCCGTAAAGTGGGCAGATAAGGCTGTCAGAGCCGTAAGTAAGCATTTAAGGCTATCAAAAGCGTAGTAAGCAGAGCCGAAAGAATGTTTTCATGTACAGTAAGTTAGGGTTAGGGTTGAGCTCTACACGTGGCATGAGTGTTGTGTATTGCCGAATAAAAGGAAAAAGGAGCTGTGAAAAGAAAGGGATAGAGTGCTAAAAAAGATACAGAAGAGAGGGTTGTAAGAGAGAATAGCAGAGCTAAAAGAGAAAAATATAACAGAGTTGTAAGTATATGCAGTTCTTGTTAAAGGGCATTAGACCAATGAGGGTCTTGTAGAAGAGAAGGCATTTTTATGTCATTGAAATAGTTCAGAACTGAAGTCCAAGTTGGTGCTTGGCATTAGGGGGTTGGTGCTCCTTTCTGTTGCTGCAGATAAATAAGGGGTTGGTGCTCCTTCCTGTGGGTGCTGGAAAATTGTTTGTAAAGTTGGTGCTTTGCAAAGGCTGGATTTGGATGGGAGTCCAAGCAGTCTAATTTTTGAGGAGTAGCCAAAACTGGTGAACCTCGTTAAATCGTGTGTTGTGGAATGCTCTCTTGTTTAATTGCTTTATCTATTTTTAAGTTCTCCCTGCTTAAGTTTTAAAGAGTTGTAGATCTGAATTTAAATAGCTACACTGATTCACCCCCCTCTCAGTGTCATTGTGAGAATATCATTAATAGCTAAGTTACTACTTTTAGGATAAAAAGTAGAAGACAAGTTCCTTGTCCAAGTTACATTAAGAGCACTCCCAGAGACATTTAAAAATTTAGTCACTTCTCTTCAAGTGCTAAATAAAACCATAACCTTTGATGAGTTAGTCAATGTTCTTCAAGAATATGAAATGGAAAATCTAGTCAAATATGAAATGACTAATAATGCTCTAATATCAAAGAAAAAAGTATTAAATAATATTGCAACAACATCACAATTTCAATTTGAGTGGAGAAGAAGATATTATCACATATGCAATATGGAAGGTCATGCCACAAGAAATTGTAGGTATAATTATTTAAATCAAAAAATCAAATTAAGAGACCTTTTTAAAGGTTTTAGCCAAGACAATATCAACCTATGCAACAACAATGACCAAAATAAGAAAATAAATATATATATATATATATATATATATATATATATATATATATATATATATATATATATATATATATTTAGTTCAAGAAGTTCAAGAGATAGAAACTAAATATGAAAATAAAATAAGAGCCCTTATGGTAAGGATTATAGACAATGAATATGAATACCTAAATGAGGATGAGTTTGATAAGAATGATAATGAAAACCATTCAAAATTTCTAAAGGCACTAATATCTTAGATAACAAAATAAAAATATCTAAAAAGAGACAATAGGAAAAAATAAAAGGTGTGGATTAAAATCAATATCATTTTAGAATTACAAGGTCTATGAGAAGACCAAACCAAAAATTAAATTATAAAAAAAATAATGAAATACATTATGGATGGATCAGTAAATCAAAATGAAATAGGGTTATGGACATGTTACAAAGTTTTTATGGACACAAAAAAAGTCTTACAAACATTGTAGGGAATAGGTCAATGGATTAGTATTAGAACTTCAAACAGTAAGATATTTAGAGCTAAAATGCAAAGACAATAATAAAAAATTGAAGACTAAAAGTCTTCACACCAAATAATGTAATATGGGGGGTGTTGGAGATATTACATTATTTGGTACATTGAGTATCATGAAGTACCATGGAGTACTATTGTAAATATTAGATTAGGAAGTGTGTGTTTAATAAAGTATGTGTCAAGATGTAAAGAGTGTTATGTGTTATGTAATAAAGTGTGAAAGGTGTCAAGAGTGCAAGTGTAAGTGTGCAAGGTGTCAAGTGAGCAAGTGAAGAGTCATAGGTGATAGGTGTCAAGTATGGAAGTGAAGATTCATGTAAGATTTGTCAAGATGTGAAGTAGGAGGTTATGTAATCATGATATTTTTTTCATAATGTGAGGCATATGAAAGGTTGCATCTCCTAGGAGTTTTAAGAGAGAAAAAGTCATGTAAAGCTATACATTGAAAACAAAGCTCCATGTTATGTAATCGAATCAATAGAATGTATTATGTTTTAAATGAAATAGAATGAATTTTGTTTTGAGAGATATTTTGTGCAATATTGATATTGAAAGAGTATTGTGATTATTGGTTAGTAGTTTTAAGATCATAAGAACTTGGACCTAGGACATCTTTGGGCTCACTTACTAACAAAATCATCATTATGTGGATCTATATACTATGAACACCCATTAACTCATGACCAAATAGAGGAATATAAGGGTTTGTACATGCACTATGAGTGGATGATGAAACCTAAGTTTTCATTTATTCCTAGTAAAAAGGGTGTTACTAGATATATATATTATTTTGATCATCTGAACAAAATGATTAAAATGAGATAAGCCTCCCTCTCTAGGGTGCCTATGATACTCTTTTATCAAGTTTGAAAAATTGTTAGAACTCATTGCTTTGATGATTTAAATTATGAAATATCATATATTTAAATACATAGAATGCCCAATTTTGGCATAAAAACCTACTAATTAATCTTACAAGGACCCTTAACCTTTAGTACATGCATAGTCCTTGTGATGGGTGGTTATACCGCACACATGTCACATGGGTTATGATGTAATAATTCCTAGAATAGCCCTTATTACATTATAGTATTAGCTTTGGCTCAAATTGTTAGCGTACTGTTTAGTTTGTCATTATTTGTTTATTAGATGAACTGTTACACTGTTACAACCATGTAACAGTTCCGTTCAGCCATGACTATTTTCGGCATTTGTAAATGCTATTTAATCCCTGCTCAATAATGCAAAGTTGTTCCGCGTTTTACATGGTATCAGAGCAAGGTTGCCAGGGCAGTGCAGCGTGAGAGGAGAGGCTGCGGAGACTACGTTTTTTTTCTGAACGTAGCCGCGTTTTCTGCTGGGAGGAGCTGCGTTTTTGGGACGCAATTTTTTTTCGCTCCCTAACGCATGGAGACCTACGCGCGTCGAGTGCAGAGCGTCCAGTGTGTGCCCCCACGCGCAGAGTGTCCAGGGCGACAGACGCAGACGTCTGTCCCCGCGCGCAGTTGCAGGTGACCGAGATTTAAAAAAAAAAAAAAAAAAATGCAGCGTGCGTCATCGGTTGCCGCGCAACACCTCGGCGCGCTGCGTCGCGACAAAGGGGAGTCCCCGCACGTGCGACAGGAGGGAAGTCCATTCCCCCCCGCATGCGGAGATCGCGACAGGAGGGAGCGCAACCCCCCAGGCAGCGCGGCCCCCACTGCACAGGCCCCTCCCCCATGCGCAAAGGAGGAGGGAGAGGGGTCCCGCCCCCGACGTCACACAGATGTCAGCGCGGTACGCTGTGTCGACGAAGTCGGCAGTGCCAGACGCAGCCGCTGCCACGAGGAGGGACAGGGGACCCGCCCCCTGGTCCAGACTCCGCGCGCGTGGCGCGGGAGGTCCCCCCCCCCACCCCCCTTCCCCGTGCGAGAATTTTAAATTCCCGCCCGCGCAGGAATTGAAGGGGGTATAAACCCCCCGAAAATATATCTGCGCGCAGCGCGAATTGCGCCGCGCGCGGCCTTCCCCCCACCCACCCGTTTTAAAAAAATCACCTACGACGGATTTTTTTTTCGAAAGAAAAAAAAAAAAAAACCGGAAGTCTGCGGAAGAGCTCGACGACGACGGAGCAGCATACCGGAGGCCGATTTGCAGAGGACGATGGAGAAAGCCACGATTTTTTTTCGAACGGTGGATGCAGAGGGAGTTGAAAACGGAGGTGGCTTACTGATCATCTCGGATCAGCCCGCTGGCTCACGTGGTCGTGAGCCGTGCGGTAAGGCTCAGGGAGCCTGCAGGTCGGGGGTTCAAATCCCGCCGACCCCCCCCCAAGGTATATTTTTTTTAAAGTTATTTTTTTAATTATTAATTTTTAATTAAAATTTTTAATTTTAATTTTTTTAATAGTTTTTTAACTTTATAAATTAAAATTTTAATTTTAATTTATTTTTTATAAGTTTTAAAACTATATAAATTAAAATTATTTATTTTAATTTTAAATATAATAATTATTAAAAATGCTTTGTTAAAGAAAGCCTTTTAAGGGGGGATATTTTTTCAAAAATCAAAGGGGGATTGAGAGTAATTTTATGAAAAATAGCAATTTGGCATTGTAAAAGGTGTATTTTCGGCTGTGACCGACACCTTGTGGGTTATTCTTGTGGGCAATTTTTTTTGTTGTATGTTGCATATTTCATTTTTGCACTATAACATTAAAAATTAAAATCAAAACACTCCCTAAGTCCCCAAAATATTTAAAACCCATCTGTGCAATTTTATTGCACTGCAACGTTCGGTATTTGTGATACCTCTGGCCAGCACTTACAGGTAAAGCTGTCGTGATTTGGCTACTGTATCCGCCGCCTAATATAGCTGCTATAACGACGTCTGAGCTTGTTCTCTATAAATTGTCGAGGAGGAATAAGTATGCCATTTTTGCATTTTTTTACTCCATCCACTACCCTTTATCGCACTTGTGTTTAGGCATAAATCCTGACGAAGTATTCTTCGAAGTGTTTAGGGGAAGTTACGCCCCACGCATGAGAAGAATCTTCTATGGTAGGTGCCATCAACAAGGCGATTCCCTTTCAATACCGCTTATGTTCCACGTATCGTATGATCTCTAAAACTCACCTATAGTCTCCCTCACGTAAGGGCGGGTGATTTTTGTTGATCTTTCTAAATACCTATAGTTTCCCTCACGTAAGGGTGGGTATTTTGTATGGTATATTGGCCTAGCAAAAGGTATATCGAAAGGGGGACCAATTGGTGATATAAGGAACCTTCACTATGGCCGTTGTTGCAAAGTTGATGACTGATCCGCATCAGTTATTGAAAGGACCAAATTATACACCATGGAAACATAAGATGAAGGCAATTCTCCAAATGGAAGATTTGTGGGATATTGTTACTCGAGTAGCAACCAGGCCTTCACCAACAAGCGGGATCCACGAGTCCTTCGACGGATCAGATTGCTTTTGACAAGAAAGACAATAGAGCAAAGGTGCTCATTTTGTTTGCTGTTTCAGATGAAGTGCAACCTCATATAACTGATAAAGCAAGAGGTAAAGAGGCATGGGATGCCCTTAGAACCATCTATGAGGGGAAGAATGAATCCACCATTCTTCATCTTCAACAACAACTTCATAACCTGAGTTTGAGATAGGGTGAAACAGTTGAACTCTTTCTGTGCAGAGTGTCTGAGTTGAAAGAGAAATTGAGTTCTCTGGGAGATACTGTGGACGAAAAGCTTCTCATTTCACTTGTGATGAGAGCTTTACCTTCTTCATTTGATATGTTGATAACCTCCATCCAGGTGTCTCAATGAAAAATTACCTACATCGAGTTGGTCAATCTGCTTCAACAACAGGAGGCACGCCAACTTCACAAGGATGATTCTTCCAATACAGCCCTATACACCAACGAGGCGGGGGTTCTAGGAAGAAAGGTAATGGGAAAAAAGGAGGCAACTTTCAGAAAGGAGGAAATTCTCAACAAGATACAAAAGGAAAAGGCAAACAACCTCAACAGAAGAAGAGGTGGTGCAAGATCTGTGAGAAAGCCAACCATGAAACCAACAGGTGTTGGCATAAGAACAAGCAGAAGGGCCAAAACAAACCATAAAATAAGAACAAGCAACCCCAGGTGAATTTTGTTGTTGAAGAATCTGACTCAGATTCTGAATGGGCACACAAGGTGCTCATGACTACCACAGATTCCACACAGAGGGATCTTGTTTGGTATGTCGATTTTGGAGCTAGCAAACATATGACTGGCGACAGATCGTGGTTTGAATCATTTGAGGCCAAAGAGGGCAAACCTGTCACCATTGTTAATGATAAATAGGGTTCAGGGAGAGGGTACAGTTTCAGTCACCCTTCCTGATGGCAAGTGTCAGATTGACAAAGTCCTCTATGTTCCGGGATTGGCCAACAATTTGTTGTCAGTCACACAAATCCTGGACAGAAATATGGTTGACAATTTCCTTCCTTGCTTTCTTTCTGCTCTTTCGATCATGATTTTGTGACATGTTGTGATATCATGACAGTTTCCTTCCTTGCTTTCTTTCTGCTCCTTCGGTCACGATTTCATGACATGTCGCAAAATCATGACATTTTCTTCTCTAGCATTTCCTATCTTCTTTCAGTCGCGATTTCATGACATGTTGCGATATCGTGAAATTTTTGCTCTGTGCCTTCTCTCTCCTTCCTAAGTTGTGAAAATGTGACATGTCGCGATATCGCGACATTTTTCTTTCTCTCGCCTTCTCTCATTTTTTGGTCACGAAAATGCGACATGTCACGATATCACGACATTTTTCTCTCTTGAGCCTTCTCTCAACTTTTGGTCACAATAATGCAACATGTCATGATATCATGAAACTTTTCTCTCTTGAGCCTTCTCTCAGATTTTGGTCACGAAAATGTGGCATGGTGCGATATCGCGACACTTTTTCTTCTTTGCCGACATGTCACGATATCGTGACACTTTTTCTCCTTGCGATATTTTTGCTTTCCGTTGGATGCTCCTGCATTAGACAACTAGGGTGGATTGAGAAGTGACCTTCACTTCTATACTGTTTTGTCACCTTCTTTTTCAACATCTCAAAACTTGCAAAATCTTTAGCCTCAGCACTGCTCTTTTCTCCTTTATCCATCATTCTCAATGGTGATTTACCAGTACTCCTATTGACAGTCCTATCCAGAGAAACTGGGACCGTACAAGCTCTCCAAGCTTCAACAAAATCTGGGTCTTTAGGGTACAAACCCTTAAGTTCTTCAAACCCCACAACTTCCACTCTCATTGTCATCATCGAACTCTTTTCATCCATCTCCTTCAATGGCCTCAACTTGTGACGCACTCCATCTTTCATCAGAGAGTAAGTATTCGCATGCCCATCATGCATCGCACGTCTGTCAAATTGCCATGGCCTTCCCAACAACACATGGCAAGCATCCATAGGCAAAACATCACACAGGACCTCATCCTGGTATCTCCCAATATTGAACTTGACTAAGGATTGTTCACTGACCAATGCCCTATGGTCCTTCTGCAACCATGCAATCTGGTATGGATGTGGGTGTCTCCTCTCTAGCTATAACTTAGTAACCATTTCTTCAAAGACAAAGTTATCAATACTACCATTATCTATAATAACATTACAGACCTTACCTAAACATTTGCACCTTGTGTGAAACAAGCTCTTCCTCTGGTTTGGTTCTTTCTCCTCATTCAACAAGGTTCTCCTTGTGACCATAACTTCTCCTCTCTCTGCCTCCTCAAAATGTTTTGATTCAGCACCTTCATCTGCTACAACAACTCTGGCATGACCCTCAGGTCTCCTATTCGTCCTCTCTAGGTTTTGGGGACACTCATATGCCCGATGTCCCTCTTCCCCACAATGGAAACAGGTTCCATGAAATCCTCCTCTTCCATATCTACCTCTTCCTCTTTGGTAGTTGTTCTGACCATGGGTTCTGTAATCATTATCCCCCTTCTGATCTTGACTGTAGCTAGCTTCTTCTTTCTTCTCATCTCATCCTCCATCTATTCTTCCACCAGTTCTTTCTCCATGACCTCTTCCTTTCTGCTTACCCTCAAACCTTCTGTTCAGCTTCTCTTCAACTTTTAGAGCAAACTGGTAAGCATCCTCAATGGTGTTAATCCTAACCAGACTCAACTCTTCTTGAATATTGGTTCTCAATCCATTGATGTAACGGGCTACCTTCTCCTTGTTAGCCTCAGTGCCAGTTTTGATTGAGATCTTGTAAAACTCCTCTGTATATTCTTTGACATATTTGCTTGACTATCTCAAACTCTGCATTTTCCTCAATAGATCCAATTCATAATCTATAGGCATAAACTAC
Source organism: Wollemia nobilis (assembly GCA_028583015.1). Taxonomy (NCBI): domain Eukaryota; kingdom Viridiplantae; phylum Streptophyta; class Pinopsida; order Araucariales; family Araucariaceae; genus Wollemia; species Wollemia nobilis. Next base: position 26,700,465 of record JAQPPZ010016888.1, read on the forward strand.
CTCTTCAACTTCTCTACCATTCGATCCCAGGGTTATCTTTTCATTTCTGCTTCTATTTCTTTCTAGCTACACTTCTTTCCACCATATGCAAGCATGGCCTTTCAACTTCATTTTTACAAACTTGATCCGATCTGGATCTACAACCTCCTCATACTCAAAATAATCCTCCATATCATTGATCCAATCAATCAACTCCTTTGGATTGAGATTCCTAGAATACATGGAGACATCAAACTTTGTCTTCTTCCCGATTCGAGATATGGCCTTAACCAATCTAGCTTTTACAGGATCCATTGCTTCTTCTTTTGATGGATTATCAACCTCCCAAGATTCATCTTCACTATAATCTTCTCTTCTTGGTTCAACCCCTCTTCGCAACTCCTCTTGTAGGACTTGCACTTGCCTCTGCAAAGCTCTGAAATCTTCTTCAGGTACCACATTTCTCCCACCACCATGATTTCTTCATGGAGGCATTCTTCCTCACTCTCTTCTCACAATCCTTAACCACATATCCTAATGTAAACTACCTCACATCCAGGTGATCTGTTTACACACTCAGGCACTCCCACTCTTCCACAGATCCTAGTGCAAACTGCCTCACTTTCATCGATCTGCTCACACACTCAGGAACTCCTGCTCTGATACCACTTGATGGGGGAGCCAAAAATTGCTTAGCCCAAATACTCAAAATTCTCATTCATTAAACTTGGAAAAATTTACAAAAATGGCAGACTCTGCCAAACAAACTCCTTTATTCAAAAAGGTAGTTTATTTCTTTTATTTTACATTACAGCATTTCCAACTCTAGAAGAAAAATAGCCTAAAATAGGTCCAAAATGGCCCTCTTACCTTCACGTCTGCAAATTTGTCTCAATAGTTTCTAACCCCCTGTGCATGCCTTCGCTTCCCCTTTTAAAATCTCTGGTGTGACTCTTCGTCTCCCTTTTTTGACCCTTCGTTTCCTTTCTCATGCCTCTGCATTGTCTTGGCTTTCAAAACATCTTTATTTCTAACTCTTGATCTTCATATGTTTTCACTGCACCTTGGTACCACGTGCTTGTCCAGTGCTACCACTGTAGACTCTGTCCGCCTATCAACCAATGATGACGTTCGATATACCCATCGCTTGATAATTTCCTCTATAATGGCCCCTGTAACCGCCTGCCTTTTCTTTCCTTTTGTTTGGTCGTGAAAAAGTGACATGTTGTGGTATCATGACATTTTAGCTTCACTACCTTCCTCCCCCTTTTTGAGTCGTGAAAATGTGACATGTCGCGATATCACAACACTTTTGCTTTTGGCCTTCCTGCCCTTTGCGAGTCATGAAAATGTGACATGTCGTGATATCACAACACTCTTTCTCTCTTGCGCCTCCTCTCGTATTTTGGTCACGATAATGCGACATGTCATGATATCGTGACACTTTTCTCTCCTGCGCCTTCCCTCGCCTTTTGGTCATGAAAATGTGACATGTCGCGATATCGTGACACTTTTCTCCTTTGCGCTTTCTCTCGTCCTTTGGTCGCGATAATGCGACATGTCGCGATATCACGACACTTTTTCTCCTTTGCGCTTTCTCTCATCTTTTGGTCGTGATAATGCAAAATGTTGCGATATCGTGACATCTTTCATTTTTGGCTCTTCTTTCTCCTTTTTGGTCATGAAATCACGACATGTCGCAATATCACGACATCTTTCCTTTCTACCTCGTCCTCACCTCTCAGGTTGCAAAATCATGACATGTCGCGATATCACGATAGCTTTGCTCTCTGCTTTCTCTCTCTATTTCGGGTCATGAAATCATGACATGTCATGATATCACAACAATTTCCTTCCTTGCTTTCTTTCTGCTCCTTCGATCATGATTTTGTGACATGTCGCGATATCGCGACAGTTTCCTTCCTTGCTTTCTTTCTGCTCCTTCGGTCGTGATTTCGCGACATGTCACGAAATCGTGACATTTTCTTCTCTAGCCTTTCCTGTCTTCTTTCGGTCGCGATTTCACGACATGTCACGATATCGTGAAATTTTTGCTCCACGCCTTCTCTCTCCTTCCTGAGTCACAAAAATACATGTCGTGATATCGCGACATTTTTCTTTCTCTCACCTTCTCTCATTTTTTGGTCGCAAAAATGCGACATGTCGCGATATCGTGACATTTTTCTCTCTTGAGCCTTCTCTCGGATTTTGGTCATGATAATGTGACATGTCGTGATATCATGAAACTTTTCTCTCTTGAGCCTTCTCTCCGCTTTTGGTCGCAAAATTGTGACATGTCGTGATATCACGACACTTTCTTCTTGCTGACATGTCGCGATATCGCGACACTTTTTCTCCTTGCGGTATTTTTGCTTTCCGTTGGATGCTCCTGCATCAAAAAGAATAATTCAAAGGTCAATCATAGAAAGCAATAGAATTTGATCAAGAACCCTAAATGAAGGGTTTTATGCCCAAAATAATGGTCCAAATGTGGAGTGAAAAACCCGCTATGGGAATAGTACTCGCTAAGATGGACAAATGGGCAAAAATATGAAGTGTAACCTACTATGGGTGATTTCTCAAATGATAAAATGATGGAGCGTAACCCACTATGGATGATTTCTCTCTAATAACTACTGTGGGGTGATTACCCACAAGGATGTATATTGAGGCGTACTAAAATGGTCAAGGAGCTTATCCTATAATGGGGTGTTGAGCGCGTTGAGTCAAAAGAAGCCTAACTTGATAGGGGAATATGTTATTGTTGATGTGAATGATGGATTAGCAAGTACTACCTGATATGGGTGTGTAAGAATATATAGACCAATCAATATGAGCATAACATAAAGTGAGTGTGTGCATGTGTTAGAAAAAAAGAATGGAAGGAAAAATGAGGAGCAAAGAAGTGTGTGTGTGTGTGTGTACCCCCAGCTTGAAGTTTTAGCTATTGAAAAGCCAACAGGGAGGAAATATGTAAGAAAAAGAGAGAAGAAGGTATATCCTTATCTAAACAAAGAATACAAAGGAGAAACAAGAATTACACAAAGGACAAGGACATACCAAAAGAGGTTGTATTCCTTAACTTTGAGGAGAAATGATGATTATTGTAAAAAAAATTAGAGTGAAGGAATACAAGAAAAAGAGAGAAGAGAAGAAAAGAGCAAAGTAATATGAGAAGAGAAGAAGGGATGAAAATGCATGGGCCCTAGGTTGGGGTTTCGCTAGGCATCAGAACCCTGGTAAAAAGTGTAATGCATGTGAGTTATGACCTAACTAGATATCATCACATGCCATTGTCATGAATCCCCAAAATCTATATTAATAAGTAGTCATGAGCAAGTAGTAATGCAATTATGACAAGTAGAAATGCAAGAGAAATAGAATGTTTAGGAAATTATGCAAAGTATGACAAGCAATCTTGCAATATGAGCAGGCAAACAAATGCAATATAATATAAGCTAAATACAAAATATAAATGATAGATCAAGCATAAAATATTTTTAAATACATTATATTCATAGGTTATTTAAGTTTGTTACCATCCAAAGAAGCCAAAAAATAGGCACCTAAGCCAAAATTGACTGTTATGACAAAGGACCCTAACCAATTGGGCTGAAACTTACCTCAAAAATCAGCATGAGCATTGTTCTTCTAGTTTTCCTTGAGGAAAAGATCCCCAAACTTAAAATAATGATTGCAAACTTTCTTATAATAAGATTTATGAATCCTATCCTGATAAGCTCTCAAATTCTCTAAGGCATGAATGCACTTTTCATTGAGCAACTCCAATTGGTGCAAACAGTCTACATGATACTCATCGTTGAGCATGACTTCTTGTAACAAGATGCGCAATGAAGGAACCTCAAGCTCAAAAGGAAACACTACCTCAGACCCATATACCAAGACATATGGTGAGGCCCCTATGGGAGTATGCACACTAGTACGATAGACCCACACTATAGGATAAAGTTGCATATGCCAGTCACGACCGATCTTACTAACTAGCTTCTTCAATATCTTGATCAAGGACTTGTTGGATGCTTTAGCTTACCTATTACCCTAGGGATAATAAGGATTTGACCACCTATGTTGAATCTTGTACTTAGCACAAATATTATGAACATCATTATTATTGAAAGGAGTGTCATTGTCAAAAAAAATCATCAAAGGAATTCTAAACCTACAAAGAATCTAGTTGAAGATGAACTTAGAAACTTGAGTTCCAATCACTATAGCTAGGGGCATGGCTTCAACTCATTTAGTGAAATACTTGATTGCAATAATGATAAACTTGTGACCATCTGATGACATTAGGTTAACTTTCTTGATAATGTCTAATCCCCACATGGATAATGGCCAAGGGAAAGAGATAACCTGAAGGTCCTAATAAGGAGCATGGATGAGATGATCATGGCATTGACACTTGTCACAGCACTGAACATAGTCACATGCATATTTATCTATAGAATACCAATAGTACCCCATTCGAAGGAGCTTTTTGGCAATAGCATTGCCACTAAAATGGCCTCCACATGAACCTTCATGAGCATCACTAAGAGAAATCTAGGTTTCATCAAAGTTAAGACATATCAAGAGGATGCCTTCAAAATAACATTGATACAAGGTGTTTTTTATTATGATGAATCAACACACTCTTTTACACAAAATCTTATGCTAATTGTGATCTAAACCATCAAGCATTGAACCATATTTAAGGAAATTAAATATGTTATACCATGGCTCATATGGGGAAGCTCTTATGGTTAAACAATCTAACGGGACAAGATAATAACCAAGTGATGCAGGTTCTCAGAGTTGTCTAATGATAATTGATGCTTGATCATCTTCTAATTCTAGAGGGAACATCAATGCAGCAATAGCCATGGCATTCACATGGTGATTTAAGGATCTAGGGATAGACTCTATGGTTACTCGATCAAATAAGGACAACTTAGTGACAATATCCTTTTAAGGTTTAATTTTATCATCTCGAGTCTGATAAACATCGTTAATATTATTAACCATAAGTTGAGAGTCACCAAATACTGAAAGAACTCTAACCTACAAAGCTAAGGTAGCTCTAAGACCAAGTATCAAAGCTTCATATTTTGCAATGTTATTTGTGCAAGAGAAATAAAGTTTGAAGGACAAAGGGATGAGTTGCTTTTGTGGGGTGACTAGAATGACTCCAGCACCAGTGCCCTTCATGCATCAATCTCCATCAAAAAACAAAGTCCAAAACTCTAACTCTTCAATTTCAAGACTAAAGCACTCATCGGGAAACTCAACAACTATAGGATGGGCAAGTTCTAGGGGATCATAGGCTAACTAATCAGCAATTACATGACCCTTAATAGCCTTCTGACCTATATAATTCAAGTCAAACTCACTAAGGGCTAGCACCCATTTAGCATCTCATCCTGAAAGGTAGGGCTTAGACATAAAATAGCACAAAGGATCAAACTTTGCAACCACTAACTTCTTATGGCTAAGCAAGTAGGGTCTTAACTTATGAGAAGCAAAAACTATGGCAATACAAAGCTTCTCTAAGTGTACCTATTTTCATAGCTGACCAAAGTTCTAATTATATAGTATATAGCTTATTCTTTATTTTGATCAGCATGTTGGGTTAGCATGGCTCCTAAAGCTTGAGCAGTGGTTGCTATGTAAAGCATAAAATTCCTACCCAACATAGGAGGAACTAAAATATGAGGGGAAGTGAGATACTATTTGAGATCATCAAAATATTTTTGACACTCAGAATTCCACTGAAAGACCACATATTTCTTAAGAAGCTTAAGAAAGGGTTGACACTTATTGACTAACTAGGCAATAAACCTATGGATAGAATGAAGTTTACCTTGCAGACTACACAGTTCGGTAAGGGTAAAGGGAGGAGGTATATCAGTTATGGTCATTATCTTATTGAGATCCACTTCAATACCTCTTCTAGAAACTATGAAGCCTAAAAGCTTACTAGATGTGACTTCGAACACACACTTAATGGGTTTAAGATGAACCTTGTATTGTCAAAGCCTTTCAAATATTCATCTTAAATCATGGACATGATCCTTTCATTCTATGGAGTAATTTTGAAGATCATCCACATAGTCTTGGAGAATATCATACATCATGTCATGGAAAATATAATTCATGGCCCACTGATAAGTAGCTCCTATGTTCTTCAAGCCAAAAGGCATGACCTTCCAGTAGAAGGTTCTCCATGGAGTTGTGAATGTTGTCTTAGCTTGATCCTCAAGGGTAATCATAATATGATTGTAGCCTGATAAACCATCCATAAGAGAAAGCACATTCGATAGTGAAATCTACAATTTGATATATTTTGGATAAGGTAAAATCATTATTGGAACGTGCTAAGTTAATATCTTAGAAGTCGATACATATTCAGATTGTTCCTTCTTAGCTATAGGAACAATATTGGATATCCAATCAGAATAGTCGATAGCTTTTATAAAACTAACGTCAAGGAGTTTTTGGAGCTCTTCCTTGATTGAGAGGGCAACCTTAGGGTGCATCTTCCTAATTTTTTTCTTAACGAGCTTAGCACTAGTTTTAACTACCAAATGGTGCATGACAATGGAGGTATCAAGCCTTGACATGTCAACATATGACCAAGCAAAAATATCTTGATACTCTTTTAATAAATTGGTCAATTGCTCCTACTCATCCATGGATAATGCTTTACCTAAATTGAGGATTCTATAAGCTTCCTCAGAACCTATGTTCACATCTATGGTATCCTCAATAAGGATGGACAAGTCATCCTCAAGAGGAGGTGGGGAAGGAATCACTCTTAAGTTCTCAAGGTCCTCGGAGGACATAGAACCAAAGTCCATTTGAGATCTAGAAGATTCAACCTGCATAATGCAAGGGATAGACCTATCAAATTAGATGTCATTATGAGGTGCATCCTTATCTTTGGCATACTACTTAGGGGTTATGATCGACAAAGAAGGATAGGGTGGCCCCTCATCCTCAACACTCCACTCTAAACTTTGATGAGATTTATCTAAGAGAGATTCTTGACAAGAAGAGTTGGCTTGATCCTAAGATGAGACATTGATTGGTAATTCCTTATCAAGTTTTTTGGCTTGCTTGGTTTTGTTAGATAAGGAATCTGATGAATGAAACTGAGCTAGATCATTTGGTGAGTAAAATTCAAATGGATGAGGATCATAGAAGATAGACATAGGTTGATTTTCAAATTCAAAATTTACAAATTGATGAAAATTATAAGGGACAACCTCCATCGCATGGATCCAAGTACATCCAAGGAGAAGATTAAAAGATGCAAGAAAAGATACCACATAAAACAATGTATCTAAAATTTTAGGTCCAACTTTGAGGGGAAGTGATATGGTACCATAATCTTCTTGGGACTAATTGAAAGTTTTAATGCTATCACCAGATTTAGTTATATCTTCCTCTTTTAATCCAAACTTTTGAAATAAATGATATGTGCATAAATTAAGGTAAGAACCATTATCAATCATAACTCTCTTGATAAAAGTATCCCTAGTAAATTCAATGATGTAAAGAGAAGAATATTTTTGTAATTCTGAGAAAGAAATATCAGCATGCAAGAAATAAATATCAGCATGCAATAATGTGAGATGATGTATCCCAAGAGATCTTACAATATTTGGTCATATCACTAGGGGAAATATCTAGAGGGATAGATTGTTATTTTAGAATATTTATTAAGGCTTCTCCATGAGTAGGAGAATTCTATAATAGTTCTAAAAGAAAGATATTTGCTGAGAAACTGATCTCCTATTGAGATCACTAGAGTTTTTGATTCTGCACCAACATTTTTGAAGTAGCAATTATCATACCAACCATGTTATTATCATAATGGTGTGGTACACTTCTATAGGATACTTGATTAGTTGTTTGTCTAATTACATTCTAATTAACAGATGGTTTTTGTTGTAAATTTCCCACATCAAGGCGTTATGCATCAATCAAATCTTGAACCACATGCTCAACTTCTTACAAGAATTTGTTCAATGTCCCTTAAATCTATGATATACACAGTTTTGACCTACCTTATACCAATGAGATGTAGTAAATGGTTACCTTATAGGAGGTAACTCAATTGCATTGACTTCTAAAAACTTATTTCAAAACTGCTTTCATAGACATATTAAACCTTGTAAAATTCCTTTGTGGAGGTTTTTGAAGTACTATCTTTTGTAGATTGTTAGTAAAATTGTTAACAGGCCTACTATCCATTCCACTATCACCTCCTATGTGTTTATTCTTATGTTGAGACTTAGTATGTTTATATTTTTTGAATTTTAGTTGGCCTCTTCTGATAAGGGTTGTTCTACTTTTCTTGCTAAATCAATTGCTTAATTAAAATATGTAATAATAGTAGTCTCTAATGCATAAGATAATTATTCTTGTAAATTACCAATAAATATCTCAAGCATGTCTCAAGGAGGTAAAGCATATCTCAAATATCCAAACAAACTTCTCCAACGATCCAAGAACTCTAAAAAGTTTTCTTCTTTTCTTTTTTTTAAATTGTAAACAAATTTCATTATCACTTCCTTTTCAATATAAGCACCAAATTTTTGAATAAATAATTCTATTGTTTCTTCAAAGATCTTCAATGAATAATTGGGTAACTTATAATACCACTCTAATTCCATGCAACCAAGACTCTTAAGAAATGTTTTAAGTAACAACATGTCATAATAAATGAGATCATGACAAGTTGTTCTAAATATTCTTAAGTGCTTGATCGGATCTTCTATCCCCTTATAAATAGGTAAAATTGGTATGGTAAAATGCTTAGGATAAGGCCTAGCAGGAACAATAGGATCCAATGGTTGATTACACGTTTTCTTATAACTATAAGTAAAACTTGAGGGCTGAATCATCTCAATTTTTGAAACCAACTACTTCACCATATTTTTTAAATTTTGCACTTCTGGATTACTATTATGCATTTTCCCTATATTCCTTAAAGGAGGAGTGTTGGACATATTGATATTGTTGAGGTATGTGGTATCTTGTTGAAGAGTATGACTAAAATTTTGTGGAATAGAGGCAACAGTGTTGAGATAAACAGATTGAGGAGGAAATTGAATGTTTTGAATAGCACTACTATTTGGAGGGACTTGTAGATTCCTTCCAACATTGGTGGTTATAGTAGTGGCATAAGTTGGATGGTGATCAGGATTACCATGATTCAAATATTCACTTAAGGAGTTATCATGAGATGGTCTAACTTCCCCAAGTAGGACTTATTCCTCTAAAGCTACATCTAATTCATGCTTATGAAATTTATAAAAGGTCCACACATGCTTAAAGGGTTGAAAAATAAGGTTTCCATTGGGTACCTTAATAGGATCAAGACTATTTTTAGTATTTTCTTCCTTGAGGTTAGGATTTTCTCTATCAACTTGATCATTCTCTTGGAAAATATCATAAAAGCCTTCTTCCATTCCCAAGGTTGGAAGCCATTGGAAAGGAGAGAAAGACTAAGAAAAAATGAGGAGACTAAAACCCACAAAAAAAGCACCAAAAATTATGTTTTTAATATTTTTTGATCTAACATACAAAAATTAATTATATTGATTTAGGTTTTAAATAAAATGAGGTGTTCACGTCAGGTTCACCAAATATGTAGAGGGGTAAAATTGCCCTATTACATACTACTCTCAAGGCTATATATGCAATATAAAGCCTTAAGGTGAACCGTGGGGGTATGTTGTTATCTACACTTGATGCTAGGGGGAGGAAGGGTTCACCAAGAATGGTTTAAAGACTCACTCCAATGGTTTTCAAGAATATTTGATGTATTTGATTCATGACAAATACCTAGATTTGGCCTTTCTAGATCTATGCTATAAAATATAAAAAACAATGCAAAAACACAAAATGCAAGGATACAAGAGCTAATCCTAGAATGATTCTTCCTTTGAATTCTATTCTAACCCTAGGGTTTTAAATAGACAACCTTTTTAAGCAAGGGCTTAAGAAGAGATGCACAGACAAAATCAACTCTAAGTGCACACTATATGTTGTTTATCTTTCAAGTTTCCTAGAAATTAAATATATTTCTTATAAATCATATCTAAGTGTTAGTCTCACAATGAAACTGAGAGGGGGAGGTGAATCAGTGTAGCTCTTTAAAACTTAAATCTTCAACACTTAAATCCAAAACAATGAAAACATAAAACCAAATAAAGCAAGTATAACATGATAGCATCACACAACACAAGATGTATTGAGGTTCACCAATTTTTCTACATCTCCAAAAATGACTATTTGGACTCCCATACAAATCTAGCCTTTGCAATGCACCAACTTTATAATCAATTTACCAGCACCCACTGGAAGGAGTACCAACCCCTGATTTATCTACACCAACAGAAAGGAGGACCAACCCCTCTACCAAGCACCCACTTGATTTTTATATTGATAATAAAATGACATATATGAA